>JARHVA010000138.1:3207500-3890000 GCA_037957365.1 Torreya grandis
ATATTGTAGAGAGTGAGAACAAATTTATAAAGATAAAGAGTATATGACATTGTAACATAATAATTGATATATGACTAAAAAAGATAGTTTAGGAAGATCTTTGTTATGTTTGTTTTACACATAAAAAAGAGCACTTGCATATTTTGGAAGTTTGAACACTATAAAAAGGAATGAAATAAGTGCATGTGGTTATTTTACTATGCATAACATCAGCTCTAACTAAAGTATATAAAATATATTAAATCTTTAATTAGTTCTAGATCTTATGTTAACATTTGGTGGCACCACATGGACTTTGGTTAACTTATGTCCAAGGGAGAGTACCTAATATTTTATATAAAAAAACATTAAACAAGATTGAGAAGTGGCAGGATAAACTATTTTTTTTTCAAAAAAAATACACACCAAGGAAGCATATCTACTTGTAAAGGACAAGTTCTTGAGGGAACAAGATGAAGTGTTTTAGAGTAAAATTCCACATTTTGTGTCTTGGATCATAAGAAAAACAAAATATATAGAATCAAATACACTTTATCTTAAAAAAAACCAAGTGGAAT
The DNA here is from genome assembly GCA_037957365.1 of Torreya grandis. Classification (NCBI taxonomy): domain Eukaryota; kingdom Viridiplantae; phylum Streptophyta; class Pinopsida; order Cupressales; family Taxaceae; genus Torreya; species Torreya grandis. The sequence goes on from JARHVA010000138.1 coordinate 3,208,058, forward strand.
GCAGAAACACTATAGAAACTTGAGGATATGGATGCATGTTGGACAAGAGCAATGGATTATTGGTTTGAGACTACATTGCATTCATTGTAATCATTTGGGAAATACAAGGTTTGGAAACTAATCTGTGAACTTTTTACCAAATTTCTATGATGATTTGAAACCATAAACAAACTTCAAACTCGCCAAATGCCCTTGGAAATGACTGCGTAACCCTATTTTAACCTTCTTAACCTTGCATACCTTATGAATCATCACAAAATGCATTAAATAAAGACTAAAATTATCAAGATCACTCCCTTACATGATTGAAGAAATAAAACCATACATTTAAGACCTGAAGGAAGGGTTTGTCATTGATTTTCTTCAAAACACGTACATAATCCTTCACACCTACACTACACACTCCTACCTCTTGTTGGAAATATTGTCATTGATGTCAAAAGTCTAGCAATATAGCATTTAATGTCTAAAGGTGTTTTTAATGTTCATATCTTGGCTGAAGTGTGTTAATATTAATTAAATATTAATAAATATATTTTTGGTTGCATAAAGACAAAATAAGGCCCATGAGGAAGTCAAAGAGTCACCAAGTAAAGATAAAAGAGGGAAAGGACACATTTTCCCATGAAGGGTCACCTTGAAGAATTTGAAGAGTCACAAGATAAAGACAAAAGAGGGAAAGGATGCATTTTCCCATTAAGGGTCACCATGTGACTTTTCATATGAAATAATTTGAAGGGTCATGCAAGTTTGGTGCCATTTTCCATGAGGATTGAAGGGTCACAAAGGGTGAATGCCAAAGGTCATTTGGAATTCTATAAAAGGAGGCTTGGGAATCCATTTGTAATAAGCAAGGAAGAGCATGGTTTGTAATTGTTATATCTAGCTTAGAAGAGTAGAGAAGAGAAAAGAAAGAGATATAGTAGTGTTATATCATTTGTTGAGAAAGCAACATTAAGAGATAGTTTGTGTTTTAAACACAAAGGGGTTGGTGCTCCTATGGGTTGGTACTCACAAATCATTATTGTGTTGGTGCCCAACAAAGAGGTTGGTGCTCACGAATCATTATTGTGTTGGTGCTCAGCAAAGGGGTTGGTGCTCCTGCAAGTTGGTGATTGTGAACATTGTAAACTTGAGTTGGTGCTCATTTATATACTTGAGATTGTTCTCCATGGTTTTTCCCACTTTGGGTTTCCACATAAAATCTGGTGTCTCTCTCTCTTGTATGGGGCATGTTATTGCTTTCAGTTTTATTGCATATCTTGAATGTATGATTAAGTGGTTAAAGCAAAAGGAATTTGATTAAGTAAAAGATATATCCTATGCTTAACACCTCCTTTTGCATAGATTAGTTTTTTACTAAATTGGAGACTGAAACACATTTACAATAGGTAAATAAAATTTTAATACCTTGATGAAGGATTTAATAATCTGAGTAATGAGTAAACATACTATTCTAAGATGACAAACCTACTTGTCAAGGTCTTGAAAGAAAAAGTCTGTGTTTTTGTATGTTATTAAAGGAACTAATCTAGGAGAAGTTGTAAACATCATTCTTTGAGTAAATGATCACTTTAAGAATACAAGAAACCCCTTCCAAGTCATAAGGAGCTTAGGTTTTGAAAAAAATACTTCATTAGAGAAGTTAACAGACCTTAGAACAAGGCCTAAAGGATTGTGTAAAGGGAAACATATTGTTTTCTAGTTGAAGACTTATAAAAGAGGATTGTTGAAGATATAGGTAGAGTCAGAGAATATTCTAAAGTGTGAAAGAACCCTGATAAATCTATAAACATTTTAGTTGAGACCAAGATCAAATGAAGAGCGTTATAAGCTAGAGGTCTAGTTGAAAAGACCTAACAAGATTGTTTATGTTTTGTAGATAGAGGTCAGATTGTGGATATGAGATAACCTTTATAAGATTAAGGATCTTCATAAAAGAATCAAGATAATTCATTTGAACAAGGAGGCTACAAAGCTTCAATAGACCTAACAAGTAGATCTAAGAGAAATCTACTTGCATCATGCTCACTTACCACACCTTTTGTAATAATTTTGTAACAAAATTATACATAATTTTTCCATACATTTCAACAACATTCAATAGAATGCAAGGTAGATTTTTAATGCTCAACAAAATTTTAAGGTATACAGTAATGTGAACATGTGATAGAATATGTAATAAATTACAACAAAATCCAAAAGATGAAATCAATGAAAATATTTTGAAAGTGAAATGTTGAACAATATATGTATATATAATATCCATAAAATTTATATAAAAGCATACAAAATATGAACACAAAATAATATCCCAGGTCAATGCCGTATAGGCATACAATGCTAAACAAATATACATCAAGCCATATAGGCATACAATAAAATGTAATAATACATTATCCTAATCATCAAAATACATCACTTTCTTTGCCTTGCTTGTATAAGCCTCTCCCTTGGTGCCTTGCTCACAACTGGAGGTCATATTTTTTGACTACGAGTCTCTTCCACTCAAAACTCACCTGTAGCTCCAACTGTTCATATGAAAATATTTTTAGAAACTTTACACATGTACTAGAACAAGATACTTAAAAAATTAACAAGTTGATATTTTAAAATGATAAAAAAATATTCATATGTATAGTTATCACAAGCTGGTGGTCACAGTCAATTTGGGACTGACGTTCAATAGGGTCAATGATAGGTTCACATTGGTTAATAAGAGTGTGAAATGGATGACCAGTAGGAGTTGGTGACATGCTCATGATCACAAAAGGGTTGGGTCCCTGCAAATGTATATATATACAAAATAAAAACTCAAAATCAACTCATAAAAATTTAAGCCAACTGACTAGATCATTGAAATATAATAGAAACAATTACAAATTAAATTTTTAATTGTACCATGTCATGCATGCTAATCATTTCAATAGGGATATAAGACATCATTGGAGGAGTATGCATAAATAATTATTTCATGTGTCATCTATTTACATAAGTATAGAGGATAATTTCAAAATGCACATCCATATTTACACTTAAATGTTACAATAACTCTCATGTGCCTCAGTGAGTTGCTATGTAGATGAAATTGCATCAGCAACACCTATACTTTTTCCCTCCTGAATAGATGGTAGAGTGTCTATTGTGGTCATCAACTGAACAAATAAAATATCATTACTAGCTACTTCAACATACATATACAATGAACCATAACATTAATTAATCCTTAAAAATCACCTCTTTATAGGTATATATAGGTGTAATAGAAGTAACACACACATTCGTGTGGTGTCCAAAATACTGCTGCAATATAAAAAAATCATATAAATTATTGATATTTCTACATGAAAAATAATTATTACCTTTTAAATTGAATAAATATTTGAAATTTAACAAGTCTGATAATTTTTTACAAGTAAAATATTAAAGATCCTTGGGAAGCAGCCAAGGTGTCTAGATAAAATGTAGATAGTTGAAACATAGTGAGATTGATACCATATAGGCCCACAAAAATACCACCATGAGTGGGTTGCATGATATCCTCCTCCTCCTCAGGTCCAATGTATATAACACCACATGACCTACAATAGTGAGATTGCCAGGTAGCAGCACTAGACGAAGCCTCGCCATATCTACCCTTGCTAGCAGGAGTATGGGAAACTTGGCTCGTATGCTGAATGAGGGTGTCAGTAAGTGCCTTAAGTGCATGCAAAGTATCAATATTTATAGTCTCCTCAACTATAGAGTGTAAGATCTAAGGAGGATGTGGTTTATCAATACATATTCTTGTAGGTTGATTAGGTGCACAATGCGCACCTGACCTGTTCTATGCAAAGCCCTTTCCTTTGCCCTGAAACTATGAGAAATCAAAATAGTTTGGAACTTCATTCAACACAAACTTAAAATACAATTTTCTCAAAAAATACATTAGGACCTCATTATTTTTATAAGGTGGGTAATCAAAGACCATCCACCATCGGTCCCAAAATTTTTGTTTGATCAAATCGTGAGTGCACCAATGGATTGGAATTTATTTGACTGTCACATCTAACAATGCACTAATTTTCTTATCATTGAATAGGGCACAAATTTGGGCATTGGTTATGTGTTTATCTCTCACAGTGGTTGCAAACAATTTATTGGACTAATGTTTGTAATGTTTGACTATCACATCTATTTCTATACTCAACCCACCTATCAATTTGACCCGTTAATGAGTCAATTTCACCTAATAATGTCTGTAATGTGTTTGATAGAGAAATTTGATGGGGGTTTTTTCCACAGATATCCCTCAATGTCTTAATCAAATTCTCAAATTCAATCTTATTTTTAATAATATGGGTTGCTAAATCCTCTTGACTACCTTGGGGGGATTGAGGAACTATAGGAGAGCTAAGAGGGTTTTATGGGTGAGGAGGGATATGAGGGTTTTTTGGGTTAGGAGGGATAAGTGGGTTAGGTTGTTGTTCATTGCCACTTGGTACATTAGCCTCTACATATGATTAAAAAAAATCTATTTCGAGAAAAATGCAACATAATTAACTAATTTTGTTTCTAAATGCACTAAAATGTGTTTGCATACCTCTATTTTAGTATGCCATTATCGAATTCGAGTTGCTGGAGAGTTTTTTACTTGCCCTAGTCTCATTGTTAACTGTGTATTTCCTTTTATTGCCTCCTAGTCATGATTTGAATTGATGGAAAATGAATGGTATCAATGTTTTATCTTTGGTTATAAAGCAAAAAAAATGCATATGTGGTCATGTTGCTTTATAACTATGTATGAGGTTATAATGCATTAAACTACATACGTGGTTTAGGCTCAGTGATCACCAAATCTATGTCACAGAGTCACGTATGCACTTTTAAAAACCATGTATGTAAAATCATTTTCAACTCTCCAAACGTGATGTTTTATCCACTTTTTGGCCCCCCATCTTTGTGTACTCTCCCATATAGAGAATGAGGAAGTGAAGAAGCAAGTACAAGAGCTAGTGGATAAGGGTTTGATAATAGGGAGTCTAAGACCATTGCACATTTCTAGTAGTATTGACAACCAAGAAGAATACAGATTGGTAGATATGTACATATTCAAGACAAATTAACAAGATCACTATAAAATACATATTTTCATTACCAAGGATGCATGATTTAATGGATTATTTGAGTGGATCAAGATACTTTAAGAATATTATTGATTTGAATATTGGATATCATGAAATTCAAATTAAAGAAGGTGATGAGTGGAAAAATGCATTCATAATACAGGATGGGTTATATGAATGACTCGTTTGCCATTCAGGTTGTCAAATACACATAGCACATTCATGAGAATCATGAATGAAGTATTGAAACCTCACTTTGGTAAGTTTGTCATTTTGTATTTAGATGACATTTTTATTTTCAGTCATAAAAAGGGCATTTGTTATATTTTATGTGGTGTTGTAAAGCTTGAAGGAGGAGAATTTTTTGGTTAGCTTGAAGAAGTGTATCTTCAGGAAGGAGAATAAATTTATTTTGGATTTGTGATATTACATGATGGGTTGAAAATGGACCTAAAAAAATTAAGAGCAATTGTTGGAAGGCCATCACCTAGGAGTATGTTTGATGCTAAAATCTTTCATTGGTTGGCAATTATCCATAGGTAATTCAATACGGACCTTAAGTATATGTGCACCCATTATAAAAAAATGAAAAGTGATAGGAAGATGTTTGATTGGATTATTACATAATGGAACAATCGTTATTAGCATTATCAAAATTTAACATGGTATTTCAAATTGATTGTGATGCCAGTGGGACAACCATATGAGCATTTTTTAGTCAAGATGGTAAGCCCATTGCTTGATTTAATATAATTTGAATGAAGCAAAGTGAAAGTATTCCATTTATGATCAATAATTTTATGTTATGATGCAAGCTCTCAAGAAGTGGAGGCTTTAATTTTTTCTCGAGGAGTTTGCATTTTACATGGATCATCAAGCACTACAATTCATAAACAATCAAGGTAAGTTGATAACAATTGTATGAATTGGGTTGAGTTTATTCAAAGTTATTCAATTTTTTTGAAAGATAGGAGTGGAAAGTAAAAAAAGGTTACAAATTCTTTTCTTAGAAGAGTTCTTGTGATGAATGAGATAAGAGTGAAAGTCATTGGGTTTGAGTTAATGATGCAGTTATATGAAGAAGATTTAAATGTATGAGATCCATGGGTAGCATGCATGAATCCAACCAGCAATGATGAAACTCCATAGCTAGAATATTTATTTTAGGATGGTTTATTTTTCAAATAACAACAGACGTGCATACCTCAATGGTCAATGATGGATAATTTGATGAGATAAAATCATAGTGTAGGCATAACTAGTCATTTTGTTGTTGATAAAACATTGGTGTAACTAAATGAGAGTCACTATTGGTCAAGGATGAATGTAGATGTAAATAGTTTCATGAAAGGATGTATAATTTTTCAACATGCTAAGGGAAAAAGTCAAACTTTAGGTTTGTATCAGTCTTTGCTAAGTTTAGAGAGGTCATGAGAGGAGATAAGCATGGATTTATTTCTTACACTTCTAAGAACTCAAATAGGTAATGATTATATCTTTGTCATTATTGCGATATTTTCCATGATGACACACTTCATAACATGTAAGAAGACAATTGATGCCACACATGTTTTATTTTTTTCAAAGAAGTAAAGAAACTACATGGGTTGACAAAGAACATAATATCAGATAGGGATACAAAGTTTGTTGAGCACTTGTGGAGGACTTTGTGGCATAAATTAGACACAAGGTTGGATTTTAGTTCAGCCTATCATCTTCATATGGATGAATAGAAAGAGGTAGTGAATATAAGTCTTGGTTACTTACTAATATTGTTAGTAGTAGACAAACCCAAATAGTAGGATATGACATTGGTACAAATTGAGTTTGCTTATAACAACTTAGTGAACAATAGTATAATAATGAGTCCTTTTCAAATGATGTGTGGTTGTAGCTCTAGTAGAATTTGTGAATTGAGAAACATAATTGGTATAATAAGTGTTGAATAGAAGGATTATGCAACATATTAATAGTGTATGATTTTTTCCAATTTTGGTTTTACCTACATGATTGTTAGTTAGCTTGTTTAAGGTTGTTAAGGTCACTAGAAAAAATATACTTAATGTTTTTTCTAATTGTAAGTTGAGTTGTTACCTTTATGGTGACCTAATATCTCACTATATAATGTACCTCCTTTATACTTTTTGGCTAATCAACTAATGAACATATATGAAGCCCATTTTCGATTTGCATTGCTCTCACCTACTTATAGGGTTTTCATATAATTTGTGGCATTCAAATATATTGGAGTGATCCAAAATGGTATCAGAGCTCTGATCTGATGGTCATTTTTCCATTTCTAAAATCCTTGATGAGATCTTTCCTGCTACTATTCTTCATGGTTTTCTTGATTTTTGATAGTTCCATAGGTTTAGTGATATTTTGTGAAAATCATACAATTGAAGCCTCCAATCATAAAAACGACAGTGCCATCAGATTCAAAAGGAATCAAAACTTTAAAATTTATTGTAAACATGACATATATTTGTGATAACAATTTTCAGTGATTTTAGAGGGTTTTATAGTATTTTAGTCATTTCACACATATTCGTATAGTGAAATAATCAAATCAAGAAAATAGTTTAAGGTTTTAATGGGTTTTTTGAGTTCTCAAATAGTGTCTCTCTTAATTTTTGGAGGAGTTTTACCAAATTTGCAAATTGTTGGGTTTTCTTGTTTTGACAAAGTTTCCAACCCTTGTAGACAATTTTTTGTCTTGGTGAGACTTTTGGTGATGGGAAAATAGGGTTGGGTAAACATTTTAGCCTTAAAAAACATTCACCCTTATATCTATAAGTTTTATAGAACTCAATAGACCTAATTATAGGCCTTTTAGACCTCGATGCCTCTATGTACATTACCTATGAATCTTGATGATCTTGATCACAAATCTAACAGACTCCAATGACTATACTTGCAACACTTGTGAACCCTGATGACCCTTATAAAAGATACCTTGGAATGCACAACCTTGCTAGCACACACAGTGAAACCTGATAGTAGTGCCAATAACCCCTATAGACTCTGACCACCCCTTTTGCACATTATGACATCCACAAGGCCATCAAATTTAACCAAGAAAAAAGTGATACTATTCATTTGAAATTTAAAGACATTTTTGGATGATGTCACTCGTACATCAATTAAAATTGAGAGGGGGGAACACTCAAAAAGGTCTTAGCCCCCTGATAATATGTGAAATAAGCCCATGGTCACTTCCAACCCAAAAGGGCTTAGCTTTTGCTCAAAAGAGGCTTAAGTTTTTCTTTGAAAAATTGATGTATAAAATTTTATTTTGGGAAAGTTGATTCAAAAATTTGCATTACTATTTTTGCCCAAATTTTCCATGTGAGCTCATATTTTCAAACACGCATAGCTTTTGATCAATAACTCTGATTTGAGTGTCATTTCTTCAAAAGAGCTTTTTTTTTTGCTCTACACATGATGGTCTTCTTGGGTCCACTACAACTCCTTTCAAACCAACTATTATACACTCAATTCACATTATTAGTTGAGCCTGATGTCTCTCCAATTCTTTCATACTTATGTATATATTTGTCAAGATGCATTCTTGGTTGTGTCTGACGTCTATATGAGCATGCTTATAATTAAAACTTTTGAGGTGGTCACTTTGATAGTTATTAGGGGGTACTATGTGGTGCTTTGAATTTTTTTTTCTATATTTATTCTTTACCTTCTTCAACATATTTTCCTTCTATGCTATGCATTTAAGTCCAATAAGTCTGCTCACACCTTTTAATTATCATGAATGGAAATATAAAATGGAAATTATTTTGGAATCCAAGGGTTATCATCAAATTATAATGGGCACTTAGATTGAACCTTCAAAAATAGAAGTGAAAATCAAATGGTTCAACCATTGTGATAAAGTTCATGGACTATTATGTCTTTCTATGTCTCCTGATCTACTCTTTCACATAGAATCTACCAAAATACCTACTCAAGTGTGGACCACTCTAGGAATGCTCTTTGGAAAGTAGGATGTGATAAGAGGCCATGAGCTAGAGAATAAGATCATCAGTTTGAACCCAAATGACTATGAAACCCTACAAGACTTCTTCACCAAGTTTAGAATTTTAAGGTTGCAGTTGAAACAATGTGGAATTGACAAGAAAGACAAATAAATTATTCTATTAATACTCTCCAAATTTGGTCTAGAGTATTCTATATTTGTGTCCACTTTTCATGCCATAAAAAGTGCTCTTAGAGCTACATGGAAGATGCCTTATTTAAAGACCTTTATTTGGGAGAAAGATAAGTTGATACAGATGGGCATAGAAGTCCTCAAAATCTTATGCACTTTTTGTTAAGAAATAAGGTTTCAAACAACAGAGAGAAGAAACAAAAAAAAAAGGATCAAGAGAAGGATGTAAATCCTCCCACCTATAAATTAAAGGATGAGACCTCTTCTTCTAATGTTAAGCCTAAGAAAGATAAGATCAGATGTGGGTTTTTTTTGAGAAAACATGATGAAAGCAAATGTTTGAAGAAGTAGATTGACCAACTAAATAAAATGCTCGAGAAGCACAATACTAGTATTCCTGATTCTATCAATTAGAGTTCATCAATCCATGAATCCTCTTAGACAAAAAAAGGCAAAATAGAATGGTAAGGGGAAATCAAAGGGCAAGGCCCTAGTTATAGTTGTACCTGTGACTCTCACATGGGTCATTGACTATGGTGATTCACATCACATGGCCTCTTCACAGATAGAGTTTAGTTCATTGGAACCATGTGACATGTCCTCTATACAAATGGGTGATGACACTTCTAAAATATTCTTGGGAGAGGATATATTGAAGTGAGTGGTGAAACATTAAATAATATTCTAAGTGTTCCCTCACTTTCAACTAATCTAATGTCATTTTACTAGATCACTCACCTTGGTTCAGACATGTGAGTTGAGTTTGCTCTAGATTCAATATATGTTATATAGATGCACAATGACACTATATTGGCAGTGGGAATGGTTGATCATCAAACTCAACTATATAACTTATCACACTTTGCACATAATTCTATTTTAGATTCTTCTTCTTTGGACTCACCTAAAGTTGGCATTTTTAAGCCTGTGCATTCATCTGATAATGATGACTCTTATTTTAGAATAGATAATACAATAATTATGGGAACACATCTCCACCATCTCCTTGTCACCTTATAGATATTGAGGAGTTATTTCCTAATCAACCTACCTCTAGTTTGCTTTAGACACTACAAGGTGTAAATATACTAATCTAGAATACATCAAATATTGAAAAATTTATTCCACAGTTTCAGGGCATTTTACAGTCCTTCTTAGCCTCTACTCCCACTGCACCTTCATTGCTTAGAGCAGTTAGACCACCTAACTTACATGAGGAGAATAATTATTTTTACAAGAATTACACCTTGGTTGAAGATCCATTAGGCACTTGGTGGACACATTCACTATTCAAGTGTGATCCACTCTTCACTACATCTAATTTGATCCATAGCCACTTCTAGGAACTCTATTGCAGGATACAAGATGGCTAAAGGAAGTTGTAGATTCTAGTGAGCCTTTTTAGTCCTCTTCTCTTCTTTGATATATTTTTTGAGAGGATTTTTTCCTATAGGCTTTCTCTTTTTTTAATGAGAGTTGCATTTTGCTTGGGTACCTCATCAAGTCTCGTTGCCAAGTCCCAATTCTTCTTACCCACCTAAACTATGATTCAAGGGGGTGTTAGTGTATTATTTTTTTTGCTTTTAGTTTTACCTACATAGTTTTTAGTCATCTTGCTTAGGGTTTATAAGGTTAGAGGAAATACATAATGTGTTTTCTAATTGTGAGTTTAGTAATTGCCTTTATGGTGACCTAATATCTCGCTATACAATGTACCTCTATTTTACTTTTAGCTAATCAACTAATGAATATTTATGAAAATGAATTATGCTTTGCTTTGTTCTCATCTACTCCTAGGGTTTTCATGTAATTTTTGATGTTTAGAGATCTTGGAGTGATTTGACACATGTATGCATGATGTGCATAGAAAAGTAGAGAATATTGGAATAAAATTTCATGAAGTATAAGTAGTATGAATATCAAACAAGAAGAGAGCCATAATGCCAAGTAGATTAATTTTATTTGGAAAAATTGTGTAGAGATAAGCTCCTTAAAAGAAGGTAAAATAAGCTCAAATGGAATAATATTGGGATTTGCATAATTTTGAGGATATTTTTAGAGAATGCATATTAGATTGAACTACTAGCTAAGGTTGACATATCACCTATCTTCAACGTAGTGGATTTGTACCCTTACTATGAGGGACAGGGGAGTGATGAAGGCACACGTTCATTTTTTTCAATTATGCATTAGATACATCAGTTTCCTAAAAGGAAAGGGAATAAATTGAGGTAGTGTTGGATGCACAAGACAATAAGAAGATAAAAACTAATAAGGAGTATTTGGTTAAGTGGAAGAACATAGTAGTTGAAGATATAACTTGGAAGAATGCATCTGAGGTTTCCAAGTATGGAAAATTTATCAAAGAGTTCAAGGATAATTCATGAGCATAAACTTATTGGCAATTTTATTTACCCTAGGTGTCTGATACAAGAGCATCCAAGTTCACAAGCAAATTTGCATCAATGAAATATAAGGGTTGGGTTTTATGCACGATTTCATGCATACATTTATGTTTGGGTGACTTTTTTTCACATCAAAAATATTTCATCCATGGAATAAGATTGAAAAAAATATTTAAAACATCATCAAGATCTCATCATGTCATAAAATTCAAGTAAAGACAGTTTCAGTTACTTCTTTAGGGTCAAATGACCCCTTTTTGGGACATGGATGAAACTATTGATTAATATAGATGATATGTTTGAAACTGCCAGTCTATAATAGTTGAATGATTCACCTAAGTTGAAGGCATACTTAGAGTAACTACCCATAGCTTAAAACCATGGCATGCCAACAATTTTCTAATATAGAAAGAGTTCAAAGAGGTTTTTAGGGTGTCAATGTCAAGCAAGTAATATTTAGATCCATTTTTGAAAAAGAGTGATGAATTTTTTATTGTCACTTGGATTTTCACCCCTTGAGGAGATGTCTCATCTCTCCTTATACAATTGGCACAATTGAAACATCTCACTTGTTGTGGTTAAACAATTTGCTGAGATGAATCTCTAGAAGGGCTAGTTCCCTTGATGCAGTCTTTGAAACACTCTCCTATTTATCAACTTGGCATGAAAAGGGTTAAGAAGGCAAACTAATAAAAATAAAATGTGATGCACCAATATTTATTTCCTCTTATTTAATGAACTTATACTACTTAGATCAAAACAAAGCATCTTTCACACAAAACTCACAACTCAAGACATTTTACTACATCAATGTTTCATATGCTAGGTTCAAGAGGTATATTGATGTTTAGGAGGGATGATGAATGATACTTTAGAGTATGAAATCATAGAACACTTTTGAAACACTTATACACTAAAATATAACACTAATAAAGACTTGTAACAATTACTCTTCTACACACCTGGTGAACAATCAAGGATATTGTGCTAGAAAAGATCATCTTCTACTAGACAAGACTAAAAAGATTGCAACAAAACTGAAATTTACAATATGTACATAGGAAAATTAAAATTTTTATTACTTCAATAGTCATTCAAATATAAAATTGGCCAGGGTTTTACCATTAACCAACGAAGGCTGCTCAAAAGAGCCAAACCAATCACTTCTTATAGCCTTTGGGATAAGGGCGAGACAAGGGAAGTCCAAAGGTCACTTTGACACATGTAAAGCTAAGAAAATAAGTTAAATTTTAATTATAAATATATGTGAAATGAACCATGCAATGCCAGTAAGTCCAAGTGTCCATACAAGTCATGAAACTTATGAAAAGTGGCACAAAACTCCTTGTCTTGGCTCAGAAAACTACCTTCATGTTTTAGACCTTTTTGAACATCCCAAAACTAAATAGGGATAGGTATAATGATTGGAATTATAGTTAAGACTTTTATGCATGCCTCTCCATGCATTGGTTGTAGTCTTATTCATCTAAAATCATCTGAGAATGAGCCATCATGTTCAACAGTTTAAGAAACTCCCTTTTCTGTCAACCCTCACACTTGGCCTCAAAATTAACATCATTTTTCCATGAAAATAAATGGTATGGAGTTAATTACACTTTTTAAGACTCCCCATGGACTTATAAGCATTAGGAACATCTTAAAAAGGCTCACACTTGAAGTTTTCACCCTTCTCACCATTGTTTTCACTATGCTAGTTTTGACTGGCTAAGATGAGAGCCATTGCTTGAACACTTATAATCTTTTACAAAGAATTAGATATCCATATTGAGTTATTAAAATTCCTAATATTCCCCCTTAATTTCATTTATTGAAACCTCTTGTACCCTACATAATGCACAAAATTGTCAAATAAATCCATTTTGTACCATGTTTATAAAGGTAGGGTAGTAAAAACATAGATGAGGAGGAGCCTTGAATAGTATTATATAACCTCAAATAACTTTCATGGTCATTTTATCCCAACTATATAGCTCTCCAAGATTGTTTTCTCCTTCGGGTCTCTTCCAATGGTTTAGTACAGTTTTAGGTAGTTTTTACTCTTAAGCTTTGTCCATAAAGCTCTGACATTAAAATTTCCAAAAAATGACACAAAAATTATTTTAAGTGACCCTAATAACCTCTCCAAACTCATTTTTCCTCCATGCATGTCCTTGGAAAAGATATGAGCATTTGAAATCACCCTACCGAGCTTGTTTCCACCTTACTTGCATGCTTGGACTATCTCTAAGCTAAAATTAGATTTCCTATAGGTTTATTTGCATAAAAAAAAATCAAAAATGTCTAAATACATCTCATAAACATGTTATAATTATCTAAATATCTCACCAAGAGTTATAAATGAGGTTGGACCCCCAATTGGCTCTAGGTCTCTTCAAGGCCTAATAGGCTTAGCATGTGCCCTACTAGTATTAGATATTTGGATTGATATCTCATGGTTGGAATATTGTATCAAGCTTATTAATACTTCATTAAATCATAAAAAACCATCACACAACTTTTCAAGCACTCCTTTTCATTTCTTTCTCTGAATCACCAACTAGGCCTAATAGGAGCTTGTCTAGTTGGACTATGTGCAAGGGTGTTTTGATCATCTTTAGAATTAAGAGATTTACCTAGTGCTTCATATCATCTATTTACCCTTCATACACCTAAAAATATGTTTCTTGAGGTTAACAAAGCTTATTATCAATCTCTTTTCCCATTTTGACTTCATTAACTTATTTTGCCAAACCCTAATTTTTCTTGATTGGCTGACATTTGAGACAAAATAGTGAGGTATATCCCTCATCCCAAAAGAAAAATTAAGGTTATATGAGTTATATTATGTCATAATTAAAATTTTTACCAAAGGGTTTAGTTGTATTCATCTAATTAGGCACCTAACCAACTTAAAATGCCCCAAAAAGGACTGTTTCCTACATTTTTCCCAAATCCACCTAAGAATGACCTCCAGGATAAGTCAATGTTCTTAGGCTCCTTAAACATGATATACATCCTAAATTTATTCTAATTAATCTTAAAAATCATCATGAAATTCTCTTTTCCCTTAGATTCCTCATTCTCACCCATTGAGTAGAGTCCCTTAGGGTTACTGTACAGATTGCTACCTTTGGGCTAATAGGAAAAGTATACAATCATCTTGAAGGAGTCTTAGATATTTTGGAAACAATTTATTTATAAATAATGAACCTTTAAATTTTTTATCCTTCTCTTTCTTCCTTTGCATATTCATCTCCTTACTTTTACCAAGACTACACACTCAGTTGTAGGTGTATACAGGGCTCTAAGAGGCATATGTAGGATTTTTCACACATTCAAAAGTTTATGGGGATCATCATGGAATTTAATAAGGTGTTACTATGTTTATTTTATAATTTAAACTTCCCTTTAACCCTTCATATGTACTTTGAGCTCATAAACTGAGTCCTTCCCTATTGACTGAGATACTCTACCAAAATGACTATTGTAGGTGTATATTAGCCTTAACTGAACTTGGTCATGGTGTTTAAAGGCCTCATTTTAATCAGTTTATTTAAAAAATTATATTTTTATACCTTCAATCATCTTATATTCCCTAAAACATCACCAAAATACCAATGCTAGTTCACTGTCTGCATATTCTGTAGAGGGACACTTGTAGGTGTCTATGGAGCTTGAAAAACTATGCATCATCATCATAAAAGTGACCTTCATGCCTATTTGAACACTATTCAATTAGTAGGAACATTTTATCCAGGAGAATATGTTTTAATTTATTTTTAAGTTGTCAAAGGTCATCCAAACTTCAAATCATGTAGAAATTAGTGTAAGGTTTTAGTGTTTTTAAGGGCATATTTAGAACCTCAAAAACCACTCTCCATAAATATTTTTGACTCCATTTTGTGCATGTATCTTTTCCATACTAGAGGATATAGGGTCCACATATTTATATGTCTCAAATATCATTGCAACCATGTTGTAAGAGATCCACAAAAAGCCCTTGGAGCTCTATTTTCACATTTTAGGGAAGGTTTCCCTAAACTTAGTATTTGCTTATTTCAAGGTATCTTGCATCTTATTTTGCCCCTTTGACATCTCAAACAAGTTTGTAATGATTAATCAACATGTTAATATTTAAGAAGAATATTTACCATACCCAACCTTTCGTACAAGTGCCTTCATGGCTTTGAGGTACCACCTGTAAGTGGTCACTTTATACATAGGTAGTGGGTCAATTGGGAAGTATACAAAGTGTGCAAGTTTGTAGACACTTATATGCCTTCAAAAAGCATCCCTATGCACCTTTATCAATATTAATATATTTAAAACCATATCAATCTTTTTACCTCTCAACATGATGTCATCAAAAGGCTCCTGTAGATGCATATGGGTTGTATGCAAGCAGGGTGTCTAGAATGGAGTAGAAAATCTGGATAAATGAGTCTAAAAAATAACTCAAACTCAAATTCAAACCTTTAAAATGCATGATTGTTATCAATGAGGTCTTAATACAAGCTCCATAACACTATTCTAATTTGAAAATCTCTTGCATACATCTGAAATAGAGCAAACAGGGGTCTCTACTGAGTGGTTGGTATGAGGAAAGAGTTTATAACCAATATTTTACCTTATTTAAAAACAAAATTAACTCCCCTCAGATCTTGATGACTTATAAAATTGATACACCCTGAGTAGAACTCCATGAACAAGCTAAAATATGCTCTATACATGTGTGCTTTAATATGAAATTGAGAAAATAGTTGACTGAGAGGAATGACAAAATTGAAGTTGCCAAAAGTATGATATGATGAAACCAAACATGGGAACATGTGATCATATGGACCTAAGATCTGTATGATATCATTTTACTTTCACATGAAACCTTTGTAGAAGACCAACATTCTAGAACAAGGTAGAATTAACTGAAACTTCACAATGGTGACACCTTCCTGTAGCATGAGATAACTTGCCCATCAAAAAATTATGAAACATAAAACTAAGAATGGAGAGAATATAATAAGATAGCCAACATATTTTTGACTCGACCTCACCAATTGGTTCGTATGAACTTTTACAAAATGGAGCAAAACCTATAGGGTACAGGAAATAGTTAGAAGAAAAACATAATTAGCTTGTAAAAGATGGTTCATAAAGCATGGTTAACCAAAATTGGAACTATTTTTATATAATTGAGGTATTTGAGTGTACTAATAATTTCCAAAATAATTTGACCTGAAACCTCTTCAATTGTTCGTACTAAGCATAAACTTGATGGTCACTTTTGTATGTCTAGAAAGGCAAAGAAGGAGCTAAATGATTTTGGCTTAAAAATGGCACTTTTAGAGAATTTCAAGCATTTATATGAGTTTTAGGAATATTAATATATGTTCCATCACCTTATCCCATGTTTCACCTTCCTCCATGGGTCGTACAAGTGGTAAACTCACCCTTTTCAGTTGATTACTTGATCTTCAGTTAGATAACCTATAAGATTCTAATTGAACTGATATTCCTGATAGGTAATATGACCTATTATATGTTTTAAAGGAAAATAGGACACTTGAACACCTTGTTAATCATGCCACTTGTCTTTGTTACCCTAAAAAACCCACTAAATGACTCAAAAGGATAAATAAACTTATTAGACCATGAAGGCTAAAAGTCATTAAATAACATCAAATGAACTATAATATATCCTATGACAAATAATTAGACCCTTAAACATCTAAAAAACCATGTTTTTTACCTATAGGGGTCCAAATTTGACCTAAAAGTCAAATTTGGTCAAT
Organism: Torreya grandis; assembly: GCA_037957365.1. Taxonomy (NCBI): domain Eukaryota; kingdom Viridiplantae; phylum Streptophyta; class Pinopsida; order Cupressales; family Taxaceae; genus Torreya; species Torreya grandis. The sequence goes on from JARHVA010000138.1 coordinate 3,225,522, forward strand.
AAAATGGTGACTCATAGGGGTAGTATGCTTGTTATACTAAAGACTAGTAGCCTTATCAATCGATGGGCTAGGGAGTCAATGAAATATTGAGGACAACTAGAAAAAAATTGCATAAAACACACACAAAATAACCACAACACACCAATCAAACACAAGACAAAGCAAGACACCAACAAGACTCATGCATGTGCATAAACACTTAGGGAAACATGAAAACAATAGCTATATACAAGGAGAGAGGAGAACCTTGATATGAATATCCTCTTCATCCAAAGTTGAGAGTTAGAATGCATTATGTTGCTTGAATTGAGTGATGACATAAGGGCCACTTCACAAAGCATCAAACTTTGTGTGTTTTCCAGGCTTATCCCTATCTTCATCCCACTTTAGAACAATGTACCCCTCTTGGAAACTTCTTGGCATGAATTTATTATCAATGTATCTCTTTTTTTTATCTTTATGAGCCCTCATAGTTTCCATAGCTTGATCTCTAGTTTCTTCAAACTCCATCAACTCACACAACCTAAACTCTATGCTCTCAATTTCCATCAACTCCAGCTAGTAAGTGAGATCCAAGGCTGGTAACTCAAGTGAAATAGGTAGTCTAGATTTTCTCCCATAAACAAGTGTATATGGTGAGTCTCCAATGGCTCTTTTGTGGGTGATTATATCAGCCCAAAGAGTTGTCTTCAACTTGGAATTACATGTTCTTTGGTTTTCCTCCATTTTCCTGTTTATGATCCTAATTAGATTCTTATTATTGGAATCAACTAGTCCATTCCCTTATGGCTAATAGTTGGAAGAAGTACTAAGATAAATACCATATTTCAAATCCCACTCACTTGTCTTCATTCCAAGGAAAGCTAATTTGTCTAAAATTATTATTGAAGGAGCCCCAAACCTTGTCACTATTCCTTCATAGAAGTCTAAAACTGAACTTTCCTTTTCTTCATTGAGAGCTACAGCCTCCACCCATCTTTTAAAGTAATTTTTAGAAGTCAACACCCACTTGTGGCCAACACTAGAAGGTGGGTTGATTAGGCCCATGAAATCTAGACCCTATTGCATAAAAGGTTGGTCTACTTATATTAGATGAAGAGGCAAGGCTGCAAGATTTTGTTTACCATCAAAGAGAGCACATTTGTAACATTTTATTACCCAAGCATGGGTGTCTTTGAACAAACTAGGCCAAAAATATCCATCTTTGATAATCTTAGTAGTTGTGGTTCTTGGAGCAAAGTGACCACCAGTTGGTTCATTGAAACTCAAGCAATAACTTCTCAACTTGATCTGGTTCAACACATCTCAATATTACACCTGATAAATCTTTTATAAACATCACTCCATCAACAAGTACATAAAGAATAGATTGTAATCTCAAGTACCTTCTTTTAGCTCTATCTAGACCTTGTGGATACTCACTGGTTTGAAGAAAATGGATCATTTCTTGTGTTTAACTCCTCATTGATGAAGATGTAGCTATCATAAGATCATCATGAAGGGATAAAACAACTTCTTTTTGTTTCCTCAAATCTGAAGCAAGGTGCTCACATAATCCCTTCCCTTTCACTAGCTTGGTTGTCTTGATTTCTACATCATACTCCATCACTTTTTTGATCCAACTAGCCCTTGTTTAATTCAAATATTTTCTCAAAGGAAGTCTTTGATACTAGGATGAGGTACCAATATATGAATCTTTTTGTTATACAATATGTGCCTAAACTTATTTAGACTTCTAACAACTAAAAGTACTTGCTTCTCTACATAAGTGTACCTTACCTCACGACCTTCCAATCCTTGACTAAAGAAGGCAATAGGCTACTCCAAGTTTTCTTCATTTGATTAAGTGAGCATAGCAGAGATTACTTATTCATTTCCAAAAGTATACAAGTTAACGTCCTTTGATAAATTAAGACTTACAAGAGTTGGAGCTTGAGCAATAGTTTGTTTACTCTCTTCAAAACTCTCCTTCCTTCTCCTTGTCCAAGTAAAAACTTCATATTTCCTTAGCATAGAGGTTAGAGGCTTGACTAAATTATAAAAATCAGGAATAATCCTCCTTATAAAGTTGATTTTTTAAAAGAAACTTTTCAAAATTTTCTTTTATTTGGGCAAAGTCAATTCCAAGATTGCACTCACCTTTTCAAGATATATGGATAGGCCTTTTTTTGAGACTACGTGTCCCAAAAGTTTGCCTTCATGGAAAATAAACACACACTTATTTGGATTGAGAGAGATTCCAAAATCTCTACATCTCTAAAAAATATACCTAAGGTGATTCGAGTGGTCCTTTGCATCTTTAGACAAGATGATGACATCATCAAGATACACCAACACTATATCATTTATTAGACCTTGAAAAGCCATATCCATTGCACGTTGAAATGTAGCTCCAACATTAGACAAACCAAAAGGAATTTTACTATAATCATGTGTACCCCATTTAATAGTAAAGGATATATTATATTGGTCACCTTCATTTACCAAAATCTGATTATACCCTGAGTATCCTTCAAGGAGTGAGAACCCTTCACTACCTGCCAAAACTTACAAAATCTACTCCATGGAAGGAAGAGGATAGTGGTCCTTCAAGGAAACTATATTGAAGTCTCTAAAGTCAAAACATAACTTGATTTTCCCATTCTTCTTCTTTATCGGGACTAAGTTTTCCAACCAAGATGAATACTTAATAGGAAAATTGATCTTAGACTCAATCAACTTTGTAAGCTCTTTTCTCATGAGAGGCTCAATTTTAGGATTAATTGGCCATTTCCTTTACTTTGATAGGCTTAACATTCTCATCTAGCTATATGTTATGTTGAGATAATTTTAGATCAAAGCCTTTTAAATCACTATATTCCCATGCAAATATATCAAAAAATTCCTTGCATAACTCAATGAAAGCATATCTTTCTTCTCTAGTACATACCTTCCCATGAGTAAGCAACTTATCTTTTAAGATTTGTACCCTCTCATAGTTTTTTGATTAGTAGATATGCTTACCTTTTCCTTCTTCAATTGATTATCACCATTGAAGATACTCTCAAGTATGACTAAGCCTTTAGGGAGCTTGTTTGTATTTAATTATACAATCTGCCCTCCATATTGTTGCTATAGTTTGGACTGATTCTTTGAGGAAAACTCAACCTCCTCTTATAGAAAAGAGCTATTTGTTTTTAACTATAAAAAACTTTCCAGTTAGTGAAATTATTAGGTATAAAGGGCCTTATAATCACCTTGAGATGAGGTTGGTTATTGTCTTCTCTTATCCCATTTAGAAAATCAAACTGAGTTCTAATTGCTGCCAACCTATTAGCATGTTTGTTGTCTTTTGTTATGATAGATTTGATGTTGAAGGCTTGGAAATCCTCCGCAAGATCCCACACTATATGCATATAGGACTTAAGCAAATATTTCTTAGTCATATTTTGTCCTCTTACTTGATTCACAACTAACTCACTATCAATATACACTTTCAACTCTTTCACACCTCTTTTTCTATCCCACTCAAGACTATGAATGAGGGCCTCATATTCTACCACATTACAAGTACAACTGAAGTAAAATCTAAAAGTAAAGTAATACCTTTCCTTGGATGGATAAACCAACATTGCTCCACCACCTGATCCAACCTTGTTTCTTGATCCATCAAAGAATAAATGCCATAAACCATCCATGTTTTTATTTGGTTTCATCAAATTTGGCCTGAAAGAGTCCTCCTCATGAAGTAAATACACTCCAAGACAAGCCTCCTCTATGAATTTTTAAGGATCATGCTCAAAGTGCTTAGCTCCCCATTTATCTAGATACAAATCAGAAATTCCTTCAAGAGAAGAAGTTGGAGATTGGTCCATTTGAAGCTCTTCCTCATTAAGAATTGCATAATTGACATTTTCAACTATAGACATGTAGGGATCAAAATGATTGTGATGAATAGGCTCTAATTAAATATTCACCTTGGTACCATACTTTGTCCTAAAAAGCATATATGACAATTGGCTGCCAATTATCCACCTATCTTGGCTGTAAACTCTCTTAACAAACAAATAATAAAGTATAGAGGCAAATCTACAACAACCACATCATGAGGGATGGAAAAAGTAGGACAAGCATGTAAAATCAAATTAAAATCTTTGACTACTCCAAATGTCTTTGCAGGTGACCCATCCAGTTTTAGAACTCATTTAGGTATTGGGTCATACTTGAGGCCTAGTTTATCTGTTGTTGATGTGGGCATAACTAAAGTACTAGCCCCACTATCTATGATGTAATTTTGAACTAAGCAATCACCAATGATAAAAGATAGATAAAAATGAGGAGTCTATCAGTTTTCTTCACTTGTCCATCGATAGGATAAGTTCCATTTACCAAAATAACATTTTTAATCCTAGCTGATCTAACTTGTTTACCGAGCCCAAGCAATTATTTTTGAAGGATATCCTTTGTCCCAATATTTTTAATGAATAACACAATGAAATATTCATGTGTAACTTCTTCATTTGATCCACAACATGGATATAAGGATTGATCATCTTGAAAGGCTCTTTGGAAGCACTAGTACATTGTGTTGTAGCTTGTGAAGATGGATGTGTAGGAGCTAGTTTTGAACTTTGAAAATTTTGATTCTCCTATACCTTAGGAACTGATTTAGACCCACCAACTATTGGAGGTGATGTAAGAATCAAAACAAGTCCTTGATTTTCCCCTTGTGTCTCTTCAACAACACTCTTCTTCGATCTAGTGTTAGAGGATACACTAGAATTCATATTACTTGAATTTTCCAAATGATTGATGGCACAAAACTCTCCCTCCAAATGATTTATAAGAGTAGAATCAGATTGTGTTTGTATATTTTCCATTCCATTTTGCATTGGAACTTTAAAATTGGAAACTTGAGGTGCTTGACTACCTTGCATTATCATGGCTTGATTAGGCATTTCATTGGCATATGCAACTTGGCCTTGATTTTGGTCATATGAAGGATAACATGGTTGTTCTTAAAGAAAGTTGTTTTGGTGGGAACAATAGATTTAGAAGATGATGGGGCATTAGGATTGTAACTTTGGTAAGGTCTAGCTTGAGTGATTTGACCTTGTCCTTGAGCATTACCTTGAAAATAAGGCCTACTTGCTTGTCCAAAATGATTGTAGGATTGGTAAGGCCTATAATTTTGAGTTTTTTGCCTTTCAAGAGCAACCAATTCATTGATAATGATTTGAAGAAAACTTTTGACTTCATGAATCTGATTGGTAGGAGCAAGGACAAACTTTTCTGACTATTAGGCAAAGGAGCCAAGGTAGATAATGCAACTTGACTAAGAGGTTGCAAATTAGGGAACAATGGCATTGGTGGTCTAGGAGAAATATTTCATGCTTGAACAAGACAATTATTGGCATTGATAGCTATCTCATAAGCACCAGGTAATGTATTATCACCCATGGATTAGATCATCACGGCTATATCACTATTCAATGCTTTTAGGTAATACAAGAAGGCATAATTTGGAGTAGATCTCACAAGGGCTAGGATCCTATCCCATGTTTTTTGAAATCTAGAGTTAAAGTCCTGCATGAACTCTTATAGATCCCTCTTGATAGTGGTCAATTACTCAACTAGTGATAGATAATCACTTTTATCTTCAAACCTCTTAGACAATATATCTCCTTGTTCATCCCATGAAGCAATGGAATTATGATTTAGAGTCCCATACCAATCTAAAGCTTTCCATTTGAAAGACAATGCCAATAGCCTAATAACAACATTCTATTGAGTGATATTATGAATATTGCATAAGTTTTTTATGTTTATAATGTGTTTAATGGGAGTAATAGGACCTTCTCCACTAAAAGATGGAACACTCTTAAGGGCTGCTCCACGAATTTAGTCATATTGGGCAAGATTGAAAGGAGATGATCCGATGAAGGCTACAAAAGGTTGGTTTCTAGCCATATTGAAATTTAAAATATGTGTATTAGGGGTTGAAATAAGTAGACATTTAGACTTATTAAACACCAAATCCCTTGAATAAGGATGAGCATTCACAAATCTGAATCTTTTGATAAAATACAAAGGCAATTGCACAAATTCAAAAGGTCTACCTTTATCAACAGACCCATTGGTCACCTTTGGCATAGAAATTAAGGACTGATCAACAACCAAAGAGTTGAAAACTTAGTGTAGTAATTAGGTGCTGAATGTACATGTTCTTGTGACTGCAAAAATGACAAGACTAGCACCAATCTTGGACAATCTTTTAGGACTTAGAGTCCCATTAGACATGCCAAAAATTGTTGTCACTTGGATTTTCACCCCTTAAGGACATGTATCAGCTCTCCTCATCCAAGTGTCACAATTGAAACATCTCACTTGTTATGGGTAAACAATTTGGTGCGATGAATCTCTGGAAGGGATAGTTCCCTTGATGCACTCTTTGAAACACTCTCCTATTTATCAACTTGGCATGAAAAGGGTTAAGAAGGCAAACTAATAAAAATAAAATGTGATGCACCAATATTTAATTTCCTCATATTGACTAAAATTATACTAATTAGAGCAAAATAAATCTTTTTTCATATAAAACTCATAACTCAAGATAGTTTGCTACATCAATGTTTCATATACTAGGTTCAAGAGGTATATTGATGTTTTGGAGGGATGATGAATGATACTTTAGAGAATACAATCATAGACAACTTTTGAAACACTTATAAACTAAAAGATAACACTAACAAAGACCTATAACAATTACTCTTTTGCACACTTGGTGAACAATCAAGGATAACATGCTAGAAAAGATTATCTTCTACTAGATAATACCAACATGATTACAATAAAACTCAAATTTATAGCATGTAAGTACGAAAACTCACTTTTTAATTGCTTCAAGAGTCATTAAAATACAAAATTTGTTAGGGTTTCACCATTAACCAATGGAGGTTTATCAAAAGAGCCAAAATAGTCACTACTTATAGCATTTAGGAGAGGGGCGAGATAAGGGAAGTCCAAAGGTCACTTGAACACCTGTCAAGCTAAGAAAAGAGGTTAAATTTGTGTGATAAAGAGATTTTGAATGAACCATGCAATTTTATGGGGTTCAAGTGTCTATACAAGTCGTGAAACTTATGAAAAATGGCATGAAACTCCTTGTTTTGGCTCAGAAAACTACCTTCATGATTTGGACCTATTTGAACATCCCAAAAATGACTAGGGATAGGTCTAATGATTGGAATTAGAGGGAATGGTTTTATACATTACTCTACATGTATTGGTTATATTATTATTCATCTCAAATCATCCAGGATTGAGCCATTATCATTTTCAATCTAAGAAACTCCCTTTTCTGTCACCCCTCACACTTGGCCTCAAAATTAGCATCAATTTTCCAAGAAAATCCATGGGAGGGAGTGAATTACACTTGAAAAGACTCCCCATGGAATTATAATCATTAGGAATATCTTAAAAATTCTCAAACTTATAAGTTTTCACCCTTCTCACCATTGTGTTTACTATGCCAATTTTGATTGGCTGAGATGAGAGTTATTGTTTGAACACTTAGAAGATTTTACAAAGAATTATATGGACATATTTAGTTATTAAAATTCCTAAAATTCCCCCCAAACTTGATTTCATTTATTGAAACCTCTTTTACCCTGCATAATGCATAAAATTGTCAAAGAAATCCATTATGTACCATGTTCGTACAGGTAAGGTAGTACAAAAATAGATGAGGAGGAGCCTTGAAGAGTCTTCTATAACCTAAAATCACTTTCAAGGTAATTTTATCCCAACTAGATAGCTCTCTAGTCTTATTGTCTCCATCGGGTCTCTTCTAATGGTTTAGTAGGGTTTTAGGTAGTTTTTACTCTTAAACGTTATTCATAAATCTATGACATTAAAATTTCAAAAAAATGCCATAAAATTGATGTTAAGGGACCCTACTAACCTCTCCAAACTCCTTTGGCCTCCATGCATGTCCTTGGAAAATATATGAGCATTTGAAATCACCCTATCGAGCTTGTTTCCACCTTTCTTGCATGTTTGGACTGTCTCTGAGCTAAAGGTAGATTTACTATGGGTTTATTTTCATAACAAAAGCTCAAACATGTCTAAATCCATCTCATAAACATTTTATAATCAACTAAATAGCTCTAGGTCTCTTCAAGTCCTAATAGGCTTACCATGCACCCTACTAGTCTTGGATATTTGGATTGATCTCTCATGGTTGTTCTGGTGTCTCATGCTTATTTAGACTTCATTAAATCCTAAAAAAACATCACATAACTTTTCAATCACTCCTACTCATTTCTTCTTCTCAATCACCAACTAGGCCTAATAGTAGCTTATCTAATTGGACTTTGTGTAAGGTGTTTTGATCATTTTGAGAATTTTGAGATTTATATAGTGCTTGATAGAATCTATTTACCCTTAATACACATCAAAATATGTTTCCTAAGGTTCCCAAAGCTTCCTATCAAGCCATTTACCCATTTTGACTTCATTAGCTTGTTTTGCCAAACCCTGATTTGTCTTGACTGACTGACCTCTAAGATAAAATAGTGAGGTATATCCCTCTTTCCTAAGGAAAAATTAAGGTTATATGAGTTGTATTAGGTCATAATGAAACTTTTTACCAAAGGGTTTAGCTGTATTCATCCAATTAGGCACCTAACCAACTTAAAATGCCCAAAAAAGGACTATTTCCTTCATTTTTCTCAAATCCACCTAAGAATGACCTCTCCAAGCTAATTTTTTTTTCCAAGGCTCCTTCAACATGCTCTACATCCTCATTTTATACTAAGTAATCTTAAAATTCATCAAAAAAATGCTCTTATCCCTTAGATCCCTCATTCTTACCCACTGAGTAAAGAGTCCCTTAGGGCAACTATATAGATTGCCACCTTTGGGATAATAGGAAAAGTAGATGATCATATTAAAGGAGTCATAGATATTTTGGAATTTTTTAATTTATCAATCATGAACCTTTAAATTTTTTATCCTTATCTTTCTTCCTTTGCATTGTCATCTCCCTTACTTCCACCAAGACTGCACACTCAACTATAGGTGCATACAAGGCTCTACGAGGTATGTGTAGGCTTTTTCACACATTTAAAATTTATGGGGATCATCATGGAATTTAATAAGGTGTTATTATGTTTATTTAATCATTTAAACTTCCCTTTAACCCTTCATATTCACTTTGAGCTCATAAACTGAGTCTTTCTTTCTTGATTGAGATACTCTACCAAAATGACTGTGTAGGTGTATATTAACCTTAACTGAGATTGGTCATGGTGTTTAAATGCATAATTTGAATCCCTTGAGGTCAAAAATTATATGTTTATACCTTCACTCACCTTATATGCCATAAAACATCACCAAAACACCCATGCTAACTCACTATCTACATACCTTATTGTAGGTGAACATTTTTCTGTACAAGGACACCTGTAGGTGTCCATGGAGCTTGAAATACTATACATCATCATCATAATAGTGACCTTAATGCCTATTTTCACACTATTCAATTAGTAGAACCATTATAGCTATGAGAATATGCTTTTATTTCTCTTTAAGTTGTCAAAGGTCATCCAAACTTCCAATCCTGTAGAAATTAGTGCAGGGCTTCAATGTTTTTAAGGGCATATTTAGGACCCTCAAAAACCACTTTCCATCAATATTTTTGACTCTATTTTGTGCATGTATCTTGTACATACTAGAGGCTATATGGTTTGTTGTCCCCAAAAATAGACTTCTCATTTTTGAGACAACATGTGAACTATTGGTTCAACAGACCAAAATAATCTCTTCCCTTCTCGAAATTTGTTCTGAGCATTCAAATTCCTCATTTTTCAAGCTTCTCAAAAATCTATAGACTCTGCAGGCTTAAATCTATAGACTCTGTAGACTTAAATCTATGGAATCTACAGGCCAAGTTCTACAGGTTTCATAGGTTGATTTCTACGGATTCTGTAGGAAAGAAGCAAGCTCTCAACACTTAGGCGATTTCAAAGTTGGTTCAATGACAAGGTTCAACCAAAAGAGTTCATCGGCAAGCTTCTAAGCAAGGATTGAACCATTGAACCATTAAACCTTGAACCATTTTGGTTCAACGGGTTTAATGGGTTCAAAGGTTCAACATTAGCAGCAAGAGTTAAGCGCATTTGTCAAGGTTCAAAGTTCAACTGCTTCAAGGTTCAACGGCTTCAAAACACTTATCAAAAATAAAAAGAATGAACCGATTGAACCTTGAACCAAAAGTTTCAATGAGTTCACAGATTCAAAGGCTCAACTAGTGCAATGAATATCAAAGAGCTTAGAAATAACAAGGAAGTGACGGACTAATGGTTCAATAGGTTCAAAGGCTTCTACAGGTAGGTTCAATCAAAAGAACAAGTTTCTGACATTTAGTCATTTTTAGGACTGGTTAAAAGGTTCAAATGGTTCAACAGGTTCAATGACCAAATGGTTCAATGCGTTTGGTTCAAAAAGATCAAAAGGACTTACCCAAATAAAAAAAATGAACCGATTGAACCGTTGAACCTTGAACCAAAAGGTTCAATGGGTTCAAAGGTTCAATGGGTTCAACGAGGCTTGTAAAAAATCTTGGTTCAAGTGGTCAATAGAAACAAGGGAATGAACCATTGAACTGTTGAACCAAGTTGGTTCAATCAGTCGGTTCAAGTGACAAGTTCAAAGGAGTGCCCCAAGCATCAAAGACACAAGTGCCCTTGTGGAGGGAATTTTTGTGGAAAAAGTGACTAAGGAAACAAAAACCTGACAGATTTCAGTAGAAGATACCAAATGTCATCTTTTGAGCCTCATTTCAATTTGTTTCTAAGAGCAGCAGATGCTGCCACGTGTCCTCTGTAAGTTAAGCGGAACACGCCAAGTGGCATCATCTGCATGAATCTAAAATGAATCCCACATGGTTCTATAGTGTTTCCAAAATGTAGCAGAAGCTGCCAAGTGTCATCTTTCGCAAGACACTCAAAAGGTGTCCAAAGCTTCTACAAGTTCAACAGATGCTGCCATGTGTCCTTACCTATTTCATAGTGGATGTTGCCACGTCTCATAATTTGAGATTCACATAAAATCAACTAAGGCAAATTTCTAAGGGACAAACAACCCTTTCAGAGGACACTCAAAAGCCAAAGTGAACCATTGCAAAAACCCAAAAGGCTAATTTGGAGCTCAAAGAGCCCTTGCAGAGGGTAGGAAGGGAGAAAATGGACCAATTCAAAGGCCAAAAGAGCAAAGGGATTTCCTTTGAAAAAGTTCCCCTGGCAAAAGTGACAAAGAGACAATTCCTTCGGACAAATTGTCTGAAAGAATTCCTTCAAACTTTTTCCTCCAAAAGAAAAGTTTGAAGAAATAGAAAACCCATTATGCCACCACGTGTCATCTATTGAGACACAGTATCAAATGCAGTGGAAGCTGCCAAGTGTCATCTTCCATAGGGTTCTCAAAAGACCAGTAGGAAGTGACTAAGGAACAGAGCATCGAACTGAATCGAGGACATGATTCAAATAGCCAAAAAAGGAGGAATGAGGAAGAACGACCAGAAAAATTTGCACATCAGATATGTTTCTAGAAGTAAACCACCAGGTGGATATTGAAAGATGCAAACTTTCAATAGCGTGACCCATTTCTCTACATTGAGAAAAGCAAATGGGTAAATGCCCCTAAATTCCAACATATCTTCTTAACAAAATTCAATGCAACATGATGTGTTACTGTTCCCAAGTCCTTCTTGAAGAGGCTATATAAGGGACTCTCTTTTATTATTTTAAAGGGGATATCTCTCTCTCTGATTATCAAAAAACAAAACTCTGCCCAAATTGAAAGGCATTACTAAGACTTTGAGCTCAGATTGTTGATCATATTTTATTATTGGATTAAGAAAGCAAGTGACTTTTTAGACTTTGTGCTATGATATCTTTGTTGTTGGGGAAACTGTTCTTATGTCTTTTTCTTTAATATATTTTCTGTTCTTTTAATTCAATAAGCAGAATTAGTGACAGTAGTCAGGAAGGTGTCTTGAAGCCAACTGTGGAGAGACTTTGTGCCCCAACAATTGCCTTTAGTGTGTTTTTTTTTTTTTTTTTATCTATGTAAAGGACCTTGGGATGACTTTGTGCCCTCATTGTCCTTCGTATCTCACTCTTGCACAATTGAGGTGGAGACTTTGTGCTACATCTCAATCTACTGGTTACTATGTCTTTGGTTACATTTTGCAATTACTACCAAGAAGATTCTTGTGGTTTGTTGATTAGTACTTCTGAAAGAAGAGGAATGATTTCTATCATTTCCCTTGAGATTTCTCCTTTGATTTGCACACATCATCTCTAAAAAAAGAGAGATGGATAGTTTGTTCTACCCTTGATTATTATTTTCTATTTATATATATATATATATATATATATATATATATATATAGGAAACCTCCCCTTGATGAGAGGAGAGATTAGTCTCCTTTTGATGTGGTAAACCTACACATTTGGTTGATCAATCTTCCTACTTTGGATGATCAGACCTATTTTGTTTATCAATACGCTGATCGACAAAATATTCAACCAACAGTTTTTAGTGACTCCGTTGGGGATATAGTTATGTGTATTATGAAATCTCAAGTTTCAGATGGAATCAGTCTTTACCATTATCCATTATAGACTCGACTCTATTTCTGTGTTTTACCCGCTATTATTATAACCTTACCATTCACCTCCACACTAACTGGAAAAGAACGCGCAGTTTAAAGCCTTAAGCTTCAAACTAAAGCAAGGTCAATTCTTTTCCATTTTTGTTTCACAATCTGGTAGATTCAAGGTATACACAAAGCCAAAGGGCTAAAGGTATTATTGACCCTGTATTCGAGTTAGTACAACAAAGTAATTTTTATATGTTTCCTTCACCATCTCGCCTCCAACGAACCAAAATCTTTCCTCCTACTAAATTCAGATCTCCATTGCCAAATGAAGTATCCACTTCTACTATTGATAAAACTTTGCCAATAATTACTCCTCTGAGATTTGTTATTCCTCCTTTTCATAGTTATATAATGGTAGCTCAAGGCCACTGGGGTAATTCTTTTTGTTCTCTCAATCTTACTCCACCTCTACATGAGCTTGTTAGGTTGTGCAGCTAAAAGCTTCACCAGGATGTAAACAAGAAGAGTTACGGAGGTTGAAGAGAGTTGCAGAACAAGTTGCAGGGCAATCGACGTCAGTCTGATCAACTGACGTCGGTCAGATTGTAGTGAAGAAGCAATCGATGTTGGTTAAAATTTGGCCAACATCGGTCAGGAGGAGCCAACGTTGGCAACCTGTGTGTGAGCATGCATTTTACATGCGGATTCTGGAGAGTCTATTTTTGGATTGTCAATTTGCATGTTAAAGACTTACTTTAGTCTTAGAGTTGCGAGTCTAATTATTGTAATTAAGAATGTCTAATTATTGTATGCATGAGATCTATATAATAGACTCATGGGCTGTATTGTAAAAGTGTGCTAAAAAGCCATTGAGCTTGAAGAGAGAGCTAGTGTAGCTCCTCCTAGTTCCAAAGGGGTGCTGAGTGTGTATGATCAGGGAGAGTTGCAGGTTGTGCAAGTTCTACTAGGAGATCCATCGGGGTACTGGTTGAAGAATCATAAGGACTTGGTGAGGCAAGGACAAGGGTTCTTCAGGGTGTAGAGATATCTACATGGTAAGTAAGGTATGTTGATTTGCAGGTGGTAGCAAGGAAAGGGAGATCTATTTGGAGTACGGTTGTGTACTTGGTGTACTGGCAGCGTTGTTACTGACTGGTAAAGGTGAACAACAATTCTGTATTTGAGTTATGTGTTGGGACCGTGAGAGAGAGGGAAGAAGTCCTTGAGGTGTGGCAAGCCTTTGAGGTGGAAGAAGAAGTGGCATCTTCTTTATTGTATTTTCTTCTGAGTGATTATTAATACAATTGTGTATTGTCTCTCATATCCTGTGTTGTTTCATATTTCTAGTTACTTATCATTCTGATTAAATTCCGTGTTTAGTTTCTAATACAAGAGGTAATCATATATACTCTTATTGTGGAGAGTAGGATTCTGACAGTTGGTATCAGAGCTTTTGGTTGGGTTGACTAACAGGTGGTTCAGATCTGGTTAGTGTTTGTTGATCACAGGTTACTCATAGGGGTTTTTGATTGAGTGGGAGTATAGCAATGACAGAAGAAAGTAAGCTATGAATGGAGAAACTGAATAGCACGAATGGTCTGATTGATGGAAAGAAAGAGAAGGGAAAGGACGATTGTTGGTTGATAGAAGATCAGCGTGTAGAAGCAGATGTTGCAAGGGTTGTTGCACAGGTTGCTCTAGATAAAGTAGAATCTTTGTTTACAGACTCTTTTGCCTCTTTCCATGCAGCCCAAAATAGAGTATCTTTTCATGGGTATGTCTTTGGAGACTTTGGAGAGATTTATTTAGGGGTTGGTGAGCCTTGTCAGATTATTGACGAAGGAGAAGTGAAGCTGAAATTGCAGATGGGTTACACACAAGTGTTGAAGAAGGTCATGCAGGTACCAGTCTTGGAGATGAGTCTAATTTTTTTAGGAAAGTTAGGTGATGGGAGATGCACAGTAACTCTCACAGTGGATGTAATTGAATTAGACGGTGGTAAGAAAGTACGTATCCTTTATCTATCTACATATATTATTGATTCACCTTCTGTTGCAGAGATGTGGCTTTGTAGGCTTGGTCACATATGTAGGAGGGGAATGCATGTTTTTAAGCGGAAGATAGATATCTTTGACAAGCTAAAGAACTGGAAAGCCTTGGTTTTCATGGAGGAGATGACGGACAGAGATCAGTTGAAGGGACTGAATTATTCTGAGCAGGGCTGTGTTAATTTAAACAGGGTTTTGACCCAAAAGGAGCTCGCGGGTGAAAAGGTCATCACTCACTAGCAAAACACAGAGATTGACGTCAGTTATAAAACTAACATCAGCGTCCATGCAGGGACTGACATTGGCTATGTGAAGACCAACATCAACAACTCAGGGGCAGATTAACACCAGCGTCGGTCAAAGAGAACCGACGTCGGCGATGAGGCAGTCACAAGGAACTGAGGACGGTCAGGTGCAGACTGAGATGTGACCGGCATCGGTCACTGAGATGGATTTTGGGCAGACAGCAAGCTGTCAAGGAGTTTCAAATGCCCATATGGAGGACTGAAAGGGTAAGTAAGCCTCAAATTTGTCATTTCCCTTCTTTACACTACTTGTTGCTCACTGATGGTCAAGAATCAGGAAGTCATTAAAGAAGCAGAGCAGGTAGATCCAGAAAACAATGGGAGCTAGGCATGGATGAGGATTGTGATTCTTTGGAGAAGAATCAAACAAGAGTTTTTGGTGGAGTTGCCAGATAAAAGAAAGCACTGAGAGATGAATGGATGTTTAGGATGAAAAAGAGTGGTATATGGTCTTGAGGTATATGGTCTTGAGGTAACTGCAGGACAGTGGTACAGGGTTTGACAGGTAGATGACAAAGCAGGGCTTTAGTCAATGTCAGTGTAACCATTGTGTTTGACTTATCAGGTGGATGATGGTTGCAACATTATCTTGTTACCGTATGTGGGTGATATGATAGCAGGTTCGTACATACAGGATTTTGCTGAGCTAAATGTAAGGTTAGTTCAGTGGCATGTCATGAGGAATTTGGAAGCATCGAAATTCTTTAGCATAAGAGACATGGAAGATCACATGTTGATCTCCAGTGGGAGCTGATGTGAAGGTGTTGGCGAGGTTCAAGATGCAGGATGCAGAATTGGTAAGCACACCAAGGGCTGGACAGTTCAAGCTGAGCTTAGAACAGGGTTCGAAATCACATAAGGTCTGGTGTAGACCTGAGTTTTCCCAAGCAGTGGGAGTTGTCAAAAAGTTTGGAGCCAATTTGGGGAAGGAGGATTCTCAGGTATTTGAGAGGGACCAGTAGCAGGTATTCATGTTATGTAGGGTCAAGGTCTTCACTACATGGAGTTGTAGGTTCGGATGTGGCAGGTTACTTGGATGATAGGAAAGGCATCACAGGGTGTGTGGTGGTTGGTCTTCAAGATTGATCTTGAAGAGGGATACAATCCAGGGAATAAATTAAATGATATACAAGTACAGGTACTGGTGTAGCTGTTTATCTCTAAGTGGGAGATTGTTAGGTTGTGGAGCTAAAAGCTTCACCAGGATGCAAACAAGAGGAGTTACGGAGGTTGCGGAGAGTTGCAGGGCAACTGACATCGGTCTGATCAACCGACGTCAGTCAGATAGTAGTGCAGAAGCAACTGACATCGGTTAAAAGTCAGTCGACATCAGTCAGGAGGAGCTGACGTCGGCAACCTATGTGTGAGCATGCAGTTTGCATGCGGATTTTGGAGAGTCTATTTTTGGACTGTCAGTTTGCATGTTAAAAACTTACTTTAGTCTTAGAGTTGCAAGTCTAATTATTGTAATTAAGAATGTCTAATTATTGTATGCATGAGATCTATATAATAGACTCATGGGTTGTAGTGTAAAAATGTGCTAGAAAGCCATTGAGCTTGAAGAGAGAGCTAGTGTAGCTCCTCCTAGTTCCAAAGGGGTGCTGAGTGTGTATGATCAGGGAGAGTTGCAGGTTATGCAAGTTCTACTAGGAGATCCATCGGGGTACTGGTTGAAGAATCATAAGGACTTGGTGAGGCAAGGACAAGGGTTCTTCAGGGTGTAGAGATATCTACATGGTAAGTAAGGTCTGTTGATTTATAGGTGGCAACAAGGAAAGGGAGATCTACTTGGAGTACGGTTGTGTACTTGGTGTACTGGCAGCGTTGTTACTGACTGGTGGAGGTGAACAATAATTCTGTATTTGAGTTGTGTGTTGAGACTGTGAGAGAGAGGGAAGAAGTCCTTGAGGTGTGGCAAGCCTTTGAGGTGGAAGAAGAAGTGGCATCTTCTTTATTGTATTTTCTTTTGAGTGATTATTAATACAATTGTGTATTGTCTCTCATATCCTGTGTTGTTTCATATTTCTAGTTACTTATCATTCTAGTTAAATTCTGTGTTTAGTTGCTAATACAAGAGGTAATCATATATACTCTTATTGTGGAGAGTAGGATCCTGACAGAGCTTCCACGTAGTTCAAAGAAGAATTTCTCCAAATTTTATGGTGATAGAAAAGTTCATCCTGATGAACACATTGCAGCCTTCAGCATAACCTGTGGCGTAATTAGAGTAGAATTTGAAGATATAACAGTCAGGCTATTTGTAAAAACATTACAAAGTGCTACTGTAGATTAGTTTTATCATCTACAGGCTCAGTCATTAACTAATTGAAATACCCTCAAAGCTAAGTTTGAAGCCAGATTCAAACTTGCAGAAGATGCACATGCACTTCTAGCTCAAATTACACAGATGAAGAAAGAACTTCATGACCCAATGAGGGAATTCATAGCCAAGTTTGACAAACTGAAGAAAATAATTCTTGTAATTGCTTGACCTACAGCTGAGAATCTCAAATGCTTCTTCATAAATTCTCAGTTATCTAAAATAAGTTTTTTTTTTAGACGTGCTGGTCAAATAGATCTTGTTATAGCTCAACATTTGGCCACTGGAGGATCTCATCTTAGCAGGAAAGATAAGAAGAGATCTAAATAGAAATGGACCTTCATCATCTTCTAAATATTCATCTATAGGCACCATTGATCCAATGGTGTAGAAATTGGCAAATGAGTTGCTTGCTCTCAAAAAGCAAATGGCGCAAGGAATGTCTTCTACTTCTTCATACAGAGATATGCCAAGAAGGACATTTCCAAATCAGTCATATCAGGGCAATGCTACCAAAAATCAAGGGCAACAAAATCATCTTCCTCCCCCACAAGGGAAACTTGCCATTGAAGCTCCTCCAACCAATTCAACAATGGGATATCTTGAAGCAGAATTAGAGTTCTCTTTCCAACCTAAATTGAATCAAGAAAATGACATGATATCTTTATATAAAATCAAGAAGAATCAGTTGGCGACACCCACATTGGTTTCCTAAACTATCAGGATGAACCCAGAAGCAAAGGAGAAGCTTTTGATGGATCATACGTAGTGATTACCAGGTCCAAGAACCAATCAGTCCAACAAGCTGATAAAAGAAAGACAGAGGAGCAACCTCAACCAGCAATTACAATTACTAAGTGTGGAACCACTCTACCTTTCCAGTCAAAGGATATGGTGATCACCCAAAAGGTAAGTACATCAATTTCACCTTCACCTTCTAATTCAATTTTGCAAACCAACCCTCCTCCTATCCCTCCTAAATCCCAAAAGGTTGAAATACCTTCCTCTATTCCTAATCCAATTCAGCCATTTGACATAATTAATCATGTCAAAAAGACCAAAATACAAATGTCTGAATTTGAATATTTGCAGTCCAATCCTGACCAAATGGATAAGTTGGTCCAATGTGTCAAGAACCAAATTGTCCCTACATGACAAGAAGCTAAAAAGGTAACTCTTGATTCCCCAAAAAACATGCCCATTTCAAATAATCTTGTCATTACTCCTCCAGCTGCCCTTGGAAAAATAGAACCTTTCTATGTTTCTCTATTAATAAATGACCTCAAGCTAAGTAATTGTATTATAGACTCAGGTGCATCTGACAATGTCATGCCTGCTAAAGTAGCTGAATCTCTTGGCCTCACATTGACCAAGACATTTAGGAGATGTTTCTCTATGGAAAACAAGCAAGTACCATTGTTGGGGCAAATCAAAGATGCCCAATTTACATTTGCAGCCTTTCCAGACAAGAGAATCAAGATGACTGTCCTGGTGGCTGACGTCCCAGCATCCTATGGCATTTTGCTTGGATGAAATTTTTGCAAGGACATGGGAGGAGAACTAGGCATGGACCTATCTAAGGCAAGAATACCTGTCAAAGGCATAATGAAGAGATTGCTCCTTGAAAAGGAGGCAAAATATGTGGTCACGCAAACATTAGCCCTTAAAGCTCAAATTCTTTTTGAATCCTCAGGTATGGGTAACTACTTTCTATTTACAGACGAAGTGCATGAAACATATAATAATTTTTTTGAAAGTGTCAATCCAAAACTTAGTTCAACTAGAATAGCAGAAGAACTAGTAGGTTGTAATAGAAATGAAGAAGGACCCTCCCTCTCTAATGAAGGAAAGTCTAAAGAAAAATCAATATCTGATGAGGTATGGACTCTGGAATTTGATGGCAGCTACTCCTCTACCAATTCAAGAGCCAGGATTATGTTGATATCTCCTCAAAGAGATATGTTTCCTTTATATTACAAATTACAATTTAGCAACACTAACAATACAGTTGAATATGAATCTCTGTTGCTTGGATTGAAGGCTACTCAAGACAAAGGCATCAAGTTTCTTCATGCCAAAAGGGATGCTGAATTAGTGGTCTGTTAGGTGAGAAACTTATACCAAACCAAGAATGAAAGATTACGCCATTATCACAACCTAGTTTGGGACTAAATTGAAAGCTTTGATGCTTTCAACATTTCTACCATACCTAGGGAATATAATGACAGAGCTGATGCACTTGCTATTTCAAGAACTCTCTTAGTTCCTCACTCAGATTTTAAAGAAGATAGGTATACTATTGAGCTAGTCTGTAGACCAAGTGTTCATGAAAATGCTAATCATTGGCAAGTATTCAATGATGATCATCAAATCATTGCCTTTTTGGAACAAAAAGACAATTTTGAACAACTACGTTTTGAAGGCAGTGAATCTCAGAAGTATGAATCAGCCTTTGAATCTAGTTCAAATATAAATAAAGAATTCTTACAGCTGAAAGAAAATAAAATTCCCAAAGGCCTAGTTTCTCTTAAAAAAATGTTTGATAAGCATGATAGATTCATCAAACAACAACAAACCGATTCAAGCTTCTCTCAGGGATTTAATCAAGTAAATCTGACTACTAAAGAAAATCCCAAGATGGTTAACATTGGTAAGTGTTGCACCCCTAAAGAAAGATTCAAGTTCACCACTTTACTCTATCAATACATGGATGCCTTAGCATATTCTTATGATGACCTGAAGTCTCTCAGACCTGATAAAATCACCATGACATTCCTCTCAAGGCTGACTCAATGCCCTATAAGTAAAAATCCAGACAATACAATCCAAAAATATCAAGTACTATTCTGTCTGAGATACAAAAAATGTTATATGCTATAATCATCTTTCTAATCCATCATTCCACATGGATTGCAAACATAGTGCCTGTAAGGAAGAAGAGTGAAAAAATTTACATTTGTGTAGATTTCAGGAATCTGAATCAGTCATCTTTGAAAGATAATTACCCTTTGCCAATCATGGATCAAGTGCTTTAAATAGTGACAGGTTTAGAGATGTTATCAATGCTAGATGGCTTCTCAAGATATAATCAAGTTGAAGTTGGTGAAGCAGACCAACACAAGACTGCATTCACCACACCTTGGGGTACATTTGCATATAGAAGAATGCCTTTTGGCTTGATAAATGCTGGTGCCACCTTTCAGAAAGCAATAGACCTAGATTTCAAAGATGAGATAGGTAAAATCATAGTGGTATACTTTGATGACTTGACTATCTTTTCAAAGCATCATTCTGATCATATACACCACTTACAACAAGTGTTGGAGCGTTGCCGCTAAAATGGTATTTCTTTGAACCCTAAGAAGTCTATTTTTAGAGTAATAGAGGGGAAACTCCTTGGACACATTGTGTCTAAAGAAGGCATAAAGATTGACTTAGATAGAGTCAAGTCTATTCAAGAACTTAATTTGCCTATAAATTAAAATGCTTTTCACTCTTTCTTTGGAAAGGTGAATTTCTTACGGAGGTTCATCCCCGAATTCGCTGAGAAGACTAGACACATTGTGAACATGATGAAAGGGAAGACCACCTTCAGCTAGACTAAAGAAGGCAAGTCAGCATTTTAGGATATCAAGACTACCATTGCCCACGCCCCTACCTTGGTTTGTCCAGATTACTACAAAGATTTTATCATATATAGCTATGCTTCTGAACACATGCTTTCAACAACTCTTGTTCAATAAGATAAGGAAGGTATAAAATCTCCCATTTCTTTCATGAGTTGCCCTCTCAAAACCTATGAGATGAAGTATTCAAACGTAGAGAAGCATGCTTATTCAGTGGTGAAAGTAGTCAAACATTTTTGCTTCTATATCTTGAATTCACACACTACTACCTTAGTTCTTGACACTAAAGTCAAGTCCATATTAACTCAGTAGGAGTTTGGCATAAAAAGAGGCAATTGGATTGCAAATATCTAAGAGTTTGATCTAGACATCAAGCCAACAAAGCTGGTTAGGGGAAAAGGCCTATGCCAATTAATTGCTGACAACAAGCCAGAAGATACACAACATGAAGAAGCTGAAGTGGAAGATACACCAACAATCTTTTTTGTCTCTACTACCAATGAGTGGTATTTAGGTATTGCTCATTTCCTTACTTATGGTGAATGTCCTGCTCATTTGTCTTATAAAGAAAGGAGGACTATCAAGTTGAAAGTTGCCAATTTTGTCCTTTGGGACAATGACTTGTACAAGAGAAGCATAGATGGAATATTCCTTCACTGTGTAGACAAAGAGCAACAAAGCCAACTTTTGAAATCTTTCCACAATCTAACCTATGGAGGACATTTTTTTGCTCCTGTAACTACTCACAAGATTTTGTGAGCCAGGTATTACTGGCCAAATCTTTTCCAAGATGCATATAAGTGGGTGAGAAAATGTGAACTTTGCCAGCAATTTGTTGGAAGACCCAAGTTAGTTGTCCTTCCTCTCAAGCCAGTGATCATAGAAGAACCTTTCCAATAATGGGGGATTGATTTTATTGAGACTATAAACCCATCTTCAAGTGCTGGACATGATTATGTCATTACAGCAACTGACTATTTCACTAAGTGGATAGAAGCAATCCCAACTAAGCATGCTACTTCAGAAGTTGTATGCAATTTCCTCAAGGAGAATATCATTTCCAGGTTTGGAGTTCTAACCAAAATTGTTACTGACAATGTAGCTTGTTTCACCTCCTAAGAGATTACACAATTCTATTTTCATTATGGAATTACACTCTCTCACTCTTCTGATTATTTTCCACAAGGGAATGGACAATTTGAATCAAGTAATAAGAACCTGGTAACTATCATCAAAAAGCTAGCAGATGACAATCAAAGGACATGGCATAAAGCATTGATTGATGCTCTATGGGTAGACAGAATCACGCCAAAGAGGGCAATTGGTATGTCTCATTTTCAACTTCTTTATGGTATCAATGCTGAGATACCAATCACCTTAGAATTGCCAGCCTTGAAATTGGCAAAGGCAATTGAAGATCAGACATATGTAAGCTCTCTTGATAAGAGAATCATGTGCCTAACTAAGCTGGATGAATAGAGAACCATGGTGGTGAACCAAATTTCTGCTCATCAAAGTCTGGTAAAGAAACTCTTTGATCAGAAGGCCAAAAATCATGATTTTTGAATTGGGGATCAAGTCCTGCTGTGGGACAAAAGGAGAGAACCAAAAGGGATGCATGGAAAGTTTGACTCCCTTTGGAGAGGCCCATTTATAATTCATCAACAAAATGGAGAAAATTGCTTTTTTCTGAAATATCAAGATGGCACAGTCTTTTCTCTGCTTCATAGTGCGCAACATCTGAAACACTTCAACTCTTGAAGTATCAAATCATTTCATTTGTACATATGTATATTTGTATAGTTTTTATTTCTATTTTGTTTGGTTTGTTTCCATTTTTGATGCCTTTCATTTCTGGGTAACATGACTCCATAGCCCAATGGTACACATGAAGACATTGGAGATTTTGGATTCTACTCCCTTCAATTCTTTTTTATAATTGATAAAAGTTCCCCAATTGGAGCCAGCTGTTGTCCCCAAAAATAGACTTCTCATTTTTGAGACAACATATGAACTATTTTGGTTCAACAGACCAAAATAATCTCTTCCCTTCTCAAAATTTGTTTTGAGCATTCAAATTCCTCATTTTTCAAGCTTTTCAAAAATATACAGACTCTACAGGCCAAGTTCTATGGGCTTCACAGGTTGATTTCTATGGACTCTGTAGGAAAGAAGCAAGCTCTCAACACTTAGGTGATTTCAAAGTTGGTTCAATGACAAGGTTCAACCAAAAGAGTTCATTGACAAGCTTCTAAGCAATGATTGAACCATTGAACCGTTGAACCTTGAACCATTTTGGTTCAACGGGTTTAATGGGTTCAAAGGTTCAACATCAGCAGCAAGAGTTAAGTGCATTTGTCAAGGTTCAAAGTTCAACTGCTTCAAGGTTCAACGGCTTCAAAACACTTATCAAAAATGAATAGAATGAACCGATTGAACCATTGAACCTTGAACCAAAGGGTTCAATGAGTTCACAAGTTCAAAGGTTTAACCAGTGTGATGAAGATCAAAGAGCTTAGAAAGAACAAGGAAGTGACAGACTAATGGTTCAATAGGTTCAAAGGCTTCTACAAGTAGGTTCAATCAAAAGAACAAGTTTTCGACACTTAGTCATTTTCAAGACTAGTTCAAAGGTTCAACGGGTTCAAATGGTTCAATGACCAAATGATTCAATGCATTTGGTTCAAAAAGACCAAAAGGACTTAGCCAAATAAAAAGAATGAACCGATTGAACCGTTGAACCTTGAACCAAAAGGTTCAACGGGTTCAAAGGTTCAATGGGCTCAACGAGGCTTGTTTCAAAGAATCTTGGTTCAAGTGGTCAATAAAAACAAGGGAATGAACCATTGAACCGTTGAACCAAAGTTGGTTCAATCGGTCAGTTCAAGCGACAAGTTCAAAGGAGTGCCCCAAGCATCAAAGACACAAGTGCCCTTGTAGAGGGAATTTTCATGGCAAAAGTGACTAAGAAAGGAAATAAAAACCTGACAAAACTCAGCGGAAGCCACCAAGTGTCATCTTTTAAGCCTCATTTCACTTTGTTTCTAAGAGCAGCGGATGCTACCACATGTCTTCTGTAAGTTAAGTAGAACACACCAAGTGGCATCATCCGCATGAATCTAAAATGAATTCCACATGGTTCTATAGTGTTTCCATAATGTAGTGGAAGCCACCAAGTATCCTCTTCTGTAAGACACTCAAAAGGTGTCCAAAGCTTCTACAAGTTTAACAGATGTCGCCACGTGTCCTTACCTATTTCACAGTAGATGCTGCCACATGTCACAATTTGAGATTCACATAAAATCGTCTAAGGAAAATTTCCAAGGGACAAACAACCCTTTCGGAGGACACTCAGAAGCTGAAGTGAACTGTTGCAAAAACCTAAAAGGCTAATATGGAGCTCAAATAGCCCTTATGGAGGGCAGGAAGGGAGCAAATGGACCAATTCAAAGGCCAAAAGAGCAAAGGGATTTCTTTCAGAAAATTTTCCTCGGCAAAAGTGACAAAGAGACAATTCCTTTAGACAAATTGTCTGAAAGAATTCCTTCAGACTTTTTCCTCTGAAAGAAAAGTCTGAAGAAATAGAAAACCCACTATGCCACCACGTGTCATCTATTGAGACACAATATCAAATGCAACAAAAGCTACCAAGTTTCATCTTTTGTAGGGTTCTCAAAAGACCAACAGGAAGCGACCAAGGAATAGAGCATCGAACTAAATTGAGGACCCAATTCAAATAACCAGAAAAGGAGGAACGAGGAGGAATGACCAAAAACATTTACGCATCAGATATGTTTCTAGAAATAAACTGCCAGGTGGATATTGAAAGATGCAAACTTTCAATAGCGTGATCCGTTTCTCTGCATTGAGAAAAGCAAATGGGTAAATGCCCCTAAATTATAGCATGTCTTTTTAACAAAATTCAATGCAACATGATGTGTTACTGTTCCCAAGTCCTTCTTGAAGAGGCTATATAAGGGACTCTCTTTTATTGTTTTAAAGGGGATATCTCTCTCTTTGATTATCAAAAAATAAAACTCTACTCAAATTGAAAGGCATTACTGAGACTTTGAGCTCATATTATTGATCATATTTTGTTATTGGAATAAGAAAGCAAGTGACTTTTCAGACTTTGTGCTATGATATCTTTGTTGTTGGGAAAACTATTCTTATGTCTTTTTCTTTAATATATTTTTTGTTCCTTTAATTCAATAAGTAGAATTAGTGAAAGTAGTCAGGAAGGTGTCTTAAATCCAACTGTGGAGAGACTTTGTGCCCCCACAATTGCCTTTATTGTGTTTTCTTTTTTTGTTTCTGTGTAAAGGACCTTGGGATGACTTTGTGCCCTCATTGTCCTTCGTATCTCACTCTTGCACAATTGAGGTCGAGACTTTGTGCTACATCTCAATCTGCTGGTTACTACGTCCTTGGTTACATTTTGTAATTACTACCAGGAAGATTCTTGTGGTTTGCTAAATAGTACTTCTGAAAGAAGAGGAGTGCTTTCTATCATTTCCCTTGAGATTTCTCCTTTGATTTGCACACATCATCTTTAAAAAAAGAGAGATGGATGGTTTGTTTTACCCTTGAGTATTATTTTCTATATATATATATATATATATATATATATATAGGGAACCTCCCCTTGATGAGAGGAGAGATTAGTCTCCTTTTGATGTGGTAAACCTACACATTTGGCCGACCAATCTTCCTACTTTGGATGATCAAACCTATTTTGTTTATCAATATGCTGATCAACAAAATATTCAACCAACATGGTTCACCTATTTGGATTTTTCAAAGGTCATTGCAACCATGCTATAAGAGATCCACAAAAAACCCTTGGAGCTCTATTTTCACATTTTAGGGAAGGTTTGCCTAAACTCAGTCTTTGCTTCTTTCAAGGTATCTTACATATTATTTTTCCCATTTGAATTATAAAACAAGTTTGTAATTATTAATCAACATGTTAAGATTCAAAACGAGTCTTTACCATACCAACCTTTCGTACAAGTGCCTTCATGGCTTTAAGGTACCACCTATACATGGTCACTTTATACACAGGTAGTAGGTCAATTGGACAATATACAAAGTGTGTAGTTTTTAGACACTTGTATGCCTTCAACAAGAATCCCAATGGAACTTTATCAATATTAAGATATGGAAAACCATATCAAGCTTTCCACCTCTTAGCAAGACATCATCAAAAGGCTCTCGTAGGTGCATATGGGTTGTATGCAGGTAGGGTGTCTAGAATGGAGTAGAAAATGTGGATGAATGAGTCTAAAAATTAACTCAAACTCAAATTCAAACCTTTAAAATACATTATTTTTATCAAGGATGTCTTAATGCAAGCTCTATAACACTATTCCAATGTGAAAATCTCTTGCATACATCTGGAATAGAGTAGGCAGGGGTCTCTAATGAATGGTTGGTGTGAGGAAAGAGTTTGTTACTAGTATTGTATCTTATTTAAAAATAAAATGAACTCTCATCAGCTCTTTATGACTTATACAATTGATACACCCTCAGTACAACTCCATGAACAAGCTAAAACAAGCTCTATACATGTGTGCTTCAACATGAAATTGAGCAAAGAGTTGATTGAGAGGAATGACAAGACTAAATTTGCCCAAAGCATGATATGATGAAAAAAAACATGGTATGAGGTTATAATATGGACCTAAGACCTTTTAAATATCATTTTTCATTCATATCAAACCTCTATAGAAGACCAACATTCTGGAACAAGGTAGAATTGACTGAAACTTCACAATGGTGATACCTTCCTGCAACATAAGATAACTTGACCATAAAAACATCATGAAACATGAAAATAAGAATTTATAAAATCTTATAAGATATCTAACATCCTCTATAATCAACCTTACCAACTGGTTCATATGAATTTTTCCATAATGGATTAAAATCTATAGGGTGTAGGAAACAGTGAGCAAAAAAACACAGTCAGCTTCTAAAGGATGGTTCATAAATCATGGTTAAAAAACTTGTAAATATTTTACTTGAAACTTCTTCAGCTATCTGTACTAATCACAAACTTGATGGTCACTTCTATATGTTTAGAAAGGCAAAGAAGGAGCAGAACAGTTTTGGATTAAAAGTGGCACTTCAAAAGCATGTAAAGAATTTAGATGAGTGTTAAGAAGATGAAGAGATGTTCCATCACCTTCTCCCATGTGTCACCTTCCACCATGGGCCGTACAGGTGCCAAACTCACCTTTTTCAATTGATTACTTGATCTTCAATTAGATAACCTACAATATTATGATTGAACTAACATTCCTAATAGGGAATGTGACCTATTATACATTTGAAATGAAAATAGGACACATAAAAACCTTGGGAGCCATGCCACTTGTATTTATGACCCCCAAAAGCCCACTAAATGACCTAAAAGGACAAATAAACTTATTAGACCATGAATAAAGCTAAAAGGCATTAAATGACATCAAATGAACTATAATATAGCTTATGACAAAGAATTAGACCCATAAACATATAAAAAGCCATGTTTTTTACCTATAGGAGTCCAAATTTGACCTAAAAGTCATATTTAGTCAACAATTTTTTAGAGAGATAAGTTCTTGGAAAGAAGAGAGTTTCATATTCATGATAAATATGCATTGCAATACAACAAAGTGTAGCTTTAGGAGAGAAAAAATTAGAGCTATAAAGCCTATAAGTATGATGCATGCTCATTGAATCTAGTCCATACGACTAAATGTGATGTATTCTTTAGAGTTCAATGAGGGAAATAGCGTGTCTATGTGTGAATCTATGTAATATTATATATTTATTCAATAAAGAGTGTATTTGGTTTCCATTCTAAGTTCCTATGTCTATTTTTTTGGCCATTTGAGAGTGATTGTAAATTCTAGCTGGAGAGTAAGGCATCCATTAATTTGACCCTCTAATTCCCACATGCATCAGATGACATAACATGAAGGAGGAGGAATCAAAACTACCACCAAACATTGAGATCTATAGGGCCTATTTTTAGGCCATCACACATTAAAGATTAAGGCATGACATGTTCATTAAGTTATTGAGGGAAGACCCTAAAATGTAGAAAGGTGGTAAGTACCATTTTCTAAATTCTTAGTGATTATTGAAGGATGAACAATCCATTTAAGAGCTAACTTGCCCCATTTTAAACTTTGTTGAAAACATACACTTTGTCAACAACATTAGAAGGATGTCAGTGAATGAGCTTTTTGAAGTTTTGGATTTTTCATTTTTTATAAGCACAATTATGTTCCAATGTGTCACTCATTTTCTTATTTAATTATTTCACTCAAGTAGGTGGTGTGGCTATAAAATTATCATAAATGTGACTCCTCAAGGTTGGCCCATTGGGAATGGATCATGAATTTGAGAGGGAGGGGCATAAAAGAGTATGGAGTTGTACCCTTATTACTATACATGTTGGTCCAATATGCCATAAGAGCTATAAATAATAGAAGATGCCAATCATGTTGAGACTTTGTGATAGTGTGGATAAGGAAATTTATTATTGGATCATTCACTTGGAATAGTAAGTAGAGGAGAAGCAAAGTCTAATGTTGAATTTCTCTCCTAACTCATACATCTCAAGGTTCTAGAAGTCTTAGCCCTAGACATACCAAATCAATAGGTAAATCTAGTTAAGGAAAATATTGGTAACCGTGTGGTTAGTCATACTGTTGATAGGCATGGATTTAACCTAATTTTTAAATTAATTAGTAATAATGATGATCCATAAATGGAAATTCAAAGAGGCAGCCTTGAAATTGCCAACAAATTTGAGAGCCCAAGTCAAAAGAGGCCAAGGATCTGAAATAGAGTGCAATAATCTAGTGCAACCATGAATGGCATCCCCATGAATTTTAAATTGTTTACAACTATTTTCATAGTCTCACATTGAATTTATATCCTAACTCATTCATTAGAAGGCTTTGTAAGCTCAAGCCATTGTTTGTTGTGATAACAACAAGCATACTAAATAAATGGAATGATTTGAGTAAGGATAAAGTTGGTAACTGTGTTATCAGGCATATTGTTGTGGGGCATGGATTCAACCCATTTTGTAAATTAATTAATGTTTATGTATTAAATAATGCATACACTTTTATAAATTTTAATATGTACTTGTAATATTCAATTGAAATATAACTCATGGATAAGCACTAATTGGTGCACACTTAAATAACCCGTTATTAGAGAAGATTATAAATTAATTATTTAATTAATTTATTTTTGTTGATAATAGGCTTAATTTGTTTTATAAGTAACTATTCTCCAAAATCCTAATCCTAACCTCCTTTCTCATCTATATACGAGTATAAAGGGCTAGTGGATGAGGTACATAATGCAAGATAATTATTATTGTTATATTGTTGAATTTATGTCAGAGCTATTAATCTAAAGAGCTAGTAATGCTACCTAGATAAATATGAGTTGTCTCATTTTAAGTTTTCATAGGTTTATATATTGCATTTATTGTGGATGTTTATCTTAAGGCAGCTATAGTGATTCTAGATGATACCTATTTTTGGGCAGAGGTAATCTAGTGTGCAAACTACATTCAAAATTTCACTCCCCACTCAATAGATCAAGACATGACTCCTAAAGAAAAATTGTATGGATTGAAGCCTGATGTTTTTGAATTCAAGATTTTTTGAATGTGATGCATGGGCCCATATCCTAAATGATAAGCACAAAGAAATGGAAAGGAAGGGTCATCCTTGTATTTTTTGTGGCTTTTGTAAATATGAAAAGGCACACCATATTATAGTTTTGGGCACCACTTAAGTTCTTTATTGATGGGATCTATTGTTTGATGAATAATCATAGGCTGTGAACCAACATATTCCCCTCCTCCTCCATTAGTTTCTGTCGAGTCAGACATAAATTTTTATGTTTATTATGAAGAATAAGGTAGTTTAGATGACTTCCATTCTATACACAAAAATCACACTTAAGGAAATGGCCAATTGCATGGTGCATTCCAAAGAATTTTCTCCTCAATTTTGGGCAAAGGAAATCTAATATGGAAACTGCATTCAAAATCATACTCCCCACTTAGTAGTGAAAGACATGACTCTTAAATAAAAATGGTTTGGCATCAATCCTGATGTTTCTAAATTCAAGGTTTTAGATCTCGTGCATGGATGCATATCCCATATGATAAACATAAAGAAATGAAAAATAAGGACTGTCCTTGTATTTTTTTTCCTATCGTGAAGATGTGAAGGCATATCGTCTTCTAATTATAGGCACCACTAAAGTGTTTTATCTATGATATGTGTTGTTTGATGAACAATCCTAAACTTACAAACCAAATTCTCCTCCTTAATCTATAGTGGTCTTTATCATACCAAGCATTTTTATAAAATTTTCAAAATTTTATCATCCAAGTGCTTTTGTTAGGATATTTTTTAGTTGCTCTATAGTAGGGCAATATTGCAACTTGACACTACCATCTTTCAATAGTGCCAAATCAAATGAAATTTGGTATTGATATGATTTGTTCAGTTGTGAAAGATTGGATTCTTTTCTATTTGGATTGCACAAATATTGTCAACCATGAGAGGTGTTGATGAAACCTATTACTTTTGAAAATTTGAAAAAACCCTTATGAGCTACAAAATTGTTAGAGGTACAATCACTGATAAGGGGGGGTGAATCAGTGAGACCAAATATCTCAATTTTAATTCTAATCCTTTCAAATTATTAAATAGTCAACACATATCAACTTGATCAAACAACATTAATAAGAGAGCTCATTCATTCAAGTCATACACAAGATCAAACACACAACACATAGTTCCTGTGAGAAACCCTCATGCGAAATAAAACTCACTCTCAAGCCTATAACACATGGACTACTTATCCTATAAGAGATTACAAACAAGAGACTGGTCAAGTCCTTTAGATTTGAAACCTTTATCAAGTCCTCCTGACCAAAATCCTTTATTGAAACACCTGTTTCATAAGGAGCAACTACCCGTGAGGAAGATCAAGTCCTTTAGACCCTCATTTGAAGTGAAACCCTCCACCTTAAAACCAATGTTTTTAACACCTAATGATGGATCTCTAATTTTACTAACCCCTACACAAACCCCCTCTCTATCTCATACATGCCTCTCACATAGGCATGCCACAATCTCTCTTCTTCTTCACTCAAATTATCCTCATATACACACTCAGACCTCTTCGCATATCCTTAAACTACAAGATCACTATTTTGACATTATAAATATGACCTAAAAGTTAGACACATAGTGAAAAAGATATTTTTCTCATTAACACATCAACAAGAACACAACCTATCC
The DNA here is from genome assembly GCA_037957365.1 of Torreya grandis. Classification (NCBI taxonomy): domain Eukaryota; kingdom Viridiplantae; phylum Streptophyta; class Pinopsida; order Cupressales; family Taxaceae; genus Torreya; species Torreya grandis. Next base: position 3,256,801 of record JARHVA010000138.1, read on the forward strand.
TCTCTTATTCACTTCAATGCATACTCTTCTCACACAAGCCTCTTTCAAGTATCTCTTAAGTCTTCCACACAATATAGAAACCATCACATTTGGTTTTATTATTTACAAAAAAATTATGAATTATCAAGTCCACAATATTTCTTTTTAGCCACAATACATGCCTTCACCCTTAAGGTATCTTACATGGGTAAAACTTAAGCACAACTCTCTTTCAAATAAGCCTAAGTCACTTTTTAGGTCCTATGATGAACCACTCACCTATTTGACACTTATCTGAGCAAACTAAGGACACATGAACACTTTAAAATACATGGGTCCACTCCTTATGTCCCCTTAGACATCTTCAAATGATCATAGTCTACTTTGATCACTTTTTCATATGCTCAAACAACTCAAACACTGACCTAGTGCACAAGAACATTATGAATGAATACACAATCAACTTCTTAAGAATTTTTCATACTACATAAAATTATTCAAACCTTAATAATGCACAAATATGATCCACATGTATTCTAAAACACTCCCCAATATCTAATTATTTAAGAGATATCAAACCAATATCAAAACAAGCTCAAACATCCTTCTCGAGTCACTTGTAGAACATATACAAAAAGTCAATAAACTTTGAACCTTAATAACTTTGACTCTACACACTTTCAAATATTAAAATATATATTTCCAGATGCACATTGGATTTCTCTACAAATTTTATTTTTACACCATGATCAAATTTATCTTGGATCAAAATTTATAGCCAAAATACAAAGCACTCATTTTTCCTTTGTTAAATTCAAATATTTGAATTCAAACGGTCACATTTAAACTTCGAACAATATGATTACATTTCATATCCTCACTAGTTAGATAAAATACACATCATCAATCTTATTCAAACTTTAATGTATAGTGTGCCACTACAGAAAATGCTAAACCTCAAAAAATTGACCTCATCTCATGTAATCTTGTAATATTGACTCAATGCATACCATCAATCTTTGTGGATCAGCTAGGTCCTTATCATACAACACATACCATCAAATCCATATGTATGAACACCCACTCACCATTATATCTTTATACTTTACCTTTTCTCAACTTTAAACCTTAAACACTTATCCTCATCTTGCTGCTTCCTGACACCTTGGAATGAACATGCTCTGTTGGTTCTTTTGTAAGGAACTCAATATTTAACTTTATTAACCAACAAAAACTTTGACTTATTTGAATTACAACATACCATAGATAAATATGTATGAAATACCATGAACTGTTGGACCTCCATCTGGTCCAAAAATTTAACTTTGTACAAAAATGACTAAGTATGGGGACCATTGTTTATCTACCTGGACGACCAACTTTAGACCTAAATAACTTTTGTTGTGCTCACTCACATGTTGTCAAATTTGGACCATATGTTCTCCTTTTAAAGAGGAATACAACCATGTATTAATTAGATCCTAAAACCTTTGTATGTTCAATATATAATGACATTAATCTACTTACTTAGATTTTTTCTGCCACAAAGCCAATTATGTGAAGAGATTTTTTCTGCCACAAAGCCAATTATGTGAAGAACTTTTTTAGAAGGCCAACTTTGCATAAACATACATTTTGATGTACTCCATCGCATGATCTAAAATTTAGAGAAAAATAACTAGGCATAAAATTGAACAAACCTATATGATTATTTTCTCTTCACACCTTCACATGTGTAAAACATAATAACATCAAAATGCTTAATTGACTCTTTTTTGCCTCATGCAAATTTGGCTAAGTATGGGAAAACATTATCAAATTATCTGGGAACCTAGATTTGTACTTGCATATATTATGTTACAATTAATCACAGGACATAGAATTTAGTGCATATAAACTAGGCATAAATGTGATCACAACCATATGACCAACTCCCCCTGACTCATCCATATGTGGAAATGGTGACGTCAAGAAACTGCCTACTCAAATTTTCTGCCACTAGACCCAAAATGTCTAGATGAAAACAATGATCAACTAGATGAAAACAATGATCAAATAGATGAAATGCACTCATAAACACAAGTACTCAAATCATAGAATACATCTTATAGGACCCATTTCACATGCTCAATACTCCATACTCATCCCTAATCATATTTGACCATGTCAAACCTAAAAAATAATCAAGCCTACTTTGAACAAGCACACTACACAATTTGTCATTGATACTTGGGCTATCAAGACACTTCATCTACTCACCTAAACACTTACATGACATCACCATGACATCATTGATAATTCTTAACAAATCTCTTTTTTTGTCATTGATGTCAACAACCATCATATAACAATATACAACTCACCTTCCTTCTCTTTCTTTAAGGACTCCAAATTAGGAACTTTCTCCCCCTTTGACACAATGACAAAGTATGAATTAAATAATATTGAGGACCTAAAAATAATACCAATAGGTTAGGACAACCTTAGAAAGATGATTCAAACTCCCCTTACCTTGAGCCTACCTCTTCTTGTCTTGACAACTTCCTCTTATTCTGAGCCAACACTCTTTTCAACCAAGCATTAAATCAATGAAAAAGGAACACAAAAAACACTAAAATCATGATGGAAATCACCAAGAAACATATAAGAGGGCTCCCCCTAATATTTCTAAACTATTGCATCACTTGAACATCTTTAGATCTCCATACACCATGAAGAATCACCACCAGGCTTACTAGCCTTCTCTCTCTAACCACTTCAAGGACCACCAAACAAAAATTCATGCCACTCACCAAATAGGAAACATGTTCTAATCTAACCTAAGAACTCTCTTTGAAATACACATACCTTTCTATTTTTAATAAATTGATCAACAAGCACTCTTCTTATTATTAGGTCTGTCTAAACTCTTTGTAGCCCTACCTAAAACTTACAAAGCCCACAAAATTTAGTAGACACATATTCAGTACCTAAAACTTCATATATGGAGCAATATCATATGCCCCTTTAATCACACCAATTTAAAACACCTAGCTCATTATTTGCAACATACTTCCTTCACAAACCAACTTGTCAATTAGGCCTCCATCTTGATAAAAACAAGAATATTTTGAAAACCACAAACCTTAAAATATTTGTGAAACATGATTTGACAAACTATTTTGCCCAATCAACCTATTAATAAGCCTCAAACCTCAAATCATAATGTAAACCACTTTTCTAGGAAAGCTAAAAACCCTAGAAATATAAAACAAACATAGTCAACAATCCTCCTTCTAGTCAATGTCCACCTATGAAACTTCTTGTACACCTAGAGACAACCATTACACACTTCTGGAACATGTTTTGAGCTTCTACATCTTTGGGAACCCATACATATTATAACCCATTTTAGGACCAACATACTTTTAAGCACAAACTGGAAAACTCGAGAGAAAATAAAAATCTCTAATTTGACTTCAACATATCTTCACACCACAAAACCACCTGGAGAATGCTATAATAAGGTCAACAAAAATTTATATGCAAGAATATCATCTTGAAAAATCATAAATCCTCTTTTTCCCCTTGTAAATATTCAATCTAACCCTGTAGACTGACCATATAAAGTTATGCCATCACTCTGACATCACCACAATATCTCTTCCATTTGGACATACTTGCTCTAATTAAAAAAATCCATCTTCAACCTTATAGAAACATCTAAAGAATACCACATCAACACTTGTTTCTCTACTGAAAGGACTCTCTTAAGAAGCATAGACAAAGACATCCTCTACACCACAATGCTCTAAAACAAAGTGAAGCCAGGAGTGGCCCACATCTCCTCAGTAACCACTAGAATCCTATTATAGCTATAAGACTTATTTCTCTTTTTCTTGTTCTTCTTATTATAAACTATTAAAACTATTTATTTTTATATATCAGTCTCCTTTTCTTCTAAGATATAATTTAGAACATGTGGATAAACTATTGAATCTTGCAATAGCTTTTTATTTGAAGAATCAACCTTGTACTTCTAAAACTCATCACTAAGCATTGATAATTGATATTCTTTGTCTGATACGTGCTCAACAATGGAAGGATGTTTACTTGGATCCATACACAACTTAGAACTAGCCTTAACCAGTACCTTGTTCTTCTTCTTGAAGTTAGTCTCTTCATTCACAGCATGAGCAGATAATGAGAGCTCTTGGCACTGTTCAAATTTTGAAGCATTATCCACCATAGAAAATAAATTACTTGGACCTAAAGACTCATTTCATCATGACTCACACTTACCACCTTTGGTTTCCATGAGTTAACTTCCCTTCTTCCTTGAACTATAGGATCTTGATTGAACCTATTTAGATTTTTAGACCTTTGCTTGTAAAATCTGGTAATGTGACCAATCTTTTCACAGTTGTAACAAATAATATTCCTTGATGGAAACTCAACTTGTCTTACCTTTAATGGATAATTTTTTAGAAAGTGTACCACATTATGATAGTTGAAACATTCAACCTTGCTCACACCACTTGACTGATGATTCCATTCATAGTTCCATGTAAACTCATTTCTAACAAGTCTTCTACATTCTCTAGCTCTATGCCTAAACTGATTATAAGTATAATAGTAACCATTGAAATTTATATACCTCATGTCATTTAGTTATCTGATCTAAATTGTCTTTATTTTGTCATCATATTCATTCCTTTCCTGATGATTTATCTTTAAATAATGATTTTCCTTGTTCACATTAGTCTTCATCTTATCTTGAGTTGTAGTCTCTGGGTCTTCTTTGTATCCAAGACTAGTCTTATCACTTGCATACTTTTGATCATTCAAAATATTGTCTAGATCACTTGAGCTCTTTTCAAATATAAAAAATGACATTACCTTACTAGATATATTCTCTAACTCAGATTCAAATGAATCATTTTCAATTACATACCTTGCACATTCATCTTCTTTAGCTTTCAGGTTTGTAGACATAATTTCCTATTGACAACTGAGATGCTTGACCATAACTTCATGATATTTGGTGTCTTCATTCATTATTAACTCATACACACTAAATTTCTCCTCAAATTCCTTGAGTTTATATTTCATATTCTTATTGATCTTATTCTCAATATTTAATTTTTCATGAGCATTTATCAATGTAGTCTCATAGTCCACCTCATCTTCATCATCATCTAAATCACTTCAATTAGACTCTTTTTGATGTGATAAAATACCTTCCTCAACCATGAATAGATATTCATCTTTAATAGGACATCATATTTATGATCATACTTTGAGTCACTGACTTCACTCTTATTTGATGAGCTACAATATTCTTTGGTGTAGAGACTCTTCTTGTCCTTGAAGTACTTCTTGTTTTCAAACCTTCTGAATCCTTTTTTATGTTATCAGATATGAATGATCTCTTGCCATAATCATGAACTTTATCATGCTCTTCATCATCATCCTTATTTTACTTATGAGGTAACTTATTAGCAAAATGTCCTACCTCTCCATAATTCAAGGATTTGAGGGGTAATTTACCCTTATACTTGCCTGGACCTATTTTCAATTTCTTTGAAATCAAAGCAATTAGTTCATTCTCATCTATATCATAAATGTCATCTTCCTTGGGTTTCTTACCTTGGAACTTCTTCTTTGCCTTTATTTTAGTCTTGAATGTTACCTACTTCTTTGGTGGTATATCATCATTCTTCCTCATCTCATAGGTAGTAAGGGTGCCATGCATTTGATTCATATTCAACTGAGTAAGGTCATGAATTTTTTCTATAGCAAATACTTTTGGATCAAACTTGAGGAATAGAAACTTTAATACTTTTTGAACTATAGTAGCCTCTTCAATTTTCTCACCAAAACTCTGATGATGTTTACAATCTCATCAACTCTCTACAAAAAGGATGCCATTGAATCTTCTTCATTCATTTTGAGACTTTCAAATTGTCTTATGTGAGTCTATAACTTAGCAAGCTTGACCTTTTAATATCCTTCATAAATGATTTGAATTTTATCCCATATATATTTATTAGATTTATAATGGATTACCTTGGTGAACTTAGTCTCTACAATACCACTGGTGATGGCGTTCATTTCCTTAGAATTATTCTCAAATAGCTTCTTGTCTGAAACACTAGATCGAATAGTAGTAGGAACAACATAACCATCCACAACTAATTACCATACATCAAACCCTAGGGACATAATGCATGTCCTCATCCTTACACTCCAAAAATAATAATTGGATCTATTGAACATTGGTGCTTCCTTAGTAGAGAAACCTCCTTGATGACTACTCATATTGTACCTTGGATCACCTTCAAGTTATTAAGCCTTTACCAAAGGACCTGTTATGATACCAATTGTTAGAAGTACAATCACTGAGAGAGGGGGTGAATCAATGTGCCCAAATATCTAAATTTTAATTCCAATCTTTTAAAAATATTAAGCAAGCAACATATATCAACTTGATCAAGCAACATTAACAAGAGAGCTCATTCATTCAATGCACACACAAGATCAAACACACAACACATAGTTCCTATGGGAAACCCTCATGAGGAATAAAATACACTCTCAAGAATACAACACATGGACTAATTATCTTATAAGAGATTACAAATAATAGATTGTTCAAGTCATTTAAAATAGAAACCTTAATCAAGTCTTGATCAAAGGCCTTTAGTGAAATGCTTATTTCACAAAGAGCAACTGCCCCTGAGGAAGATCAAGTCTTTTATACCCTCCTTTGAAATGATCACCTCCACCTAAGATAACATGTCTTAAACACCTAATTATGGATCTATTATTTTAATAATCCATGTACAAACTCCCTCTCTATCTCATACACGCCTCTCACATAAGCATGCTATAATCTCTCTTTTTCACTCAAATTATCCTCATATGCACACTCAAACCTCTTTGCATATACTCAAATTATATGATCACTATTATGACATTAGAAATATGACCTAAAAGTCATACACATAGTCAAAAAAATATTATGATCATCAACACATCAACATGCACACAACTTATCCTCTCTTTTTCACTTCAGAGCGTACTCTTCTCACATAAGCCTCTTTCAAGTCTCTCTCAAGTCTTCCAAACAATCTAGAAACCATCACATTTGGTTTCAATATTTATAGAGAATTAATGAATTATAAATTCCAAAATACTTATTTTTATCCACAACACATGCCTTCACCCTTAAGGCATCTTACATGGGTTACACTTAAGCATAACTCTCTTTCAGATAAGTCTAGGTCATTTTTTAGGTCCTATGATAACCCATTCACCTATTTGACACTTATTTGAGAAAAATAAGGACACAAGACCATTTTAAAATACATGGGTCCAATCCTTATGTCCCTTTATGCATCCTCAAATGATCACAATCTACTTTTCTCACTTTTGTGTATGCTCAAACAACTCAAATATTGACCTGGTGTACAAGAACATTATAAACAAATACACAGTCAACTTCTTAAGCATTGTTCATATTGTATATGATTAGTAAAAACTTAATAGTTCATAAATATTGACCTCATATAGTCTAAAACACTCCACAATATCTAATTCATTAAGAGATATCGAACCAATATTAAAACAAGCTTGAACATCCTTCTCGGGTAACTTGTAAAACATATACGAAAACATAGTCAACTTTGAAACTTCATAACTTTGACTGTACATAATTTCAGATCTTTAAATTTATATTTATATATTTTAGTTGGAGTCTTATATAAATTATCTTTTTACACCATGATCAATTTCATCTTGGATAAAAATTTATAGCCAAAATACAGATCACTAGTTTTTCATTTGTTAAATTCAAATGGTCACAATTAAACTTCAAACAATATTCTTGCATCTCATATCCTTGATTCTTATACAAAATATGCATCATTAATATTATTCAAACTTTAATGCATATTTAACCACTACCCAAACATTAAACCTTTGACTCAACGTGCACCATCGATCTTTGTGGATCAACCGGGTCCTTATCATGCAACATGCATCATTTGAGAAATATATACAAACACCCACTCACTGTTAGATCCTTATCCTTTACCTCTTCTTATAATTAAACCTTGAACACTTGTCCTCATCTTGTTGCTTCTTGATACCTTGTAATGAACATGATCCGGTGATCTTTTTGGAAGGAACTCGATCTTTAACTTCGTTAATCAATGAACACTTTGACCCATTTGAATTACTTCACATCATAGATCAAGATGTATGAACTCCTAAATTTTTTTGGATCTCCATTTGGTCTATAACTTTAACTTCATGTAGAAATGACTAAGTATGGGGACCATTACTTATATACTTGGAAGGCCAACTCTAGACCTAAATAACTTTTGTTACACTCACTCACATGTTCTCAACTTTGGACCATATATTCTCCTTTCAAAGAGGAATACAAAAATGTATTAAGTATCTCTTGAAAACTTTGTATGTGTAAGATATAATTCCATTAATATGATTACTCATATTTTTCCTGCCACAGAGCCAACTATGTAAAGAACTTATTTGGACGACCAACTTTGCACAAGCATATCTTTTGATGCACTTCATTGCATGCTCTAAAATTTAGCACAAAATAACTAGGAACAAAATTGAAAAAACACATATTATAATTTTCTCCTTGCACCTTCACACATGTAAAATATAACAACATCAAAATGCTTACTCGACTCTTTCTTGCCTTATGCAAATTTGGCTAAGTATGGGAAAACACTATCAAACTAACTGGGAGCCTAACTTTGCACTTGTATATCTTATGTTTCACTTCATTGCATGACCTAAAATTTAGTGCATATTAACTACACATAAATGTGATCACAACCATATGACCAACTCCCTCTGACTCATTGGCAATAGTGATGTCATCAAACTACCTACTCAGATTTTCTACCACTAGACCCAAAATGTCTAGATGAAAACAATGATCAACCAGATGAAATATATTCATGCACACAAGTACTCAAATCATATAAGACTCTTAAATGACCCCTTTCACATGATCCACACTCCATACTCATCCCTAATCATCTTTGACCATGTCAAATCTGAAGAACAATCAAGCCTATTTTGAACAAGCACACTACACACTTTGTCATTGATAACTTAGGCTATGAAGACACTTCATCCACTCACTTGGAAACATCCATGACATCACCATGACATCATTGATAATTATACAACAAAGATCTCTCTAGTCTCCTCTAAATTGACCATATATTTTACTTTAGTTAAAAAAATTATTGGTCTTGATTACTTATTGGGTTTCTAACTGACAACTACCATTGTCAAATTCATCAAAAAACCTATGGTGGACTTTCCATCTTCATGATCACCAACATAATTAGAATCTAAATACCCAACCAATTTGAAGTCTCTTGCTCTGAAGTATTTGAGCCAAAAATTATGTATTCTTTTGAGATATCTAAGGACTCTTTTTAGTGCTACCCAATGATTGTCCTTGGTTTATTCCATGAATATTGAGAGGACACCAACTGCAAATGATATATCTGGTTGAGTTATAATTACATAAATTAGAATTATAATGAGTTTTTTGTATTTAGTGGCATCGACCAAATATGTTGAATCTTTAGATGTCAATTTGAGATTTTATTTCATGGGCATACTGAGAGACTTACAATATTCCATTCTGAACTTGCTCTGAATGTTACCAATGTACTTCGAATGAGTGATGAATAAATAATTTGGTTTATGAATTACTTCAATACCCAAATAGTAATCAAGATAACCAAGATTGATCATTTCAAAGTTTTTCATCAACTATGATTTAAACTTTATAGTGTATCATTCATTGTTCCTTGTGATGAGAAAATCACCAACATACGCCACCACAAATACAAATATTTTGTTAACTATTTTGATGAAAAGAGTTGCATATTCAAAATAAAAATATTTGAAGTTCATGTTCATGAGGTGCTCAGTTAGTTTATTGTACCATGTTTGAGGGGCTTGTTTCAAACCATACAATGTTTTTTCCAATTTACACACATTGTGCTCTTTTTTATTTACTACAAAACCTTTTGGCTGTCATGTACATAGTTTCTTTGAGGTCACCATTTAGGAATGTAGTTTTGATGTCTATTTAGTGAACTTTCCATCCATTATGAGATGCCATAGCCAACATGGTTCAAATGGTAGTCCATTTTGTGATAGGTGCAAATGTTTTATTTTAGTCAATTCCTTTTTTTAACATATTCCTTTGTGATAAACCTTGCTTTATGATTGTCATGTGAGCCATCAACATTGTATTTTTTGTGGTAGACCCGTAGCCAATTGGTTTGCAATCATATGGAAGATCAACCAATTTCTAAGTCTCATTTTTGACAAATGCATTGTACTCATCTTTCATTGCTTTTCTACAAGATTCTAGCTTTTCAACATGTTTGAAATATGATGGTTCAAAATCAAATGCAACTTTGAGTTCTTATAGAGAATCATTCAAGGTGAGTTTTTCAATTCTATATTAATTTTTTTCAAGATACTTGTCTGATTTTGATGTAGCTACATGTGTACTTATAGCGCCTATTTTCCCAAGTTCATCAGGTTTCACATCTTTTAATGTTTGAGTTGCCTACTTAGACATCTATTTTTGTGTTTTAGGTGATTCAAGTTCATTCTCTAAAGTTCCATCACTTTCTATCGTCTATTCTGGTGGCCCCTATTCATTTTCTGATGAAGTTTCATTCTCTACTTCAAGAGGAGTTTCAATCTCATCGATAGGAGATAATAGAGAATCAATAGATTCCCAACTATGTCCCCCACTCATTATTTGGAACATCCAGATCACTCTCTCTATAGAAATCAAACTTTGCATACTTATTGAGTTGACTTAGACATCTATCAATGTGCTCTTTGTCCGTTGTTGTCTCACAAAAGACAACTTCTCTTGTGAAAAGAAATTTATCTTTCTCATTGTATAGCTTGTATACCTCAAAGGATTTAGAATATTCCAAGTGGATGTATTTTTGAATCCTATGGTCCAACTTATTTGTCTTCTCCTTTAGAATCAATGCATAACAAGTGGATCAAAAAATCTAAAGATATCACACTAAAGGAAAATGATCATACAGCATCTCATACGGAGTCTTGGACTCAAGAGCTGTTGATGGCGATATGTTGTGGAGTTATACTATTGTTTTAGATATTTTGGCCCAAAAATTTAAATTTACCACTTTGAAGTACAACATAGTATGAACCATGTTCACCATAGTTCTATTCATCCTTTCTATAAGTCCATTTTGTTGTGGAGTTTGAGGAATTGTGAGATGGTGTTTGATCCCATTTTGTTGAAGATATGATTCAAAATTATTTGAAGTGTATTCACCACCATTATCTATCCTGAGAGTTTTGATGTGAGTTTGAACTTAATTTTATATTATGGTTTGAAACTTTTAGAAATGTTGGGTTATTTATGATTCAAAATTATTTGTTTGTTTGTTTATTTACTTTATGTTTTATTAGTAATAAGTGAAAGTTGGTTCACGAGAATTAGTTGGATCCCGTAACCACTCATAAATTTTTTATAAGATTTTACCTTCTTTGTAAATAAAACTTTGATATAATACATTATTATATTTTGTGAAAGCTTTATTATTTTACAGTTGAACTTTTCATGTTTCATATGTATTGGCCAATCCCATTAGTTGTATTAGAGTCGGTTAAAAAGAATTAGTCAGTGAAAGAATTGAAGAGTAATGTGAAGGTGAATGGTGTGGAATGAGATAATGAAGATTTGAAGACATTAAAATATTTGTGCAGCCTACAACATTCCAAAAAAAATCCAATAAAATATCAATTTATATGGTCCAAATCATTTTGTATGTTGATGTAAAGAGATTTTATGGCGTTTGAGAGCTATTGAACAATAATTATATGGTCTTGTATGGCCTAAATTCTTGATGCAGTGGTTGTATGACTCATTGGACATATTTTTTTATATCAAAAATAATAATTCTAATTTTTTATGGTTTAAAATTCAATTCAGAGTAGATTAAATGCAGTAGTATGATTCAATCCCTTTTAAAAGCAATAGTATGACCAATGTATGCAATTGTATATGATCCAAGAATGAAGTGATGGCCAATATCTGATCTATAAAATTTCATTTGATGCTGGAAAGTCTAAAACCTCTCCAAATATACCTTGTATAACCTCCATCTCTTCCCTGTAGCATTATACAAAATTGGTATGACATACTATGTTGTTGTATGGCATCTTTGAGCTTGGATATGGTGTAGCAAGCTTGAAATATAATATTTTGATTAATTTAAAAGTTTGATAAATACTAGGGTTACATTGGGCCCACACATATTTTTATAACAATATATTTTTTTCCTCAAAGTTTTCACGGGTGAAAATAATTACATGGAAAAGTATATTTTTAAAATTTATCCATACAAAAAAAATCAATTTTAAATAGAAAATTTTCTATTTCAGACTTGTAAATGCTTATAGAGTAAGTGGTAAAGCATATTTTGTGAGTCACTTTCTAGAAAAGAGGTCAAGAGTTCAAACCTCCAAAGCTTTCCTTTTTATCATAATTTTATTGCATTCATAATTGAATAACTTGTATAATGACACTTTTTTTTGAAAAATCATTGTTTTTTCTAAAGGTGGTCATGTGAACAATTGATTTATAAGTTTTTAGACATTCTAAATACTTAGGAATGGTTAATTATATGATTTGAAACTTCTTTGTATGGTTTTTGAAACACACATTGAAAATGATGTATAAAGATGCATTTTTGATGAAAACTGATACCTTCAAAATGAAAAGTTTCAAAATTTCATCCCACACCTATGTTATTAAAGAATGTATCATCTTTTACATTTCCATTAATATCTTTATTATTGATAAAGTGTAAGTCTCACAATAGATGTTGGAAGATCTGTTGGAGGCTAGAGGACAATTTCCCTTCTCTAGTTAGTTATTTGTTTAGAGTTTGGATCAAATATTTGAATAAAATTTTTGGTAATAGTAGTATGCTTATTTCAGTTTCAATTTTAAATTTCTATATTTGATATTCATGACATAGAACAAACATGATTGTTTAATTTTTTTCTCTTGTTACACAACTTCTGATTTCTCACCTAATAGGGGGAGAAGATATAACATTGGTAGGTCTTTGATCAATCATCAATGATAATACAAATTGATAGGGGTTACAAGCACCAATAATCTTGAGAAAATGTTGTCAATATTTCTTAGACATCAGGGAGATGTGTCATACATAGTACATGTTGATCACTTTGATGGGTTTCTAGGTGGAGCCTTATGTGGATCGATGTAGTTTGACATGCCTTGTTGTGTTCTAATATAATATGGTATGATAATAAAAGGGAATGAATAGGTTTTGATCATGTTTATTATCCTTTCATATCAAAACTCATAAGGCAAGCTTATTTATGGAGTGACATTAGTTTTGATCAATTTTAAGAGGTACAATACACCAGTTACAGTTACTTAAGAGTTTCTTTGATAACTTTAGAGTCATTTCTCTAATTATTTCAAATTATATACCCCTTTGGATCAGGGGGGAGTTTGTTAGACTATTTATGATCCAAAGATATTTGTTTATTTACTTTATGTTTTGTTAGTAATAAGTGAGAGTTGGTTCATGAGAATTAGCTGAATCTCATAACCACACGTAAAATATTTATAAGCTTTTACCTTCTTTGTAAATGAAATTTTAATATAATACATTATTATATTTTGTGAAATCTTTATTATTTTACAATGTAACTTTTCACATTTCCTGTTTGTTGCTCAATCCCATCAGGAAAGTCTTGAAGGCTTTTGATTTTTTTTTTAGAAAGTATATCCAAGTCATCATACTTTAGTGATAAATGAACAACATGAAATATATATGACAACCAATGGAGAGGATTGGAAGAGAACACAAGTCCAAGTGAACAAATTGTAATTTGATATCAACTTTCCACTTTGATTTTAAGAATGGTTCTCTTGTGTGTTTAGCTAAGATGTAGGGTTCACACTTTTCATCTGATTTTATGCATAGTGAAGGCATTCCAACAACACCATTTTTTTACAATACATGACTATTTTTATAGTGAATATGCCCAAATATATCATGCCACAACATGTTTGGAGGCATTCTATCTTCCATGAGATGAGCATAATTCCTTGAATTTGATAACTCATCACTAAGTTTGTGAAAATTTTTATAACACTCTTCAGCTAAGATCTCTCGAACACAGCATTACCACAACCATGAATGATTCAAAATACACAAGAAATAAACCAATTGAACAAACTAATTTTTATTCACATAATGAGATGATATAACAATGGAGAAATCTTGCTTAAGTAGGTAAGGAAAAACAAAATACAAACTAGTCTAAGCAATGTGGGATCAATCCACACACAAGATAAAACTAGGAAAAGATAAATGACTTAGATAAAACATATCAAACATGAGTAATAATATACTCTAACAACCCCAGTCAAGTGAAGCTAGGGGCTAACAATAGATGATACAATATGAATCCATATGTCCCTATGGATGCCAATCCATCTTGCTAGAGTACTTGGATGTCGAGTCATTGTAATCACTATGTGAAAGTATGAATGATGTTGAATACGAGGATCATTGAATATAAATATTGCATTCCAAAATACTAGGTAGAATGATGAACCTAAGGAATCACTACTTGAACACCATCCAATAAGATGGTGAGAAGTGAGCACAATGTTAGGTTGTGGAGCTAAAAGCTTCACTGTTTGCAAACATGGAGGAGGTTGCTGAGTTCCAGGGATATCGGCATCAGCAGATCAACCGACGTCGGTCATGGGTGAACAGAAGGGCAACCGACATCGGTAGGAGTCAGCCGACGTCGGTTACCTCCAGACAGACAGGGACCAACGTCGATTGCCTGTGTGATTCCAGAACTGCTCGTTGCATGAACAGTTAGTTTGTTGAACTGGTTGTTTGCATGTAAAGGCTATTTTGAGTCTTAAGCTATGTGTCTAATTATTTTAAATTAGAATTATAAGTTATTGTTTAGTATGGGATCTATTTATAGACTCATTGGCATGTATTGTAATTAAGGATCAAGGATCAAGGATTAAGGCAAGGAAGAGATCCTTCCAATTACAAGAACAGTTGATCTACAGGTGACAACAAGATCAAGGAGAAGTTCTACATGGTAAGTAAGATCATTTGAGTTGCAAGTTGTTGCAGGTTCATGGGAGATCTACTTGAAGTACTTTTGAGTGCTTGGTACTGGCATGGTTATTACTGACTAATTAGAGGTGAACACCAACTCTGTGTTTGAGTTGTGTGTTGTGACCATTTTTCGTAGGAGAGTGAACTCTTGAGGGAAAGAGATCTGTACATCTGAGAGGTGTGGAAGATTGTGGCATCTTCATTGTATTTCCTTCAGGCATGAGTATTAATACAAGATTGTGTATTTTCTCTCATATTCTGTGTCATTTGTGAATTCTAGTTACTTGTTAATTCTGGTATAGTTCCGTGTTTAGTTGCTTATACAAGGTAATCATATTGTGCTCTTATTGAGGAGCAAGATCTTGACAAGTTGGAATCAGAGCCAGGTTTGTGGTTCTAGGTTTTCCAGTCCCTAACACACAAAAACTAGTGAGGCTACCACATTGGTGTCGCTAGTGGGGATACTACACTAGTGTCACTATAAGAATCACCAATAAGGCCATAGAGTCAAGTAAAAAAATACTCATATGAGTTCTAAAAAAAAATTGCCTAAATAAGATACCCATGTATAAAGGAGGAACCAGAAAACACTTAAAAAAATATAACATATACATATAACTCTCATAAAATAGAGAAAAAAGAGAAAACCTATAGGAAAAACTCCCCCCTCCCCCCCAAAAGAGAGAAAATAAGAAGAGAGAGCTAGAAATACCCTCAAAGATGATGTTGAATTAGTATGCACTCAAAGTAATTGAAAGTTGTAAAAAAAATCAATCTACACAAGTGGTCCAAATCCATTACTCGAATACAAAAACAAATGACACTAGGCTTCATCAGAATAAATTTAATTAAGAAGACTGTTAGTGATGATCAAAGTAAAAAAGAGTACTAAATATATAAGGAATGCTCAACATCTAAGATGCAAAATGTACACCACAGTCCCCATACTACTAATTGGGTGGAGTGGAAGAAAAAGGTCTACATGAATGGTTCAAATTCACTACTCAAACACCAAATAGGCTGACACTGTATACACTAGAATAGTTTCATATCATGTTGAAAGAGACTATCAAACTATCGAAGAATAAAAGATGACACTGGGATTCATTAGAATAGAAACACTTCAAGCTATGATATACTATCAACTATCAAAAAAATGGTGTCAAAAATATAGATAAAATCTCTCAAAGATGATGGCCCATGGTGGTGATGAAAGAGATAAGCAACTGAAGAAGTGAAAAGGTGACCAAAGTAGAGCACAAAAACTCATGAATATAGACAAGGCTAAATCAAAAAATCTCCCATGACACTTTATAAATCAATGTGAGTACAATATAACCCATACACAAAAAATACCAGATGGAAACAAGAAAGACACTAGGCTTCACCAAAATAACTTCAAATAAGGACATTGTCAACCTATTAAATAAACCATCAGGAATCATGAGAGGTCCTCCAAGAATAACAGAGTAAAAAAAATGTCTCTATAGAAGAAGGTAAGGTGCTAATAAAGGGGCTTTGAGGAGACATGACACAAACTACTAGTGTGTCAAATTACTAATGCATATTATGAAATAATGGAAGAGTGTGGAAAATGAGGAAAAAATCCATCATATATGAAAAAAACACATCAAAAAAGGATCTACAACCAAAACAACAACCTATAAAGCACATCCAAAAGGACATTGATCTCAATCAAAAATGCATTTGAGATAGTGCATGCATGAAGCACAATGTAGAAAGTAGGCCCCATGGCATAGGTAACTCCCTTGGTAGTGATAATGCACACTCAATAATAGGACATCAGACTCAGCTAAAAATTCATCCATGAGTGCAAAATATGATGATAATGCAATCTAGAAGGAGAAAGAAAGAAGTTTGTGTTCCCTATGAGGGGGTTTGACCTCCTTCTAGATCAGACCTCACCCTTTGATCTTTGACAAATGAAAGAGATAAGGTACATACAAAATAATGAAAATTCCATCAATAAATGCTCACAACATAGCAAATTCATCTCCACTAAAATGTCACCACATGACAATATATCGTAAGCACAAGGCAACACAACCCATGCCAAGAGACCTCCCCTGCCTCAGCCCCCGCCGCACCCCACCGCCCGCCCTCCCTCCCCCCCGACCCCGAATGTGACACTTTATATTTTAGTGTATTTTGCAATGTAAATATGACCAATGTGTGGAAAATGAAAAAATATAAACTTTTGGAAAAAGGTTGCACTCAATTTTGAGGTAACAATCAAAATTTATTACATAATCAATTTCCCATAAATGAGGCCAATTTAATAAAATTTGTATTAAAATTTAAAAAAAGACTGTGGCTAATGTGAACCTAGTCTTCCAACCACTTGTTAGAACTGACATAGAACCAAGAACCTCCTCAAATCAACAAAATTAAAAAATAACCCCCTTATTCTTGTCCCTATGAGATCTCAAGCAAAATATTATTCTCACTTAGGCCCAAAAATTAAAGGAAAAAACCTATTAAAAGAAAATAATGCTATTTAAATAAAATAGACTTAAATTTGTTTTCAAAGTAGATTTAATAAAAAAGAGGATTAGGGCAAAATTATATTTCAAATTTTGATTTTGCAAAGAGCTTGAGAAGATGAGGCACCTCCATGTAACGAGACGTGTTCCTTCACGACTCAGTCAGATCCTTCTATCCCATAACGTCATATAGAAATAGAATTATGTGTAACTTTGGATACCTTTTAGGCAAATAAAATCACAAATGATTCAACATAGAAAAGTACTGGTTATGACTCACTATCAATGGTGAGCATCTAGATTGAAGGTAGGTAAATGCCAAGAAAAAGTAGGTAGATCTCTACATCCTCATGATACACTCCTACCTTTACATAGATCATGTATTTATTCTTGCTACTTTGAGGGGCAACATCCACAACATCACTATTTTAGACATTGATGCATGATATAAAAATATCAACCATCACAATTTTAATCTTAGGGATCTTAAGCGCTATCATGGCCATCATCGGCCCACCCACTAGCATACATCGATAGTGATGAAAGGATCCAAAGCCAAGAAGTGATAATTTTCAGTCTTCACAAGGTCATCATTTTGATCCCCTTCAACTAATATCTATATAAACATACCACCCAATAATGTGAATCAAATGCTTAGGAGATATCACTATTCAATGCAAAGGCATGCACCATAAATTTTCAATGTAGATCAATAATTCTATAGAACCCTTATGCAAATTGAATCAATGCAATAAATCACCAAAAAAGAGTGATATTCCCTAAGTATATATTTGCTAAAAAGATGGATGATAGAGTCCACTTGGTGAATATGGATGCAATTTATATTATGATGGAGACAACAGAGAGGGCATAAAACTTCAAGTGATTTTGACCATCTAGCTAGGAGGTTGGTGGCTGCTACCAAGGGTGAGCTATGTGATATCTAGAAACCCACCTAGCAAACTAATTCACCAAAAAACATATGCGAGTTTCAAGTCAAAGATGATTTCTAAACCATCATCCAGTGGCTCACTGGCTCTTCGACAGAGCTCAAAGGTTTCAACCAAGGCCCATAACTAGGTGCCCACTATACTAAGGCCCATTGAAAGCAAAGAACTCACAATACAAAAATTAGCGAGTGGATTCAACCAACTAGCATGAATAACATAAGAAATAAGAATGGTTTGTGAGTAGTTCAAGGCATCATGTAGATCTTGGGCTAAGGATAATGAGCTAGAGATGGAAACCATGTATCTTCCTCACATATCTATAAAAACAATCCTTATATAGCTAAGACAAAATCGAATATCTACTCAATATTAGTGCAAAAAATTAAACTCAAACATTCACCACTAATCAAATAGTCAGATCTAACTTCATGAGTCGAGCAAGCAATTATAGATCTATAATGGTAATAAATATGCAAGCTAAGTAATGGCTAATGGAGGGTCGATTTGATACCATGAAATAATTCAAAACACTCTTCAACCAAGATGTCTCCAACACACCATTACCACATCCATGAGTGATGCAACATATACAAGGAAAAAACTAATTAAACAAACTAATTATTGTTCACACAATGAGATGATAATATAATGGAGAATCCTTGATTAAATAGGTAAGGAAAAACAAGATGAAAACTAGTCTAAATAATGTGGGATAAATCCACACATAGGATAATATTAGGAAAAGACAAATAACTTAGCTAGAACCTAACAAACATGAGCAATAATATACTCTAACCGTTTATAGTTTTCCTTCTTCAAATCTAATCAAGATGATTGCATTACCATTTTTATTCTGATTATGACATCACCATTATCGAATAGAAAGGAATGGCCTTGGTTCTTGATGAGAACTAAAGACAAGTTTTGTTTCAATTGAAGAGGATAGAGAACATTTTTGAGTTTAAAATTTGGAATCCCTAGACACTTGAGTTGTATTGTACCTCTTCCCTATGGTTTTAGACTTAAGTTATCTATGAGGTATACCAAGCCATGAATTTATTCATTATGATCCTCAAATAAGTCTTTTTATAAATTCATATGTTGAGTGGCACCGATATCAAGAACCCAAACATCAAACCATGATGAATTGATCAAGACACTATTTGCTTCATTATCTATATTAGAAAATACACATTCATTGGTGAATTGAGTTCAGTTTGAATTTTTAATTATTTATTTGAATTTACCTCTTTTTTATTATGGTATGCTTCAATTTTATTTCATGGAGTTCTGCATTCATGAGTTTCATGGCTTCTTTTTTTGTCACACAGTTCACAATAAAGGTTCTTTTTATCATCTTGTTTTTTCTTTTGACCATTATAATTTTCATTTTTATCACCTTTTCACTTATATTTATTTTTCTAATTGTAATAATTGAATTCATTTTTGGTAGATGTTGCCTTATTGGATGTTTTAGAATAATTTTATTTGACATAACACACATTTTCACTTGTTGTGGACTTAGTTTTTCTTTCAAAGGCATTTTCTTTTTCTGCCATCTTTTCAACTAATTGATCAAATGTGAGTATTCAAATGTTTGATTTCTTTTAGGGACTCCAAGTAGGTTGAATAGTTGGGAATAAATTCTTTCATAAATTTAGTCATATAAATGTTAATTTTGACACCTATTACTTCTACATCATGCTTGATGGCACGTATCTATGAAGCCAATATCATCACATCACCATCTTTCAAATCAAGGTTGAATAACTTTGACTGCAACTGAATGAATTCTAAATTTGAGTGGGAATCATATATCTCCTTAAATTTTTGAAATGATTCTCATGGAGTACTGCATCCTTGAATATAACAAAACATATCTCCATCCACTGAGGCCCTCATCAAGGCCAATGCATTCTAGTTTTTTTGATTCCATGTTTGAATATCCTTTGCATTCTTTGTTGGCTCAATTGGTTGTTTCTCCTCATCAAAAATATAGATCCATATATAATTAAATATGAGTGTGTTCTCCACTTTTTAATACCTTTATAACTAGTTATCTTTATAGTCAATGTTGTGCCAATAATAGATTTGATGGAATTCATGGTTTTTGTTTGTGTTTTTGGAGTTTTCAATTTTGGAAGTTTTAAGTTTGAGTATAAACCTAATTGGTTCCTTATCACATCACTTTGAAATGGTTCCCTTTATTATATACCAAAATGATACATGAAAATTATTCACCTTATCATTAGCACCGATTTAACATGAAAATCTCATACATCAATATACTTAGTTATTCTTGATTTCTAGATTTACACCTTTTGATAATAATGAATGGATAAAAGAGTAGCTCTTATTATTTCTCTTTGAATTGCGTAATTTTAGTATTTTTATCCAAATTCACTTATATTAGCTTGCTCAAGACAATTTTAATGAGAATTACTCCAAATTTTAAATGCCTTCAAATTTAAATGTTTTCAAAATTTAAAAAAGGACATGTAAATGAAATTGACTTTTTAAATGAAAATTCAAATTTTATAAATATCTATTTTATTTGGTAGATATAATTAAAATATTATAATTAAGAATGCATGATATCTTCTAGGTTTGAATAAGACAAAATAGAAAAGTCCATATGCTGCCTCTTGTGTATGTATGTCTAGAGGCAAGAAAAACTTCAATCTCCATGCAACATGGTCAAAATAACCAAATAAGTAATATGATGTTAAATGGATGTAAAAAATAACCTCCACACTATGCAATATATTATAATGCTATCACAAACCAAACATTACTAATAACCAGACAAGAGTGCATTACCAAACTGTAAGAATCAATGTTAAAACTGTCATAGCATCAACAAGCTAAACCTGAAGTTCCATGCAATCAATTGATAATCAAAACCATATAAATTATTATTAAAGGTATAATCAAGGAGAGTATGGGGGTGAATTAGTGATCCTAAATTATCCAAATTAAATTTCAATCCTTTCAAACTCTTAGTCAATTATCACAAGCATTCATGAAACATACATATCATTCATAGCAATGAATAAGAGAAACAATTCAAGATCAAACACATAACACATGACATATGTGGTAAACCCTCTTGGGGGAAAAAACCCATTATAACTTAAAATTGAAATACTATCCTATAATAACAAGATCCAATTTAGACCAACTACAACTGATCAAGGAACTATCATCCCTTATTTAGTGAGACTACAATCTCATAAGGTGCTACAACACCTATCTAGCTAAGCTACCAAAACAAATAGACCTTTATAAAGTTTCATCTTGAAAGGAGGTTTCAACCTCCTATATGTTGATCTATCACAAAAACATATATGAATACATCCACCTTTTAACTGATGTCTTCAACACCTGATGATGGACCTCTGATTATAACTCTTCACCTCTGCTCACACTCAATCTACAAGAGCACTATTCTACAAATAGAATTATGACCTACAAGTCATAAAAATAGTCCTCAATCTATTATAATATTTAGCTCATCCATTGGTCACCCACCCTCTCCTTTTCTCCATAACTCTCACATACACACTCCTCTTCAAAGTCTCTCACAAATCTAGAAACCATCAACTTTGGTTTCACTATTTATAGACCATTCAGAATCATCACCATCTTGGTCTAAAAATAGGCATGTATTAACCCTTAAGGTATATATAACATTAAAACATATCTCAATTCCATTCACATAAGTCATCCATAGCATCTATGGGTAACCCTTAAGTAGTTACACCTCTCAAATAGGCACTTGTCACTCTTACAGCTCTCATGGAGACCTATTCACCCAATTAGCACTTCATTGAGAAAAATAAGAATATAATACCACTTTAAATTATAAATTTCAAATCTAGATGACCCCTTATCCATTCTCAAATTATTATAGTCATCATTACACTCTTCTGTGCAAGTTTAATCAAATCAAACAATAGCCTTGTTCATAAGGACACCATGAACAAACACACAATCAGCTTATTAAGATTTGTTCATACTCAAGATATATTTATCACACCTCCAAAATTCATACATATGATCCTCATGGAGTATCAAACACTCTCCAATATATAAGTCATCATGAAACACCAAAACAACATCAACACAAGCTTAATTACCCTTCTCGGGTTACTGGTATGCACCAACACACAATTAACTTTAAATCTCAATATATTTGACTATACAAAATTTTTAAATATTAAAATCTATATTTAAAGATTTTATTTGGAGTATTATACAAGTTTTCTTTTTACACCATGAAAAAATTATACTTGTATCAAAAGATATGGCCAAAATATAGAGCACTAATTTTTCCTATGTTAAATTCAAATATTCAAATGCAAATGATCACAGTTAAACCTCAGACACTATGCTTGCATCTTCAAATTATTCATGTACTATCAATATTATTTGAGCTTAACTCATAGTGTTCTGATCCCCAAATTTTAAACCTCTAATAGTTGACCTCATCTTGTGTAATCTGGTAATTTTGACCTCATACGCTCCATCAATGTTTTCGAGAATGTCCTCACTTTAGCTAAGCTAGACAACTATCACTTTGACCTCTTGAATTTAATGCACACCATTGATCTCTATCTATATGATCACATGATCACTGTTTATCCTTGGAATAATGTCTATCTTTATCTCTACTTAATGTTAAACATTGAACACTTGGCACCATCTCATTACATCCTGACATCTTGGAATAAACATGCTCTGTTGATCTTATTGTAAGGAGCTCAATCTTTAAATTTGTTAACCAATGAAAAATTTAACCCATTTGAATTAATGTGCACTATATATATATATTTATAAACTCCCATGAACCATTGGATCTCTATCTAGTTCTGATCTTTAACTCTTAAAAAATCAACTATGGGGACGATTGCTTATTTGCTTGGAAGGCTAAATTTAGACCTCAATAACTTTTTCTTCACTTAGATGCATGATCTAAAATTTGGACCATAAAATCTCCTCACATATAATAATCCAACCAATTTCTAAAATTATTTCAAAACCTTTGCACGTGTGATAAATAAATCCATTAATCTTCTCACTTAAAGTTTTTCTGCCACTGAGCCAACTATGTTAAGAATTGCCTGGAAGGCCAACTTTACACATGTATATATTTTGATGCACTTCATCGTATGAATTAAAACTTAGTTAAAATCAACTAGGCACAAAATTTAACAAACCCATATGATCAATTTCTCTTTGTACCTTCACACATGTGAAATATATCATCACCAAATTGCTTACTTGACTCTTTCTTGCCTCATGCAAATTTGGCTAAGTATGGCATAACACTATCAAACTTCCTGAGATCCCAACTTTGAACATGAATATATCTTATTGCACTTATTTACATGACCTAATATTTAGTGCATAATATCTAGGCACAAATTTGATCACAACCATATGACCAACTCCCCCTGACTCATCCATACGTGGCAATGGTGATGTCAGCAAACTATGTACTTAAATTTTCTACCATTGGACCCAAAATGTCTAGATGAAAAATATGGACCACCAAATATATTACACTCATGCACACAATCACTCAAATCATAAAATATATCTTATGGGACCCCTTGCATATACTCAAATCACCATACTCATCCCTAAACATCTCTAACCATGTCAAAACTGAAGATCAACCAAACATACTTCAAGCATACTAGGACAAACACATTACACACTTTGTCATTGTCACTTAGACTATCAAGGAACTTCATCCACTCATTAGGACACCTCCATGACATCATCATGACATCATTGACAACTCTTCAACAATATATCCCTTTATCATTGATGTCGACACTCATCAATATATAACTCACCTTTTTTCTCTCTCTTCAAGCACTCTCATAATAGGAACTTTCTCCTATTTGACACAATGATAAGGTGGGAACCAACTGATCCTGAGGACCTAAAAATACTACCAAGAGAGGACTACATTATAAATATGATAAAAACTCCCCCTTACCTTGAGCCTGCCTTTCTTGCTCCATGCCAACACTCTCTTCAACCAAGTACTGCAACCAATGAAGAAAGAATTCAAAAAAGCTACTAAAATTTGATGGAAATCACCAAGAATTATCTTAGAGGGAATCCCCCTAATATTTTTTGGCCATTTCACATCTTGAGCATCTTCAGATCTTCATACACCATGAAGAATCACCACATAGGCTTACTAGCCTCTTCTCTCAAGCCACCTCAGGGACCACCAACATAACTTCATGCCACTCACCAAATAGGAAACATGCACAAAACCAACCTAAGAACTCACTTTGAAATACTCATGTCTTAATATTTTGGATAATTTGATCAAAAGGCACTCTTCTTCACATTAGGCCTGTCTAGCCTCCTTGTAGTCCTACCTAGAACTTGCAGAGCCCATAAGTTTTTGTAGACACAACTTCAAGACCTAAAACTTCATATCTAGAGTAATGTCATATTCCCCCTTAATCACACCAATTTTAATCACCAATATAATCCTCTCCAACATACTTCCTTCACAAACCTACTAGCCAATTAAGCCTCCATTTTGATAAAAACTTGAATAAATTAAAATACAAAAAACCTTAATATTTATATGAATCTTGATTTGATAACCCATTTGGACCATTAAACCTATTAAAAGGCCTTAGATATTAACTCATAAGGCATACCACTTTTTTAGCATAGCCCAAAACCCTAAAATCTCAAAACAAATAGAGTCAACAAACCTCCTTCTAGTTAACATCCACCTCTGAAAATTCTTTTACCCTTGGAGATAACCATTACACACTTCTAAACCAGGATTTAATCTTTCATATCTTTGGTAACCCATACATCCTTTAATCCATTTTAGGTCTTCTTGCCCTTAAGCCAAAACTAGGAAACTTGAGAGCAAACAAAAATTCTTCAATTACACATAACATACCTTCAGACCATGAAAACACCTAGAGTACACCACAGAGAAGTGCGCATACCTTTTGGATCACCAAACTCTTCTTGAAAATTCATCAATCTCATTATGCCATCTGGAAACACCCATTCTAACCTTGCATAAAATCTCCTTCATAAATCTATGGAACAAGATCATGATCTTGTTGTTTCCCCTTAATCAAAGACCTTATCTAATTGACATAAGTATATGTACATATTGGAATTTTAATCTTGAGCACTTAAAATTGTTCTCCATAATAAAGATGTCTCCTAAGAAGCATAGGCAAAGACATCCTACTTCACAATGTCTTAGAACAATGTGAAATCAGGAGTTTCCCACAACTCCTCATATTCCTTCTCCTCCTTAGTCATCTGATGCTTATAGTTCTTCTTATTATTAGGCTTAAGAGAATCAACATGTTAAACCACTACAACATTCTCCTTCTCTTGTATAATTGGATTGACAATACATTGAGACAACACAGATTCATGACATACCTTTTCATCTATAAAATCTTCCTTATATCTTGGAATCTCATCAATAGATACTGATAATTAATGTTCTTTGAATGATACTTAACAAAAAAATGATATTCACTTGGATACATACTCACATTATAACTAGCCTCAACCAACACCTTGATCTTCTCTTTGAACTTGGTGTCTTCATTCTCAACATGAGTAGACAATGAGAACTCTTGGCACTTTTTAACTTTTTTATCTTTCTCCACCATAGAACATAGATTACTTGGAATTACATATTCATCATGAATTATACTTACCACCTTTGGTCTCCATGAGTTAGCTTTCCTTCTTTCTTGCACTTTAGAATCTTTATTGAATCTATTCTAACTTATAGGCCTTTACTTGTAGAATCTAGCAATGTGACCTCTTTGTTTATAGTTGTAGCAAACCATACTCATTGATGGAAAAACAATTTGTCTTACCTTATTTGTACAAAATGTTGCAATGTGTCCTATGTCATGACAAATGAAACAACCACCTTTTTTGAAGAGGACTCACCTTGTTTAACCTTATATGGATAATGGTTTGCAAAGTGTCCCACATCAAGACAATTGAAACACTTAACTTTGTTCACACCTTTTGACTGATGACCCCCATCATAGTTCCATGCAAAATAATTTTTAATAGGTTTCTTACATTCTCTAGATTTATACCCAAATTGATTACATGTGAAACAATAACCATTTAAATATGCATACCTCATGGCATTTGGTTGTCTAATCTAATTTGTCTTCATTCTTTGTCTAATGATTTATATTTAAAGTAGGATTGTCCTTGTTCACATTCATTTTCATTTTGTCTTAAGTTACATTCTTTTGTTCTTCTTCATATCCAAGACCAATTCTATCACTAGCATGATTTTTACCATTCAGAATACTTTCTAGATCACTTGAGCTCTTTTTAAATCTCACAAATGACTTCACCTTAGTATATGTCTTCTCTAACTTAGATTTCAATGACTCGTTTTCAATTATATACCTTGAAAATTTATCTTTTTTGGCTTTCAGACTTGTAGATAAAATTTATAATTGACAACAAAGATGCTTGACCATATCTTCATGCTCCTTGGTGTCTTCATTCATTCTTGCTTCAAACACACTAAATTTCTCCTCATAGTCCTTGAGTTTAGATTTCATCTTCTTATTGATATTCTTCTCAATCTTCAGTTATTCAAGAGCATTTATCAATGCAGTCTCATAGTCCACCTCATCTTCATCATCATCTGAATCACTCCAAGTAGAATATTTTGATGTGAGCAAGTTCCTTCTTCAACCATGAATAGAGCTTCATGTTCAACAAGATCATCATCTTCATGATCATATTTAGAGTCACTGTCTTCACTTTCATCCGATGAGCTGTAATCTTCTTTGTTGTAGATACTCTTCTTGTTCTTGAAGGACTTATTCTTATATATCTTCTTATTTTAATATTTGCCTTCACCATGCTCTTCATCATCATTATTTTCATGTTTGAGGGCACTTATGATCAAAATGTCCTATCTCTCCATAGTTGAAAATTTTTAAGGGTGTTTTATTCATATACTTCCCTAAACCTATGTTCGATTTTCTAGTAAGCAAAGCAATTAGTTCATCCTCATCTATATCAAAAATGCCATCCTCCATGAGTTTTTTACCTTGGAACTTCTTCTTTGGCTTCATTTCTATCTTGAATGTTGCTTCCTTCTTTGATGGTATATCATCATTTACTCTCATCTTGTAGGCAGTAAGGGTGATATGTAATTGATCCATCTTCAATTAAGTAATATCATGACTTTATTCTATAGCAGATACTTTTGGATCAAAAGTGAGGGATAGAGACCTTAATACCTTTTGAACTATAGTATACTCTTCAAGGTTCTCTCTAATACCTTTGATGTTCACAATCTTATTAACTCTTTGCATAAAGGATGTCACATAATCTTCTTCCTTCATCTCAAGACTTTCAAATTGCCTTCTGTGCATTTGTAACTTAGTAAGATTGACCTTTGTATATCCTTCATAAATGATCTACATTTTGTCCCATATATATTTATCATATTTACAATAGATTACCTTGGTGAACTCAGCCTCTGTAAGACCACAAGTGATGGCATTCATTACCTTTAAGTTATTCTCAAACTATTTTTTATCTACAACACTAGATGGAGGAGTAGTAAGAGTAACATAACCATCCACAACAGATTGACATACATCAAACCCTAGGGACATAATGTATGTCCTCATCTTTTCACCCCAAAAATCATAACTAGATCCATTGAACATTGGTGCTTGATTAGTAGAGAAACCTCCTTGACAATTACCCATATTGTACCTTGGATCACCTTCAAACTATCAATATTTTACCAAAGGACCTGCTCTGATACCAATTATTAAAGGTATAATCAATGAGATAAGAGGGGATGAATCAATGAGCATAAATAATCCAACTTCAATATCAATCTTTTAAAACTCTTAGTTAATTATCACAAGCATTCATGAAGCATACACATCATTTATAGTAATGAATAAGAGAAATAATGCAAGATCAAACACATAACACATGACATATGTGGAAAACCCTATTGGGGAAGAAAACCCATTGGAACCTGAAATTATAATACTATCCTATAATAACAAGATCTAATTTATACCAGATACAACTGATCAAGGAACTATCATCCCTTATTTAGTGAGACTACAATCCCACAAGGTGCAACAACACCTGTCTAGCTGAGTTGCCACATCAACTAAAACTTTAGCAAGTTTCACCTTGTAAAGAGGTTACAACCCACTAAATGTTGAGCTACCACAACATATACAAACACATCCACCTTTGGATTGATATATTCAACACTTGATGATAGACCTCTGATTATCACTCTTCACCTCTACTCATACTTAATCTATAAGAGCATTATTAAACCAACATAATTATGACCTATAGGTCATACAAATAGTTCTCATCTATTTTTATCTTCAACTCATTCACTGGGCACCCAACCTCTCCTCGCACCACAACTCTCACATAAACACTCCTCTTCAATGTCTCTCACAAATCAAAACCATCAACTTTGGTTTCACTATTTATAAAACATTCATGAACATCACCATCTTGGTCAAGCAATAGGCATGCCTTAACCCTTAAGTCATATATTACATTGAGATATAGTTCAATTCCATCCACATATATTGGCCATAACATATGTAGGTCACCCTTTAGCAGCTATACCTCTCAAATAGGCACTTGTAGCTCTTATAGGTCTCATGGAGACCTATTCACCTAATTAGCACTTCATCGAGTAGACTAAGAACATAGAACCACTTTCAATTGAAAATGTCCACTCCACATGACCCCTTATACATTATTGAATTCTTATATTCATCATTTCACTCTTTTGTGCAAGCTCAATCAACTCAAACAATAGCCTTGTTAATAAAGACAACATGAATGAACACACAATCAACTTATTAAGCTTTGTTCATACTCAAAATAGATTGATAACACATATAAAATTAATAAATACTATCCTCATGGAGTCTACAAAACTCTACAATAGATAAGTCATCATGAAACATCAACACAAGCTCAATTACCCTTCTTGGGTTACTTGCAAAACATGCACAAACACATAGTCAAGTTTGAACATCAATATCTTTGACTATACACACTTTCAAATATATATTTACATATGTGCCTTGGAGACATATACAAGTTTAATTTTTACACCATGAGTAAATTATTCCTATATCAAAATATGTGGCTAAAATATAGAGCAATGGTTTTTACTTTGTTAAATTCAAATATTCAAATGCAAATAGTCATAGTTAAACCTTAGACACTATGCTCGAAACTAAATTATTCTTAAGCATTTTCATGATAAAATGGAAAAAAGGAAAACTTCCATAATATAGATAGGTAAGAAAGATAAGTAATAAGTAATGTTATGAACCTCCTAGTTACTTTGAATATTATGCTCACATGTGGACACAAGGTTGGGGGTTTTGGATACTTTGGAACACCATTTTTTGAACATAGATCTAGTTATATAGTTGCATCATTTGATTTATGTCTCAATAAGATTAAATAACTAGTTATCGATGAATATGAGGGTTTATTGTATAATAGTAGTAGATAATCAAAAAATTCATAAAGGGTCAAAATAGATTGATAACACATATAAAATTAATAAATACTATCCTCATGGAGTCTACAAAACTCTACAATAGATAAGTCATCATGAAACATCAACACAAGCTCAATTACCCTTCTTGGGTTACTTGCAAAACATGCACAAACACATAGTCAAGTTTGAACATCAATATCTTTGACTATACACACTTTCAAATATATATTTACATATGTGCCTTGGAGACATATACAAGTTTAATTTTTACACCATGAGTAAATTATTCCTATATCAAAATATGTGGCTAAAATATATAGCAATGGTTTTTACTTTGTTAAATTCAAATATTCAAATGCAAATAGTCATAGTTAAACCTTAGACACTATGCTCGCATCTCATTATTATGCACCATTGATCTTATTTGATATTTAACTCATAGTGTGCCAATTCCCAAACATTAAACTTCTAATAATTGACCTCATCTTGTGTAATCTGGCAACT
The DNA here is from genome assembly GCA_037957365.1 of Torreya grandis. NCBI lineage: Eukaryota > Viridiplantae > Streptophyta > Pinopsida > Cupressales > Taxaceae > Torreya > Torreya grandis. The sequence goes on from JARHVA010000138.1 coordinate 3,287,555, forward strand.
TTGAACTCATATGCTTCATCAATCTTTTTGAGAATGTCCTTGCTTTAGTTATGCTAGACAATTGTCACTTTGACCTCCTAAATTTAATGTGTGCCATTTATCTCTATTTGTATGATTATCTACTCACTGTTTATCCTTAGAAGAATCTTGATATTTATCTCTACTCAATGTTAAACATCAAACATTTGGCACCATCTCGCTACATCCTGACATCTTGGAATAAACATGCTCCATTGATCCTTTTGTAAGGAACTCGATCTTTAACTTTGTTAACAAAAAAACATTTTAACCCATTTGAATTAATACACACCATAGATATAGATTTATTAAATCCTATGAATCTTTGGATCTCCATCTGGTCCTAATCTTTAGACACTATGCTCGCATCTCATTATTATGCACCATTGATCTTATTTGATATTTAACTCATAGTGTGCCAATTCCCAATCATTAAACTTCTAATAATTGACCTCATCTTGTGTAATCTAGCAACTTTGAACTCATATGCTTCATAAATCTTTTTGAGAATGAATCTTTAGACACTATGCTCGCATCTCATTATTATGCACCATTGATCTTATTTGATATTTAACTCATAGTGTGCCAATTCCCAAACATTAAACTTCTAATAATTGACCTCATCTTGTGTAATCTGGCAACTTTGAACTCATATGCTTCATCAATCTTTTTGAGAATGTCCTTGCTTTAGTTATGCTAGACAATTGTCACTTTGACCTCCTAAATTTAATGTGTGCCATTTATCTCTATTTGTATAATTATCTACTCACTGTTTATCCTTAGAAGAATCTTGATATTTATCTCTACTCAATGTTAAACATCAAACATTTGGCACCATCTCGCTACATCCTGACATCTTGGAATAAACATGCTCCATTGATCCTTTTGTAAGGAACTCGATCTTTAACTTTGTTAACAAAAAAACATTTTAACCCATTTGAATTAATACACACCATAGATATAGATTTATTAAATCCTATGAATCTTTGGATCTCCATCTGGTCCTAATCTTTAACTCTTACAAAATCAACTATGGGGACCATTGCTTATCTGCCTTGAAGGCCAACTTTGGACCTCAATAACTTTAAATATGTTTAGACAAATGATATGAAATTTAGAGAATGTTCTCTCCTCACATACGAGAATCTAATCATGTGCCAAAATTATCCTAAAACCTTTACACATGTGAGACGTAACTCCTTTAATCTTCTCACTCAGATTTTTTCTACCATTGAACCAACTATGTCAAGAACTGTGTGGAAGGACAAAATTACACATGCATGTATTTCGATGCACTTCATTGCATGACATAAAAATTGGCTCAAATCAACTAGAAAAAAAATTCAACAAAACCTTATGATCAATTTATCCTCTCACCTTAACAAGTGTGAAATATATCATCACCAAACTAATTACTCAGCTATTTCTTGCCTCATGTAAATTTGGCTAAGTATGGGAAAACACTGTCAAACTACCTGGGAGCCCAACTTTGAACATGGATATATTTTATCATGATTGGTTTCATGACCTAAGATTTATCACATAATATCTAGGCATAAATGTGATCACAACCATATGACCAACTCCCCCTGACTCATCCACATGTGGCACTAGTGATGTCAACAAACTACCCACTCAGATTTTTTGCATTTAGACCCGAAATGCGTAGATGAAAACCATGGACTACTAGATGAATTAAAATAATATACACAAGAACTCAAATAATATACTACATCTTATGGGACCCTTTGTACATACTCAAATCACCATACTCATCCTAAACATCTCTAACCATACCGAAACTGAAGATCAACCAAGTATACTTCAAGCATACTAGGAAAAGCACATTACACACTTTGTCATTATCACTTAGAATATCAAGGCACTTCATCCACTCACCAAAACACCTCCATTACATCATTGAAAACTATCTAAAAATTATTTCAATCTTCACCTATGCTACCAAAGAATATAACAAAAGAAAATGCCAAATTATAAAAATTCAGCCTTGTAATAGTTATACTACTAGATACTAGTTCAATGTAGGTATCTCACTATTATTATGATTAAAAATGCATTAAATATTGTGACCAAATCCCATAATAATCTATGATAAGTTGTTTAGAGGTCTGAGACCAATTTTATTGGGTCGTACAACTAGAAATGATGAGGAGGGAAAAAACAAATTAAAATTCTAGGCTCGGATACCAATGATAAGCAAGATCATATATTTAGAATGAAAATGAAATTATATTTCATGATTCAATTTGAAAGAGATAAAAAATTACAATATAAAAACCAAAATGGTTATTCATTCACGTTTCCATTTTGAATCTTCGTATTCCTATAGGAATGGAAAAATAACTTATTGAATAAGATAAAGACTACCTAATGAGATAAAAGACACCCAGGAATAAATAACAATTATATACACTATTTTTACACATCCATTAGTTTTTTTTTTTAATTTGAACAAAACTTATGATGTTTCTTATGAAGAATAAGGTAGTTTAGATGACTTCCATTTTGAAAATCACTATAGTTCAGATGATGAGGCATAGGGTTAACAACTTGATCCTCCACCAATGTCATAATTAATTCAAAATGCACCTACACAACCAACACAATATCAACCAAAATGGCTACATATATTACATGATGAGGCTAGTGCATGGGCAGGGGATCCTATCGATCTAAGCATGACTAGATCATAACATCAGTTTGTTGTTGCACAATTCACAGTGAGTCTGGATCCAAAGATTTATAATGAGGCTTCTTTCTTTGAAGTAGAATAAAATTGGGACTTGGTTCCAATTATGAAATAAATAAATATAATGGGGTACAAGTGGGTGTACCATAATAAGCATGTAACATATGGGTCCATTGATAGATACAACGAAAGGCTTGTAGCAAAAGGGTTTTCACATATTAAATGTGTTGATTACCATGAAACCTTTGCTCTAGTTACCAAGATGAATTCCATCATGCTATTATTCTCCTTGGCTACAACACAAGCATGGGAACTCCATCAAATGAATTTCAAAATTGTCTTCTTCCATGAAGACTTGTAGAAAGAAATATATAGGTCCCAACTTCAAGGGTTTGTCAGTAGAGATAACTCTAGCTTAATATGAAAATACCATGTTTCTAATCAATAATGGTTTTACACAGAGTGCCTTTGACTCCAAAAAATACACCTAAAAGGTAGATAAGTAACTCCTAATTTTCATCTTATATGCCAATAACTTAATCATTATAAGGAATTTCCCCAAGTAAAATTTTGATGTAAAAGTATAGGTAATAAATTAATTTGCAATGATCGACTTAGGTTTGTTAAATTTTTTACTTGTTTTTCAAATTTCACAATCTATGAATGGATTTTTTTTCCAATCAATCTATATATGCTTAAGACATCCTACATCACTTTAACATGAAAGACTTAAAGTTCACATCAACTCTTTTCAACCTAGAGTCAAGATTTATGCCAAGCATTCTTCTCCTTCAATCAATGGTCCACTCTATATATAATTGGTTGGAAGTATTTGATACTTGACTTGTATTCATCTTGATCTCTCTTTTGTTGTGAATATTATGTCATGCTTCTATCAAGATCCCCATTATAGCCATTGGTAAGTGATGTAGGAGCATCAAGACAAGAAAACATCATTTTTGTGTTTTAGTCTATAGGAGTTCAATTTTGGTCAAAGTTTGAGGTTAATGTATGAGAAGGGACTTATGAGGTCCTATTATGTCCTTGAAATCCATTTGGAATCTTAGAATTGTGTCAAAAAGGTTTTCCCTCCAAAATAGAGAATTTGAAAATTCAAATATATGTCAAATGTCTAGGAGGGTCATTTTGTGTGTTTGAAGAGTTAGGTGAGAAAATTTGGCTTATGGATCTATTAAATTTATGAGAAAAGGTTTTGAATACATTCCATGTTTTAGGTCCTAAAACAATTCAATTGAACAAATGTAGATCTCCTTTTGTACGTTGAGTTAGTAATGAAGAACAAGTTTGTGTAACTACCAACCAAGAATCTACATTGGATTTAGTGAGTAAAATTCATTTGAGAAGTATTGAAATGGAATAATATGGTGTTAGTATTGGAAATAGATACCCCTAAGAGAGGAAAGGAGGATTTGAGTGTGGAAGAAGATACTAGAATCCTCAAAAGTTGACAAGTCCTAGTATTGGGATCCAAATGTAATATGATTGATCAAATAAATAAATAATTTTTTTTGGTTGTGAATCATTCTTTATTAAATACATATATTGTTGTTATATATCATTATTTTTTTTAAAGGCCTGTGAGGCTATAATCATGCCAAATTGTGTTAAGTTACAGGTTTGGACTAGTGGACTATAAATATAGTCAGAGAAGAAAAGGTTGAACCAATGTTTGAAGGTATAGAGTGAGAAATTTATTATTGTGTGGTGTTAATTATATCTAATAATAACCTTGAATAACTCTTATGGCTATAGAAACATTTAAAAGTAAAGTAAATCCAAGTAAAACACAATTGTGTCATGTGCCTTGTTTCGTATCAATCAAGAATGAGAGTATATGTTAGTTTATTTAGACTCAAACCATATAATGTTAAGATAAATTTTGGAAAGTGAGATAAAAGGTTGTAAAACTATTCATTCAATGAAATTTTAGTCAAATATTGGAAAACTTCAACACACAATCTCTTTGAAGGAGAATGCTATGCATACATAATCCATAGTTTAGTTGCAAGGTGTCAAGGAATAAAGGCAAGGTGTGAAAAAGTGTTTTGGGGTAAATAATGTTGATATAAAATGGGGGAATATAATGAGATGATTTTACCTAGGAATTTGTGAACTCTTTTAGAGTAAAATCATTGTGTCAATAAGTTATAATTATGCCATGTTTCATAAGTATAAAACCCCTGTTTGCTTGAATAACAAAAATAAGCACAAAGAAGTGAGTTGTAAGAATTGGTTGATGAGAATTTATAGGTTTCAAGGTTTATAAGAGAAAAAGCCAACCATTTGACACAATTTAGAAATTCATGTTGATATCTAGTCCTCATGAATTATGATTCAATCATTTGTCAAGACTCAGGATTATGAAACTTATAGTAATCAAGTAAAAAACCTTGAAAGAAGAGGATATAGATCATTGAGGAAGAGTGTAATATATTCCTTATACCTATTAAAATTATAATAACCTTATAAGGGAAACCATAAACCAAAACATTGTTCTATGGGAGCTTATTCTTCCTACAACAGTCATATGAGTGTACTTAGTTTCCTACAAATTAAATAATACAAGCTCAAACAGGTTGAGATAAGTGTCTAAACAATTTATAAAGGTTTTTTGGGGTTTAAAAAAACCTGAGGGAGTAAGTTTCAACCTATGAAATGTTATGCAACTAAAGATATTGAATTTTATAGGCTCTCAACCTATAAGGGGTCAAAAAACCCTAGGTTTAGGGTTTTGTTGATATAAATATTTTAACCATCCAATATTGATAATTTTTTTGTAATATTGCATAATTATATGTGATATAACTTATGGAAAATATTTAATATTTTTATGGACCATACATGTATGTATTTAAATAGTTGAGTGGCAAATAGGGCTAATATCGAAGGGTTGTTTTAAAAATGAAGTGGTAGGTGGAAGAGGAGTAAAGTCATGAAAATTTAAAAATATATCAAAGGGGATAAAATATGTCTAAAAATGTTATTACTTCTTGGGATAAGATCCTAGACTTGTGTAACCAAAAACAAACCTCAGAAAAGGGTTACAAGCTTAATAAGGTTGTAAAAGTACCTAGAAAGTAGAAAAGGTTGATGCAGTGAGTTGGATACCTTGAAAAATGGTATGGTTAGGTAATATATGACCCGTTAAGATAATATTTTCATTAAAATTGGTTCTTTGAAACCTAATTCTAGTTTTGGTCCTTGAGACCTAAGGTTGGTTGACTAGTGAAACACAAGAATAAGACTTGAGAGAGGAATGAATTCAAAAGGATAAAAAAATGAATGTGATTGTCATGAGGGAATTAAATATCATCAATAAATGTTATAATTATTTAAATAAAATAGGTACTTGAGTCAAATATACCTTAATGCCAAGGAGCTAATTGAAAGAGTGAATTTTGTACATAGAAAATGAATACCAAACTCTCAAATGCATGTGACCAATTAGATTGGGAATCAGATAATGGATGTTTAAAATACTTATCCCTATGCCTCTAAATCATTTTGTATCATATCTAGGTTAGTTTTAATTAATTTTTGTTTTGAGTTCTTTGAATTTGTCTATTTGACATTGGCAAAACATGCCATGAGATATACATGAGAAGTAACCTTGCAGGGTATTGAGGGAGAAGAAGGTTGCAAGTCTAATATATTAAGGTCATAATAGAGGATAATAAAGGTGATAAATATAATATATAAATCCAAAAAATTCCTTTGAGAAGGACAAGAAACTAGTCAAGTGAAGACTAGAAAAGATAGAGAGAAAAAGAGAGCATTGAAGTTCTAAAAGAGAAAAGAGGAAGTGAAGACTCCAAAAAAGAGTCAAAAAGATTAAGAAGAGGTCATAAATAGAGGAAAAAGGAAGAGGAAATTCCAAATATATTTCTAAGAGGCAAGGTTGATATATTTGTTAAGAGGAAGGTCTAAATAGGCCTAGAAAACAAAGAGGAATGGAGAAGATGGATATAGGAAAAGAATTGGCAGACATAAAAAGAGAATTGAGACAAGAAATAGGAGGATAGATATCATGATGAAGGTCATAAGGGAGCAATAAATCCAATTTAATGGTTAGAGTATGAGGTAAAAGGTGAAGGGGCCACTAGAGTCAATTACGAGAAAGAGAAGGCACAAGAAAGGTGTCTTAAGAGATAGGAAGAAGAAAGAGAGATCAACCCAAAGAGGTAAGAGAAGAGAGATGTTGCCAAGTGAGCAACAAGATATAGATATTGAGAAGAGAGTTCTCATTCAAGAGAACAAGAAGAAGATAGAAGTGCCAAGAAGAGCACATGAAGGTGAAGACGAGAAGATGGAAGATGTCTATTCCAAAGGCATTCAAAGAGATTATGTGGTCTCTCATTTTGTTTGCTAACATTGATTTTAAGTTTGTGTTTTTAGGTATGAAGAAAAGGTTGATGAAGGACAAGCATGAGGCCTCAAAATTGGTGAAATATTTTCCAAGAACACTACCCATCAAGTGGCAAGAGAATGCCAAAGAGAAATAACTTCTTGAAGAAGACAAAGTGAAGGAAATTGAAAGCATTCCACATGTAGAAGATGAAGAGAAAGAGGAATACTATGATGCATTGCCATGTATAGAATTTAAAACTAAATAAATGGTTCCCAAATTAGACATGAAGGTCAACATTGAAGACATGAATGAATAAATAATCTTGCAACAATTACCGTTAAAGGTAAATGAATGTCTAAATATTGATTTTGATTGCATATGTGAAGAAGAAAAAACTAATATGCAGATTGAGAGAAAGAATGATAAATTTCAGCCATCAAAAGGAGAACAAGGGAATGAATATGTGTGGCATAAATTTATTAAACAAATATTCAATTAAAATATGATAACCTCAAACAAGAGGTCAAACAAGGAAAAGGCATAGGTGGAAATCACACACAAATGTGGAAGCAAAGGACAAAAGATAAAGTGTACCAAGTTCGCATGGTAGATGACCAAGGCTAAGGCATGAAAGAGGTGAAATTATAAGAAAGTGTAATCCACATAAGTTACAAGGAATAAAATGGGTTTAAAATATCTTGAAAAGATCCCAAGAAGATCATAAGGCAAGTGTACTCCAAGAAAGCATGGATATTGAAGAAGATGGCAAGCCTACAAAGCAAGAAAAAGAGATGGTGCATGTAAACAAAGCTAATGAGATGAAGTTACATCAAAAATATGAAATCATAAAATAATATAAGTGTTTTCAAGGTGTGTTTTCAAGTGTTGTATATGATGATATGTTTGAATTTTATTCCAATGAAAAAGATCTCTTGTATAGGGAAACCATGACATTGATGAATGGGTGTGTAGCAAAGCAAGAAGAGAGTGAATCACCTTAAAGAGTGATTGATAATCATGGTATGAAGCATGATAAGGTTTATTTAACTCTCAAAAATTAAGGAGTATAAGGATAAGAAAAACAACAAGCTGCCAAAGCAAGTGAAGAACAATGTGAACCAAGATTTGATGAGTAATTTGAAGAGATTGATGCACAAAGGTTGCAATAATAATTAGATATGTTGGAAGAAATGTTCAGTCCATCAAAGAATCTGAAGATAAGTGAGGTATAAAAGGTAAATACCAATGAGGCACTCCAAGAAAACTCAAAAGAGGAGCAACAAAGGAAAGCACAAAGAGTTGTGCACACAAGGACACAAGCAAGCAATCAAATGGAGTATGAAGAAGCAAACAAGGTGAGATATTTCATAGCTAAAGTAAAATTTAAGTTTATATTTGGTAAGCATGCATATGGGAGGCAAAAAATTTGTTAAATAATAATGTACTATGGTGAGGATGAAAAGAACAAGAAATTGCTCTTGCATAGTGCGAAAAATGATAGGGACAAGCATCAAAATGTAAAGGAATGTGAATAAGAGACAAAAAAATAAAGTATAGGTGAACAAAGGACATATATTGAGATTCATGAGAGGACATTATATCCCAAGGAAGAATATGATAACAATGTTAAGAATCAAACATCACTAAAGAGACTAGAAACAAGTGAGATTTATGAGAAAATAAGCAATGAAGCAAGTATAAGGAAGAAAAATGCACACAAGATGATTGAAACTGAGTATAAGAGGGTTCAAAGTGACTTTAAAAATATGGAACATGTAATAAATAAGGAGATACAATAGTTGGAACAATTCATAAGGATAGAAGATGCATGGACAATAAAGTTAAACAAGACCAAGAAGAGGATAAGCAAGAGTTTGGTAATAAAAAAGAAACAGGAAAGGATGAACAACAATAAATAAAGTATGAAGGACCCTAAAAGATAAATTGGAAGGCAAGAAATAAATATAGAGGCTCAAGTTTTTTTTTCCCCCTCCTGGGGAGTATGTTGCAAGAGCATCAAGACAAGAAAACATCATTTTTGTGTTTTAGTCTATAGGAGGTCAATTTTGGTCAAATTTTGAGGTCAATGTATGAGAAAGGTCTTATGAGGTCCAATTATGTTCTTAGAATCCATTTGGAATCTTATAATTGTGTCAAAAAGGTTCTAGGTGTTTTTTCTCCAAAATAGGGAATTTGAAAATTCAAGTATATGTCAAATGTCTAGGAGGGTTATTTTGTGTGTTTGAAGAGTTAGGTGAGAAAATTTGGATTAGGGGTCCATTAAATTTATGAGACAAGGTTTTGAATACATTTCATTTTTTTGGTCCTAAGACAATTCAAGTGAACAAATGTATATCTCCTTTTGTACGTTGAGTTAGTTATGAAGAACAAGTTAGTGTAACTACCAACCAAGAATGTGCATTGGATTTAGTGAGGAAAAGTAATTTTAGAAAGAGTTTTAATGGAATAATATGGTGTGAGAGTGGAAAGAGAGACATATAAGAGAGGAAAGGATGATCTGAGTGTTGAATAAGATACAATAATCCTCAAAAGTTGACAAGTCCTAGTATTGGGCTCCAAATGTAACATGACTGATCAAATGAATAAAGAAGTTATTTTAGTTATGAGTAATTATTTATTAAATATGGATATTTTTTTTACATATAATGAATTTTTTTGGGAAGGCCTTTGATGCCATAATCATGCTAAATTGTGTTAAGTTGCAGGTGTGAAAATGTCTACAAGTTTGGACTAGTGGACTATAGAATACAGTTTGATAAGAAAAGGTTGAACCAATGTTTGAAGGTATAGAGTGAGAAATTTATTATTTTTTGGTGTTAATTATGTGTTCTAATAACCTTGGATAACCCTTATGGTTATATAAACATTTCAAATTGAAGGAAATCCAAGTAAAAGGCAATTCTATCATGTGCCCTGATTTGTATCAGTCAAAAATGAGAGTATATGTTTTTTTCTTTAGACCCAGACCATAGCATGCTAAGAGAAAGGTTGGAAAGTGATATCAATGGTTTTAAAAATATTCATGCAATGAAATATTAGTCAAATATTGGAAAACTTCAACACATAATCTCTTTAAAGGAGGATTATGTGCATACACAATCCATAGTTTAGTGCAATACAACTATATGCTTATATCTGGGAAGAGATGTTTGATTTCCATTTTGAATTACATATTCATTTATACACATTTTTTAATTAGGAAGAGGATGTGGAATTTCACCAATATCGAGGGAGATTAAGTGGTTTGCTTCCATGATTTATAACAATACAAAATTTGAAAAATTACTATTTTTAGAAACTTACCATTTTTAGACTACACTACTAAAATTAAAATTTGGGGAAATTCTATTGGGTTTTTAGGGGTAAAAAAACATTGAGAAAATATCAGTGATATCTCACCATGTTTTACTCATTATTAGCTTTCCAACGGTTTAAATGGGGAGTCAATTGGATCTACAGTGCAAAAGTTATGGCTCCCAAAAGTTACATCATCAATTAGGGTAAAACTGTCACCCGAATTATCACTTGAAATGTTGCCCAAATCATTCCTCCCTCCTTGAGAAGCAATGGTCCCCATTGCATCAATATTCCTCATCAAGTGTGGTATTTGTGTCTTAATTTGATTCTCTATGAGCCACTCATCTTAGTGGCTAAGTTGGCCCCTTTTGACCACCTGATAAAGCGAAATAGAGCATCCTCTTGTTGTATTCATCCAGGTATCCACAATCTGATCCTCCTCTACTAGAGCAAAACTTTGTGGATCATTCTTATCAATGTCTAGTTGTTCTGCTACAATTGAAGTTTCTAATAGAGGTGGATGATATGGTTTGAGGAGCTCCATGTTGAATATTGGATGCAGACCAAGGTAGGTTGGTAGGTTCAACTCAAAAACATTTTCTCCAAATTTTATGGTGATGGTGTAGGGACCATATTATAGAGACCAATTTTTTTTGTGTGGGCCTGCAAGTCATTCCTTTTGAAGTCACAACCAAACCTTATCACCCACATCAAAATGGTGTGCAATCCTATGTTTGTCATGATGTTGTTTATACTTCTGATTCATCTTCTCCAAGATGTCATGAACTTGTTGTTGGATGTGTTGCATTTGTTCAATGAATTTTAATGATTTTTTTACCTTAGATCTTCCATGAGGTGTGTATTCCATGGTGGAGAATGGAATGGCTATATCAATTGGTGTCATGGGTTGGAAATTGAAGCATACTTGGAATGGACTATGCTTAGTCAAGATATGCAAGGTCTGATTGTATCCATGTTATATGAAAAGAAGCCCCTCATCCCATGTACATGGATGTTTGGAGTGATACATCTGAATCATGTGAACAATCAAGTGGTTCACCACCTCTGTCTGACCATCACTCTGTGGATGAAAGGATGTGGACTTCATCAACTTGGTATCCATCATCTTCCATAGAGTGGACCAGAAGATGCTCAAGAACCTGCTATCTTGATTTGAGACAATGAACTTGGGGAGACCAAATGGAGCCATACATAACTAAAATATAGTTGAGTAGTTTCTTCAGTAGATATATTTTTCTTACAAGCATTCATAATAGCCATTTTTGAAAAATGATCAACTACAATAAAAATAAAGTCCTTGCCATGTTTTGAAGTGGGAAAACCTGAGAGAAAATCCATTGAGATAGATTCCCAAGGCTTGGTTAGTTCTAGCAATGGCATGTACAATCCTTGTTTCTTATTTGTTGGCTTGGATATCACACATGGGGTGCAAGATTTGAGATACCTTTCCACATCCTTTTGCATATGGGACTAGTAGAAGTGTTTTTGAAGAACTGCCAATGTCTTTTCTACACCAAAGTGTCCATCTATCCTACTAAAATGTGCTTCTCATATCATCTTCTATTGCTCTACAACTGGAACACAAATGCGCCCCATATGATAGAGGACATTATCTTGCAAGTAGAAATTAGAAACATGTTTACCTTTTTGAATCACTTGATATGTATCAGCAAAGGTAGGATCTACTTCATATAGAGCACCCAAAGTGGCAGTCTCATATCTGCACAGGTCAATAATTATTGTGAGTGAAGTAATTGGTGGGTGGCTCAAACAATCTAAAGCCGTATTTGAGCTCCCCTTTTTGTGTTTGATTATCAGATGGAATTGATGTAGATATGTGGCCCACTTTTGGTGCCTCTCATTTCGTAGTTTGCTCTACATTTGGATGAATTCCAATGGTATGTAGTCAGTGTGGATGAATGTCTCTTTCCCCAAAATGTAGTGTTTCCATTGTTTGCAAGCTTGCACAATGGCATAGAGCTCTTTATCATATGTTGGGTATGTCCTAACTGTATCAGTGAAAGTTTTACTATGATATGCAATAGGATGGTCATGTTGCATGATGACAACTCCCATGGCATATTTAGATGCATCTATCATCAACTCAATAGGTTTATGCAAATTTAGAAAGGCAAGAATAGGGGATAAACAAAGTCTATTCTTCAAATTCTCAAATGTCCTTTATTATATTTCATCCCACTAAAATTTAGTTTTAGCTCCTCCTTCAGTCACTTGAGTTAGTGACCAAGCAACATGTGAAAATCTAAGAACAAACCTGTGATAGAAATTTGAAAGACCCAAGAAGTTGTGAAGTTCTGTGAGGGTCCTTGGTGTAGGCCATTCTCAAATAACCAAAATCTTCTATGGATCAACATAGACACATTCTTCATTCATAACGTACCTAAGTTAATGAATTGTTTTCATCCTGAATGTGTATTTGTCAAGATTAGCATACAACTTATGCTCCCAAAGAGTTTGAATCACCTTACAAACATGTTACAGATGTTATTCCCATGTTATGTTGTAGATGAGTATGTCATCCAGGTAGACAACCATGAATGAGTTGGTGAAAGGTTGTAGGATGTCATCCATCATCCTCATGAAGGTTGTAGGTGCATTAGTTAAGCCAAAAGGCATAACTAACCATTTAAAGAGCCCCTCCTTAGATTTTAATGGAGTCTTCTAGACATTAGTGGGATCAATGGGAATTTGGTGATAGATATATTTGAGATCAAATTTGGTGAATAACTTCACACCATAGATTTGGTCTAGCAGGTCATCAATCCTAGGGAGGGGGTATTGATTCTTCACAGTGATTTTATTCAGGGATCAGTAGTTAATGCAAAGCCTCTATGTTTCATCTTTCATTGGTGCCAGGACAATTGGGTTGCCATAGCGTGAAGATCTTGGCCTGATGTGACCCTTTTGGATCAATTCTTGAATCTATCTTTTTATCTCATCATTCTTCAAAACTGATCTATGATACACAAGACTGTTAGGTAAAGGTCATCTTAGGATCAAATTGATAGAATTTTTTACCTATAAATGTAGTGGAACGCCTATGGGTGACTTGAATTAGTCATCATATTCTCTTGTGATTTATCCCATCTGCTTTTGTTATTGTGTAGTTAGGACTGCAACATCGACCTTCTTAGATTTTTGTGGTTTAACCACCATGAGAATGAATTAATTTGTCTTCTCCACAAATCTCTTACATTACTTGGCATTGATCAGAGAGACAAATTTGGGAGGTGGTACCTCTGGTACCCTATAGCACCACATTCCAAGAGTGAGGGTGATTATTTAGGTTCATGATTCATAGATGCCATGTTGATCATACATGAACGACACACCAAGGCGTACATCACAAACATCTAAATTGACCACATCACACAAGACTTCATCTTGGAAAGGTTTTATTGCATATGAGAGAATACATTGATGGGTGACACAAAGGTCTCTCCCTAGGCTCAACCATCCAATATTGTATGGCTTTAGGTGAGGCTTCACAGATAGATTTAGACTTTTCACAACTTTAGTAGAGATTAAATTCTTTTGACTCCCACTATTAAGAATGAAATGCAGAGGCTTACCTTTTACCAATAATTTTGAGTGAAAAAATCTTTCCTTGTCATCTATCCTTTCCTCATAGGTCTGTGATGAAGCAATGATGGTATCATGCTCAACATCTACAATCTCTTCTTCGTCCTCTTCGACTGTAGGTTGTGTATGAGATAGAGTAGTAGATGTCGAGTATTGTGACTCAAAAAGTAGTGACTTGATGGCTTGAAATTATTATTTAGAGTGAGTTACAATTTTGTGGTAATCATACCATTTTCCAATCTTCCCCTTCTGGAGTTTCTTATCTTGAAACTCCTTTTGCTATTATAGGAATTACTATTTTTATAAACTTACTATTTTTAGACTGCACTACTAAAATTGAAATTTGGGGCACTTCCATTGGGTTTTTTAGGGTCAAAAACCATTGAGAAAAGCTCATGCTATCTCACTATGTTCTCCTCATTCTTATCTTTCTAATGGTTCAAATGGGGAGTCAATTGGAGCTACGGTGCAAAAGTTATGGCTCTTGAAAGTTTCATCATCAATTGGGGTAGAACCATCCCTTGAATTGTTGCCCAAATCAGTAGCATGCTAACATAAATATTGGAAAGAGATATCAATGGTTGTAAAAATATTCATGCAATGAAACATTAGTCAAATATTGGAAAACTTCAACACATAGTCTCTTTAAAGGAGGATTATGTGCATACATAGTCCATAGTTTAGTTGCAAGGTGTCAAGGAATAAAGGCAAGATGTGAACGAGTGTTTTGGGGTAAATAATTTTGATAAATAATTAGATAATATAATGATATGAATGTCCCTAGGAATTTTTTAACCCTTTTAGAGGAAAAACATTGTGTCAATAAGTTACAATTATGCCCTATAAAACCTATATTTGCTTGAATAAGAGAAAGAAGTTGGAAAGAATCACAAAGAAGTTAGTTGTAAGGATTGGTTGATGAGTATTGATAGGTTTCAAGGTTTATAAGAGACAAAACCAACCATTTGACATAGTCTATAAATTCATGTTGTTATCCAGTCCCCATGAATTATGATTTAGTCTTTTGTCAAGACTCAGAATTATGAAACTTCTAGTAATCAAGTCAAGAATTTTGAAAGAAGAGGATATCAATCATTGATAAAGAGTGACATATATTCCTCATACCTATTCAAAGTCTCATAAACTTTTAATGGAAACTAGAAACCAAAACATTGTTCTTCAGGAGCCTATTCTGCTTGTAATAGTCATATGAGTGTACTTAGTTTCCTACAAATTGATTAATACAAGCTCAAACAGGTTGAGATAAGTGTCTAAAAATTTTGGAAAGGTTTTTTGGGGTATAAAAATACCTAAATTAGGAATTTTAAACCTTTCAAACGTTTTTAAAGTAAAGATATTGAATATTATAGGCTCTAAACCTATACAGGGGTCAAGAAACCTTAGGTGTAGGGTTTTGTTGATATAAAGAGATTTAACCATCTAATCATGATAATTTTTTGTAATATTTCATAATTATATGTGATATAACTGATGGAAAATATTATAGATTTTTTTGGACCATACATGTATGAATTTGAATAGTTGAGTGGCAAATAGGGTTAATAAGGCCTAAAAGAAGGGTTATTTTACAAAGGAAGTGGTAGGTGGAAGAGGATTAAAAGCATGAAACTTTACAAATGTCTCAAAGGGGATAAAATATGTCTAAAAATATTATTATTTATTGGGATAATATCCTATACTTGTGTGACAAAGAGGAACCTCAAAAAAGGGCTACAAGCTTAATAAGGTTGTAGAAGTGCCTGGAAAGTAGAAAAGGTTGATGCAGTGAGTTAGATTCATTACAAAAGGGTATGTTCAGGTAAGATATGATACTTTAATATAATATTTACATTAAAATTGGTTATTTGAAACCTAATTCTAGTTTTGGTCCTTGAGACCTCATGGTTGGTTGACTAGTGAAACACAAGAACAAGACTTGAAAGAGGAATGAATTCAAGAGGATAAACAAATGAATGTGAATGTCATGAGGGAATTAAATATCATTAATAAATGTTATAATTATTTCAATAAAATATGTACTTGAGTCAAAGAGACCTTAAGCCCAAGGATCTAATTGAAAGAGTGAATTTTGTACATGGAAAATGAAGACCAAATTCTCAAATACATGTGACCTGTTAGATTGGGAATAGGATAATGGATGTTTAAAATAATTATCCCCATGCCTCTACTTCATCAAGTTAAAAAATTCATCCTAAGGTATCTTTGCAATACTACTAGTTATGGGATTGAGTATAATTTTGGTGGAAAATCATCAATTGTTGGTTACACTTCTGGTGGCAAAACCACATTTGTAGGTTACACATATACTGATTGGGCAGGAGATCCAAAAGATTTCAAGTTGATTTCATGATACATATATCATCATATGGGAATGTCTTGTGACTTCATCCTATAAGAAATAAGCTACCATTGCTTTTTTTACTAGGAAATAAAAGTATAGTGGAGCCATCACTGTTGACCGTGACTTAGTTTGGATTTAAAATGTTCTTTCTAAGTTCATATTTCCATTGACCCAACCCACAATGATTTGGTTTCAATAATCACAGTTCTTTACACATATTTTTCAACACAAAGGACATTAAAAGATGTGTGTTTTAACTTACCAACAAATTTGATAGCATAAATTTAAAAAGCCAAGAATTTGAAATCGAGTGCAATGCTCTGTCCATACTATGAATGGTGTCCCTGTGAATTTGAAATTCTATACATTTATTTCTATAGTTATGAGCACCCTAGAAATTGGAATAATAGTGGCCCATTTTAATAATGTGTTAAGTGGTGGTTTGGTCACCACAAGTACCACCATGAGACTTCTAAACTAGGTGTCCTTAGGAGTGAGACACTACATCAACACTCTACCAAGACCTCTCTTAAATACAAGTTTTCCAATTATAACATAACATATAATAAGGTTATGGATGTGATAGTGTCACTAAAAGGATGCTTCATCAAGGTAATATTAGTCTTAAAGGTATCTAACAATGTTTTGGTACCACTCACAATTAGAAATTTTGATGCAGTCCACATCATAGATAATTTCTCTGGGAAAGGAATCATCAATCATCTCATGAGAATTTTCAGGTAACACATTGTTGGCAAGAGATTTAGTTCGATAAGGCCTTATTGGTTTTTTGGTTGAATATTTTAAGATGAAATTCTTGAAGGACCAAAATCCATTTGGTGGTTTTTCCATCAAGTAATGTTTTAATTAACTAGAGGCTTCTATGATAATTTTTATTTTGGGTTTTTTTAATTTATGTGGGATTTGACCTGCGCATTTTTAAGTAATCTCAATATGACATTCATGAGTAGTATTTACACTAATCAAAATTTTCCTCATATATGTTAGTAATTATTACAAGGCAAGGGTACCCACATAGCATACAAACACCTTAAGCATTTATTAGTAAGTGGGAGGAACAATAAATGTAATCCATTACTTTGGGATTTTCATCCTCTAGCCTCTTTCCCCATTGGAAAATATTTTTGGAGCATGTAAGGTGTTACAAATCCCTCTCATTTCATAATTATTACCAATGTGGGATTAATCCAACCACAACCTAATCATGTATTGGTGTTAAGTAAATGAAGGATTCCACAAACATTTTTATTTAATTTTTTTTTTTTTTTTGGAATTAATTTACATATTTATATGTCATATCAAGATAACCTTCATGATTATGAATTACATTAATGAAAATTTTCCTCATGTATGTTAGTAATTATTACAAGACAAGGTAACCCACTTAACATATAAATACCTTAATCATTTGTCCCCCCATGAGAAAAGGATAAGGAAACCTATTTAACCCATTACTTAACCATTCCTTAATCCTAGTTATTTAGGTACACATCATTCCCTCATTATTATCCCATCAACCATCCCCCTTAAAGATATTTGTCCCCAAATCTACTAAAAACTCTAGAGTTAAGCATGTGAAGTAGCAAGACATATAAAATTTTGAGCTATGCTTTTGCATACAAGTCGCAGTCATGTTGAGAATTGACCTTATGACCAATAAGATATAAAATATAGCTAAAATTAATATTCTTAAGCCCCTTTACATCATTTTGGCACTTTTATAAAGATGTGGCAAGGTTAGAATACGTTTTTCAAATAAATTTTAATTTTCTAATGTTGCATCTTCCATAGATAGCCCCTTCCACTCGTTCTTCATTTTTTTAATCATTCTATTATGAATAATTTCAACACCTTCCCACCTATGCAATCAAACTCCAAGACCAACTTGTCTTCTTTATCTGTAATCAAAATTTTAGTTTATAGAACTAGATGGTATCCTACCTCCTCTTAAAGAATGACATATGGAAAATATCATGAATCCTCCCTTTGTTAGGGATATCTATTACATAATCCACCAACCAAACCTTGGCCCAAATAATGTATGGTACATACTATCTAGATTGAAGCTTATGATTTCCCTTCTCCTTCAAAATCATTTACTTATATGGTTGCACCAAAACGAACACCATATCCCCCCTCCCTTAAAAATTGCATTTTGGCATATGTCGGTCTGCTTGATATTTCCCCTGGTTTGCACTTATTGATAAGGTTTCCTTAAACTAAGTATGACTTGCATCTCCTCCAATGTCTCTATCACTACAAGAACATTACCCCTCTAAATTTCCAAGTCCATAGATGATAGATCCTTCTAATCATGAAATGCCTTAAATGGAGTCATCTCTATCATTTTTTGATACATGTTAGTGTCTTAGTACTCAAGGAAATATAATCATTCTACCCACTTGCTTTGTTTATCCTTGCATACCTTCTCAAGTACTCCTTCCAAAATTTGTTCATCATCTTTGTTTGCCCATCAATTTTAGGGATATGAAATACTCATGTTGAATGTGGCCCTTGCTAATCAAAATAATTTATACTTAAATTTGCTTTGGAAAATATGGTCCTGATCACAAATGATCTTTTGTATGATCCCATGTAGCTTAATTAAGTGTTGAAAATATATCTTATCAACTTTATAAACTTACATATACCACATCAAATATTCTATCCTTACATTTATATCTTGGCATTTCTAAAAAAAAGTGCATGAACATAATTTCCCAATTCTAATTGTGAATTACCTATGCTTCTTGCAAATAGGGCCTCATGTCCACACTCAACTATATTTTTAATTAAAGGGGAGTCATTACTAAAGTGAATGTGGTATGTAAATAAGATAATTCCATTACAAATTTTACCAAGCATCCACCTTCCATCTACACTTTCTTATATAAGTTGGATTGTATTAGGGTCACTTAAGCAATCTTAAAAAAGTTTATGTCGCCAAGCAGACTAGATAATGGAAATGACATGCAAGACATGACTCCTCTTTGCATGGAAACCTAGCATCATCACTTTAAGATTTATATGCCTAAAAATGATCAATCCACATTTTTTTATCCTTTACAAGTGTTCCTTAAGTTAGAAGGTGCTTAAAGTTGAGATGATAAGTGTTATTAAAGCATTTTATTCCCAACATAAATTGATGTCCCTTGGCCAACACACAAAATAGTCAACATCTCCATGTTATATGTTGACATTCACCTTTTTCAAGAATTTATCATCATGATTTCAAAGGTAACAAGGTGATGATCTTGAGAGAGTGTTAAACCAAACCTGAGTATGAAATTATCATATCTGATGATGAAAGCTTGGAAATTTTAGGAGTGATTAAAATTAATGAACTAGACACAAGATCCTACTTGAACTCCTCAAAATATTTATGTGCTTAAGAAACTAATTGAAAGCATATTTCTTAGTGAGAATCAATTAGAGGAAGAGATATTGTAAAAATGATTCTTACAAACATTGTGCAGAACACTACCAAGCCTAAGAAATCATGAAGTTTCTAATGGTATTATTGGGCACAAGCTAATCACATATAACCTTTATTTTTGTAGGGTTTGTGCATACCCCTTTTGAAAAAGTAATGTGGCCCAAGAATTCTAAGGATGCCTTAGAAAATGCACACTTACATGATTTAACATACAACTTCTTAGCTAATATATCCAACATAATGCCCAAATGCTCTGGGTGGAATGCCAATGATTTACATTGTAAACAAGGATATTGTCAAAAAATACAAAGACAAACTTACAAGGGAACTCACCGAATGTAATGTAAAACAATGGATGGATTGAAACGAGAGAATTACAAATCCAAAAAGGCATGACCCAAAATTGGTGGTGACCTTGATGAGCCTTAAATGCAATCTTCTCTTAGTGTCATATCATGATTGGTATATGATAATATTTTAAACTTATTTTTAATTATGATCTTGTTGAATGCTTTATAATCAATATAGAGGCAATAATCCACTACCCCAACACCAATAACATATAATTTATCCTTTAAGAGTATAAGCAACTATAAGCTCCACATTATATAGCCCTCCTAGGCATTACAAAGCCCTAAACAAAATTGATGGTGACCTTGATGAACCCTTAATGCAATCTTCTCTTAGTCTCATATCTTGATTGGTATATGACAATATTTGAAACATGTTTTTAATTATGATCTTTTTGGGTGATTTATAATAAATATATAGGCAATAATCCACTACCCCAATATCAACAACACATAATTTATCCTTTAAGGGTGTAGGAGACTGTAAGATCCACATTATTTATTACTCCTAGGCATTTAATACTTTGGTGGCCTAGTCCCAAATTGAGAAGTGTCTAAATTTGGATCGATGTATAACCTTATTTCTCTTCTAGGATATTAAGTGCACTATCGTGATCAACTATGACCAAAGCTTCAGTCTTTTTATGAGGAAAAAAACTTTAAAGTGTCTGGATGATTCAACCCTATCAATGCATAGAGGAAAATTAATAACCCCCCTAGCTCTATTAAAAGAATGAGTTGATTTTAAGGTTCACATTCAACATCAGGTTGCTCCTGGGTAGCTTCATTATAAGAGAAAAAATAGAAATATTCAACCATATAAAAATGTTTAGGGTTATAAATATGATCATTATTCCATCATTTGGAGCAATTATAATATGTATTTGTAGATAATGGGTTGGGGTTATGGATCGACTAATGGTTTGGTTTTATAAATTGTGAAGATCAAAATTTCCCCTTACTTTCCTATTAAATTCATTTTACCTTTTACCAAAACTTAAGATCTTCCTTCCAATAGCTTATACATGGATCATTTATTTCCTAGCCATAGAGATAACATATTCTAAAGTTATCAAATTAAACATCCTTACCTCATTTCAAAATTATGACTATAATTTGGAGACGTAGATATCAAGCACCATGTATTCTATGGAAGTTTGACATTTGATTCTAAAATTTTAAATTTCTCTACATACTCTTTCGTGGTTAGGTCATTTTGGAATATGTGCATGAATCGGGTAAGGTGTGGTTCATCCCTTTTTAGTCAAAGAAATGACAACTAGGTAAAGTCCCCTCTAAGATTTAAATATACCTATTTATCCCCACATGTATGAGTTGCCCCATCTAGGTGCTACAAAGAAACATTTAGCTTCTCCTCGTGGTCATAAATATATGACACCTCGAAGGCTAATTATACCTTTCTCACACATGCGTGTACCTCTACTTATTTCCCAAAATTATATCATGAATTTTTCATTTTAAAATTAAAAAGGAGTTTAGGATGGCTCTCTTCCATGTCATTGTCTAGAGGAGAATAAATGCTAAAGGGTTGGCATCCTCTTATTCAAGGTTCAATGTTAATTTTTTATGATTCAAACTCTTTGGATATGAATATTTTGTCCTTATTTTGATAAAGATTTAATCTTTTTCGTTTTATGTAGTGAATTTTGTGAGCAAACTTGTTATCTCTTCTCTTGACATAAATTTCAATTAGTTTTGTGGGTAAACTCCCCCTTGGCATTTTTGTGGTGGTAATAAAATTTGATTAAAACTTCTATAACAATTTTTGTATTTACTAATTACTAGGGGAAAAAAAGTAAAATATATAAGAGTATAACTAAATTCACTAAAAAATAGGTTCACCTACTCACTCGAGATAGATTGCACCTACAAATCTGACTGTAAACACATAAAAAAGTGCTCACATAATGGTGGAGCTCTATATTGCACCAAGAAATAACATTGAAAAAGATACGCTATTTAGAGTTTTCTCTCATTGTATACTTAGGGTTGAATAACATTTCACTTTTTACCAAAACTTATGATCTTCCTTCTAATAGCTTCTACATGGATCACTAATTTCCTAGCAAGAGAAATAGCTATTAGATTACTCAAATATCTCTAAAGATCATAGATTTCACAAAAATCCTAAGAGTAGATAACAATAAGATGCAAAGATAAAGTGAGCTTCATTAATGTGCATTAGCCAAAAGGTACAAAGGAGGTACATTATATACTGAGACATTAGGTCACCAAAAAGGTAACAACTTAACTCACAATTGGAAAACACATTAAGTGTGTTCCCCTAATAACCTTAACAACTCTAAGAAAATTGACTAACAACTATGTACGTGAAATTGGAAGCAGAAAAAATCCTACACTAACACTCCTTTGAAGTGTAGCTTAGGTGGGTATAAAAATTGGGTCCTGACAATAAGCCCTAATGAGGTACCCAAGAACAATGCAAATCTCATAAAGAAAAAAAAAGAAAAATATTGTAGGACAACTCTCCTCTCCAAAAGAGAGCAAAGAAGAGAAGGGAGCTAAAAAGCTCCACTAGAGTTTACAACTCCTTGAAACCATCCAATTTCCTACAATAGAGTTCCCAGAGGTGACTGTGGATCAAAAGTAGATGCAATGATGAGTGGAACACCTTGGAATAGTGAATGAGTCTATAAAGATCCTGATGGATCTTCAACCAAGGTGTGATTCCTATCCAAGGAATTGTTCTCCTCATATAAGGTACGAGGGCCAACTACTCTATGCAATGATGATGCAATGAGAGGAGGTAACAAAGGACTATTGAATGCTATGAAACTATGGTATAGACTGTCTAATTTTTTATGTGTCCTAGATCAAATAATTATTCCTTGTAATGTCTAAAATGGACACGAGGTAGGTTGATCAGGAAAAAAATCCTCAATAATTGTAAAGTGACAAGGAGATGGTGGAGGTGTGTCCCCATCATTGTTGTAGTCATTTGTATTATAATAAGAGTCATCGATATTATAAGATTGCTCAGGCTCAAAAATGTCATCAAGTTCAAGTGAGTCTAAATAAGAATAATTTAAAGGAGAGCTAGGAGCAAAGTAAGAGAAGTTATATAGTTAAGTCTGATGATCGACCATTCCCTTTGCCAAAATAGTATCACAATGTAGTTCTCTAACATACTTTGAATTTGGAGTGAGTAAATTGATAGTTGATTAGTTGAAAGTAAGGTAACACTTAGAAAATTATTAAATGTTTTATCACTCACTTCAATAGACCCTTTCCCAATAACCTTTTTAGAAGTATCATCACCAAATTATATAGAGAACATGTTACATGGTTTCAAAGAACTAAAATATATTTTTAAAGAGGCCATGTGATGTGAAACACCAGAGTTAATGACCCATGTATAAGTTAGAGGTACAATTGTAACTAAGGCCTTGACATTTGATTTTCCCTTACTATTCTCATTTGCCTTTTCTTTACCATAGTCATTTGCCTTGGAGGATTCATGGGTTGATGAATTTTGAATGGTAGAATTAGAGACACTGATGTTTTGCTTCTTGAGTATCTTAATCAGTTAGTCAATTTGATTTTTTAAATATTTGATTTCATCATGATTTCTTGAGTAAAACCCACATTTGATCCAATATTTCTTAGGCTTAGTATTAGAATAAGAGGTCTCATGGTTGGATTTGTATGTGGGAGGATTTGCATCCTTCTCTTGATCATTTTTAATTTGTTTCTTCTCTTTGTTGTTTGAAGCCTTTTCTTTCTTAGTAAAAAGTGCATGAGATTTTGAGGACTTAACTATTCCCATCTGTATCAACTTATCTTGCTCCTGAGTCAATTCAATAATAAAGGTATCTAAATAAGGCATCTTCAAGTGAATGCAAAAACATTTTTTATGGCATGGAAAGTAGACACAAACACAAATATTCTTGACCTAGTTTGGAGAGTATAGACAAAATAAGTTGATCATATATTTTTTTCTATTTCACATTATTTTAAATACAACCTCACAGATTTGAACTTAGTGAATAAGTTCTATAGTGTTTCAAAGTCACCTAGGCTCAAATTGATGAGCTCATTCTCCATTTTATGACCTCTCATCACATCATGCTTCCCAAAGAGATTTTCCAATCTGGTCCATACTTCATTTGGTATTTTAACAGATTCAATGTGAAAATGTAAGTTAGGTGAAATAGATAAACTAAGACAACCATGAGCTTGATCACATCTATTAAACCATTTATTTTTCTGTGCATCTACTACAGGTTTAGTTTTCTCATTCATAATAATCCTATAGAAACCTTCTTTTCTTTGAACAAGTATCATGTTGTTTTTCCATTCATGATAATTGAATGCCACAAGAGGAGGAAACAACCAACAATTTTTCTTAATGCAAAAAAAGAGGTTGTTATATAAAGTAAATAAAATATATATAAAATTACACAACACCACATAGTACCCCTTTAGAACTATAAGAGTGACCCTCCCTTAAGTTACAAATACAATCATGCTTTTATAAACATTGGAAACAATTGATAATGTGGCTTGAAAAAACTATGCATAAGTATGAAATAACTAGATGGATGTTAAACTCAATTGATACTGCATCCAAGAGTGTATAATAATTGGTTTAAAGAGAGCCCAAAAATATAACCAATGCGTAGAGCATGAAAAATAAACACTTTTGAAGAAGATGACACTCAAATCTAAGTTATCGATCAAAAGTTATATCCATTTAAAAATCTTAGCTCACATGAAAAAATTGAGTGTAAATGGGTGGAAAAATATTTTTGATCAACTTCCTCAAAAAAAATTGAAGCCCTTTGGAACAAAATATTTAAAATTTTTTGGAAGCAATTTCCTAAAAAAAAACTTATGCCTCCATGGAGTAAGAGTTAAGCATTTTTGGGTTGGAAGTGACCATGGAATTATTTTTTATATGAGAAAGGACTAAGGCCTAAGTTGAATGCTTACCTCATGTGACCACACCATATGATCAAGGGGCTAATGTTTATTGTGGGTGCTCTTCCCCTCCCACTTTTGATTGATGTGATATATGTGACACCATCTAAAAACTACACATATTTTTAAATGAATAATGTCATAAAATATGGTTTTAAATTTGACGATTGCACACACATCACAAGGTATAAGAGAAGGCTGACAAAGTTCTAGGTGTGCTTCTATAAGTATCAAAATATGATAGACCTAATAAAAAGGTCAAGAAAACCCAATCAGAGTATATGTAGGGTCTAAAAAATTGATGGATGTGCACAAAAGAGGGTCAGAACTTGATAAGGATGTTAACAAGTCAATCAGAATTTGATAATAGTGCATGCAGGGGTGATGGAACTCGACAACAATGCTGGCAAGGGTTGCAAGACAAGATGACACTGTGAGCAGGGGTCACAATACCTATTGAAGATGTTGATAGGGATGTCAAAATTTGTGGTTCATACACATAGGAGGGTCAGAATCCAAAATGTGCTTGAGCAAGGGTGAAAACCTCCCAAACTACCAAATTTCCTTGTTGGGTTCGAAAAACCCATCAAAGTTGGAAAATGATCTGATTTACATGTTTAGTGTAACCTCTTAAAAATCTATCAAGAACTCATTTTAAAACTCATAAAACACAGAAAAACCCAAAAATCTTTTCCTGATGTGATAATCTCACTGTACAAAAATACGTGAAATGCCTAAAAATGCCTTAAAATCCTTAAAAAATAGTCAAAAAACATTGTCATAGATCTAAGTTGAATGAAAAGTTAATCTTAATATTTTGATGCCTTTTGAATCTGATGGCATTATCCATTTTATGATAGGAGATTTTGACTATATAGTTTACACAAATTTATGTGAAATCCCATCAAACCTATGAAAACAAAAAAATCAAGAAAACTATCAGGAATGAATGCATGTAAAAGGTCTCACCAAGGATTTTCAAATGACAAAATGAACATTAAATCATAACTCTGATACCAAGTTAGATTACTCCTAGATATCTGAATGCCATAGATTGCATGAAAACCCTAAGAATAAGTGAGAGCAAGATGCAAAGCAAAAGTGAGCTTTATTCATGTCCATTAGCTAAAAAATATAAAGGAGGTACATTATATAGTGAGATATTAGGTCATAAAAAGGTAACAATTCAACTCACAATAAGAAAACATATTGTGTGTTCCCCTAATGACCTTAACAACCCTAAGCAAAACTAACTATCAACCATGTAGGTAAAACAGGAAGTGGGAAAAATCCTACACTAACAATAACATCTAGAAATTTTGATTAAACATCCTTACCTCATATAGAAATTTTGAATATAAGTTGGGAGGCGTAGATATTAAGAACCATGTCTTATGGAATTTTGACATTTGATTCTAAAACTTGGAATTTTTGTACATACTCTTCCACAATTAGGTCATTTTGGAATATGTGCATGAATTGGGTAACGTATGGTTCATACCAATTTCAATTCCTTCTAAGTCAAAAAAATGAAAACAAGTTAAAGCTCTATATAGATTTTAAAAATAACCATTTATCCCCACATGTATGAGTTGCCCCATCTAGGTGCTACAAGTACACATTCAACTGCTCCTTGCAGTCATAAATCTAACACCTTAAAGACTAGTTAGACCTTGTTCAAACATGTGTGTACCTCTACTAATTTCCCAAAAATCATATTATGAAATCTTCATTTGCAAGTTAAAAATGGGTTTATGATGACTTTCTTCCACCTCATCCACATGAGAATAAGGGACTCCAAAGGGTTGGCATCATCTATCTCAAGGTCAAAAGTTGAGTTTGTATAGTTTGATGACTTTAGATTTGAATACTTCGGATTTTTTTCTAAAAAAGATAATCTCTTTTTTAATTTACATATTTAATTTTGTGAGAAAACTCGTTAGCTCTTCTTGACACAAATTTTGATTGTTCTGTGGGTAAACTCTCCCTTGACATTTTTATATCATCAACAAAAATTGACTAAAGATTTTATAACATTTATTGTATTCCCAATGACTAAAAAAAAACAAATTGCAAAATATAAGAGTATAACTAAATGTACTAAAAAAATAGGGAAATCCACTGACTCAAAATAGATTGCACCTACAAATTTGACTATAAACACACAAAATAGTGCTCACATGATGATGGATATCTATATTGCATTAAGAAATAACATTGAAATTTTTAGAGTTTTCTCATTGTATACTCGATTGAAAAAATAACAATAATTAACTAATAACGTAATCATTTATTAAACTTAAGCATTTAAAACATAGATTAAATAACAATATAAATATGAACTTAGGGAAAAAATATCCTAAAAATAAAAATCTAATAATAACAAGGTGGTTTTCTAAATTCCTATTATTAAATTTCATCTCACATTATTCTTGCATTTTCTTTTTCCTATAAGATCATTTTCCAAGTTCCCAACTTCTTTCAATTTTCAATTTTCAACATATTTTAGATTCTAGAACAAAGACGTTTCATTTCATTTTGAAATGTGTGACCACTTATTAATAGAGTAGGGACAAGCTAAAATCATAATCATCAATACAACCACAAACTCTTGCCAACTAAAATAACATATAAAGGGTTGCCACAGATAGATGATTACTTATACATCAACAAACACTCACTAATCAAACTATGATATACTTTTAGGGTTCACACATTGATATCTTGCTTTAATTATGTGGAAATTTTATTGTTTTCTTGTATCATTTCAAGGAAGATTGGGCTAATTTATAGCTTGCATAAGAACATAATAAATTAAATATTGGATTACAAAACACTATAAAAATTATTTTAACAAAACTTTCTCAATTCCATAATTACCTAAATATTTTTTTAGTATTATAATACACTAAATGGGGATCCCAAATTGAAATAAATAATACATCTTGATGCAATGTGCATCATATGCCTCAATATGGAGACACTCAACAGTCATTGTATCAGGATTTTCCTCTTATTAGCATTTTCAACAACTTTCTAGACCGATCTTCAATCCAGTCACAAAGGAATGACTATACCAATTTTAAGGAGCATAAAAGATATATAAATGTGAGATAATACCTAGTGAAAAGTTTTGAATGATCATTATACTCATGGAAGTGGTCAACTATCACCAAACAACCTATTATCTATATCTGAAAAGGTATGATAGAATGCCTTAAAATGCATGTATGTGATGTCAATATCTTCTTTGCCACACATCTCCCGTATGATTCAAATAAATAAATTATTTTATTAGTGTCACCTCCTTTCAAGTCATATAAAATCATCTTAATAATTTTGATACCTGAAATAGCATAAGATGGAAATCATTTGAACCATAAACTTACAACTAGGTTTTGTAATCTTACTAAGATGCACAGAGTTGTGTTTTTTTTCACCTCATAACTTTAGTTAGCCAGAATAGAATATGAGAAAAAAATATATTTTATGGTCAAATAAAATATAAGACCTATATAAATAAATAAAATTTGATAATCAAACTAACTACCAAGGAAAAATGCAAGGTTAGATTCCCATTTAAGAGAGAGCTTCTTAAAAATTAAGAAATACCTATAATCCTTTCTATCTGTATATAGGTGTATATGGCATACATGTAGGTGTATATGGGTGTATATAGGCTTACATGTAGGTGTATATAGGTTACATATGTAGGTGTATGTGAATACATGTGCATAATAACTTGGGTGATGCTAATGTTGGAAGAACTTGGGAAGTATACAAGACCAACTTGTTGACCTCAGAATGTCATAAATGGCTGGTTATTTTTGTTAAAGAGAATTTCACTCTAATCCATTATATGGTCCCCTAGGGGACCTTGAAAAAAATATGTTGGACACCAAAAAGTGTATTATAAATGTATGGCCCCTTAACTATGACAGGGCTAATATCATTTTGACATAATACATGTAGTATCTTGAGCTTGAGAGATCTTGGAACATTGTAGATAGAGATATTGGGGCTTCAAAGTGGATTTTTATCCTTGATGAAGACTTTTTCCACTATAAATTTTCTCATCTTGTGATAAAAATTTATTTACTTTTTCCAACATTTAGATTTATTTTTGTATATCATTGAATTATTTTCTTCATTTTTCTAATGCATGTTTAATCGTTGCTAAATATTCTAAAAGAGTAGTCAGAGTTGTTGGGAGGCTTTGAGGCATAAAATAATCATGTGACCTTAATGACAAAAGTGCGGTATGGGGTCATATAATAAGCCACTCTTTGTAGTGTCATCAATTGTCATATTGGGCCTACCATGCCAGAATTAGTAACTAAAAGTAATCATTGTTGAAGAAGTGCTTCCCTTGAGCATCCTATCGATATACATCTAGATTAATGTGTTCTTTTACAACTTTGATGGAAAGTACATTCACAAATATAATAGCAATAAAATAACAACAAACACAATTATGCATAAGTTTACATCTATGAATATCTATCAAATAATGTATCTTGTTATAAGTTGATGATGTCCTAAAGTGGAATGAGTTCACCTATATATGAATATAAGTTTATCATCAAAAATTAAAATAGCTAACTTTTAAACATAATAACTAGATTAAAATAAGTTAACAGCCAAAGTACACTTTATGTACTTGGTACTCAACTATATATTAAATGCACCCAAGTAACCTTTATGCTACCCACACTATCCCCCCATAAAAAAATAGATGGGTTTCTGAATGTCTACTCTTGGTGTTGCAGAGTGGGATACTACTACTGATGTGTTGTAACATCCACCATCAATGTCAATTCATTTTTCCATGTCTAACAATTCCAATACTTAATGTTTTATAGTTTCATGTGAATATTTGTAACTTCTTCCTTCGATGTAAAGTTGAAAATGCATCATGTGTATACTAGCCTTTGTTTTGTTTTTCTTATGCTCAAATATTTTCTTCATGTGTCTTTTCATTATCCTTCACTTGTTTTCCCATTTAAAATACCTCTTTAAAATTTATTGGTACACATGCCATAAAACATCGATTGGTGGTCTCTAATTATATATTTCAACTGACGATTGCAGGTTATTGGATTCTTTTGGCAAAGTCACAAATCATCTTGATTACCCCTATTTTTATTTAATATATTTTCAGAATAGTGCATTTTTATTCAATAAAAAGAATAGGGTAAAGTATAGAGGTGTACAATGTTTAGTAAAAATGATAATGGAGCTTCCCATGATTATAAGGGGAAAATCACTCCCTATTGATCTGCTTATACTAGAACGTGAATTACAAATGCATGTTAGATGCAAAATACTTAGGGAATGCTAATATTATATTTTATAGTTTATGACTACTCTAATTTGTGTAGTTGATTTCCTTAGAGTAAAATATGTTACAATAAATATACCTCATTACATAGGCTTGATATTCCTATGTAGACTATTGAAGTGTTCCTTCTGAAGATGCAACTATACTTTATCACCCACCTTGAACTCATGATGTGTTCGATGTTCATCATGGCACTCTTTGTACCTCTACTATTGGCATAAAAGTATTTTCTAAACATATTGATGAATATGTTAGATGTGTTACTAAAACTTATGTGCCTTGCACTTCCCTTTATTGTGAACGTGACTCTGTGTTAGATGGTGCATGGTAGGATATGTCAATGGGTCTTAGTGGTTGAAACCCAAGATATTTATAGAGCATAACTAGATACTGAGAGGGGGGTGAATCAGTATATCAATTAAAATTGGTCTTTCACTCCTTTTAAATCAAGTTCAAAATCATATGAAAATTAAAAGATAAATGCAAATATCACATATAAATATAAATGCACATGACATAAGATTTATATGTGGAAAACCCAAAGGAAAAAAACATGGTGAGAATAACAACTAGTAGCTATTGTTTTAATCCATCCTCACTATTCAAAGACTCACTAGAAAACCTCACTGGTTACAATATTCAAGGACACCAATCTTAAGGAGACACCAATCCCCTAATTTAAGAGCACCAACTCTAAGGAATAAACCACTCCCTAATCTGATCACCCACTAAGCTTATCTAATGGAACCAACTTGTCAAACTTTTCTATGGATCTACAACTCCAATTTATATTTTAGATTCATACATGAATCCATATCTCTATTATTTGTTATAGATCTAATCTACAACTGATTATACTCTACACATTCTCTTTGTTCCTTTCTTCCTCTCTACTCCTCACTCTCCCTTTGGTCCTATGTCTAGGTATTTCTTTATTTGACACACTTCATTACCTTCACCAACCAATTTTATCTATATTTAATTTGGATCAATAGCAAATGCAATTGTTCAAAAACATTTTATTTATCCTAGATATCATATATATAAACAAATGATCTAGGGTTTGCTTCTTCTCTCTATGTTCACACTCAGACTGTAACACATCATGCCAATTTTGGACTTTAGTTCATTATGACTTGAACTATAAGTTCCCATGTCTCAATTCTATCAGCCCACCAATTGCCATTACACCAAAGGATTGACTTGTTAGTGCCCTATACAATGGCTAAAGCTAACTGATCCTCAGGAGGTGGTTAAACCATGAAACCTTACAACATATTTAATGCATCACATGTAATTATAGGTCTATTTACTATATAAAACATCTATTAGACTCAAGTTTTGATGTATAGGTTCTTTAATGCATATTTTATTGGTTAGATCGATCAATCTCATTGTCTATGTTGAGATTCATGGCTTATACACAAGTTTTTGCATGTTACTGTAACAAACCATTTTGTTTGGACATGAATTTAAATGTCAATAATTGATGTTGCCTTTGATGCCATGATTTAATGATCTCTATTCAAATATTTTAACTTGGAAATGCGTCCACTCAATCATTCTCAGATAAGCTTACACTCTCTGTTCAATCTCCAAAGATGCAAGTTTTTTTAATCTTTATCGAGATGTTAAACATCTATCACTTTATTCCATATAATTCCACTCACTCTATTGGATCTCTCTCATCCAAGCTTCCACATGTCATTTAATCTTTGAAGATGCATGACCTTTACCTTGACTTGGTCGTTAAACTTCGACACTTTAGCCTCATCTTGTAGCTTCTTACATCTTTGGATCACTTTCACTTCGTCAATCTTCTCAAACTTGCTCGATCTTTAACTTGCCATTGTGTCAATAAACATTAAACATTTTATAGCATTTAATTCCATTCACTCTATTGGATCTCCTTTAAATGACCACCCATGCACCATCAAATCTTATGATAAGCTTAATCTTTATATCTGTCCAACCCTCAAGGATATGACACTTAGCATAAGTGCATGCATTCTATAAATTTTTTTCAGTTCCCTCTATTGAGATACTTGACATCCTCACTTTTCTTGTTGACCTTTTGACTTTAACCCTCACCATAGATTAACTGTCCAAGCTCTGTGATTGTGACACTTGTCACTTGTACGTTAACTCAGAGAGACCTTTAACACCTTGAATTCATCGTGCTCTATTAGATATCCAATGTTCGATTAAGTGTGAACCGTTGATCTTCCAACCAGCTTAAAATTTACCTTGTGTAGATTTGACTAAGTATTGAAACCATTTCAATATGCCTGGAAGGTTATCTTTGCACCTGCATAACTTCTACTTTGCTCAACTACCTAGCCTAAATTTTGGACCGTATAAAATAGGCATGAAAGTGAACAAACCCATATGATCAATTCTTTCTAAAACCTTCATGCATGTGAAATATAACATCATTAATCTACTCATTCAAATTATTCTACCACATAACTAGCTATGCCTCAAACTTTCTTGGAAGGCCAACTTTGTCCTTGCATAACCCTTGTCGTGCTTAGTCACATGACTTGTAAATTAGTGCATATGATCCTCTTGCATAGGGTATTCCATCTATATAACCATTTTATCTTGAATCCTTCATATGTACAAGATATGACATAATAAAAATGCTTTCTAAGCTTTTTCTTGTAACCTACAATTTGACTGTTGGAAAACACTATCAAAATACCTTGGAGCCCTACTTTGGTCAAGTATATATTTTGTCACGCTACATTGCATGACCTAAGATTTAGTGCATATAAACTAGGCATAAAAATGAATAGACTCATGTGATAATTTTATCCTAACACCTCCATGTCTGAAAATGTTGACCTCATTAATATGCTTACTTGGCTCTGTTTAGCCCTTTTTGCAAATTTGGCTAAGTATAGAAACTTAGTGATTTTTGTCTTAGTATCCAACTTTGCATCCCCATAACTTCAACTATTCTTCATCTCATGGATTTAAATCTGGTGCATAATAACTAGGGACTCAATTGATCACAACCATGTGACTAGCTCCCCCATACTCATTCACATGTGGCAATGGTGATGTCAGCAAAATGCCTTCTCATCATTTTAGTCATAAACCCAAAATGTCTAGATGAACAATATGAAGAACTAGATGAATTCCATTCATGCACACAAGCATTCCAATCATCCTTGACCTCTGATAAGATCACCATATTCATCTTTGAGTATTAATGACATGCTCATAATGTCCCTTTTGACATCAATGACAATCATATTTCCAACAATCTCCCCCTTTATCATTGATGGTAAACTAAATGCTCTGATCTTATACTATTCATCTCCTTCTCTAGCATTACTTATGTTAGCTTCTAATAAGTATGAAGTAAAGATATTCATACCAAACCTTTTCCCCCTTAGGCAATGGTACATTTGCCTGATACTCAACTTGGACACTTGCTCTTCTTCTTTGACATTTTCATTTTTACAGAGAACATTTTGCTCTTTCTCCTACAGAGAATATTTGTACCTTTTTCTTCCGCTTTGACATCAATGGCAAAGGGAATCTAGCTGACTGTTTATCCAAATATTTCTCCCCCTTTATCAGATAAAGGAGTCTATCCAAGAATCTACAACTTTTAACTCATTAATAATTTTTAAAAATATACATATTTGAGTTGACTTTTTCTCTCTTCTTCCAGGGATTAATAAATCTTCCATGGGACTCCCCCTAGACTCATGCCTTATCACTAGTGATTTAGTGATGTGGTGTAGGAGCCACCACTCCCAACTTCTATTTTAGATAATCGAATTGTTCCTTGCGAAGAGGTTTGGTGAATATGTCTGCAATCTGGTCCTTAGTTGGCACATATTCCATTGTGACCTTTTGATTTGCAACCCTTTCTATTAAGAAGTGATACTTGATTGATATGTGCTTAGTTATAGAATGCATCACTAGATTCTTTGATATATTTATTTCACTTAAATTATCACAAAGAATAGAAATAAGTGACTTGTACTCAACCTTGATGTCCTTAATTATTTGATTCATCTAGAGGACTTGAGTGTAACATGCCACTACTGCTACATACTTTACTTATGTTGTAAAAAGAGTAACTGACTATTGATTTTTTCTCAGCGATGAAACAAGTCTATTTCCAAGTAAAAATGCACCACCACTAGTGCTTCTTCTATCATCCACACTTCCCACCCAATCAATATTTGTATATGTTGTCAAAGTGAAATATTCACTTGTAAGGTACCATAGGCCATTATCAATTGTGATCTTGATGTATCTAAAGATTCTTTTCATTACATTAACATGTGACTCTTTAGGAGCAACCTAAAATCTAGTAACCATGCACACTACTTACATGATATTTGGTCTTGATGTAGTTAGGTATATAAAACTACCTATCATTGATCTATACATAGTTTGATTTGCATCAAGGGACTCATCCTCTTTGCTCAACTTGCATCCAATTATTATGGTAGTACTAACTAGTTTTCTATCTTCCATTCCAAATTTCTTGAGCATCTCCTTTGCATACTTGGTTTGGGATATGAATATCCATTCATCAGATTGTGCTATTTGTAGACCAAGGAAGAAAGAAATTTCTCCTAGCATAGACATTTAAAATTCACTTTGCATTTGTGTAGCAAATTCTTTGCACATTTTATTATTGCTACCACCAAATATGATGTCATCTACATAAAAAGCAATAATAAACATATGCTCACCTTCTAATTTGAAGTGCGAATTATTGTCTGCACATCCTTTATTAAAACCTTGTTGTTATAGGGATTGGTCCAATCTTGAATACCATGTTCTATGTGCCTATTTTATACCATACAATGCTTTATTCAATCTTCACACATAATATTCTTCATCTGACAACTGAAAACATTTTGGCTGTTCAATATAGACTTCCTCTTCTAGGCTCCCATTCAATAAAGTAGACTTTACATCCATTTGATAGAATTTGAACTTCTTATAAATAAAGAATACTAGAAACATTCTTATAGATTCTAATCTAGCAACTGGAGCAAATGTTTCCTCAAATTCTATGCCTTTAACTTGTACATATCCCTTACACACCAGTCTTATTTTATTCCTTATAACAACTCCATCCTCATTGAGTTTATTTCTATAGACCCATCTTATTCTATCACATTCTTATTTGAGGGTCTTGGAACTAATTGCCAAGTTTTGTTCTTTCCTATTTGGCTCAGTTATTCTTCTATGGATTTTAGCCAATTCTCATCCTTGTTGGCTTCAACATAGCTCTTAGGCTCAATTTTAGATATTAGAGCAAAAATTAATTATTCCTTGTTCATTACAATGCTTTTCCTTGTTTGAACTCCATTATTATTACCAATAATCTGCTCTTTAGGATGATCCTTTTGAACAAATATTGGATGTGTTTTTTCATTATTTTCCTTAGCATCTTCACTATATATTTCTTCTTCAAGATCTACATTTTCATTACCAATTTCCTTGTCAAGTTCAACATGTTTTATGCCTTCTTCAACCTTTACATTTATGCTCTAATATTGTGTAGCCTCTTATTGTAACATACATAGGCTTTGATTTGAGTGGAATAACCAAGAAATATTCCTTCATCACATCTTGATTCAAAGCTTACCAATTTTTCCTCCTTTCTCTTGATGTAGCATTTGCTTCCAAACACTTTGAAGTACTTAATAAAGATAGGATTTTCATACCATATCTCATAGGGAGTTTTGTCACTATTTAACCTTAGTTGAAATCTATCTAAGATGTATACTAGTGCTTGGATTACTTCTCTCCAATATCCATTAGGGAACTTGGCTACCTTTAGCATTGTTTTGTTCATTTCCTTAACTATTCTATTCTTTCTCTCAACAACTCCATTTTGTTGTGGAGTCCTTATTGCAGAGTAGTGCCTTTTGATCCCATGCTTCTCATAATAATATATGAATTCATTTGAGGTGAATTATCCACCTTTATCAGATCTTAAGCATTTAATTTTTATCCCAATCTCATTTTCAACCATAGCTCTAAAGATCTTGAATCTCTCAAAGGCTTGAGATTTATCCTTCAAAAAAGTTACCCATGTCATTCTTGAGTAGTCATCTACAAATAACATGATGTACTACTTTCATTTAGATCCTCTTATCTTAGTAGGACCACAAAAATCAATATAAACTATTTGTAGAGGCTTTATACTTGCATACTCCTTTGTTTGAAATCTAACCCTTATCTGTTGGCCTAGTTAACATTCCTTGCAAGTAATATTTGCAGGTTTGGTTATCTTGGGCATGTGTCTTACACACTTATATGAGCTCACTTTAAATAGATTATCAAAGTTGACATGACCCATTTTCCTATGCCACAACCAACTCTCATCAATCTTTCCCATCAAGTAACTATTACCATTCACTTCAACAAGATTGTAGATATTTCTCTCAGTCATTTTCCCTTCTACAACTATTTTGCTATACATCTTTAACTTTTAGCCTTCTGTATCAAATGTGACCTTATATCCATTATCACAAATTTGGCTAACACTTAACAAATTATGCTTCAATCCTTTAATATAAAGGACATCATGTGTAGGCAGCTTACCATCTATGTTCAAGGTTCCTTTACATTTGATCTTTACTAATGTGTTGTCTCCCAAGCTGACAGATCCTTCCTTACATTTGTTCAATTTGGTAAACTTTCTCTTGTCACTAGTCATATGCTTTGAGCAACCACTATCTATCACATATAAACTATGATCCTTAGCATGAAGTGCAGTCTGAACAATCATGGATTGATTTTTCACTTTCACACTTCATTGGGTTTCTTATATGTTCTCTTATTCTCTTTATTAGAGACTTGTGAACCTTTGTTCACACTAGGAAACATTCCTTTCTTTACATTATGTAATTTTGATGTTACAAAGCTAGTTCTACAGTGTTTAGCTATGTGACAAAAATTATTACAATTATAGTAGAATACATTTATATCTAATAAAGGAGAAAATAAGTTTCTACTTATAAAAATTGTTCTCCTTGTAGATATAACTCTACAATCAATATCCCTATGACTAAACTGATTACAACTATAATAATAACCATATAAATATGAGGAATACTTGGTCATAATATTTATTGGTGTAGCATGAGGAATTATTCTAAGTTGTGGCTTCTTCAAGTTTCTCACCTTGGTGTATCCATCAGCATCAGCTACCTTTGTCTTTTTCTTTTCTTTAATATTCAATTCAGGTTATGCTTTCTTCACATCAGCTATGTTTGAGTTTCTCTTTGTGTCCTTGCAAGCTTTCTCTTTGTTTGCTTATGATTCTCTTTTTGCTTTGAATTTTTCATACAGGTTAGTAGATGTACTAGTTGAGGAAATTTTTCCCTTCTCATAATCAAGACCTATCTCTCTTTTGAGGTATTTTGAGAGTTGATCAGTTCATCAAGAATATCTGATCCTCCTACCAAATTCAAATTTTTATTTAGTTAAACTTTAGATTTTTCAAGTTCTTTTCTCAAATCCACTATTTCTACATCAAGCTTCACACATTCATTAGATTTAGATTGTAGTTCCATTTTGACTACATATTCTATTCTTTTAGCCTCTTCAACTTGTGTCTTTAGGATAATTACCATCTAATCAAATTTTTGAAGACTTTTAAATATTTTTTCAATTTTCTTTTGTACAAGCTTATTTTACCTTGAGTTCTCTTTTCTCAGCTTATCAATCTCATCTAGAGAATATATGAGTTCACATTCAAGTTTCACTTCTCCTTCCTCTTCTTCATCAGAATCTTTAACTTCTTGATTTAAATTTACAAAAATTGATCATACTATCATGAACAAGAATTCATTTCCCTTAGCCACAAAAGCATAGTCATGATCATCATTTGAACTATCACTGTCTTCCATTGAGTTACTATCTTCTTTTGTGTATAAACCTTTCTTATTTTTTAAGAAGTTCTTCTTCTTGGAATAGTAGGGTTTTACCTTTTTTATACTCTCTACTTGATCTAAGATATCCTTTTTATTATGAGGGTATTTAATAGCAAAATGTCCTACTTTACCATAGTTAAAGCATTTAAAGGGTAACTTACCTCTATACTTTCTAGATCCTCTCTTTAGTCTTCTAACAAAGTTAGCATCTTCTTTATCAGTCTCCTTAGATTCATATGTTGATGTTTCTTCCTTTGCTTGCTTAGCCACTTTAAATGTAGTTTATCTCTTGAAGGTATTTATCTCTCCCATTCTCATCTCATAGGTTGTGAAGGTCCCATGTAACTCATCAACAATGAGTTTATCTACATCTCTTGCTTCCTCTATTGCAAAGATTTTAGAATCGTATCTTTATAACAAAGATCTTAAAACCTTTTTGACAATGATTGACTCTTTCATTTATTCTCTAAGGCCTCTGATTGCATTGACTATTTCATCTACCCTGAAGAGGTAGTCTATAATATTTTCCTCTTCACTCATCTTAATACTCTCAAACTTACCTTTGTAAGTTTGTAGTTTGGCCTGATTTACTTTGTCAACTCCTTCATAGATACTCTTTAGTTTGTTATAATTTTTTTGAGCATTTTGATATTGCATTACTTTGACAAATTCCAAGTTTGATAGTCTACAAAGAATAACAATCTTTGCCTTAGCATTGCTCTCATATGCCTTCTTAATATCCTGATCATTAGGAGTTGTAGTAGGGGATGTATATCTATTTACCACAGATATCCATACATCAGATGCTAATGAAGATATATATGTTTCCATTCTTATGCTCTAGAATGCATAGTTAGATCCATCAAAGAGAGGTATTTTGTTTGATGCATATCCTTCTTGACTAGCCATTGTATTCATTGTTCCAAGATCTACCTAAGTTGATTAAGCTTCTCCTAAGGAACCAGGGCTCTAATACCAATTATTGAAACACAACTAGATACTAAGAGGGGGTGAATTAGTATATCAATTAAAATTGGTCTTTCAATCCTTTTAAATCAAGTTCAAAATCATATGCAAATTAAAATATAAATGTAGAGATCACATACAAGCACAAATGCACATGACACAAGATTTATACATGAAAAACCCAAAGGGAAAAACCACAGTGAGAATAGCTACTAGAAGCTACTATTCTAATCCAGCCTCATAGTTCAAATCCTCACTAACAAACCTCATTGATTATAATGTTCAAAGACATCGATCTTAAGGAGACACCAATCCCCTAATTTAAAATCACTAAATCTAAGAAAACACTCACTCCCTAATTTGAGCACCCACTCAGCTTATCTAATGGCACCAACCTATCAGGATTTTCTATGGATCTACAACTCCAAATTATAAATTAGATTCATACATGAATCTAGATCTCTATTCTTTATTACAGGTCTAATTTATAATTGATCATACTCTACACATTCTCTTTATGCCCTTCTTCCCTTCTGCTCCTCACTCTCCTTTTAGTCCTGTGTCTGGATATTTATTTATTTGACACACTTCATTTCTTTCACAAGCACTCTGCTCTATATTCAATTTGGCTCACTAGTAAATACAATTGTTCAACAACATTTTCTTTGTCCTAGATATCATATATATAAACAAATGATCTAGGGTTTACTTCTTCTCTCTATTTTCACACTCAGATTGTAACACATCATGCCAATTTTGCAATTTATTTCATTATGAATTAAAATGTAAGTTCTCATATCTCAATTCTATTAGCCCATCAGTTATTATTACACCAAAGGATTGACCTGTTAGTGCCCTATACAATGGCCAGAGCTAACTGATCCTAAGGAGGAAGTTAAATCATGACATCTTGAAATAGATTCCATGTATCATGTTTTAATTTTAGGTCTCTTTACTATCTCCAACATTTCTTAGACTCAAGTTTTGATACACAAGCTCTTTAATGTAGATTTAATCGGTTAGATCGATCAATCTTGTTATCTGTGTCAAGATTCATGGCTTATACACAAGTTCTTGCATGTTTCTATAACTAACCATTTGTCTGGACATGACTTTAAATGTTGACCATTAATATTGCATTTGGCATCATGATCTAATGATATCTATTCAAATAGCTCAACTTTAAAACACATCCATTTGATCATTCTATGACAGGTTCACGCTCTAAATTTGATCTTCAAAGATGCACATTTTTTATCTCTATCGAGACATTAAATATATATATCACTTTGTTCCATCTGAGTCCACTTGCTCTATTGGATATCTCTCATCCAAGCTTCCACATGTCATTTGATCTCTGAAGATGCATGACCTTTACCTTGATTTGGTCATTAAACTTCAACACTTTGACCTCATCTCATAGCTTCCTATATCTTTAGATCACTTCTGCTTCATTGATCTTCTCAAACCTGCTCAGTCTTTGACTTATCACTATGTCAATAAACATTGAATACTTTATAGCATTTGAGTCCATTTTCTCTATTGGATCTCCTTTGCATGATCATCCATACACCATTAGATCTTTTGATAAGCTTGATCTTTATATCTATCCAACCCTCAAGGATATGACATTTGGTGTAAGTGTGCACCTTTTGTACATTACTATCATTTCTTGCTATTGAGACACTTGGCATCCTCACTTTTCTTGTTGACCTTTTGACTTTAACTCTCACCATAGATTAACTATCCAAGCTCTGTGATTGTGACACTTGTCACTTACACATTAACTCAGAGGGAACTTTGACACTTTGAATTTGTCGCACTCTATTGGATCTTTAATGTTTGATTAAGCACAAATAATTAATATTTTAACTAGCTCAAACTTTACCTTGTACAGATTTGACTATGGAAACCATTTCAATATGCCTAGAAGGCCATCTTTGCACCTATATAACTTCTGATTCGCTCAACCACTTGGTCTAAAGTTTGGACCATATAAACTAGGCATGAAAGTGAACAAACACATTGCTCAATTATTTTTTAATCCTTCGTACATGTAAGATATAACATCATTAATCTACTCATTCATATTATTCTACCATAGAGCTAGTTATGCCTCAAACTTGCCTAGAATGCCAACTTTGTCCTTGCATAACTCTTGTCATGATTAGTCGCATGACCTACAAATTAGTGCATATGATCCTCTTACATAGGGGATTCCATCCATATAACCATTTGTTCCTGAAGCCTTCATATGTGTAAGATATGACATTATAAAAATGCCTTCTCAACATTTTCTTGCAACCCGTGAATTTGACTGTGTTGGAAAACACTATCAAAATGCCTTATCCCTACTTTGCTTAAGCATATCTTTTGTCATGATACATCATGTGACTTGAAATTTAGCACTTATAAAATAGGTATAAAATTGAATAGACCCATGTGATAATTTTGTCCTAACACATCCATGTGTGCAAATTTTGACCTCATCAATATGATTACTTGGCTCTATTTAGCCATTTTTGCAAATTTGTCTAAGTATAGAAACTTAGTGATTTTTGTCATAGTAGCCAACTTTGCATCCTCATAATTTTAACTACGCTTCATCTCATGTCTTCTAATTTGGCACATAATAACTAGGAACTAATGTGATCACAAGCATGTGACCAAATCCCCCATACTCATTCACATGTGGAAATGGTAATGTCATCAAAATACCTTCTCATCATTTTAGTCATAGGCCCAAAATGTCTAGATGAAAAATATGAAGAACCAAATGAATTCCATTCATGCACACAAGCATTCCAATCATCTATAAACTCTGATAGGATCACCACGATCACCATATTCATCTTTGAGCATTAATGACATGATCATAATGTCCCTTTTGACATCAATGACAATCATATTTATAATATATATGTTTGAAACATACTATGCCCCCTAGAATTGTGCTGAGCTCTATTGTAGGAGTGTTGAATGTAGAGCAGATTATCACCCCAAGTGCAAAAGTTTACAGTGTTGTACATGTAAAAAAAGGGATAAGTGTGTGGCTTGTTTGCATAAATTTTTGTTGTCATGAGTCTTTCATCTATTTCCCTCACTTGTCTAATTGACAATGGCATATCATGTAATAGGTAATGGAATATCACCATAGAAGGGGTAATTTCCCTTTGCATTTGGAAGGGAAAACTCCCTCATATGATGGGCTCTATGTATTTTTGCATACTTTTATCTTGAATGTATAGAAGGAACATAAATGAAAGGAACAGAAAGGGGAGAGGACCTTGAGGAAAATTAAGTATAGAAGACCGCTCAGATTAATCAAGAATGGGCAACTATTGGATGGATATTCCTCCTCCACATATAAATGGTCTTGATAAATAGTATGTGTAATAAGAATAAACACATTAACTGGAAGCTTAAAATCTTCACTCAAATCTAGTTGCATGTATGTGACATAAAATTCACTCCTTGAAATTAACAATGCAAAGTTTATGAAATTTAAAGGGTTTATAAATGACCTGAATGCAAGAATTTATTATATTTTTCCATTCATGGACAAAAAAACAAGTTTCATAAACAAAGAAGATATAACA
The DNA here is from genome assembly GCA_037957365.1 of Torreya grandis. NCBI lineage: Eukaryota > Viridiplantae > Streptophyta > Pinopsida > Cupressales > Taxaceae > Torreya > Torreya grandis. Next base: position 3,330,556 of record JARHVA010000138.1, read on the forward strand.
CCCATAAAAACAACATTTTTTTCTCATATGCTCAAATCACAATCCATTGATAATCCTTGGAAAGAATGTACAACACTTAGAATTCTAGCAAGTCTTCACCTGGGGCAAAGAGAAAAAAGAAACCTTTTACTATTGATGTCAAGTTTTTTATACTGATTTACACTTGCATAGGTAGGTAGATAACTACTCTCTAGCTTGAAATTTTCCATTGACTTAATTCAATATGACTTAACTTATTTTTTTAGACACCCCATTCTGGCCACAACTAGCTTCTGACCTGACTTCATATTGATTTCTACTAGACATTGCAAATTAAATTTAAGAATAAATGAACGTCCCAATTTTATCCATGCATCATTCATCAATGCTCAAAATCATGTTGAGACATCCCTATTTGGGATAATATCCAATACACAACAATAACCTCTTATGGATTCATCATCAGTTACCTTACGACATAACAACTAACAATTTGACCTATGGACCCATTAAATGGGGCACTTGATCAAATCTTAAAAGAGTTAAAATGCTAATCAAAATGAATCATCTAATTAAACAATATTAAATGCTTATTTGAATTATCTATTTACAAATAATTAATATCTAAAAATAGAAATTTCAAAAATCAAAATATTAAGATTTTTCATGATTATCTTTATGAGTTGTCAAGCTCTTTCAAAATATCCCAAAATATCTAATTTGAGAGTCATGCTTAGTAATTAAAAATCATAATTACATGACAAATTTTAACTCAATTGAAGTTAACCTCAACTCATTTAGGGTTAGTTTGAACTCATTCCATGTTTAAACTCAACCTTAACTCACCTTGGGTGTGATTTATCTTTTGAGGCTATAAATACAAGGCCATAACTATTGATATTTAAGCTTTGATAGTGCAGTGTTATTATCCAAGATTTGATCCATAAGCTTCATTAATGCAATGTTACCATGCCAAATTCTTAAGCCAATCAACTAAGACAAGATTCCAAGGAAAGGTGATGTAAATAAAGCTCCATTGATGAAGATTTATTGATGCAGAAACTAAGCAAGCCACTTAAACAAACCATGTGGAGATCCAAGAAAGGTAGAAGAATGGTTTATTTTGTGTTCTAGTTGTGCTTTAATTTGTATGTTTGTTACCCATGCTCCCTCTAGTGTCTAGGCTATAGGTGTTAAGTGTTTAGTGTGTTATTATTTTTTGTTTTATTGGAATAACACTACACTAACCTCCCCTCTACGTATTCCTTGTTCACATCATGGCATGCTCAGTGGGACCCGCACCCCACAAAGTTGTTTACATGGCATTTTAGGACATCCTCCTAATAATTTTCATGTCAAAATCTAAACTTGCTAATAAAAAAATAGAAATTGAAGGCTCATGGATGTTCTACTAGAAATCACAAATTTGCTCTGTACATTCATGTTTTTGCTTTCATAAATCATGATATTGAAGCATTGTCATGACTTTACAATCATGATATCAGCTTAATTATCATGGTATTGTGCTAACTATCATAATTTTGCTTCTAACGGCCATAGTTTTACTAACTATTTTTTTTCATAGGGAAGAATTGTGATATTGATAATATCACTACTTTGTAGTCGTGATATTGCATGATAAGTAGCGATATTCCCTGATAAGTGGAAATTTTGTGTGATAAGTAGTGATATTATCTAAACCATGACAATTTTATACTAACCATGTTAATTTGTAGGGTAGAGTTGTGATTTTACATTAAGAATAATGATATTGTGTTAAGTTATGCCATATTGTTGTAACAATTGTGATTTTGCACTAACTTTGTTTTTTTGTAGGGAAGTTGTGGTATTGTGCCAATAGTTGTGATTTTTCAAGAAAAGAATGATATTAATTCATGTTTCTATAGTTTTACACTCTATGTAAAATTTTGGAAACCTAAGAGCTAAATTTCAAAATCCATTTGTCCATTTACAATTTGCTTCTAAGCATAAGGAGCCCCTAACATCTTTTAGCCCCAAAGGCCAAGAGAAAACATTTTAAAACACTCTAATTGCAAAATTCACATTTAAATTTGGTGTTTTAAAATATTTCTACTTTTTTTTTTTGTTTAAAATTTTAATACAATGCCAAGGGGCTCAAATTTCATGACATATTTCATTTGGTGCTATAAAAATGAACTCACACTTTAATTAAATACTCATAAGAGTCTTCATTTTTTGATGAGTGTTTGTTTAGAAAAACAAGTATCGCATGTATGCTCTCCCCCATCACCTTTAAGGAACTTGGGTGATAAAAAATGCTCACTCTTTGTATTTGTTGCTTTGGTCCAAAAGTGTGTAAGGAAATTTGCTAAGGCCCTCCCCAAAATTTGAGAGATTTGGGTAACCTCAAAATGACCCTAAAATCCTTTCACTTTCTTTATTTTATGCCTTTTTGGCTTGTGGGTGGGAGTTTATTACCTCTCCACGAGTTCTCTAGGGAAGCCTTGACCTAAGAATTCATCTCCTGGCATTGTTTTAATCCTAATCCATGGTGGGGTATATAAATTAAGGATGACCCACTTAGACTGTAGGGGTAACTTGAACATTGCACTACATTGAGTAATTAATGAATGTAGTGGTTGTGAAAAATACAAGACCTTTTCACAACAAGTCAGTTAACATGGATTTAAATGATGTGATGCACCCTAGTGTTAGCCACATATATGAGACCATTTAGAAACGAACAAAAATTGATAGTTTATATAACCCCACTTGTCACAGACATACTATTGATGTAGGGTGAGTAGCTTGAATTTCCATGTTGTCATACAAACTCTTGTGAGAAGAGGGAGCCTAAAAACCCTAATTTTCAAGAGCAAGTATATAGATGAAATTTGACAGTACAATGCCACCTTGTTAGTTTGAGGATTTAGGACGTTAAACTTAGGTGTTTTTGTTTCTTATTATTTTTACTTGCAGAGTCTTATGTCAAAACTATTTGTTTATCATACCACATCCCAAAACAAGTTGTGTTTTTCACATCACTCCTTTGTTTAAAGAAGCATTACATCATTCGTTTGACATCACACCTTTGCCCTGGTATTTTATTAAACTTTTGTGTGTGTGTGTCACTTATTTGAAAGGGACATCATTATGCTCCCCATTTCATTCCATGTCTTGTGTCTTAGAATCTTGAAACAAACCATTTGTCATATCTTTATAGCATGATAACATTATTATGTTGCTTGAATCATTTTAAATACTTATTGCCTTATGTTCAAATTACAATTTTGAAGACTTCTTGGTCTATGCCTAGTGTCATCATACTATTCATTCTTGTCTAACATATTGTATATTTTGAGGAACCTATCCTTATAAATCAAGTTTGAAATTGGTCTTGACAAGTTCAGATCCAAAAATTGATTGGTTTATATCTATGCCTCATGTAATTTTGGCATAAACATTTATCTATCACTTTTAGGTTATCCAACTTAGACTAATTTCTTATTGGATTTAAAAACTATTCTTTGTGTCTAGATTTGGGGAAGTGGTCCAGATCCCATGTGCCTAAAGTCTAATGCCTTTTGCCAAATGATCAAGTTTATGTTTGAATTTGAATGCCTAGTTTGTGTCAAAGTGTTTCAAATTTGTTAGATTAAATCTCTTTCCTTTTAGACCTAACATTATTTCAAAGTCTATCTTTTATGTTTTTTTCCCAAAATACATAGTAATTTCCCTTTTGTTTCAAGTCTAGCTCTTGTGTCATGTTTCCAAGAGTCCTAACATCTTTTCCATTTGTTCTTAGACATAGTTATTTTGAGCCTAGCTTTGTGCCTTGTTCTCAAAGACCTAACAACCTTTTTCATTTTTAGACCTAGTTTAACATTGGTTGAAACACTTTTTACCTTAATTTTGACATTTTGTTTTGTCGATGTCTACTTGACTATTTGTGTAAGACATTTAACATTAGATAATTTTATACCAAGATTTAACACTAAACTTTTTGGAGATACAATGCTATTCCTTAGGCCAAGGTTAGATTATTTATCCTTTAGACCTTGTTTTTGAGAGTTTATATAACTCTAGACCTATCTTTGCAAAACATTCATTATTGATTTGGGTATGTCTTATTACACTCATAGTGGATCTATGTTCAATCCAAGTTATGATAATGTAGTCAAGAACTATGAATTTATTCAAGACCCCTACAATGATAATGTAGTTTGTGATAAGGATCCTTATCCTCTTTACACTACTCAATCTTGGGAACAAAACCAAGATCCGCTAGCCCATTATTTGGTTAACATACCTCCTTACTTGGAGCAAGACCAAAAACAAACTGCACAATATCTTTCTAGTGTACCATTGGTTATAGAACAAGTTCAATAACAATTATATTATGTTATTATGCCATCAACATAAGATCCTTATCTATTTGATCATCACTTACTTGAAAACAAGGATGAGATTTTAGTTAGATCCATGGAGGTAGGGGCCAAGTTTATATCAGACTTTCTCCATGAAAATTTGCCTAATCTAGTTAGAGTGCCTCTCAACATGCCTTATACTCAAACCATTGAATATGCCTCTATTAGCAAATCTCGATCTCTCGTGCCAATGTCGTATCAAGACCCAAATATGATTTTAAAAGGAAAGGGTCTCATGGAGTACCATTTTATACAAATGCAACAAGCATATCAAACCTATTTGAATCTTCTGTGCAATTTTAATAACATGACCATGTCAAATTCTCCACTCATAGAGTTAGCTCCTTTAGCAAGAGTATTAATTGAATTGAATAGTAAATATAATTTAGGCAAGGCACTTCAGTTTGTGATATGTAAAATGTCCCATTTATTGAATAAGTGACTACTACTTCTATGCAGAATAATGTGCCAAACATGGTGGATAACATGCAAGTGTCTTCCAATCCAAGCCAAAGTGGTTTAACTACACCAAAAAATAGTCTAAAACAATAAGTGCCTTTAGTCAATACCATAAGTGATTCAAAACTACAAGGGGTAGGAACTTATACATCCCAACCATGACAAGTTACCTCTAATCCTTAACCAACTGCTTCGTCAAGCATGTAACAACAAGGATTAAGTAATCAAGCACCAATTAGTGTTTTGTCTCAATAAAAAGTGATGAATGCTACTCTACCTCAACAGGTGACAACTAACATTCTATAATAATAATAATCACAGTCTAACTACCACCATAACAAAAGCAAAATATTATGCCACCGTAATAGGGGACAATAAATGTTTCACCTCATCAGGTAGTGACAAGTATACATTAATAATCATATATTAATATGCCTTTACAATCGTAAATGTTATCTAATCAACAATGTATCTCCATTGGTTAAAGACATATTGAACATCCAACCAGCATCTTTTTCATAACCAATGTTTTCACAATAAAGAGGTACCACTATCTCACAAGTACCAATTAGGCAACAATTTCCTTTCATTTAGCACGTGCCACAAATTCAATGATAGGGCCTTGGTTCATAACAGGTTCCCCTTATTCAACTAGGTTTGACTAGTTGGTAGCAAGTCCTTACTCAACATCACCAGGCATATTATTTTACCTCAAGCCATATCCTTCTATCGCAACCACAATTCCCTTAAAACTAAGGCTATATATCGAATCCAAACTAGAATATAACATAACAATGCATGCAATTTCAACATCCACATCCTAATTCATGAATGCATATTCCTGGTCAGTTCACTCATCAAACTAATATTCCACAATAAACCATTCCTCCATTATACCCTGGTTAAGGTAATACACCTTTGTCCACTTAGCCATAGCCTGAACCAAATGTTCCATCCAGTTTCTTGGCCCAAAAACTACAAAAAAATGAAGGATGTGATTGTCACCATTCAAGTAGGGAATCACACCAAGAAGTTCAAGTTAGATGACATGTTTTCATACCCATTAAACATGGAGTATCTATAGATACCATTTTTTATAGGCTGTGAACCACCGAAATTTGATAAATACAAGGGTAAAGGAGACCTAAAGCCTATTTAATAGAATTTTTTATTGCTTGTCAGCCAGTGGCTTATAGCAACATTTATTTACTCCTCTTATTTCCCCTAAGTCTAATTGTATCCTCTTTGGAGAGGTTCCTTACATTTCTAAAGAATTTTGTATCTTATTTTGATGACCTCTCATAAAAATTTGTGTAACATTTCTCCTATAATCTAGAACATGGGATTTCATTGGTAGATTTGACTCAAGGCAAGTAAAAAGTTAGTGAAAGTTTTGCAAGCTATCTATAGAGATAGAGAGCACTTGTTATTCACTTCACCCATAACTTACTAGACAAATAATTGGCTATTGTGTTTACTAAAAAATTACATAGTGAGATATCCTATCATCTGGAGCTTTAGTGTGCACATACTTTCAAAGAGATCATCGACAAAGGTTTACTAATTAAAAAGACTCTTATTAACAAAGGGATTATTAAGCTAACCTCTTTGAATCAAAATCAAAACCAAAATTGGGCCATTCTAGAGTTCCTTGAATTTCAAGTTAGGTAAGTTTGTACCCTTAGCAACTTGCATTTGGGTTTGTAGAAGGGTGGCACTGAGAAGAATTATGCTCTAACCACCATTGACATGATAAAACCATCTCAAAATGTTGCTCTTAATTTATTTAATGCATTGGAGGGACTCAAGATTAGCTTCAACAAGCTCCTCAAGTGAAGATTCTTTTTCTTAATTTCTAGTTCTATGTTTTGTTGACTTGTTGCTACTTTAGTGTTGCTTTGATACTATGAAGTTGCTGTTGATATGCTATTTTGGTGTTGTTATTTGGCAAGATACTCCCTGTTGTTTACCTCTCTTATTTATTTTGGTTTTAGACCTTTTTTTAGTTGGGGGGTGGACCCCACTCATCAAAAAACCACTATTGTACTCATGTATTATCTACCTTTTAAGACTTTTTTGGTTAAAGGTTTTCTTGTTTTATCTAGATTTTGAGCCTTATTTTGTATTGGGTACGATCCATTTCAATACCATTTACCAATAATAAAAAAATTAGAATCAAAACCAAGGAACATGCCTAAGTCAGAGCCATAACCAAGTCCAAGTGCAAGCATCAGTACCAACCTAAGCTAGTAATTATGAAAAATACAAGAAATACAATAGTAATAAGAATGTTATTGGAAATGGAGTAACTGAGTTGCACTATGTCTAAATGATACAAACATTATCTACTCAACCTACACCACAAAGGCAACTTACTCCTCATTAAAAACCCATTCAACAAGTGCATCAATCATAGCAATCTAGACCTACTCCACAAATGTAACAACCACTACCTTTACAACCCCATACTCCAAGAAGAAATGCTCCTACTCATCGAGTCTTCAGTGACCTTGGAGAACCTATCAAAACTATGTTTTGTAAGCTGGTCAAAGCTAACATGATTAGTTGGCCAATTCTGAATCATTATCCTAAGAGTATTTTGTATTCATATTGGTATTGAGAGAATGAGTTATATGAATACCATCATATTCATGGATATAAAATACATCATTATGTGCAGATCAAACACCTCATTAAAAATATGTTGGACAATAGGGAGATTACATTGGATAATAGAGTATCTACATCCAATCAAAACCTGGGTATTATCAAAACCCTTTTTCATAATGTAATATTAACAATCAACAATAGCCGTAATGAAGGCCAAAACAATAACAATAACATCAACAGTAACAACAACAATGTCAACCAAATGGGAGGAACCAAGGCCAAAATGATTCCAACAACCAACTGAATTATCATATAGTTGCACATGACTACATGAAAGTTGTAGGTCATATTGCAGGAGGTCGTGTTTCAACCATCACCATTAATCCTAGACCAAGTGCTAATAGAACAAGACCATTACCAAATAATTCCAATCAACTTATTTATGCCACTAATTCTTCCTTGACTTAGGACTGCAAACAAGTGATACAATAACCAAAGATTACTATTTTAGGACCTTATATTGATAAATCTTCATTGCCTCATGACCACAACCAAGTGCATTGGTAACCAAGACTTATTCTATTTGGCCCCTCTCTATCACCATTTTCTAGAAAAAATGATCTTGTAGCCAATCTCGATTATGCAATCAAAACTTGGTGGTCAAAGATTATCATTCTCGGCCCACAACCTTCTACCACTAAACCCATTCAACCTACCATCCTAGCTAGGAACAAGCCATATACTACTATTAAGTAAAAGTCGTATGATATCATGGAACAACTTCAGAAGAAGCTAGCACAAATATCTATTCTAGATTTGTTGTGAATGTCTACTATCCACAAAAACATCTTAACAGAGCTCCTAGGTCAATCCCAAGTTCCCAACAACATAACTTTAGACAAATTCCAAGCTTTGGTTGGACATCTAGGCCCAAGCCAATAGTTGACCTTTGACCAAAGCGATATGTCATCCCTTGGCCCTCTCCATAACAATCCCCTGTATATTGAAGTTGTCATCATATGACACAAAGTCAAATGTGTCCTCATAGACAATGGATTGGGCCTAGATATTGTGTCTTTGAAGCTCATCAAGCATCCCAAATATACAACAATTGATCTATAGCTGAAAATAATTACTATCAAATCCTACAATAATGAAGAGTGAGAATCACAAGGCACCATAAGCTTGCCAATTATCATGGGGCCCTTGACCCATGATACACTTTGCCATGTGTTATACCTAAATTTATCATACAATTTTCTCTTAGGTAGACCTTGGATACATGAAATTAGTGCAAACCTTTCGACATTGCATTAGAGTCTCATGTTATCTCCCTTAGGCATGGAGGTCACCATCAATGGAGATTTGAAACCTCATGAATATTGCAAACATTTATAGGTTGAGTACGAAAGTTATAACTACCACTTTGGCCTAGATTTGGTTCCCAAAAGGACAAAGATAAATAAATACTTGCTGAATTTCTAGAGGCCAATTATATAGACCTAGATAGCCTTGATTCATCTTTGCATGTGAATCCTCTTGAAATGTCTAATCATTTTACCATCTTGGCTAATGTCCCAGGAGAATACTTGACCCATGAAACATTTCACATTGCCAAGCTTCCAAAGAACCCCAAGTCCTATGTAAGACCTAAAGCTAAGCCACCTTGCATGAAATGGCAATGAAAGGGAAAGGTCAAACTTCGTAGTCTAGCTCTTGTCATCTTCACATCAACCACTAGCCAAGAAGAGGACCCACTTACCAATGATGAATCTTGGTTGTACAATGACAAATTGGTTGATTGTTACAAAAATGTCAAGTATCCCATTCCTAACAGGATCATGGAGAACCAAGCCTATAAAATAGGAGGCCTCAAACTGAATCAGTAAGGAAATCTTGAGCTAATTTTTATAACTTGGTACAAAGGAATCTATGATCTCAAATTTAAACTACCTAGGGGTGACCCCACATATCTTATTCATATTCCAACACTAATGTCTAGTCATGATGATGCTGACAGTGAAGCAAAGTCTAATCATAACATCTATGAAGACTTTGCCAATGTAAACCTATTTGACACCCATGCCATATATACCATTACCCCAATTAGTTATCTTAACCCACTTCCTCTATATCACCCTCAACTTATAGCTTGGGATCAAAAAAACCCATAGTGCCTGTAGACAAGTTTGAGAATGATGAGGCCTTTTGTGATTTTTTAGGCCTAAGAGATAATGTTCCATTGGGAGACCACAAACAACAGTTCTCTATCAAATTGGATCCTTTAGCCTATTTTGGATAATGAGTGAACACCCTTAGCCAAAAATAAAGAGATAAAACATTTGTCCCAAAGTGAAAACTTTTTTGAGGCACTTTTAGACTAGGGTAAAAGTAAAAAGAAAGGCCAATATTTTGGTGAAACCCTATTTTAGGCACCATTAGATACGGGTGTTCACATTCCTTGAATGAAGCTCAAGAGACCACTAATGATGAACTTGCCTTTAGGTCTGACTTTAGTTCTATTAAACAACATACCTTTGATTGAATTGCCCAAGAATTTCCAACAGTGTTTGTAACATGGCCATTCCTACCATTGAGAGATTTAGATTCATCTTGTTTAGGTGAGCTTGAAGAACTAGTCCAAATAGAGGACTTTATAGTTACAAGTCAATTCAAATCATTACCAACTATTTTGGAAGATGGATTGACTCTCCTCATAGAAGACACTACAAAAGTCAACATCAAGACTCTGGATGACCCAAAATGGATCAAATTAGGTGCATCCCTCACTAATGAACGTGAAGTTTTTACAACCCTTATAAGGGAATTTTTTGACATATTTGCTTGTGCCTATTCAGACATGTCAGGTTTGGACCCCACCTTGATTTTACACCACCTTGTTGTATATCCTAATACCAAACCTATGAATCAAAAATTACATAAGATGCATCCTTGTATTGTTGTATTATTAAAGAAAGAATTGGAAAAACTCTTAGAAGTGAGATGCATTTGACCGATCAACTATTTAGAGTGGATATTTGATGTTGTGCTAGTTAGTAAGAAGCCTGAAGGAATTAAAATATGCACTAATTTTAGAGATATAAATAAGGCCTGACCCAAGGATGACTTTCCTCTACTAAAAATTGATATGATAGTTGAATCCATAATGGAGTACTAAATCCTTTTACTTATGGATGGATTTTTAAGATACAAATAGACCTAGATTGCCTCATAATACCAACACAAAATAGTGTTCACCACTCCATAGGGAACATTCTATTACCAAGTTATGCCATTTGGCCTAAAAAATGTCAAGGCCATATATCAAAGAGCCATGACTATCATATTTCATGATATGATGCATGCCATTATTGAAGACTATGTCAATGACATATTGGGTAAATTAAAGACCCGTATCGATCATCCAACCATAATACAAAGAATATTTGAGAGGCTTCATGAATACAAGGTCAGACTCAATCCTAAGAAGTATGTCTTTGGTGTCACTTCAAGTAAATTGTTAGGATTCATCGTCTCTCATCGAGGCATTGAAGTTGACTCTGCCAAAGTATAAGTTATTACTAAGATGTTTCCACCTTCTAATTTGAAGCAGTTCCACAGTTTACAAGTCAAGATTCAATCTATCATATGATTCATCTTGCAATTAGCCAAAAAATTTCATCCATTTACACATTTACTAAAGAAAGGTGTCACATTTTATTTGGATGAAGACTTCCATAAATCTTGTCAACAACTAAAGGAATATCTTATCGATCCACCTATTTTTGTATCACCAATGTTAGGAAATCCATTCCTATTGTATCTCTCTACCATAGACAAATCCCTAGGGGAACTTCTATCTTAGCATGATGACAATGGAAAAGAACATGCCATGTATTATCTAAGTTGTACACTAGTCACACATGAATAAAACTATATGTCCATAGAAAAAACTTGTTTATTTATGGTCTTTATAGCCTATAAGTTGTAGCATTAGATGCTAAAAACAAGACCATGGTTATTTCCAAAGTAGATCCGCTCAAGTATATACTATCCAAGATAAATTTACAAGGCCACATCATTAAATATATCATGCTTCTTAATGAGTTTGAGATTAAGTACATCAATCAAAAGACCATAAAACAACAAATAATTGTAGATCATTTTGTTGAATCTCCCATTGCAGATACCGAACCCCTCACTTTTCAATTCTTAGACAAGTACATCATGACCATCATTGAAACACCTCCTGAGAAGTGGCATTAGAAGTTATATTTTGATGGATCATTCACATCACATGGATTGGGGGAAGGGATATTGTTTATTACACCATAGGGGGTCTTATCCTTAAATCATTTTGTATTAGCTTTATTTGTACTAAAAACATGGATAAATATGAAACACTCATTATAGGGCTTCATCAGATAATACAATAGAATATTCAACATCTCATGATTTATGGTGATTTTCAATTAATCATCAATAACATTACAAACCATTTTTAGACCAAAGATGATAAGTTGGTGCCATACAAGGCCATGGTCAACACTCTCAAACAATAGATCACCAACATACAATTTGAACACATACCGAGGGCTAGTAACAAGATAGTGGATGCCATGGCCACCATTGACTCTTTGATCCATCACATCGACAAGACAAAATAATATCAATTCCTAGTGGAAAATCTTCTAGCCACTACTCATGAACTTTCAACCATCATAATGATTTGTGTTATTATTGGTCCTACCTATATTTGGTACTCAGACCTCTTTACCTACCTTCATGACCATATAATGCCACCAGACCTATCATGTAAACAACAAAAGGCATTTACCCACCAAGCCTCATGTTATACCTTACTTGACCCAACCCTATACCACTACAACTTTGATATAACTTTGTGTTGCTTAGATTTGGTAGAAGTAACATTAGCGTTATGGGAAGTTCATGAAGGAGTATGTGGAGCCCACACTAGTGGGGCTGTCCTACACAAAAATCTCATACGTATTAGTTATTATTGGCCAACTTGGGATGTAGATACAATTTTTTATGTTAAAAGGTGAGATAAATGTCAAAGGCATGCCAATCTGATTCATGCCTTGACCAAAATACTAAAACCAATGCTTACACCATGGCCATTTACAACATGGGGTATTAATCTCATTGGAAAGATTAACCTAACCTCATTTGATGGCCATAAACACATCCTTACCACTACTAAATATTTTAATAAGTGGGTTGAAGCTATACCCCTCACTTGCATGACTAAAAAATAGATTTCCATGTTTTTGCACATGTATTTATGTTTTTGTACATGTGTTTATGTTTGTGTGACTTTTTATCTGTGTCAATAATGTTTCATCCATGATATAAGATTGATAAAAAGATAGATAAAATCATCAAGAGTTTAACATGTCAGAATAAGCAAGTAAACACAGTTTTAGTCACCTCCTTAGGGTCATATGACCCTTTTTTGGGACATTAACGAAATTGTTGCTTAATGTAGATAATGGGTTTGGAACTGCCAATCTATATCAATTTAAGGTTTCATTTATGTTGAAGGCACAAGTGGATAACTACCCATAACTAAAAACCATGGCGTGTTGACCATTTTCCAATAAAAAGGGAGATCAAAGAGGTTTACAATGTGTTAGTGTCAGGCAACCAATATTCAAATCCATTTTGGAAAAAGAGTTGGGAATGTTTTTAAAGAGACATGTTCTCATAAGTAAGGGAGTTCCAAGTTCATGATAGAGAATCACTAAGATAAAATAAAGTATAGCTCTAGGAGAGAAAGAAGTAGAGTTAGAGAGCCTGCAAGTGTGATGTATGCTCATTGAATCTAGTCCATGTGACTGGATGTGATGTGTTCTTGGTAGTTCAGTGAGGGAAAGGGCATATGTATGTGTGAATATATGTCATATTGTATATTATAAGTTCTTGTATCTATTTTTTTGGATAAATTGAGAGTGATTGTACATCCCGACTAGGGGAGTAAGGCATCCATTAATTTGGACCTCTCATTACCACCCACATTAGGTGGTATAACACCAAGGGGGAGGAAATAAAAATACTACCAAACACTAAGATCCCCAAGGCCTATTTTTATCCCATCACACATTTAAGCTTGGGGTAGAATTCATTAATTAAGTTATTAAGGGGAAGACCCTAAAAAGTAGAGATGGGGTAAATACCATTTTATAAGTTCTTAGTGATGATTAAGGGATGACCAATCCATTTAGGAGTTAAATTTCCACTTTTTAAAATATGTTGAAAAAAACACTTTGTCAACAACCTTAGAAGGATGTTAACAAATGATGTTTTTGAAGTTTTGGATTTTTCCTTTTTTATAAGCACAATTATGTTCTAATGTGTCAATACTTTTCTTGTTTCATTCTTTCAACTCAACTAGGTGGTGTGGCTCTAACATCCTCATCAATGTGACTCCTCAAGATTTTGGCCCATTGGGAATGGATCATGAATTTGAAAGGGAGGGCATAAAAGAGTAATGGGTTGTACCCTTGGTAGTATACACATTGGTTCAATATGCCAAAAGAGGTAAAAAGTAGAATATGGCAATCATGTTGAAACTTTTTAATAGTGTGGAGAAGGAAATTTAATAGTGTATAATTCACTTTCAATAGTAAGTAGAGGAGAAAAAAAGTCTAATGTTGAATTTATTTCCCAACTCATGCATCTCAAGGTCCTATAAGCCTTAACCATAGGCATACCAAATCAATAGGATAATCTAGTTAAGAAAAAAATTGATAAAAGTGTGGTCAGTCATAATGTTGATGGGCATGGGTCAACCCATTTTGTAAAGTAACAGTAACAATGATGATCCATCAATAGCCATTCGAAGAGGTAGGCTTGAAATTGATAAATACTTTGAGAGCCCAAGTAAAAAGAGGCCAAGGAGCTGAAATAAAGTGCAATGATCCAATGCAACCATGAATGACATTCTAATGAATTTTAAATTGTTTACAATTATTTTCATAGTCTCATGTTGAATTTATCTCCTAACTTTTTCATCACAAGGATTTGGAAGCACTAGCCATTATTGGTCATGTTAATAATAGGCATACTAAATTAATAGGATAATTTGATTAAAGACAAAGTTGATAATCGTGTGATCAGGCATATTATTGGGGGGCATGGATTCAACCCTTTTTGTAAATTAACTAGTGTTAGTGTATTCAATAATGCATACACTTTTATATGGTTTAAGATGCACTTGTAATATTCATATTCAATATAAATCATAAATAAACACTAATTGGTGCACACTTATCGATAACCCATTATTAGAAAAGATTATAAATTAATTATTTACTTAATTGACTTTTGCTAATAATAGGCTTAACTTGTTTATAAGTAAATACTCTCCAAAACCCTAATCCTAACCTCCTTTCTTATCTATATAAGAGCATAAAGGGCTAGTGGATAAGGTACATCATGGAAGAGAGCTATTATTGTTACACTGGTGAATTTATGCCAGAGCTATTAATCTAAAGAGCTAGTAATGCTACCTAGATAAATACGAGTTGTCTCATTTTAAGATTTCATAGATTTATATATTTCATTTATTTTTGATGTTTGTCTTATGGTATCTATAGCGATTCTAGACAATATCTAGTTTTGGGTAGAGGTAATCTTATGTGCAAACTACATTCAAGATTCCACTCCCCACTTAATAGTGCAAGACATAACTCCTAAATAAAAATGGTTTGGATTCAATCCCAATGTTTTTGAATTCAAGATTTTTGGATGTGATGTATGGGCCCATATCCTACATGATAAACATAAAGTAATGGAAAGGAAGGGTCATCCTTGTATTTTTTTTGGCTTTGTGATGATGTAAAGGCATATTATCTTCTAATTTTAGGCACCACTTAAGTTTTTTACTAATGGGATGTGTTGTTTGATGAACAATCCAAGGCTCACAAGCCAACATATTCTCCTCGTCCTCCATTAGTTTCTATTGAGTTAGACACAACTTATTATGTTTCTTATAAAAAAAAAGGTAGTTTATATGACTTTCAATGAAAACACAAAAATTACACACTTAAGGAAATGACCAATTACATGGTGAATTCCAAAGAATTTTCTCTTCAATTTTGGGCAAAAGAAATCTATTGTACAAACTACATTTAAAATCACACTCCCCATTCAATAGTGCATGAAATGACTCCTAAATAAAAATGGTTTGACATTCCTAATGTTTTTGAATTCATGTTTTTAGATGTGATGCATGGGTGCATATCCCATATGATTAACACAAAGAAATGGAAAAAAAGGGTCATCTTTGTATTATTTTTTTTACTATTGTGAAGATGTGAAGGCATATCATCTTATAGTTATGGGAACCATTAAAGTATTTTACCTACGGGATGTGTTATTTGATGAACAATCCCAAACTTACAAGCCAACTTATTATCCTCACCCTCCATTAGTTTTTTTTGAATTGGACACAAGTTCTGATGTTTCTTATGAAGAATAAGGTAGTTTATATTAATTCAATTTTGAAAATCAATACATTTCAAATGATGAGCTATAAGGTTGACAACCTGGTCCTCCACCAATGCCACAAGTCATTAAAATGCACTTGTATAACCAACACAACCTCAACCAATATGGATCTATATAGTATAAAATGAGGCTAGTTTATGGTTATGGGATCCTATCGATCCAAGCAAGAATAGATCAAAACATCAATTTGGTGTTGGACAATTGGAAATGAGTTAGGATCCAAAGACTTATAATATAATGAGCTTCTAAGCATCCTTAATGGTAGGATGTTATGACAATTTAACTTCTTTATTATAAGAATAATAAAAATTGGGACTTGGTTCCACTTATTAAAGGAAGAAAAATAGTGAGGTGCAAGTGGGTGTACCATAGTAAGTATGCAACATATGAGTCCATTGATAGATACAAATCAAGGCTTGTATCAAAAGGGGTTTCACATATTGAACATGTTGATTACCATGAAACTTTTGTTCTAGTTGGCAACATGAATTCCATTATGGGGTGTACTCTCCTTGGATATAACATAGGTGTGAGAAGTCCATCAAATGGATGCCAAAATTGCCTTTTTGTATGGAGACTTATAGAAAGAAATATACATGTCCCAACCTCAAGGGTTCATTAGTAGAGAGAACTCCAATTGTTTGTGTAGATTGAAAAATTCTTTGTATGGCTTGAAATAGGCTCCTCGAGGTTGGTATATAAAAATTGAAATTAATTATGGTCTTACATGTAGTGCCTTTGACCCTACACCTAAAATGTAAAGAAGAAAATCTTGATTTTGGTCTTATATGTCAACAAATTAATCATTACAAAGAGTTTCACCATGTAAATTCTTGATATAAAATCATGGTTAATTAAGTAATTTGTGATGACCAACTTGGGTTTGCTACATTTTTTCCTTGGTCGTCAAATTTCACAGTATATGAATGGATTTTTTTCATTCAATGCAAATATTCTCAAGACATTTTACATCACTTTAACATGGAATACTTCAAGTCCACATTGACTCTTTTTCAACCTAGAGTCAAGCTTTCTACCAAGTGTTATTCTCCTTCAATCAATGTTCCACTCTATAAGTAATTGGTGGGAAGTATTTGATACTTGTCTCATACTCATCTTGATATCTCTTTTGTTGTGAATGTTGTGTCATGCTTATATCATGACCCCCATGATAGCCATTAGCAAACTAAAAAATACATCCTAATGTATCTTTAGAATACTACTAGTTATGAGATTGAGTATAAGTCAGGGGGAAAAACCTCAATTATTGGTTACACTTTTGGTGGTAAAAGTCACAGTTTTAGGTTACATAAATAGTTGTTAAGTAGGAGATCCAAATTATTACAAGTCAATTACATGATACATATATCATCACAGGGGAAGGTCCAGTGACTTGCTCTTTTAAGAAACAAACTACTATTTCTTTGTCTACCATGAAATGTAAGTATAATGGAACCATTATTATTGATGGTGACTTGGTTTGAATTTGACACATGATTTATGAGTTCAAATTTCCATAGACCCAACCCACAATGCTTTGGTGCAATAATCATAGTGTTATCCACATCTTTTTTTACCTAGTGAAGTACTAACACACAAAGCACATTGAAATCCATATGCATTATATCCAAAAACTAATACAAGATAAGTTTGTTGATCTTAAGTATTATTAGATACATGGTAGATCAAGTTGAAAACATCTTCACAAAACCCTTTCTTGAGGCCCAATTTATTCAATTCAAACAACTTTGGGGAGTGAAGGAAGGTGTTGTCAAACGGGGATAATTTGGTGATTCCTTTATCCTCCCCTTTACCAAAGGACATCTTAATGAGGGATGTTGGTGTATTTAATAACACACACTTTTATATGGTTTATGATGCAATTATAATATTCATTTTTAACATAGCTTATAGATAAGCACTAATTGGTACACATTTATCCATAACCTGTTATTAGGGAATATTATCAATTAAGTATTTACTTAATTGATTTTTTCTAATAATATGCATGACTTATTCTACAAGTAACTACTCTCCAAAAACATAACCATAATTGTAGCCTCCTTTCTTATGTATATAAGAGCATATAGGGATAGTGGGTGAGGTACATTATTTAAGAGAGTTATTATTATTATATTGATGAATTTAGGCTAGAACTCTTAATCTAAAGAGGTAGTAATGCCATATGAATAAATCTATGTTGTCTTGTTTTAAGCTTTCATAGATTTATATATTACATATATTATGGGTGTTTGTCTTATGGTAGCTACAAAAAAATTTTACATTATCTAGCAATTTAAATATTAGCAAAATGATGATCCACCAATGAACATTCAAAGAGGTGTGCTTGAACATAACAATAAATTGAAGAGCACAAATCGAAAAAATATAAGGATTTAAAACTGAGTGCAATGTTCAGGACACACTATGAATGGTGTCCCCATTAATTTATAATTATATACACTTATTTGCATAGTTATGAGCACCCTAGAAATTGGATTAGGAATACCCCATTTCAATAATGTGTTAAGTGGTGGTTTGGCCACCAAAGTGACCACCACAAATACTACCATGATATTTCTCAATTGGGTATCCTTAGGATTGAGACACACCATCAACACTCCACCAAGACCTATCTTAAATATAAGTTTTCTAATTATAACATAACATATAACAAGGTTATGGATGTGATATCAAAACTGAAATGAGGCTTCATTGAGGTAATATTGGTTTTAAAGGCATCTAACAATGTTTTAGTATGACTTACAATAGCATTCCCATTGGGATTTACTTAAAATAACGTGATTTTAAAAAAAAAAAATCAATATATTCATTCATTATATTTCACTACGAGAATCTAATTAATGATCCAGATAAAACACTCTGATTATATTAACTCGATCACTATCATCAAATAAAATATAACTGAATATAGAATATAATTATAGGTTTCCAACCATGACTGATACCAACATACAACCATTGTTTTCAATATATAAAGAGTAAATAATTACATTTCATTAGAGATAATGTTTCAATAGTAATAAATACAATATAAGATACAAGATACAAGGCTTCATTAAGCATGAATTTTCCAAACTTCAATATCTATGGCAATCTCAAATGTAGTCTCCAAATAAGTACTATTGTGGGGAGGGAGCGAATCATCTGAATGTTTTTTTACACCAACCATGGACCATTGATCCCCCACACAATCTTCTATTAGGGAATGACCCTCCCTTCACAGATGAGTAGATAGTGATGGTGTGAAAATCTAGAGAGACAAGCTAGTATCCGTGTGTTGCATAATTTCTAAGAACATGAAGTGTACCATAAATAAATATGTTCTAACATGATATTGTACAAACATGTAAATCATACATATGAAATAATAATTTCTAACTAACATTATTTTGACCAAACTTTTCAGTAGTTATTGATATCCAGGATCGATCAAATTCATACACATCACTTGATTTGATTACCTTCATCTAGCATTGGTGATACTATTAAGCTAGTGAAATTCATCTCACTATTTATTTAGTACCAGTAATATGAGATTTGGTTAATAATTATTACCAATAAATTCACATACATTACTTCTTACTAGCAGGCATAAAACATGCTAAACACAAGAATGCTCATAATACATACATTTAATCCGTCAAACGTATGAATGGATCTCTACTATATTATGTATCACATAAATAATAAGCATATCAAACATAGTTTATGCTAAATGGGTAAAATATATATTTAGACTGTCTATTTCTAATTTTCGTAAGTAAATGTAGTATCACCAATAATATCTCAGTATATTATACATACTACTCGATTACATCCAGCAGTCAAGATAAATTAACTTCTAAATAAAAATATAGTCTTTCATTTAATGTAACTTATTATATTTTTAGTAGGCTTTGTGCATATAAATATAGTACCCTATCTTTTAGGATTATGTGACTTATTTCATTAGTCAGAATCTATAATTATATGCATGCATCTCAATGTTTAAATATAAGTTATATATGTATATGAGTACCTATGTTTTCATATAAATATATTTCATATATTTATGCACCTTACATAACATATACTACATAATACATATGTTTTAGTAAATAATTATTATTTTTTCATACTAACAGTATTCTTCATTTTTCTAAAAGAAAACTTATGTGCTTCTAACAACTATTTAACTTTTCATGAAAAAGGCATCAAGTTCTATATAAAGTTTTTTACATTTTCAAAACCCTTATTTGACTCACTTATCCCTACATAAAGGATATAATTCAACTATGATAAAATTCATTTCAATTCAATTTCTCTCTTTTTATTCAATTTATGTCCTTAGACTGTATTACATTATCTCAAATTATTGAAAACATAGTGTAATAAGCAAATATCCATACATACCTAACTCCGACTTTATTTTTCAATTAGAGGGTTTGTACTCTTTCTAAGTTTCCTTAAGTATTTATAAGATCATATCTAAAATTAATTCATTGAGAACCAAATACTTTATGATCTTAACATCATTTTATGAGTGTTTGAACAATGCAACTAGTTCTTATATATTCTTTCAAGTTTAACACAGTCAACTTCTTGTAAATAACACTTACACACTTAAGGACTCTAAATACGTTACATATTTTGCAATGGAACTTGAACTTATATTTTAAATTGTATATATAAACTACATACCATTAATCACTCTTTGAAAAGACAAATATACACAATATATACACACACACACTCTCTCTTGTTTGAATGTCAATAAACTTATAGTTCACACATCCTCACTTTTGTGTTACAAATACATACTCTATTCATACACACACACACTCATAGTTTGTAAACAATTATGCACAGTCTATTTGTGTATAAAATCATAGTTTTTATGCAATATGACATTAATTCATTTATCTCTATATATTCACAATTTCATGTGATAATTACACACACAACCCATATATATATACACACACAAATATATATATATATATATTCTTTAAATATGAAACAAGGTGTATATATATACACCTTGTTTCATATTTAAAGAATACATAGTATATGTGTGTGTGTGTGTGTCTATATGTGTGTGTGTGTGTGTGTGTGTGTGTGTGTGTGTGTGTGTATAGACACACACACACACACATATATATATACTATGTATTCTTTAAATATGAAACAAGGTGTATATATATACACCTTGTTTCATATTTAAAGAATACATAGTATATATATCCAATTTTTAAAGGCAAGAATACACAGTCCATACATAATTATATTCTCATGGTTTTATAGCGCAAATGAACCTAGTATAAATATCTCCACGTTTTTATAGCAACCAAATTACATGGTTCATATATATCTTGTTGATTTGATTTACAAAAATCCCTGTACAAACCTATGTTTCATCATTGGTTTGGAATGACAAATGTTCATAGTCACCGAAAATATATAAATACTAATTCCTAATCAAATTTTATAATTAAAAATACTCAGAACTCCTATGTCGATTCATCCTATTCAAACTTCATATTAAACAAAATATACACAAAACCTATATAAATTTTTATAGAGCAAAGGCATGTCGTATATGCATATACAATTTTTTAGTTTATATTATACCAATGATCTTTATTTAATTCCTATTTTAATCACACAATTTGATAATATACACAATTCTGAGTAAAACATAGATGTACATATTATATATAACTATATCTTAGATTTAATGAACTTCATAATGAAATTCAAATACGTCACCTACCTTGTAAAAGTGTCTAAATTGGAATGGCATAATTCAGAAGTCCTTTGCTCAATTTTTTTCTCTTTCATCCTCAACACTCTGCTCTTTATCCTTCTCTACTTCATGCTCCACCGTTCGCTGCCCTCCTCCAATTCACCTCTTTATCACTACCCTTATGCAATCAAAAACTTCGTACTTTTCTATTTTTCTCTAAGCTTTTCTTCCTTTCTCTAATTCTCCCAAAGCTAGAAAATCTTTTTTTTCCTTTTTGTATTTTTATTTTTATTTTTCTAATTCATTTTATTTCTGGATTATTGTTTTATTTCTTAATTATATAAATCCATTACAAATTGTTTTATATGTTACTAACCTAGAAATGATAACATCATGATTATAATAGTAACCATACTAATATATAAAGTTTATTATATTTTTTTATCCAAAATGGTAAATTAGACGTCTATTAAATCAATTACCATAGTATTATAACATAATCATTGTGTTATTACTATGTTATATATAATCTCTATGCCTTTTGTTATCCTCATATATTAAGGTGTATAATAATATTCTCAAATATCATTTTATAACAACTTAATGTTTTAAAACATTGCAAAGACATTATGGTTAGTCTATATACCATAATAACCTAATCCTATTCATGTAGATTTACGTTCTTGTAAACATTAATGATCAAGACATAAGAATATAGTAACATTATACATCCAAATATATGTATAATATCTACAATGCAATCACATAAGATTAATTTCACATAAGCATTAAACTAAGCTAACACACAACTAACATGCATAAATAATTATCTAAATATAGACATCATCAAAACATACTAATATTAATAATTCAAATAATGTATATAACATATACTAACTAATGTGGTGTGTGCATGGGTTCTAGTCATTCTTCTGTCATCCCCTAATACCTCTATCTATGTCACTCTTTCTGATGATGCTCTCCCTCTTCATGTTTTGAAGGCTGAATTTCTCTTACGTCGAACTCATAAAAAGAAGGTAGTTAATCCATAACATCATAACATATATTATAAAATACTACTCAAATAACAAATCAACATGATCATAATGTAAAGAATATACAATACAATTAAACTCATAACAATGCAATCATGTAATCAAAGCAACATACAACTATCACATAATAATATATGACTTGCATCTTAGTCAAATAATAATAAAATCAAATTACCAATCACAAAAATCCATAGTTAATGAAGTAAATTTGCTTAGCGAGGAATCAAGATGTAACATCCTCCCCCCAAAGTTGGTCATCATCTCGATCACACTTATTCAAACATTTATTCTGAATTAAAAATATTATTAAATAAAAAATAACATAGTATGATGCATTAAATCAAGTAAATAAATGTAAAAATTACTTGTATAACTCATCATAGTCCTCTCAAGTAGCACTATCCTCAAAGTATTGATCTCGTAAGGCCTTGCATTGTGACATCTCTCTATTACGTAAATGAAGTTTGCAAGTGTCAATTACTCTGATTGGTTATACCATGACCACCCTAAGATCCAAAACCTATAAAGCATTCCAATCCAACATTTGTGAAAGATCAATTATATACTTTTAAAGATAAGAAACATGAAAGACATTATGCAATAGAACTAGGGTTGGTGGTAATACAAGCCTATATGCTATAGAATTGATCACTTATAACACCTCGAAGTGTCCCACATATCTTGGTGAAAGTTTCAATGACTTTCTAAATTTAATAGATCTTTTATGCAGCTTAACCCATAAGAATACTTTATCACCTATTGAAAACCACCTATCTTTTTTCTTCATATCAATGTAACTCTTCTGCCTAACATTAGTCACAACCAATCTCTACTTGATTGATATGATTTGATCTTCTATTTTTGAAATCATCTTAGGTCTAAAAAATACCATATTTTCTAACTTGTCCCAATTGATTGGTGTCCTACACCTACTTTCATACAATGTTTCAAATGGTGCCATCTTTAAAGTTGATTGGTATGAATTATTGTAAGCAAACTCAACCAATGAAAGATAATCTTCCCACTTGTATTGTTGATCTATGCAATACATATAAAGAAGATTCTATAACACATGAATAACTCATTCAATATAATCATCAGTCTTTAGGTGATATGTAATGTTGAAATTTAGTTGCGTACCTAAAGTTAAATTTAGAGTTACCCAAAATCTAGAAGTCATCTTCGAGTCATGATCTGAAATGTTCTTCTTTGAGAATCCATGCAACTGATATACTTCTTTTACAAACCTCTTTGCAAGAGTGGATGCATCATCTATCAAATTACTTGGTATAAAATGAGCCACTTTAGTTAGCTTATCAACTACAACCAAGATGTTGCCAAAAAGTTTACTAAGTTGGTTTTTGTGCTTGGACATGCGCTTAGCTATCAAACCAAGTCAGTTTTAGACTTAGGAAAGCTAGGCACAAGGGTAGCAAGGTATGGAACACAACATTTAATCATGTTATATCATTGGAATCAGTTTCACTCAAGGCACAAGTCTTGTGCACTCACTAAAAGTGCAACAACAAAGGGACCGAGCTCGTATTGGGCTAGTTGTGTCATGATGCAACTTGGGGTTTCAATGGGATTTAATCATTAGCCAAAGGGGTTAGGTGGCCTTTAGGTGTTAAGTCTTTCACAAGGAGATCACTAGGCACAAGCCTTCATGAGAGCATAGGTCCTAGGGTGTAAGTCTATCTCTGGTTAGACCAAGCTTCTATAGGTGAAGGTCATCAAGTCAGGGGTTCAAGGTCATCTGAATAGTTATGCAATTTCTAAGGACAACTTACGTTTAAGAAATCCCTCTTAGATAATGTTATACGCATAGGGTCTTGGATCTTGGTGCATTTGAGCTTGTAAACTTAATGAATTTATGACATTCAAAGTCACTAATGGCACGAGGATGCCATTAGTGCCCAGGGTTAAACCTTTAATTCATAATACATTCAATAACAACTAAACATTACTCAAAGGAATGTAGCTCATAAGTGTAACATTGCAAAAACCAAAAGAAATCAAAGACTAATACTTTATTTCCCCAATAGTATTCTCATTCACTTATAGCTTATCAACAAAATCTAATACAACTAACTGATCAAATGCTCTCTTTAACTCTATTCATGCCCAATGGCTCACATGTGAGCTTAGGCCACACCTTCAAATTTCTAATCTACTTCATATATGATAGAAACATGAGTAGTTCACTCTCTATTTTTCCAGAGCTTTGCCACACTTCATCCCCCCATTTTATTTAAATGCAGACCTTCTTTTATAGTTGAATGAGAGCCTCATTGCCAAGTTAGATAGGCACGTGTCGAGTGATGAGTTATCGCTAGTTCGTTAGCTCCACTACTTCATCCAACGGGGACAAGTGCATGCCTTACACTGATCTATCATAGAAGGGTCACTATCTTACCTATTCCACTCTCTAGCATCCATGCTTCTCGAGTTGCCATGTCTAAATCTTGGCACTTTAAGTAATTTGGTGTTGTGCAACTACCCACCAACTGGCATGAGATCCATGAGGACTTCTCCAACTAGTATCAAAATGTATAAAAAAGGGGAGCAACCACTCCAGGGGTCACCTCGCATTAGGATATGAGAGGTTGGCACAATCCATGTAATGGTACAAAAGGGGCCCAAAATTACCCCATAAAAAATTTTTAGTCCACCCCAAACTATTATTTAAGCACCTTAAGTGCACAAAACTCCAATGTGCCTTGCTCCAGATCTACCTTGAAATTTTTATAGCCTTGGATAATTCCCTTAATTTCATCAATGGTACCATCTTTTTTAGTACATGTGACCTCGAGAGAAAGTATGTATGTGCTTTCCATCTCTCTCTTAAACGCTTTGAGCCTTTCTTTTGTGTGCTTCACCTTGCCATCCAAAATCTCTCCTTGTTCACTGACCTTAGTTTGGAAGGTGCAAATGACCAGCTCCAAGTCTTGCTCTTGTGTTTTCAACTGAGCACTGAGGGAGTTTACCTTAGCCATTATCTTTACATGCTCAAACCTTTTTACCATGAAGGAGTGATGAAATAAAGCATCTTGCTCTTCCTTTGCCTTCTTGAGGCATGTGTCAATTACTGCTGCTTGGTTGGCTAAGTTGTAAAAGATATTGTCTACCTCTTATATACCTTCTTCAAGTCTATCGAAGAGGTCCTCCACTATGTCTAACTTTTTATTTAGTTCTCTCTTCAAGGCCTCATAAGGGTCTTATTACTCTTCGAGTGCCATTCTTATTTTAGGAAGCATCTGCTCCATGAGTGTGCATACTTGGTCTACTTCCTTCATCTCTGAGGTATTCACACCATCCAAGAGGGATGGCTCTACCTCTTCTATGCATTCTACCAATTGTTGAAGCTTTTGTTTTATTGCTTTGAGTTATTTCTCAGCTTTATTTGCTACCTTCTTCTAGTTATATCCATGAGCATCATTGATGATATTCTTGCACATGACAAAAGAGGCCATATTGATAAGAGTGTTAGATGAGCACATGGGGTTCAAGTCACAAGGGTTGAGGAGTTGGTAATCATGCCCTTCTGGCTTTTTGGCATCCCAGATCGCTTTGGTAGGAACCTCAAACTCAGGCTCATCCATATAGTATTCCAGTGTCTAAGAGAGTTGGTGGCACATTAGGGTCATGATGGTCTTTAGAGGCATGCACTCCATCAAGTAGAACTCCTCATCCTCCTTGAAGTCATGTTATGCCCTTTCCCTATTTCTCGATTCATACTCCTCATCCTCACCCAGTTCTTCTTCCTCACTGGCACTAGTGCTCATGCTAGTGCCTTCTTCAGCTTTTTCCTCTCCCTCTTCTTCTCCTCCCTATTCGGCACTTGTCTCACCATCATGTTCTTCCTACAGGGGTTCTTATATGGACTTTTCCCTTTCATCCATCATTTCTTGTAGTGGTTCTATGGTATGAACTTGCATTTTTCCATCTTCCTCTTCTTCTTGCCCTATCGAGACCTTGGTCTTCTTCTCTATTTGTTCCTTCAAGGTGCTAGTATCACCTTCCTTATTTTTAGGCACCCCTTTGGAACTAGGGCATGCCTATTGTGCAGCCCTATCTATTGTACTGGTGGCAGTGCCTATCATCTTCTCTAGCATTCTCTATTTAATTGGTCTTGCACTTGTGATGACCTTCTTCTCCTCTCTTTCTTTCAACATGCATGCCCTTTCTTTATGGGCCACTTCCTCCTCTCTTTCCTTCTTGGCCTTTTCTACTTTAGCCTTCCTCTTCATAGCTTGCATGATGTATTTTTTTCTCTCTTATCTCTTCGACCTCTAGTCATTCAATTTCAACCTAGGACATGACCTTGGCTTTCATCTCTTCATGCCTCTGGTGTAATTTTAAAGTTGCATCAATATGGCCTTGGTCCATGCCCATGTCTTTCCATTGGTATTACATCTCTTCTTCTGTTGGTACATCAGAGTGGGTTGCCTCCTTGGGATCCTTGCCTATTTTTACTTCTTGACTTCCTTCCTCCATTAGTGCCTTGTACTCCTCCTCTTTCCTCTACTCTTTAGCCTCCACCATCTAAATAACCTCCTTCAACACACATGCCTTAGCCATTTCCTCCTATTATTATAACTCTTTCATCCTGTAGACTTCAGTTTCACTAGAGCCGAGTCTCCTCAATCTTTGCCTAGGTTTTTTTTGGCTCAAACTGAGGTAGAGGGGAAGGGATTTGTTCACTTGAAGAGGACTCCTCATCCTTAGATACAATGAAAGTGCCATTCCCCCATTCTTCTTGATCATATTCTTCTACCTCCTTTTCTTTGGATATAATAATTTTTGGCACTAGTGAGGGAGCCTTCCCTTTCTTTTCTCCTTTGCGCCAGAGGGGGCTCTCAGCATGAAGTTCATGCACTTCTTAGATGAATTTTAAGTAGAAACTTCCCCTTTTGAAGAAATTTTTAGCTTTAGTCATTCCTTGATCTCTTTCAAGGTCTCCCCTCTCTTCTTCTTTAGAGACTTCTTCTTTTTGATGGGTGCTAGGGTTCCCTCATCCTCGATATGGATAGGGGGTTTTTCTCCTCTCAACACTAGGCTCAGTGCTAGAATCCTTCTTCCTTGGCTTCATTGCATAGTAGAGTTTATGGATGAATCCAATGATAATGACTTCTTGGACTGAGTTGATGTCTTGGTGATATAAGGTATCTTCTTCATCATTAGTCATGCTTCCATCTGTGCAGGGGAAACTTCATCATATTCTTCAGCTATCTACGTCAAGTTCCTTGATTGAGATGTCCATTATTTACATATTTGGGATTTGATGAAGCACGTCTCGAAAGTATTCTATTGAGAAGGTGAAGAGAATCTTCAACTATCCTAACTTATTCCTATCCTTTAGTGCTAAGTACATGACACATTAGTGTTGCATCACGATAAAAGTTGTCATTCCATACATGCTCGCGAGAAGCCCTTGGGGTATGTGTCACTTCAATCCAAAGGATTTGATATACTTCTCATACCATCACATTACATGAGTCTTGTATTTTGGGTTGAAGGTAATGGGCAGGTGTAGTCTTTGTATTTATATGTTGGGGACTCATGGTGTTTCAGAAACACCCACAAGTTATCCTCACTTCTATTGGGGATCCTGATCTCCTCCATTATGATAAAGATGAGGATGAAGCCCCATATGAAGGCCTTTTTGTGTTGTGGCACTAAAGAACATTCTTTATCAATTCCTCAGTAATGAATTATGTGATGTTAAACTGGATTCCCTATGACATATGCTAGGCCAGGCAAAGATATGCCTTAAACACATCTATCCACCGATCGTCAGGACATAGTTTCAAGCTCATGAGGTGTGCCACCACCCTCATGTTAGGGTCTTCACACTTTTTGATCAGAAATGTATAACCTCCCTTAAATTAGTTTAACATCTTTTTGAATCACTCTACCTCCTCATCATCATCCATCAATTGATGGATGTCTTTACCTGTGTCTAGGAGCTTGATTATTTACCTTGTGATCTACGTTAAGATCTTCATACGCCAACCTGTGAAGTATACTTGGTCCTCATGGACATGCAAGAGAAGGAATTAGATGATCTCTTTAGGTTTTTTGAAGCAAGATAACTCATAGAGTTGAGTTGTGCCTAAGGCCTTTAACTTATATCTAATTGAGACATCAAAGAGGGCATCACCTTTGGGGGTCTTGTGCCCTGTATCCACCATCCAGTCCTATGCTAAGTCTTAAAAATGGATTAACATCTAGTGGTTGTATTATTTTAACTAGAATATGTGCGTGAAGGAATGCCATAGCTCTCCCACTACTACCTCTGGTAGAAATTGCATATATTGATAGGAAAATTTTGTAAGCATCTTGGTATCCACCACCATGATGCCAACCACCTAAATTTTGTATGCCTTCATCTTGGTGGTAGATGCTTCCTCAACAAATTTAACCCTCTTGGGTTATATCTATGCCTTTGTGGAGATCAATTCCTTTCACTTCTTCACCATACTGAATCTGCTAGAATTAAACCTCAAGAGGTGTGGCTTACTGAAGCCTCTAATGATGGTCAGTGCTCTTGTAGTCATATAATATTTTCTTATATGTTTGGCCCTAAGCTTAACTATCCATTAATGGTGGCATGATGATAACTTTTTGTTTTAACCTGGTTCTTTTAATGAACACTTATTCAATCTTTTGCACCAGTTTTTAATGTGAATATACTCTCTTTTTATGTGTCTTCGTTATCTCTCTTTCTTGATTTAACTCTCTAGTTTTTCACTCAGTTTGTACTAAGTATTGGATTAGCATAAACTTGGTAACCTTAGTAAGTCTACCATTCATCCTTTTATAACCTTCTTTATTAACCACTATTATTAATGCAGGCTTAATGGCGTAGGTGCCTTGATCTTCTTGGAAAATGTGAAAAATCCACAAAATCTTTGAAAATCTCTTGTATTATACGCATTAATGGCATATCTATGTGCCATCATTACCTCATTGAATGCTCCTAACAAATTTTTTGGTGAAGTGATGTGTGGTTCAAACGATCACTTCCTACTCCTTCTTGGGTGGATGTCAGTTGTCTTGGATGACTTCCTTTTGCGCGTATCCCCTTTGGCATGACCTTCACCTTTCTTGTGGTAACCTGGGCATAACACCTCACATGCATGTGTTTTAGCCTCTTTGGTTCCACTTATTCTCTATTGGTGCTCCTATTTCAAGTGCATTTTTCTTCTTGTTGGCCATTTTTGGCACATATATCAAAATTTTCCTAAGTATGAAAAAAGGATCTTTCAGGTAAGGAAATGGCAAGTCTTTGGGAGGACTTTGGGTTTTCCAGCAATGATAACTTCAAGTTTTTTAGGGCACAATGCAAAATGAGTTTCCAATATTGCTTAACTTCTAAATGTTTTATAAGTAGAAGTAATTTGGGTTTACGAACCTGAATTACTCATGGGAAGTGTATTTCAGGTTCTCCAAGGAGCACTACTTGATACTTCATAAGCTGTGAGCAGTTAGAATCTCAAAATAAGTAAAGGGGCTTGACAAACCTAATTTGGTCTCAAAAAATAGTGCTTCTCAAGTTCTTCAAGGGACAAGTCTTTTTCAAAAATCCAAAGGGCATTTTTTAGGGAAAAAGGGACCAATCAACTTTTTTGAAGGTCCTCTTCAACTTTTTTAAAGGGTCTTTCAAGAACTCAAAGGTACACTTCATAAATCCAAAGGGATTTTTTTCTCCAAGTGGACAATTACAATTTTCTCAAAAGGTATGTTACCCTTTGGAAGGACCATTTCAAAATTCTTGAAGGGTATCTTTCCCTTCGGGAGGATCATTCACAGAAGTTTGAAGGGACACAAAAGAAGCTTGAAGGGTCTCTCACCCTTTGGGAAAGTCCATTACAAAAAGTCTAAAAGGCAATTTTTGAAGGAAGAAGAAAATTTTTTGGAAGGAATTCCTTTAGAAGAAAAACCCAAGACCAAGTGTCCAAAGGAAATGACGGGCCAATAGACGTCAAAATCAAGATAAGCGACTAGCCGTTGGAAGTAATCAGGTTTGAAAACCCTGAAGTCTTAAGGCTTGGAAACAAAAAAGTGAGAAGACTTCAAGATGGACAAGTCCAAAGTAAGTAAACTTAAAGAACCTGCATTACTTTGCATAGAGTAAATTGGGTTTCTCCAAGTAATTTACTTAAAAGGATTTATAAGTAAAGGATCTAGGAAAGCCTAAAGTTGGAGAGATCAAAGAATCCAAATTACTCTACATAGAGTAAAATGGAATTATTCAAGTGCTTGATTTAAGCTTGGTCAAGAAATGTGAGAATCATGATGCAACAAATGGAAGGCTGCCACATGGCATAAACTAGAGCAAAAAGGACCAATCAATAAAATACAAGTGGCATAAGGATGACCAATAAGCATGAGAGAGTCCAAATGGCTGGTAGCTAGAAATTATGAAGGCTCTCATCTATGATAGTTCTCTCCCTACAATCATTATTTGATGCTTAAATGCGTCATGCCAAGAACAGACATTCTAGTTTCTCACAACATGGCTTCTTAGATGTGCCAAATAAAAACATAAAGATGAGAGGGGCTCGAGAGGATTATCGAGTGATCCTAAGTGAAGTATTTAGGGAAAACAAGAAAGTGCAACTTTAGAGTTCCCACCATCAGTGACTTATTCTTTCTTCCCGTTCTCTCTTACCCCTTTTCTATATAAATAGAGGCCTTGGAGACAAGAAAATCATCCCCAGATTGGCAATAGAGTTACTCTACAAAAATTGCTTTATAAAAGACTCTTTTGAAGCAATACAAGGAAGACTTTTATATTTTTGGTTACAATAAGTGTGCACATTTGGTTTCATCTGTAGAATGTATAATTGCCATTCATCACCTGCAATTTTTTCCATCACCTTATTTTTGATCCTTTCGATTTTATGCAGGATTATGTGATGTGTCTGTGTTGAGCTCTCCTTGAAGTGTTACCAATTCATAGTGTCTCCCATAGACCTATTTGTGTTATCCTTCAAAGCACAAGGCTTCCCTTCAACCTCTATGCAAAAGCTCCATGCCTATGGCCTTGAGATAGAACTAGATTAACATGTGTCCTATTTGGGTTCATCAGTAGTTAGCTCTTTTTCCAGACTAAGTGGATCACTTTTTTTGGTGCATCACCTTCGTTAGCTTAGATTTCATTTTCAGTCATCCTCATACCCCTTTTCATTAGCTGATAGTAGATTTTAGTGTGAGGTCAAGAGCTAAAGTGAAGAACCTGAGGAACTAGCCTCATAAAAAAGCCTAGAGGTTTAACCTCACCATAGGATACCCACATCTTGAGGTTGTCCCCATCCTTATAGCTGGAAGTGAGGGATCCTGAAGAACTCTCTCACAAGGGTGCAATTCCAAGCTATAACACTTCCTTGGTCACTTTCTTGCATGTCATCTTGCCTTGGCCTTCTTACCCCATACAAATCCCTTGCACTGGCCCTCCAGTGCTTTGTTTCTTTTTCGATGCTCTTACATATTTTTTAATACATGCGTCATTACTAGCTACCTTGTGCTCAACTAAGTTGGGCATCTTCACTTTTTGATTTTTGGGTTGATTTGGTACCAAATTAATTGATGCACCTTCTTTTGATTCTAGCATAAAGGTAGCACTAGGGTGGTTCGATATTGGGCCCTTAAGGTCCTCATACTTCTCATATTTGTGCATATGTATCTCTAGTTGTTTATACTTGTGCTTAGTAAGCTTCACATACCCACTACTTAGATGTTTGGCCTCATGCATTTATGGGTGTAAGTGTTCAACTCATCTGATTAGAATCATGCATGAAGTGTTGACACAAAAGTTCTTTCAATCTTCATGAGCCGCACACTAGCTCTATACATTGTACAAGGAGTAAAGAAAGAAAAAGAATGGTTTGGCTTGTGCCAAAATTTATTTTAGTCAACTCAACTCCAATCAACTACTAACCAAGAAGTTAGAGTTTCCATGGTGTGCGTGTTAGCCTTTTGATTATATGGCTTCAGTCAGTTACCATTGAAATACCCAGGGAACATTTCACCAGACAACGTGAGTAACTTACATGCACCTATTTTCAAGATGTGGTGGATGATGTATGGACCCATCCATTGGATTTTCAACATGTCTGGGTGCTTGAAGTATTTAGAAGCATATAACAGCACCAATGCTCCTTCAATCAACTCCTACTTTATTTTCTTATCATGACATCACTTTTGGCATGCTTTCTCAACTTGCTAACTCTATTTGGCTTAGATGTGCTTCTCATCCAAGCATTCCAAGTCTTCCAATATTGTACTTAGAGATGTCTAATTGTCTATGTGGCCAATTCATGCAATGTGCAAGGAGGGCACCATGAACTCCATGGGTAGAACTGCTTCAGTGCCAAACACCAATATAAATGGTGTAGCCTTGTTCAGGTTCTTGTAGGTTGTGCGGTATGCCTAAAGTATTGTTAAAACTTGATCATCCTAGTCCTTATGACCAACACCACATATCTTCATGAGGCATGTTCTTAGGATTTTGTTAAAGGCTTTAGCCATATCATTAGCTTGGGGATGATATGGGGTGGTCTTGTGGTACACCACCATATATTCCATCAAAAGGATGTGCACCATTTCATTGATGAAATGAGTGCCCCTATTGCTAGTTAAACTCAATAGGCACCCATATCTACTAATGATGTTATTTCATATGAAGCACATGACTATCATATAAGTATAGTCTTTGGCCAGCTTAGCTTCAGCCCACTTCATAAAATAGTCAGTGGTTGCTAAAATGTATCTTGTACCGGTACACCTTGCTGCAGGAGTGATTGGCCCAACAAAGTCAATGACCCATTTTTTGAATGGCATCTAGGTGAGGATGGGAATGAGAGGCATCTCATCTTGATGGTTGGGATTCCTAGTGCACTGGCATACATCACATGCCTTAGTGTACCCCTTGGCATCTTGGAACAAGCTTAGCCATCATAAGCCTGACTACAATACCTTATGTGTCATTGTGTTGCTAGAATAATGGCCTCTTACGATCCCTTCATGTGCTTCCTTGAGGATGGAGTCCCTTTCATGTTTCAAAACACATCAGCGTAGAACTTCATCCCTACTTAGTTTATAGATCTCCCCTTCGATGAGATGGAAGGGGGTGATGCAGACTATGAGTTGTTTCTTTTCCTTGGTTGACCATGTCTAGGGTGCAAACCTAGATGTTAGGAAAGCGGCAATATATGTTAGGTCTTTAGGAATTTGCTAAACTCTGTATAATTACACATCTGACATATCATCCTCAATGGGTGCCAGCACATCACTAGAGTTGATGCAAGACAAATGGTCTAGTCCTTGGTTCTATTTCTCAGGTTTGATGACTACAAAGAACTAGAATTCTTGGAAGACAACAATCCATCTACATATACACCCATGTAAGATAGGCTTATTTACAAAGTACTTGAGTGCCTCATGATCTATGAAAAAGATGAATGGGGTTTCCAGAAGGTATTACCTAAAAGTTTTCAAGACATAGACCATTTTCAACACCTCGCGCTCGATGGTGATATAATTTTGCTATGCCTATGTCAATTTTTTACTTACAAAAGAGATGAGGTGGTCCATCTTGCCCTCGCCCAGTTGTGCCAGTATGGTACTAATGGCAGATCTTGAAGCATCAATGTCGACATGAAAAAGAGTCATCCAATTAGGAAATTATAGAATTGGTGCACTAGCCATCTTTAGCTTTAGTGCCTCAAAGGCCTCCTCTTGTGACTCACCCTAGTATAATGGACTATCCTTGTGCAAGAGGTCTTCTAGAGGCACCACAATTTTTGCATAGCTTTGAATGAACTTCCTATAGTAGCCATAATGGCCTAGAAAGGCACACACATCTTTCTACATTAAGGGAGTCTGGAGTTGAATTGTTATGGCTATTTTTGTTGGATCAACAAGTAAGCCATCCTTACAAATGATGTGCCTGAGCAATGTCCCAAATGGAGTTGTGAAAATGCACTTTTTTAGGTTTAAGAAGATCTAGAGCTGCCTGCATCAATCAAACATGAGATGAATATTGTCATAGTGGTCTTTTATAAGACCAAACATAATCTAGTCATCAAGATACACTTGGAGGAACCTATGGATAAAGTCCTTGAAGGTGGTGATCACTACCCTAGAGAATACAGTTGGCACATTCTTGAGTCCAAATGGCATCACGTTATAGGTGAAACAACCCAATTAAATTGCAAAGGTTATTTTGGGATTATCCTTATCCTCAATTTGTACCTAATGGTAACTTAAAAACCCATCAATGAAAGTATAGATCTCACAACCTGTGACTCCATCTAGGACCTCATCAGTGATTGGGGTTAGGAATGGATCATTGATGCAGGTGGCATTTAACATCTTGTAGTCGATGTAAATTTGTATGCACCCATCTTTCTTGATGCTGATGACCATCAGGGTCACCCACTTAGATTCCTGTACTAGGTAGATGACGTCAACAACCAACATTCCATCAATCTCCATCTTTAACTTGGCACAAAGATTGGGGTTCATCTGATATGGGCACTTCTTGATTGGTTTCATGCCATCCACTAGCTTGATGCCCATTTTTCCAAGTGATGGGTGGGTACCCTTCATGTCCTTATAGCTTTGCAAAAATAGGTCCTAAAATTATTTCAAGCGGTCTACAATTTATGTTAGCTCTAACTTAGACTAGTAAGCACCTATAGTGGCGATCTTTGGCTTGCCATCTCTGTTGATGTCTAGTTTAGTGGTCTTGAGTCACACGTAGTAGGGTTCATTTCTCTCTTGATGAGAGTCTTCAACTTGCCTTGTCCCCTCTATTGTTTCAATTCAAAGATGTGTTGGATCTTAGTCATCTGGGATGTTGTCATCCACAAAGTGCATAAGCTTTTGTCTACCCATTAGAGCCTTCCAATTATTCTCTTTCTAGGTCTCATCATCTTCTTCACTAGAGTCATTATTGAGCACCATATCTTCAAAGAATGTTGGGAGTGATAGTCCTTTCTCCTTGAACATTTCCTACAAGCACTCTTCTAAGATTAAAGTGTCCTCAAACACTGTTTATGGATGACTTGTAATGGCCCTAGTAGCTCTAAGCTATGCAAATAAAAGGAGAAAGTGTGCACAAACCTATCCTTGAGCATATCTTAATTCCCTATCTCATAGCACATCTCATTTAAAATGTACCATACCCACACCCATGTCTTCAAGGTCCTGTAAAAGGCATGCACCCACATGCCTCTTAGAAATTTTTTGCTACAAAAAGTCCACATTTATTTACACAGATGCAAATGCACAATTGGGTCAAAATAATCGATGTAAGTAGGTATGTTCAAATATTCATTACTCTTTCTAAACCTAGTGCATATTTCTACCTTCATGTCCCACCAAGTTGACAAGATAGGTCTCTGTACTACCCACCAATGAGCGATAGTGATTTTCAAGGTATGCACTAGTGCGCCCATTCAATCTATCTCCTTAGAGATGCAGGATTCAATGTCTTGGACATAATTTTCTATGGGATGGCCCCCTTCATTTTTTAGGAGCATTGAAAGCTTCCCTTTACTAAGCCAAAATACCCTTTTCTCCGTCTTCTAGGCATGGGGGGGCATTTATTTTTTATGTGCTCAATCATAACCAACCTTGTTTTAGCTGGTCTCAGCCTGGTTGTGTGCACTAGGTGGCACCTTCAGATAGTGACCTCATAGTCTTCCTCGAACCATCAATCACAGGCTATATTGGTCATATTAGAGGCCAATTTTCCATCCTCCCATTTGAGCACACCTTGGTCATTAGGGTTGAGCTTATCAACACCCTATGTCATGATGTTATAGATGTGGTTGATCTCATCCTCAAGATCAACACTATCTATGTATGGTGGCCCTTGATCACTTCAAAGAGGGATCACCACCCTTTCCTTCCCATTATCTATAGTCATATAATGCTTCTTGAAGCACATGTCTGATTTCTTGGCATAACACCATGGCCCTCCCAAGAGCATTGGGTAGTTGTCCTTTTTCACTAACTCGATGACCTCAAAGTTTGCATGGAACTCGGTGCCCATGATATCTGCAATGGTTCCCTTCAAGATCTCAATAAGTTGTGCTCAGATTTTGTTAACCATGAATAACATATGAGGTGAAGGCCTCAAGGGTGGCCACCCCATCTTTTCCTAGGTACTTTTGGTCAGGATATTGACCTTGATGCCTGTATCTACCAATACTTCATAGACCGACCATCCATTGATGGTGGCATCTATCATAAATTCTTGGTCATAGTTGGCATTTTGAGTATGCCTAACTTCACACACATGCTCCATATGCATCACTGTAACTTTTATCACTTGAGATGCGTCTTCTTGCATTGGTTCTTTTCTTACGTGCTTTCAAAGTAAGTCCTTTAGTAGTGGTAGCATCCCTTCAGTCTATAGGAGGTGCAAGATCTCGATCAACTCTTATACTTTAGATTCCTTGTGGTCTTGCTTCCTACACAAAGTGGTGGCTTGTGCCTCTAAATCTTTTTCCAATTGAAGTTTGCCTTGAAAGTTTTGTATCATGCTCATAACTTGTTACAAGATTTACTTTTGCCATGCAGGGTCAAGTTATGGCATAACTTTTGGATCTAATCAATTTATGCACTCAATTTGGCTTGATTCACCATACTCCAAGCGTAGATCTTGGTTTGGCGTAGTGGGTGGTTGAGTGGTGAACCCACTCCTTATCATGGCCTATAACTTAGGTGGCTCTTGCAAGTCTATTGGGGCTTAGGGGACCACTTTTCCTATCTAAACTCATGCCTAACCATCATGACACCTCTATCTACATCAGGCTGACCTTGAGTCAAATTTTTATATAAGTCAGGGTATTCCTCGATTGCATGTGGCCCTCGATAATACTCATACATTGGGTGTATGGGGAAGTCATGCTAGTAGTGTTTAGTCAACCCATACTTGTAGCATGATCATGATGGGAATATTACTCCACCACATCCTCCTCCTTGCCTATGTACACCTCATTGGTTCTCATAACCCATATTATTCTAGCCAAAGCCTTCATTGCCTTGGCCCACCTAATCATCACCTGATGTTGTCACCTGCCTTGTGCCTCTTTTCATCTTTTATCATATCTCATCAATGACTCTACAATCTATTATTAAGTGTGTATAGCCATCACACATTTTATAGTAAATGGTGGTGTTCACTTGGCTAGCACGCTACAATAAAGGGATGTTTCAAGAGTCATATGGCCCATGACAAACTTTATAGTTAAGAAGGAAGGCACGAACATTCCTTTGTGGGCAGTTGTTCTTGTTATGTCCCTCCATCTCACAATCAATGCACCATAATCCACTGCGAGTGTCATGTGTTGAACCAACAATCATCTTCTATAGCTAGGAAGATATTGACACAATATGTGCCTCCATGAATGGATTGATCCTAGTATCAATGTTGCCTATCAGCGCAACTTGGAGTGTAGATTAAAGCACTTCATAGGGTTATATGAAATTATTCATGAATAACGCACGTCTGAAAGGCACCAATAAGCCTCCAACAAACCATTACACATACCAAGAGGGATGAATGTAATTTGGAAGCTTAGAAATAAGAGTTTTAAATCTCACATCATACAAGTGCATGCTCTTAGATAACCCTTGGCTAATCTCTTTGAGCATTACAATGCTTTGTTGCTTGAACTCAAGGATGTCAAACTCTTTCAATAAAGCCTTCTTTAGCACATTGTAGTCAACCATAGCCTAGTTTGGATCAGAATTTTGATACTAGGTATGGGTGCAATATAGCAAGGTGGAAGCAAACTAGGTTGCCTTACACTTGGACTGAGTGATGCCTCAAGCGTGCCATTATAAATCACACTTTAGCACATGCTCCGTGGCATTTTCAACTCCATGATACTCAATCAATTGCATCACCACCTCGTTATATATCTATTGA
The DNA here is from genome assembly GCA_037957365.1 of Torreya grandis. Lineage (NCBI taxonomy): Eukaryota > Viridiplantae > Streptophyta > Pinopsida > Cupressales > Taxaceae > Torreya > Torreya grandis. Next base: position 3,369,301 of record JARHVA010000138.1, read on the forward strand.
GGGGGTGGTGCCAAGTTATGGGGTGCTTGTCCCCATTGCATCTATGTTAGGGGTGTCCCCCCCATGCCTCTACTTATAGGGTTGAGCATTGACCCCAACGAAGCAAGCTATGTTGCTAAACTTATCAGTGTAGTATCATTCACTAGTGATGTTGTGCCACTTCCTATAAGTTGTTTCCAGTTGATGTAGCTGACATTATCTGCATGGGAATGCTCGCACTTGTGTTCAAGGATCCTAGGTTGACACTTGCTATATTCACTTTACCATTACTTAGTTCCTCATAGGGGATCACTTGTTCAAGTACAAAATCTTGAATATTATCAAATTTTAGGTCGATAACAAGTTTAGTTACCATTCTTCTATCTTTTGATGGGGAATCCAGTGCATGAGCTTGCACTTTAGGTTTAAAGGGGGTAGGTGCTTCAACACATTCTCAAGTACCACTTCTTGTAGAAACTCACTGCATTTTACACCCAACTACTAAGTTCGATCTATTGCTTCTTCCTCTCTCTCTTCACATTGCTACATTTCAATAAATCCTTCCCCATGCCCTTCTTGCTTGATATAGGTCCTCTCAACACTTTCAGGTTCCAAATCCTCCATCAGTCTATACCTGCACTTACTATAGTTCAACCTCTAAATCTCTCAAGTGTTAAGTTATTCTTCCATCACACCTTACCTATACTTCCCCTTCTCACCTTCCATACCTGCTCATATGTGTAAGGACTTTAGCCTTCCATTTTCATAGTTTCTAAACCATAATCTACCAGAAGCGTTTTTAGTTTGGTGATGAGCCCTCTAATGAACAGGCCCCTTGGTTCATGAAGAAACTCTTACTATGCTTCTTCAGGGCATGATAAGGTTGACACTATGAATTCTAACATGTAGCTATTCAAAGCACCACTCCACCACTTATCCACAATGCACGTCCAAACTTCATCCAAGATTTATAGCCTCTTTACGTGCCCTATAGTCCACTCGATGTGTTGGCCATAGCTACACCTTTTAGTAGTAGTGTAGGCAACCAACCACTAGTACACATGCTTAGGTAGCTTACAAAATAATACTTAATAAAGAGCATCGTACAAGTTGGTTTGCATCCATTTCTGTAGCTTTTATAGTTTGCATGTAGGATGCCTCTACACGAAACTATCTTCCACTTACTCTAGCCAATGCTCGATATTCTCAAGTGATATTTAGATCATCACTCTATTTCATTATTATAGCAACAAAATTCAACACATGTCTCGATAATAAAACCAAAATGTTGCAAAAAAGTTCACTATGTTGGTTTATGTGCTTGGTCATATGCTTGACTATCAAGCCAAGTTAGTTCTAGACGTGGGGAAGCTAGGCACAAGGGTAGCAAGGTCTAGTGTACAACATTTAATCACGTTATAGTGTTGACATCAAATTCATGATGCTCACCCAAAGCACAATACTGAAGGGACCGAGCCTACATTGGGCTATTTGTGTCATGGTCCAACTTGGGGTTTCAATGGGATTTAAATCATTAGCCAGAGGGGTTAGGTGGCCTTCAAGTGCTAAGTATTTCATAGGGAGGTCACTAGGTGCAAGCCTTCATGAAATCATAGGTCCTAGGGTGCAAGTCCATCTCTGGCTAGACCAAGCTTCTACAAGTGAAGGTCATCAAGTCAGGGGTTCACGATCATCTGGCTAGTTATGCAATTCATAGGGATAACTTATGTTCAAGGACTCCCTCTTGGGTAATGCTCTAGGTGTGGGGACTTAGACCTTGGTGCATTTAGGCTTTTACACTTAATGCATTTATATGTTGGCTGAAGTCACCAATGGCATGAAGATGCCATTAGTGTCGAGGGTTGAACCTTCAATTCATAATACATTCAATAATAGTTAAACATTACCCAAAGGAATGTAGCTCATGAGTGTAACATTGCACAAACCAAAATAAATCAAAGACTAATACTTTATTTCCCCAATAGTATTCTCATTCACTTATATCTTATTAACAAAATCCAATACAACTAACTTAATAAGTGCTCTCCTTAACTCTATTCATGGCCAGTGGCTCACATGTGATCATAGGCCTAACCTTCAGATCTCTAAGCTACTTCATATATGCTAGAAACATGAGTAGTTTACTCTCTATTTTTCTAGAGCTTCACCACACTTCATCCCCCTTGTCTTCAAATGCAGACCTTCTTTTATAGGTGAATGAGAGCCTCCTTGCCAAGTTGGATAGGCATGTGTCGAGTGCTCAGTTGTCATTAGTTCACCAGCTCTACTAATTCATCCAAGAGGGACGAGTGTATGCCTTACATTGATCTATCATTGAAGGGTCATTATCTCACTTACTCCACTCTCTGACATCCATGCTTCTTGAGTCACCATATCCAAATCTTAGTAGGGGTGTCTTTAAGTAATTTCATGTTGTGCAATTTCCCATCAGCCGGTGCAGGATCCATGAGGACTTCTCCAACTAGGGCCAAAATTTACAAAAAAGGGGAGTGACCACTCCAAGGGTCACCTTGCGTCAGGGTCTAACAGGTTGGGATGGTCCATGTGATGGTACAAAAGGGGCCTAACATAAGATCATGTCATGTATATTTTTTGATAATGGTAACCCTTGGATAAAGTCCATGTTGATTATCTGTCATTTCTATTTTGGTATGTCATGTGGATATAAAAATCTAGCTAGATGCACATATTCAACTTTCACTCACTGACATTCCAAACAATGTGACACAAAGTCCATTGCATTGTTATTGATTCCCTTTTATAAATAAAGTATTCTAAGCTCTGTCATGAGCGTGGTTACTCTTAGATGTCCTGAATATGAAGCATTGTGTAGTTTTTTTAGTATTATGCTCCTCATATTCTCTTGATCTAGCACATACATCTTTCCATTGTATTTCAAAAGACTATCATTCTCTAATCTAAAGCCTTTATACTTAGGATTTTGAGCATTCTCAGATAATGCTTTCCTTACTTGATCATAGAATTCATCTCCTGTCAAGAATTTGATCACTCGATCCCTACTAATATACCTCCTATGACTTAAGGAATCAAATACTCTATTTTCTTTTCCTTTGATATGATTGATATCTAAATCATAATTAGATAATAACTCTAGCCAACATCTCTAACAAGCATTTAGATTTAGTTGGGTGAAGATGTACTTGAGTCCCAAGTTCTCAGTCTTGAGCTCAAATATTTTTTCTAACAAATAATGCCTCCAAACCTGCAAAACATGCACAGTTGATGTAAGTTCTAGGTCATGATAGGCATAGGTCACCTCATAAGGCTTCAACTTCCTTGATTCATAGACTATCACTACATTATCTTGCATAAGGACTCCTAGTCCATCCTGAAACACATATGTGATCACTAAAAATTAACCATTGGGGTCAGGAACTCTTATCACTAGTGTTGAAGCAAGCCTTATTTTAAAATCTTGAAAAATTTACTTCACACTTATCAGATAAAATTTTAGTTTTTATGCTACAGAGAGCTAATCAAATTAACTATCTTAAAAAAATTTAGAATGAACTTCATGTAATAGCCCACTAATCCCATGAAACTTCTAACCTCATTCACATTTTTTGGTGATGGCCACTCCATAATGGCTCTACCGTATCTACTAAAATACCATCCATAGAGATAATATATCCCAAATAACAAACTTTTTTCTAAAAAAATATGCACTTAGACAGCTTTCCATACAACTTGTGCTTCCGCAACCATTGCAAAACTAGTTCCAGATGTTGAAGATGCTTCTCTTAATTCTTATAGTATATAAGAATGTCATCAAGAAAGACTAAAATAAAATGATCTAGATAATTTTTGAACACATTGTTCATGAGATTCATGAATGTTGTCAGAGTATTTGTCAATCCAAATGGTAACACTGTGAAGTCATAGTGCCCATACCAAGTTTTAAATGTTGTCTTTAGAATATCCTCATTTCTTATCTTCAGTTGATGATATCATGATCTAAGATATATCTTAGAAAATACTATTACCCATCATATCTGATCGAAAATATCATCTATAAAAGGTAGCAAATACCTATTTTTGATAGCTACCTTATTCAACATTCTATAATCTATGCAAAGATGAAGAGTACCATCCTTATTCTTGACAAAGACAACTGGTGTACCTCATGGTGACATACTTTCCCTGATCAACCCATTTGAAAATAATTCTTAGCATTGAACCTTTAATATAATCAATTCAGTGATTATCATCATATATGGTGTGTTAGATTGTGGTTCTGATCCAGGTATGATATCGATAGAGAAACTAAACTCTCGTTTAGGAGGCAATCTTGACAATTCCTCTGAAAACACATCATGAAAATTCCTAAAGAATGGAAATCTTTGAAAGATGGTTCCTTAGATTCCTCCATTTTATTTATCTTGACAATAAACTTGGCATCCTTTTCCTTGAGCTTTCTTGAGTTGCATTGTAAAAAATTTCCTAAGCCTCAACTCTCTTTTCGCCCTAAATTTGTGTCTAATTTCTAAAATCATCTAAGCACTCAACCTTATTCAAGTAATAGTCAAACTTGACCTTATGTTTCGCAAGTCAATTGAATCCTAGGATTGAATCATATGACCCTAATGGTGCTACATAAATATCTACTAATGTTGAGAATTCAGACAACCTAATCTCTACTTCACCTAAACACTTGTCAACCTTGAATTTTGAATCATTCTCATATTGTACCAACCATGCATTTACCATTACTTCAATTCTTTTAGATAAATTATTTAAAATTTTAAGAGATATAAATTTTTTTATAGCCTCTGTATCTATAAAAATAGAAACTAGATGATAAAAAAAATACTTGACAATTCTATGGATGAAGCTTGAAATTTAGCTTGTCGATTATCAACTGCTGCATGAATACATTACTGAAAAGTTTCCTACTGAGGAGTAGAATCTCTTTTCTTAAACTTATTCTAGGTACATTCATGAGCATAATGATCACCTCCACAAATGAATCAACTTCTAGGTGTTCCTTTACTGTCAAACTATTGGTTTCCATTGAAATTGCATTTGAAACCATTGCTCAATTTTTTATTGCTTGAACCATTATTGAATATAGCATTCTAATTTTTGAACTGACTCTTGGAGTCTCCACTCCTATGCTTCCAGTTCTTCTTTTTCAAAGTTAGTTTAAAACCTTCAAACTTTTTCTTAAACCTATCCCTGATCTAAATAAGAGCTTTTAACTTATATTCCTATTTGACTACCTTCTTGAAGACCTGGTCTATGGTAGATGGTTTATGAATGTCCACCTCTCTGTCAATCTGGAGTTTTAATCTCATGATAAACTTCCTAATTCTAAATCTCTCATCTACCTAATACTGAGGTATATACTTCAAAAGTTTGGTGAACTATTTTTAGTACTCATTCACCGATAAGTCTACTTTCTTTAGGTTCTAAAAATATGTAAGCTTCTGGTCAAAGTATAATTATGGAAGCAACCGTGACCTGAACAATATCACAAACTATGCCCATGCAGTGGTGGTTGAGTTAAGATTCATTTCTAATTTTTTGTTGGCTCACCATGTAGATGCTTCACCAAGCAATTGGTATGCTCTTTAAACTACTTTAATGACCTCATAGTAGTTTCAAATCTCAAAATACTTCTCCATCTTAGTCAACCATACTTCAGATCCATCACCCAAAATAATTCCATCAAATTTAGGTGGATTCACCTTTTTCATATCTTTAGCCAACTCTACAACTACCTAAACACTCATATCCTAAGGGTTTTTATGCTCAACAGGATGCTCTTCCAGTACATCCTGGTGTACTTCCTCTTCATGGCCATGAACTTCTTGTTCCAAGGCTAAAATTCGGTCCCTAATTCATTCAAGGCTATGAAAATCTGATCCAACTTTGTTGCTTGCTCAATGACAAATTGATTAAGATCAAATGGAGGGTTATTATTATAGACATTTTAAGGACCCTTTTCGGATACTCTAGCTTTCACTATTCTCCTTTCTGGTAAATATAAGGATACAAAAATATTAGGAGACTCATTAGGTCCTAGATTTTGAGCTACAACTCTGATACCACATGTAACATCTTCACTGGGATCTACTTAAAATAACGTATTTAAAAAATAAAAATTAATTAACATATTCTTTCATTAGATTTCATCATGAGAATCTAATTAATGACCCAAATAAAACACTTTAATTATGTTAACAATAAAAGAAGCATGTAACATCTATCTATCACTGATCACTATCATTAAATAAAACATAACTGAATATGTAATATAATTATAGGTTTTCAACCATGACTGGTACCAATATACAACCATTGGTGTCAATGAACAAAGAGTAAATAATTAAATTTCATTAGAGATAATATTTCAATAGTAATAAATACAATACAAGATACAAAATACAAGGCTCCATAGAGAATGAGTTTTTTGAATTCTAATATCTATAACAATTTCAAGTGTAGTCTCTAAATATATACTATTATGGGGAGAGAGATCATCATCTAAACACTTTTCCACACCAATCATGGACCATTGATCCTCTGTACAATCTCTTATCAGGGAATGACCTTCCCTTCATGGATGAGTAGATAGTGATGGTGCTGAAATCTAGAAAGACAAGCTAGTATCTGTGTGTTGTATGATTTTAAAGAACATAAAGGTGTCATAAAAAAATATATTATAACATGATATCACACAAACATGTAAATCATACATATTAAATGACAATTTCTAACTAACATTACTTTGATTAAAATTTTTAATAGTTATTGATATGTAGAATTAGTCAAATTCATACACATCACTTGATCGAATTATGTTAATCGAGTATCGATGATACTAGTAAGTTAGTGAAGTCTATCTCACTACTTATTTAGTATCAACAATTCAAGATTTAGTTAATAATAATTATAACCAACAGATTTACATAGATTACTTCCTACTAGTAAGCATAAAAATTGTTAAACACATTAATAATCATAATACATACATTTAGTCTGTCAAACATATGAATGGATCTCTACTATATTATTTACCTCATAAATAATAAACATATCAAATACAATTTATACTAAATGGGTACAATATATACTTAGATTTCCTATTTCTAATTTTTGTAAGTAAATGTAGTACCACCAATAATATCTCAGTATATTGTACAACTACTTGATTTCATCCAACAGTCAAGATTTGTTAACTTATAAACAAAAGCATAATCTTTCATTTAATGTAACTTATTATACTTTTAGGAGGCTTTGTGCATATAAATATAGACCCTATCTTTCAAGTTTGTGTGACTTATTTCATTAGTCAAAATCTATAATTATATGCATGCATCCCTATATATATATATATATATATATATATATATATATATATATATATATATATATGCATGCATCCCTATATATATATATATATGTTCTTATATAGATATATTTCATATATTTATGCACCTTGCATAACATATACTACATAATACATATGTTTTAATACACAATTATTGTTATGTCATACTAACAATATTTTTCATTTTTCTAAAAGAAAACTTATGTTCTTCTGACAACTATTTAACTTTTCATGAGAAAGTCTTCAAGTTCTATATATGATTTTCTACATTTCTAAAACCCTTATTTCGACTCACTTATTCCTTCATAAAGGATATAATTCAACTATGATCAAATTCATTCTAATTCAATTTCCCTCTTTTTCTCCAATCTATGTCCTTGGACTGTTTTACATTATCTCAAATAAATTAAAATAGAGTGTAATAAGCAAACATCCATACATACCTAACTCCGCCTTTGTCAATTAGAGGGTTTATACTCTTTTTGAGTTTTCTTAAGTATTTATAAGATCAAATCTAAAACTAATTCATTGAGAACCAAATATTTTTTGACCTTGACACCATTGTATGAGTGTTTGAACAATGCACCCAATTCTTATATATTCTTTCAAATTTGACATAGTCTACTTCTTGTCAATAAAACTTACACACTTAAGAACTCCAAATACATTATATATTTTGCAATAGAACTTGAACTTATATTTTAACTTATATGTATATATAGATTACATACCATTAATCACTGTTTGGAAAGACAAATATATATATTTTAAAAGAAAAGTGTCGAAATCTTTTATTCCATCACTAAGAGGTGAAAAGATCATCCAAAAAGCCAAATAACTAGTTGGCTAGGAAAAATAAAGCGCATAAAGCACTAGCACTAATTGACTAGAGGTCAGATACAATACATGACCAGGGAGGCAAGCCTCAACCTGTAAGAGATAAACCCTCAGATGGAAAGAGGAATTAACAACATAACATAAAAAGAAGAGAACATGTACTGACATTCAGTGACCAACACGTGTGTTTGATGGAAATCCCATTCCATCTTTGATCTTACTCTTTTTCTCTTTTTTTTTTTTTTACTTCCTGCCAGATTTCACACAGTATCTCCACTCTAACTATCTGTAATTCTGTATTCTAATATTTTATAAGAGGAAGATTTGTCATTGAATTCAGATGTGTGTGTGGCACTATTTTTTTATCTGATCCAAAATTTTCTGATTCATGTGCTCTCTTCGTTCCTCCTGGAGTTATCCTAGCTTGTTCAATTTCCATGCTTCGATTTTCATTCTCTTGATTTGCCCCAATGATGGAAGGAGATTCCTCAGAATGTATATTCTGATCGCTGATTATTAGTTCCTTTGTTTCTTTCTCAATCTGACAATCTACTTCTTGGTTCACTTCTACGTCCTCCTCTTCCTCTTGTACAGGAAAAGACCACCTTTTATAAGTGGGTTTCTGCACTTTCTTATTTGTAGGTAAATTGCTTGCTTGTGGACAAGAAGCCTGAAGATGTCCAATTTGTTTTCATATGCAACATCGAAAGGCCATTCTCAAAATTTATAAACTGGGTATGCTAGATTTTTCTACATCTGATAATTATTTTGTCAAACAAACCTTTGTTGAGATCTATTTCCACATATATACATGCATATGTGCATAAACCTGCTTCCATTATCCTAGTATCCGCTTTAACAAACCTACCCAGACTATTCTCTATTTTTTTTAAAGCACTCATAAGATATATGGATAAGTTAGGGAGCCATACCCATATTGGCATAACAGTCAATGAATGTGAGTTTGGATCAAAATTAGGGATCCATGGAGTAAGGTATAGACCCATTGTCCCCCAAAACTAGGGATCCATAAGAGAAAGTTGGTACCCTCCCATTGCCAATCGCCCCTCCTCTCAGCATCAATGTTAAGGATAGTAGGGAATCTCTATTCCATATTCAATCAATCTATTTGTGTTTTCCATATTTGTGCCTTTGTAGAAAAGGCACTAGAAAGGTATGGAGATTCCATTGACATTCTCAATCTGTTGTTTAGGATTCAATACACAGTTTGAGGAATTAACCATATAACATAGAGTGTTACTTTGTAAAGTTTTTATCTGGCTCTGAAAACTAGTATGTGTCCTTTGGTTATAAACGCCTCCCTGCATCTTCATTTTATCAAACACATCACTATCAACTACTTTGCCCTGACTTTGGGTATATATACTATGCTCTATCCCCTACTATAAGTGTGTGGGTATCCCCACGTAAGGATATTGATAGAAGGATGAAGCATCCATCTTCCCAGTCTGAATCCAAGGAGGCGTCATTGCTTCCCCATTTGTCTGAACGCTTTACCCTTCCTATTCCATCGACCCTTCTGGTAGCAGAAAGTCTATTTCATTTTCATTGATCCATATGTCAGGAGATGACTAGATGAATCTTTATGGTATGGGAACCCCTGCGTAAAATTTCTACTACCAAACCCTACTGCAGTCGCCGCTGTTGTCAACGACCTGCCATCTCTAATAAGCTTTGAAACATTTTTTGCCCTAACGGATCCCATTTTTCATATATATATATATATATATATATATATATATATATATATTTTTTTTTTTTTTTCATCTTTCCAAACAATGATTAATGTCATGTAATCTGTATATACATATAAGTTAAAATAGTTTCCTTAAGTATTTATAAGATCAAATCTAAAACTAATTCATTGAAAACCAAATACTTTCTAACCTTAACACCGTTGTATGAGTGTTTGAACAATGTAACTAGTTCTTATATATTCTTTCAAATTTGACACAATTGACTTCTTGTAACTAAAACTTACACACTTAAGGACTCCAAATACGTTACAGATTTTTCAGTGGAACTTGAACTTATATTTTAACTTATATGTATATACAAACTGCATACCATTAATCATTGTTTGAATATATATATATATATATATATATATATATATATATATATATATATATATATATATATATATAGTTTGTAAACAATTATGCAGAGTATGTTTATGTATAAGATCATAGTGTTTACGACATATGACATTAATTCGTTCATCTATATTTATTCATAATTTCATCTGATAATTACACACACACAACCCATGTATATATATACACACCCTGTTTCATATTTTAGGAATACACTATATATATATATATATATATATATATATATATATATATATATATATATATATATCTCCAATTTTGAAAGGCATACACAGTCCATACACAATTATATTCTCATGGTTTTATAGCGCAAATGAACCTAGTATAAATATCTCCACAGTTTTATAACCAAATTACATGGTCCATAAATATACATCGTTGATTTGATTTACAAAAATCCTTGTACAGACATATGTTTCATCATTGGTTTGGAATGACAAATGTTCACAATCACCCAAAATATATAAATACTAATTCCTAATCGAACTTTTTAGTTAAAAATACTCAAAACTCTTATGTCGATTCGTTCTATTCAGACTTTATATTATACAAAATATACACAAAATCTATATACAATTTTATAGAGAAAATGCACACCATATATGGATATACAAGTTATATCAATGATCTTTATTTAATTCCTATTTTACTCATATGATTTGATAATATACACAGTTATGAGTAAAACATAGATATACAAATTATATATAATTATATCTTAGATTTCACTACCCTTTGCAAGCAAAAACTCTGTACTTTTCTGTTTTTCTCCAAGCTTTCATATGCTGCCAAACTTTTCTTCTTTTTTTAATTCGTCCAAAGCTATTAAATCTTTATTTTATTTGTTTGATTTCCTTTTTGTGTTTTGTTTTTTTTTTCATTTTTCTAATTCATTTTATTTTTGGATTATTGTTTTATTTCCTAATTAAAAATCCATTACAAATTGTTTTATATGTTACTTAGAAATGATAACAACATCATGATTTTAATAGTAACCAAATTATAATATAAAGTTTATTATATTCTTTTATCCAAAATGGTAAATCGGACATCTATTAAACCCATTTACCATAGTATTATAAAAACATAATCATTGTGTTATTACTATGTTATATAAACCCTCTATATTTTTTTTATCCTCATATATTAAGGCATATATTGATATTCCTGAATATTATATGATAACAAACTAATGTTTTAAAACATTACAAGGACATTCTGGGCAGTCTATATACCATAGTACCCTGATATTATTAACGCAGATTTATGTTCCCATAAACATTAACGATCATGATATAAGCACATAGTAACATTATACATCCAAATATACGCATGATATCCATATTGCAATCACACAAGATTAATTCCACATAAACATTAAACTGAGCTAACACACTACTAACATACATAAACAAATATCTAAATGTAGACATCATCAAAACATACTAATGCTAACAATTCAAATGATGCATATAACATGTACTATCTAATGTGGTGTGTGTATGGGTTCTAGCCATTCTTATGTCATCCTCCAACACTTCCATCTACGTCACCCTTTCTGATGATGCTCTCCCTCCATCATGCTTTGAGAGATGAATCTCTTATGCGTGAAACTCAGAACAAGAAAGTAGTTAGTCCATAACATCATAACATATATTATAAAATATTACTGAAATAACAAATCAACATGATCACAATGTAAAAAATATATAATACAACTAAACTCATAACAATGCAAGCATGTAATCAAAACAACATACAATTGTCTCATAACATCATATGAATTAAAACTTAATTAAATAATAATAAAATCAAATTACCAACCATAAAAATCTATGGATAATCAAGTAAATTTGTTTAGTGAAGAATTGGGATGTAACACTCACTATTCAAAATTTCACTACAATCTACATAGTAGACAATTTCTTTGGAAAATGAAACATCAATCGTCTCATGAGAATTATCAGGGAACGCATTATTGACAAGTGGTTTAGTTATGGATAAGACTTTTTTTTATTTTTAGTTGAAAATTTTAAGATCAAATTATTGAAGGTGCATGATCCATTTGTTGGTTTTGCCAACAAGCAATGTTTTAATCAATTAGAGGCTTCCATGGGAATTTTTATTTAGGATTTTTTATTTATGTGGGATTTGCCCTGTGCATTTTTAAGTCATCTCCAGATGACCTTCATGAGTAGTCATTACACTAATGACAATATTCCTCATATATGCTAGTAATTATAACAAGGAAAGGGAACCCACATGTAATCGGGAGGAACAAAAAATGTAATCCCTTTGGGATTTTCACCCGCTAGCCTCTTTCATTGTTGGAAAAGCTTTCTGGAGCATTTAAGGCCTTACAAATCACTCTTTTTTCACAATTCTTATCTATGTGGGATTAATCCAACTACAACCTAGTTATGTATTGGTGTTAAGTAAATGAAGGCTTTCACAAACATTTTTATTTTATGTTTTTTATTTTTTTTGGTTTCAGTCTACATATTTTTAAGTCCTCTCAAAATAACCTTCATAAGTATTAATTACACTAAGGAAAATTTTCCTCATGTATGTTGTTAGTAATTATTACAAGACAAGGTAACCCACTTAGCATACAAATACCTTAACCATTTGCCCCTCCATGAGAACAAGATAAGGAAAAACCTATTTAACCCATTACTTAACAATTCCTTAATCCTACATATTTAGCTAAACAATATGCCCTCCTTCCTTTCCCATCAACCTCCCCCTTAAAAATCTTTGTCCCCCAAGCTAGTAAATAATCTAGAGTTAAGCATGTGAAGTAGCGGGACATAAAGTTTTGAGCCATGCTTTTGCATATAGGTGGCAATAATGTTGAGAATTGACCCTGTGATGCCTAGGATATAAAATATAGCTCAAATTAATATTCTTTATCCCCGTTACATTATTTTGGCACTTTTCTAAAGATGTGGCAAGGGTAGAATATGTTTTCCCAATAAATTTTATTTTTGAAATGTTGAACGTTCCACAAATAACCTCTTCCATTTGATCTTCAATTTTTTAATCATTCTATTCTAAAGAACTTCCAATGCCTTCCCACCCATGAAATCGAACTCCAAGACCAACTTGTCTTCTTTATCTATGGTCAGAATTTCAATATATGGAACTAGATGGTATCCTACCTTCCTCTTACAGAATGACACATGGAAAATATCATGAATCCTCCTTTTCTTAGGGGTATCTATTGCATAGGTTGCCAACCCAACCTTGGCCCAAATCTTGTATAGACATACTATCTCGATTGAAGCTTATGCTTTCCCTTCTCCTTCAACATCATTTATTTATATGGTTGCATCTAAATGAATGCCATATCCCCTCCCTTTCAAAATTGCACTGTCATATGTTGGTGTACTTGATATTTCATCTGGTTTGCACTCATTGCTAAGCTTTCCTTAATCTAAGTATGCCCTGCATCTCCTCCAATTTCTTTATTGCTATAAGAACATTGTCCCTCTGAATTTCTCAGTCCATAGATGATAGAGCCTTGTACGCATACAATGCCTTAAATATAGTCATATTTATCATTGTTTGATACATGTTGGTGTCCCAATACTCAGGGAAATATAACCATTCCACCCACTTGCTTTGTCTATCCTTACATACATTCTCAAGTACTCCTCCAAACATTTGTTCATCATCTTTGTTTGCCCATCAATTTTAGAATGATAGGAAATACTCATGTTGAATGTGACCCTTGCTATTCAAAATAATTTTTACTAAAATTTGCTTTGGAAAAGACAATCTTAATCACAAATGATATTTTGTGTGATCCCATGTAGCTTAATTAAGTGCTTGAAATATAGTTTATCAACTTTAACAACTTACATCTACCACATCAAAGATTTCATCCTTACATTCGGATCTTGGCATTCCTAAAATAAAGTCCACATGCACAATTTCCTAATTTTTATTGGTGAATTACCTACATGCCTTGCAAATAGGGACTCGTGTCAACACTTGAGTGTCTTTCTAACTAAAAGGGAGTCATTCCTAAAGTAAATCTCATATGTAAAGAAGATAATGCCATTACAAATTTGACCAGACCTCCACCTTCAATCTTAAAGAAGTTCATGTCTCCAAGTAGATTAGATAATGAAAATGGCATGGAAGACATGACTCCCCTTTTCATGGCAACATATCTTCACCACATTCACAACTGATCAATCCACTTTTGTTTCTCCTTTATAAGTGTTCCCTAAGTTGGAAGGTTCTTAAAATTGAGATGATCAATTTTATTAAAGCACTTGCTTCCCAACATAAATTGATGTCCCTCGACCAATGCACACAAAGTAGTCAACATCTCCTTGTTGTATGTTGGCATTCACCTTTCTCATTGCATTTAACATCACACTTTCCAAGCTAACAAGGTGATGATCTTGTGAGAGTACTAAACCAAACCCAAGTCCAAAATTATCACATTCGATGATGAAAGGCTTGGAAATTTAGGAGTGATTAAAATCAATAGACTAGACACAAGATCCTACTTCAAATCCTTAAAAGCTTTATTTGTTTAGCGAAACAATTGAAAGCATATTTCTTAGTGAGAATCAATTAAAGGATGAGCGATTGTAAAAATGATTCTTACAGACCTTGTGTAGAATACTACCAAGTCTAAGAAATCATGAAGTTTCTAAGGGTATTATTGGGCACAAGCCAATCACACATAACCTTTAATTTTGTAGGGTTTGTGCACACTCCTAAAAAACTAATGTGGCCCAAGTATTCCAAGGATGCCTTAGCAAATGCACACTTAGATGTTTTAACATACAACTCGACCAATATATCCAACACAATGCCCAAATGCCTTGGGCAGAATGCTAATGATTTATATTGGAAACAATGATATTGTCAAAAAATATAAAGACAAACTTACAAAGGAACTCATTGAATGCAATGCACATCAATGGACGGATTACAACAAGAGCATTACAAAGCCTGAAAGACATGGCCTATAATTGGTGATGACCTTGATGAGCCCTGAATGCAATCTTCTCTTACTCTCATATCCTGATTGGTATATGATAATATTTGAAACTTATTTTGAATTATGATCTTGTTGAATGCTTTGTAATCAATATAGAAGCAATAATCCATTACCCCAACATCAACAACACAAAACTTATCCTTAAGTGTATAGGCGATTGTAAACTCCACATTATTTTCTTGGCATTACAAAGACCGAAAGACATGACCCAAAATTGGTGATGACCTTGATGAGCTTTGAATGCAATCTTCTCTTAGTCTCATATCTTGATTGGTATATGACAACATTTGAAAATTAATTTTAATTATGATCTTGTTGGGTGCTTTGTAATCAATATAGAGGCAATAATCCACTACCCCAACATCAACATGTAAGGAAAGGGTATATGCAACTGTAAGCTCCACATTATTTACCACTCCTAGGCATTCAATGCTTTGGTGGCTTAGTCCCGAATCGAGAAGCGTCTAAATGTGGACCAACATACATCCTTGTTTCTCTTCCAGGATATTAAGTGCACTATCGAGATCAACTATGACCAAAGCCTAAGTCTTTTTATGAGGGAAAAAAAACTTCAGAGTGTCCAAACAATCCAACCTTATCAATGCATAAAGGAAAATTAATTATCCCCCTAGCTCTATTATAGGAACAAGTTGATTTTAAGGTTCACATTCGATGCCATGTTGCTCGAGTGTATCTTCATGATAAAAGAAACAATAGACATAGTTAACCATATATAAAAAATTGGGTTACAAATGTGGTCCTTGTTCCATCGTTGCGAGCAATTACGATACATATTTACAGCTAATGAGATTGGGTTTAGGATTGACAAATGGTGTGGTTTTTAAATTGTGAAGATCAATATTTCCCTTTAATTTTCCAATTAAATGCATTTAGTTTTTTACCAAAACTTAAAATCTTCCTTCTAATAACTTCTACATGGATCATTGATTTCCTAACCATAGAGATAACATCTTCTAGAGTTTTTTTAATTAAACATCCTTACCTCATTTAAAATTTTTTATTATAAGTTGGAGATGTAGATATCAAGCACCATGTCTTTTATGGAAGTTTGACATTCAATCCTAAAACTTTAAATTTCTCTACATACTCTTCTGTGGTTAGGTCATTTTGGAATATGTGCATGAATTGAGTAAGGTATGGTTCATCCCAATTTTCATCCCTTCTTAGTCAAAGAAATGACAACTAGGTTAAGCTCCCTCTAGGATTTCAAGATAACCATTTATCCCCACATGTATGAGTTTCCCCATCTAGGTGTTACAAAGAAACATTTAGCTTCTCCCCATGGTCATAAATCTACGAAACCTTGAAGACTAGTTAGACCTTTCTCACACGTGTGTACCTCTACTCATTTCCTAGAATCGTATTGTGGACTCTTCATCTACAAATTAAAAAGGGCTTGTGATGGCTCTCTTCCACGTCCTCGTCTAAATGAGAATAAAGGATTCCAAAGGGTTGGCATCCTTTTCCTCAAGGTCAAAAGTTGAGTTTTCATAATTTGAACTCTTTGGATTTGAATATTTTGTCCTTTTTTTTGATAAAAATAACTCTTATTTAAATTACGTTGTGAATTTTGTGAGCAATCTTGTCAGCAATTCTCTTGACACAAATTTCAATTGGTTTTGTGGGTAAACTCCCCCTTGGCATTTTTGTGGCAGCAACAAAAATCGACTAAAACTTATATAACACTTTTTGTATTACTAATTCCTAGCCAAAAAAACAAATTACAAAATAATAAGAATACAACATAAAGCATTGAAAAAATAGGGATACCCACTCACTCGAGATGGATTGCACCTACAAATCCGACTATAAACACACAAAAGAGTGCTCACATAATGGAATATTTCTATATTGCATCAAGAAATAACATTGAAAAAGATACATTATTTAGAGTTCTCTCTCATTGTATACGCAATGGAAAAAACAACCCTAATTAACTAATAACTTAATCCTCCATTAAACTTAGACATTTGAAACCTAACTTGAATAATGATACTAAGAATATAGACTTGGGGACAAATAGCATTTCATTTTTTACCAAATCTTATGATCTTCCTTCTAATAGCTTCTACATGGATCATTGATTTCCTAGCCATAGAAATAACATCTTCTAGATTTTTTTTATTAGACATCCTTACTTCATATTGAAATTTTGACTATAAGTTGAGAAGCGTAGATATCAAGAACCATGTCTTATATAAGTTCGACATTTGATTCCAAAACAATTTGTATATACCCTTCCGCAATTAGGTCATTTTGGAACATGTGCATGAATTGGGTAAGGTATGGTTCATCCCAATTTTGATTCCTTCTGAGTCAAAGAAACGACAACTAGGTAAAGCTCCCTCTAGGATTTCAAGAAAGCCATTTATCCCCACATGTATGAGTTGCCCCATCTAGGTGCTACAAAGAGACATTTAGCTTCTCCTCAAGGTCATAAATTTGACACCTTAAAGGCTAGTTAGACCTTGCTCAAACATGTGTGTACCTCTGCTAATTTCCCAAAAATCATATTATGGAATCTTCAACTACAAGTTAAAAAGGGGCTTGTGATTACTTTCTTCCACCTCCTCATCCAAAGGAAAATAAGGGACTCCAAAGGGTTGGCCTCCTCTATCTCAAGGTCAAAAGTTGAGTTTTTATAGTTCGACAACTTTGAATTTGAATGTTTTGGTGTTTTTTCTAAAAAATATTATTTATTTTTTAATTTATGTTGTGAATTTCATGAGCAAACTCATCACCTTTTCTCTTGACACAAACTTTTCTATTGGTTTTGTAGGTAAACTCCACCTTGACAGTTTTGTGGCAGCAACAAAAACTGACTAAAGCACTTATAACATTTCTTGTATTCTTAATTACTAAAAAAAAAAAAAATTGCAAAATATAAGAGTATAACTAAATGTACTAAAACAACAGGGACACCTACTCACTCAAGATAGATTGCACCTACAAATCCGACTATAAGCACACAAAAGAGTGCTCACATGATGGTGCATCTCTATATTGCATTAAGAAATAACATTGAAAATTTTGGAGTTTTCTCTCATTGTATACTTAATGGAAAAAACAACCCTAATTAACTAATAACACAATCCTTTGTTAAACTTAAGCATTTGAAACGTAACTTAAAAAATAATATTAAGACTATAAACTTAGGGATAAAAAGCTAATAAGATCTTGTGCCAAGGTCAACAACAAGGTGCTTTTCTAAATTCCTATTATTAAATTTCATCTCACATTATTCGTGCACTTTTTTTTTCATGTAAGATCATTTTTCAAGCTCCCAACAACTTTCATATTTCAATTCTCAACATATTTTAACTTCTATTACATGGATATTTCATACCATGTTGACTCGTGTGACCACTTATTATTAATAAGGTAGGGACAAGCTAAATGCATAGTCATCAACCACAAACTCTTGCCAACTAAAATAACATATAAAGGTTTGCCACAAATAAATGATTGCTTATGCATCAACAAACACTCACTAATCAAATTATGATATATTTTGAGGGTTCCCACATTGATGTCTTGCTTTAATTACGTGGAAATTTTGTTATTTTTAATTTATGTTGTGAATTTTGTGAGCAAACTTGTCGGCTCTTCTCTTGACACAAATTTCAATTGGTTTTGCGGGTAAACTCCCCCTTGGCATTTTTTTGGCAGCAACAAAATTCGACTTCAACTTCTATAACACTTTTTGTATTACTAATTACTATGGCAGAAAAAAGAACTACAAAATATAAGAGTATAACTAAATGCACTAAAAAAATAGGCACACCTACTCACTAGAGATGGATTGCACCTACAAATCCAACTATAAACACACACAAAAGTGCTCACATAATGGTGGATCTCTCTACTGCATCAAGAGATAACGTTGAAAAAAATACATTATTTAGAGGTTTCTCTCATGGTATAGTCAATGATAAAAACAACCCTTATTAACTAATAAATTAATCCTCCATTAAACTTGGGCATTTGATACCTAACTTGAATAATAATACTAAGAGTATGGACTTAAGGACAAATAGCAATTCACTTTTTACCAAAACTTATGATCTTCCTTCTAATAGCTTCTACATGGATCACTGATTTCCTAGCCATAGAAATAGCACCTTCTTGAGTTTTTTTATTAAACATCCTTACCTCATATTGTGATTTTGACTATAAGTTGGGAGGCGTAGATATCAAGAACCATGTCTTTTGGAAGTTTGACATTTGATTCTAAAAGTTGGAATTTTTGTACATACTCCTCCATGATTAGGACATTTTGGAATATGTGCATGAATTGGGCAACGTATGGTTCATGCCAATTTTGATTCCTTCTGAGTCAAAGAAACAAAAATTAGGTAAAGCTCCATCTAGATGTTCAAAATAGCCGTTTATACCCACATGTATGAGTTGCCCCATCTAGGTGCCAAGAATACACATTTAGCTTCTCCTTGTGGTCATAAATTTGACACCATGAAGACTAGTTAGACCTTGTTCAAATATGTGTGTACCTCTACTAATTTCTCAAAAATCATATTATGGAATCTTCATTTGCAAGTTAAAAAGGGGTTTGTGATGGCTTTCTTCCACGTCCTCATCCAGACGAGAATACAGGACTCCAAAGGATCGACATCCTCTACCTCAAGGTCAAAAGCTGAGTTTGTATAGTTTGACGACTTTGGATTTGAATACTTTGGCCTTTCTTCTAAAAAAGATAAACTTGTTTTTAATTTACGTAGTGAATTTTGTGAGAAAACTTGTCAGCTCTTCTCGACGCAAATTTTGATTGGTTTTGTGGGTCAACTCCCCCTTGACATTTTTGTGGTATCAACAAAAAATGACTAAAACTCTTATAACATTCATTGTATTCCTAATTACTATAAAAATAAATAAATTGCAAAATATAACTAAATGTACTAAAACAACAGAGAAATCTACTCACTCGAGGTAGATTGCACCTACAAATCCGACTATAAACACACAAAAGAGTGCTCACATGATGGTGGATCTTTATATTGCATTAAGAAATAACATTGAAAATTTTAAGTTTTCTCATTGTATACTCAATTGAAAAAACAGCCATAATTAACTAATAACATAATCCTTTGTTATACTTAGGCATTTGAAACATAAAAAATAATATTAAGACTATGAAATTAGGGATAAAACAAATTAAATAAAAAGCTAATAATATTGATGCTTTTCTAAATTCCTATTATTAAATTTCATCTCACATTATTCTTGCACTTTCTTTTTCCTGTAAGATCATTTTCCAAGTTCCCAACTTCTTTCAAATTTCAATTCTCAACATATTTTAGCTTATTATTAATAGGGTAGGGACAAGCTAAATGCATAGTCATCAATTGCCAACTAAAATAACATATAAAGGTTTGCCACAGATAGATGATTGCTTATACATCAACAAACACTCACTAATCAAACTATCATATATGAGGGTTCCCACATTGATGTCTTGCTTGGATCATGCAGAAATTTTGTTGTTCGCTTGTATCATTTCAAGGAAGATTGGGCTAATTTATAGCTTGCATAGGAACAAAATTAATTATTTATTGGATTACAAAACACTATAAAAGTTCTTTTTACAAAACTTTCTCGATTCCATAATTACCTACATGTTTTTTTTAGCATCCTAATCCACTAAATGGGGATCCCGAATTGCAAGAAATAATACATCTTGATGCAATGTGCATCATATGCCTCAATGTGGAAACACTCAGCAGTCATTGTGTCAGGATTTTCCTCTTATTGGCATTTTCAACAACTTTCCAGACTTATCTTCAATCCAGTCACAAAGGAATGACTATACCAATTTTAAGAAGCATAAAAGATATCTAAATGTGATAGAATACCGAGTGCAAAGTTGTGAATGATCATGATATTCATGGAAGTGGTCAACTATCGACAGACAACCTATTATCTATATCTGAAAAGGTATGATAGAATGCCTTAAAATGCTTGTATGCGATGTCAATATCTTCTTTGCCACACATCTCCCGTACACTGCAAATAAATAAATTATTTTATCAGTTCCTTCTCTCAAGTCATATAAAATTGTCCTAATAATTTTGATACCTGAAATAGCGTAATATGGAAATCATTTGAACCATAAACTTACAACCAGGTTTTGTAATCTTACCAAGATGCACAGGGTTGTGTTATTTTTCACCTCATAACTTCAGTTAGCCAGAATAGAATGTGAGAACAAAATATATTTATGGTGCAATCAAATTCTAAGACCTAGATAAATAAATAAAATTTGTTAATCAATCTGACTGCCAAGCAAAATGCAAGGTTAGATTCCCCTTAATAAGAGAGCTTCTTGGAAATTACGAAATACCTGCAATCCTTTCTATATGTATATAGGTGTATATGGTGTACATGTAGGTGTATATAGGCCTACATGTAGGTGTATATATATTAAATATGTATGAGTATGTGATAACTTAGGTGATGCTAATGTTGGAAGAACTTGTGAAGAATACAAGACCAACTTGTTGACATCAGAATGTGTCATAAATGGCTGGTTATTTTGTTGAAGAGAATTGCACTATAATCCATTATATGGTCCCCTAGGGGACCTTGAAAAAAATATGTTGAACCCCCAAAAGTGCATTACAAATGTATGGCCCCTTAACCATGAGAGGCCTAATATCATTTTGATGTAATACATGTAATAGCTTGAGCTTGAGAGATCTTGGAACATTGTAGATACAGATATTGGGACTTCAAAGTGGGTTTTTATGCCTGATGGAGACTTTTTCCACTATAAATTTTCTCCTCGTGATAAAATTTTCTTTACTTTTTCCAATATTTAGATATATTTCTGTATATCAGTGATTTATTTTCTTAATTTTTCTAATGCACATTAAATCGTTGATAAATATTCAAAAAGAGCAGTCAGAACTGCTGGGTATTGCCCCTTAGTTGGGAGGCTTCGAGGCACAAAGTAATCATGTGACCCCAATGACGAAATTGTGGTATGGGGGCATAGAATAAACCACTCTTTATAGTGCCATCAATCATCATATGGGGCCCACCATGCCAGAATTAGTAAGTAAAAGTAATCATTGTGGAAGAAGTGCTCCCCCTGAGCATCCTATCGATATACATCTGGGTTAATGTGTTCTTTTACAACTTTGATGGAAAGTACATTCACAAATATAACAGCAGTGAAATAACAGCAAGTACAATCATGCGCAAGTTTACATCTATGAATTTCTATAGAACAATATATCTTGTTATAGGTTGATGATGTCCTAAAGTGGACTGAGTTCACCTGTATATGAATATAAGTTTATCGTCAAAAATTGCCACAGTTGATAACTTTTCAGCATAATAACTATATTAAAATAAGTTAACCACCTAAAAGTTATGTACTTGGTGCTCAACTATATATTAAATGCACCCAAGTAACCTTTATGCTACCCACACTATCCCCCCTAAAAAAATAGACAGGCTTTTGACTGTCTACTCTTGATGTTGCGGAGTGGGATAGTACTACTGTTGCGTCGTAAGATCCACCATCAACACAAATTCATTTTTTCCATGTCTAACAAGGCCAATATTCAATGTTTTACAGTTTCATGTGAATCGTTGTAACTTTTTCCTTCAATGTAAAGTTGCAAATGCATCATGTGTCTACCAGCCTTTGTTTTGTTTTTGTTATGCTCAAATATTTTCTTCACATGCTTTTCCATATCCGCCACTTGTTTTTCTCTTAAAAATGCCTCGTAAAACTTTCTTGGTGTACTCACCAATAAAACATTGACCGGCAGTTGCCAATTGCATATTTCAGTTGGCGATTGCGGGTTATTGGATTCTTTTGGCAGTCACCAATCATCTTGATTACCCCTAATTTTATTTAATATACATTTTCAGAATAGTGCAACTTCTATTTAATAAAAAGAATAGGGTAAAGTATAGAGGTGTACAATGTTCAGTAAAAATGATAATGGAGATTCCCATAATCAGAAGGGGAAGGTCACTCCCTGTTGATCTGCCTAGACTGGAACGTGAATTACAGATGCATGTTAGATGCAAAATACTTAGGGCATGCTAACATTCTATTGTCTAGTCTATGACTGCTCTAATTTGTGAAGTCAATTCCCTTAAGAGTTGAATATGTTACGATATATATAAATCATTACAAGAAGGTAGTTGCAAAAGGGAACGCTTACAAAACAGTTCATCTTTTGCCCGAGTGATGGTTCACCTTCCTGCAGGTGTGATGGTTGGAATTCCTATGCCGCCATACACTGACAAGTGCTCTGATATGGCAAGAAACTGGGAAGTACAGTCTGGCATGCCGCAGAAGTGGTAGCACACAAGGCACCGTGAATCTGTGAGCATGGCACAAGAGGCCACAAAGCTGAGGAGCTCAAAGTCCTTGTCGGGAGTGCATCGACTCATGCAGCCATGCACAAATCATTCACCCTTTCTTGATGAGCAATGGTCCCCACTATGTCTTCGGTCAGCTATGGAAATTGAACCCGAGGTTGTTGAAGTTTGTACCTTCTAGCTTGATCAGTGTATTGTCCTACTATGACCACTCTAAACAACTGATGTGTGCACTGGCGGGTGCATATTGTCGTGATCTCAACAATTTGATCCTTTGGCACTATTTACAAGTGTTCAAAATCTAAGTCTGAAGGATGTTGGATAAAACAAAGGTGGGAAGTAAGGCTTAAGAAGTTCCACATTGAACACTAGATGCAAACCCAAGTATTGTGGCAGGTCAAGATCAAATGTGTTCTCTCTAGTTGCGTGCAGTATGATGTAAGGACCATAGCACATAGGCTTGATCTTTCCATGTGGACCCTTGAAGCTTTCCTTTTGAAGATGCAACTAGACTTTATCACCCACCTTGAACTCATGAGGTGTTCTATGTGCATCATAGCACTCTTTGTACCTCTACTATTGGTGCAAAAGTATTTGTTGAACCTCTTGATGAATATGTTGGATGTGTTGTAGAAACATATGTGCCTTGCACTTTCCTTTCTTGTGAACATGACACCGTTCCAGATTATGCATGGTAGGATATGTCAAGCGATGTCATTGGTTGAAACCCAAGATATGTCTGAAATAGACTATGCCCCATAGAATTGTGCAAAGCTCTATTCTAGGAATGTTGAATGTAGAGCAGATTATCACCCCAAGCGTGCTGGTTTGCACTGTTGTACATGTGCAAAAAATGGATAAGTGTGTGGCTTGTTGGCACAGATTTATGTTATCGTCAATCTTTTGGTTGTTTCCCTCACTCGTCCAACCGACAATGGCATATCATGCAATAGGTATAGGAATATCACCATGGAAGGGGTAATTTCCCTTTGTGTTTGGGAGGGAAAGCTCCCTCATATGATGGACTTTATGGGTTTTTGCGTACTTTTAGCCAGAATGTGAACATAAGGGAAAGGAACGGAAAGGGGTGAGGACCTCATGGAAAACTAAATATAGAGGACTGCTCAGATTACTCAAAGAATGGGCAGAAATTGGATGAATATTCCTCCTCTCACATGTAAATGGCAATGATAAATAGTATGTGTAATGAGAATAAACACATTACTTGGAAGCTTAAAATCTTCACTCAAATCTGATTGTATGTATGTGACATAAAATTCACAATTCAAAGTTTATGAAATTTAAAGGGTTTATAAATGATCCGAACGCAAGAATTTAATATATTTCTCCATTCATGGACAGCAAAACAAGTTTCATAAACAAAGAAGATACAACGCCCACAAAAGAAACATTTGGTTCTCATACACTCAAATCACATTCCATTGACAATCCTTGGAAAGAACGTACAACACTTGAATTCCAGCAAGCCCTCACCTGGGGCAAAGAGAAAAAAGAACCCTTTTACTATTGATGTCAAGTCTTTTATACTAATTTGCACTTGCATAGGTACGTAGATAACTACTCTCTAACTTGACATTTTCCCTTGACTTAAACTCGGCATGACTTAACTTATTTTCACATCCTCACACACCGAGGTGCTTTTTATAAGACCAATACATGACTTGACATATTGCATTTCTTTATAACTTTTGAAAACTTAAATATAATAATTAACTCTCAAAAAATTACTTGAGTCACTATTGTGCCAAAAGTTATTTATTGCTTGACATGGACCCACAAAATATAGAGGATACACTTCCATTTGACACAACTATGAAATTACAAATAAAGCATGAAGTGAGCCCACCAGTTTTTCTCCATTAGGTGATGAGTCTGGAAATACATATTATGAAAACTTATTCATAGTCGCACAAAACACATGATCTTCAACCCACCGTGTATATGCCACATATTAACATTTGAAATTGGTTCCCACAGAGGAACATTTGACTTATTGAAAGATGAACCCATCTAGAAAAGTGTTGATGATGCAAGAGCCATCCATTTATCCCAATAATGCTAAGTAGGACCCATATTCCCTAGTGAAATGCATGAGAACCTCAATTTTTTTTGTTCATGTCCTTTCCTTTAATATTTTTGGATAACTATGAATTATGTACTACTAGTATTGACATATCTTGATCCGACCAATTAACAATAAGTTCGCTTTTCCCAACTGTATGGGAAATGAACATGTTGTCAAGTTAGATCATATTGCCAAGAAATTTTGAATCCAAATGAAGAATTCTGATTTGATAAAATTTCCCAGCGAAATAGTCCTCTAGAGAGAAATTCCTATCCAACATTGGACCAGTCACTGAAAGAGCTTTCCAATGCTTCAAACCAGGCCGAAAACAGAGTCTAGATGTGAAAATTATAGCCAAAAAGGCATTTTCTTTTCCACTTTGTTCATATTGGGAAATCAAAGATTTTGTTCGTCTTAAATGTCCAAGTGTTCTGATAATCCCGATTTTCCTTGACTTGTAGGAGATTTTGAGCTTGTAGAAAATTTCAAACTTGTATTACATGTACAAGGGTTCTGATAATCCCGATTCTCCTTGACTTGTAGGAGATTTGAGATTTGCCTTACATGTACTAAAGTTCCAGTAATATCAATTTTCCTTGACTTGTAGGATACTAAGGAATTGTAGGAGATCTGGAAGATTTGGGATGTGTCTTACGTGTACAAGAGCGCCCGTAATCCTGATTTGTGTTGATTTGTACGGTATTTAAAACTTGTCTTACATGTACAAAAGTTCCAATTATCCCAATTTTATACTTAGTCAATTTTTTGAAATGCATTATGGAAGGCTATTATGAAAATGTGTGTGGCGGGACCAAATGATAAGTGGCACAAACACACAAGAGATGAGAAGGTTGAGCTAGTTATGCGGAGGATGTCTTTTTACCTACGACATTCTATATAGTGGGTATTGTGTTTATAAACACGATACTTTTCTTCTCTTCCGAATGTGGGGATATATTATTAGGTAACTTTCCTCCTTGCTGTGTTTTTCACACTTCAAGAATGGATTTTGTATGCACAAGTGACACGCTCTTGTAGACACCTAGTTTTGGTACATACCTTGTAATTGCAATGTTATGAATGTGATTTTGTGCATATGAATCATTGGTTCAGATTAGGTACTTATTGGCACTTTTTCTTGTTGTTTCACTTCTCCCTTCCTCTCTAAGTAGCCCTATGCTTCTCTCTTTCTTATGTTCTCTCTCCTTTGTGTTTGCATGTGCTTGGAGATCCCCGTTCATTCTCTTCCTCTGTGGTTTCTAGTTTTTAACCATTTTCAGAATGTTTCGAATGTTAGCAAATGAGAAGAGATGATTGAAAGCACTTGATGTTTTGTGATCAGTGCAAGATCTTATTTATGCACTCCAAAAATGGTTACAAGAGCAGTTATGGAGGTTACTAGTTATCAGTTAGATTTAACTAATAAGTAGTTAAGCCTTTACAATATTTAACACCCCCTCTTAATGACTAAACCGGAAACAACACCAAATTTGTCCCAAAATTTTACAAACAAAATAAGACCAAATAGTTTAGTCATTACATATACAGACTGATCAAGAAATATCAACATGAAATCCACAGTCCTCTGACATTTCTCTATTGTCCAATGTGGACACTTCGGTGTAGACAACAATCGAACATGATAGCCAACAACAAAACTAAGATCTGACCATGTGGACATAAGATGTAACAAGTTGTCCACCAAGTCTCTGATGAGTGATTCATTGACCGGTAATGAATCATCGATGGTTGATGATTTCAACCCAATCTCCAACAGTCTGAATCCACAACCCTGGAGATGCTAATCAAATAAAACATCCCAGGCTTGTGAAGCCTGCCGAAGTCCATACAAGGATTCAATCATCCTACAAAACAAATGATCACTATGGGAAACCCAAAAACCATTAGGCTGCACCATATAGACCTCTTCGTCCAAACATCCGAAGAGAAGCAACTGATTTGTGACCATCTTCGTAGTATAAGCATCCTCATCAATTCCCCCTTGTTGGGAAAAACATTTCACAACAAGATGAGCCATATACTTGTGCAAAGTACAAAACGTATCCACCCATTTGTATCCAATGGAGTGTAGAACTGGTCGTTTAGGTACCATACCAAGGTTAGAATCTAGAGCAAAATGACCATACTCTACTGAACAAACAACCTTATTCCCGGTTCTCTAAGCCAGTGAATTTGACAAAGGAATTTCATCTTCTTGCACAATTACTAGTGCATCCAATTGATATTGAGGAATTGCATCCTCCTACAAATCCTGTATAGTGGATATTCCCTCCACCACTAATGCATGTAAGTTGACAGTAAAAACATGTTACCTAATACTTTGAAGATGGATCCATAGAAATATGTTTCCACTTCCCTTTCCCCTTTGCTTGAGCAACAAGTGCACTCTCTTCGTGTCCAACATTGGACTCCTTTGTTTGTGTCTGTCTCTGTTCCTTCTGTAGCAAATAGGAACTCACTTGATCAAATGTCAGTGTCTGCTTTCTGCCATCAAATGAAGAGCCTCCATGAAAGATTCGTAGGATGGTGGCAAATTGTTCAGAACCAATGCCACCATGTTATCATCATCAACCTTCTTGTTAATCGCTGAAAGCTAGTCTCGAAGATCTTTCATCCGAAGTAGGTGATCTGACAGAGAATCACCCTCATTCATCCTGACAAAGAATAGCATATTTTTCAAGTACAACACTCAACTTTTCTCCAAAGTTTGATACTTGTTCTACAAACTGGTCCATAACACACTTGCCATAGTGGCATTCCAAACCTCAGGAATTATATCATCTGACATAGATAGCTTCAGCAATAGCAAGGCCTCCTTATGACGCTTGTCATAATCTGCAAAATCCGTAACATGTCTTGCCTCAGTGCCAAGAATAATTTTGTCACAATTGCGATATTCCGCAACCATTAAAATTTTGTGACTCCACACGTTATAATTTTGTCCAATCAATTTTTGGGCCTTCGGAAGGACTAGGTTTTGGACGTTTGCCATTTTTCACTCCAAAAAATTATTTTGAACCAATAAAATATTCCAGCAAAAACCAATAATAATTTTCGCAAAAATTGAACTATAATTTTTTTTAATATATTTGACTGATTTTCGTTCAATTCCACTTTCAACTATTCGGAAAAAATATTTAAAAAATCCAAAAAATTATAAAGAAACTCACAGGAATTTGTTGCTACAATTTTCCTTGCCGTGCCTCGAGACTGCATACTCAAGTCCTTGATGATTTTCGAGTCCTTGGCGTAGCCATGCAACCTCTATTTTCGTGCCCCCTTCCAACACTTGGATCCACAGGTCTGTGAAGAAAGCCTCAACAACTTTTGTTCCACTGCTTTCAACTATATGTGTCATGACTATTGTATTTTGGCATGTCACAGAAATGTAAATGCCTTCCTGCAACGACTCGACCCTTCCGTCTGATGCTCTTCGCGACGTCCTTACGGTCCTTCCCTAGCAAAATGTTGTGCCCTTGATGGTGTAAATTCCAACTGTCATTTTATTTGATTCTTTCTGCAAGTCTTCGATGGGACTGTCGTTTTCCTTTTGTTGTGAATGGACTATTTCCTTTCCACCGTGAAACTCGAATGGGACTGTGTCGAATTGTCCTTGCTTTCTGCTGTGACTACTCACAAGATTCCACGACCTCTGTGTGCCCTTGCGTCGACAGACTTCTTTCCTTGAGCCTGTTCATGATCTTCTCGACTGTCTACAAATCCTTCACGATTCTTCAATGGGACTTTTGTTTTCTCCCGCGATTTCCATGACTTCTATCGATGTGCTTCACAACCCTTCAGACTGTGCCTTCCAAGAAAACCCTTCATGATTTCCTCTTTCTCCTTTTGTTCGTACCCTAGAACTAGGTTTCCTCGAACACACTCGTACCTCCTCGGCTTCCTCGAGCGATGCCTCTGATACCGCTGTTAGCAAATGAGAAGAGATGATTGAAAGCACTTGATGTTTTGTGATCAGTGCAAGATCTTATTTATGCACTCCAAAAATGGTTACAAGAGCAGTTATGGAGGTTACTAGTTATCAGTTAGATTTAACTAATAAGTAGTTAAGCCTTTACAATATTTAACACCCCCTCTTAATGACTAAACCGGAAACAACACCAAATTTGTCCCAAAATTTTACAAACAAAATAAGACCAAATAGTTTAGTCATTACATATACAGACTGATCAAGAAATATCAACATGAAATCCACAGTCCTCTGACATTTCTCTATTGTCCAATGTGGACACTTCGGTGTAGACAACAATCGAACATGATAGCCAACAACAAAACTAAGATCTGACCATGTGGACATAAGATGTAACAAGTTGTCCACCAAGTCTCTGATGAGTGATTCATTGACCGGTAATGAATCATCGATGGTTGATGATTTCAACCCAATCTCCAACAGTCTGAATCCACAACCCTGGAGATGCTAATCAAATAAAACATCCCAGGCTTGTGAAGCCTGCCGAAGTCCATACAAGGATTCAATCATCCTACAAAACAAATGATCACTATGGGAAACCCAAAAACCATTAGGCTGCACCATATAGACCTCTTCGTCCAAACATCCGAAGAGAAGCAACTGATTTGTGACCATCTTCGTAGTATAAGCATCCTCATCAATTCCCCCTTGTTGGGAAAAACATTTCACAACAAGATGAGCCATATACTTGTGCAAAGTACAAAACGTATCCACCCATTTGTATCCAATGGAGTGTAGAACTGGTCGTTTAGGTACCATACCAAGGTTAGAATCTAGAGCAAAATGACCATACTCTACTGAACAAACAACCTTATTCCCGGTTCTCTAAGCCAGTGAATTTGACAAAGGAATTTCATCTTCTTGCACAATTACTAGTGCATCCAATTGATATTGAGGAATTGCATCCTCCTACAAATCCTGTATAGTGGATAT
Organism: Torreya grandis; assembly: GCA_037957365.1. Taxonomy (NCBI): domain Eukaryota; kingdom Viridiplantae; phylum Streptophyta; class Pinopsida; order Cupressales; family Taxaceae; genus Torreya; species Torreya grandis. Next base: position 3,400,057 of record JARHVA010000138.1, read on the forward strand.
TCCCTCCACCACTAATGCATGTAAGTTGACAGTAAAAACATGTTACCTAATACTTTGAAGATGGATCCATAGAAATATGTTTCCACTTCCCTTTCCCCTTTGCTTGAGCAACAAGTGCACTCTCTTCGTGTCCAACATTGGACTCCTTTGTTTGTGTCTGTCTCTGTTCCTTCTGTAGCAAATAGGAACTCACTTGATCAAATGTCAGTGTCTGCTTTCCGCCATCAAATGAAGAGCCTCCATGAAAGATTCGTAGGATGGTGGCAAATTGTTCAGAACCAATGCCACCATGTTATCATCATCAACCTTCTTGTTAATCGCTGAAAGCTAGTCTCGAAGATCTTTCATCCGAAGTAGGTGATCTGACAGAGAATCACCCTCATTCATCCTGACAAAGAATAGCATATTTTTCAAGTACAACACTCAACTTTTCTCCAAAGTTTGATACTTGTTCTACAAACTGGTCCATAACACACTTGCCATAGTGACATTCCAAACCTCAGGAATTATATCATCTGACATAGATAGCTTCAGCAATAGCAAGGCCTCCTTATGACGCTTGTCATAATCTGCAAAATCCGTAACATGTCTTGCCTCAGTGCCAAGAATAATTTTGTCACAATTGCGATATTCCGCAACCATTAAAATTTTGTGACTCCACACGTTATAATTTTGTCCAATCAATTTTTGGGCCTTCGGAAGGACTAGGTTTTGGATGTTTGCCATTTTTCACTCCAAAAAATTATTTTGAACCAATAAAATATTCCAGCAAAAACCAATAATAATTTTCGCAAAAATTGAACTATAATTTTTTTTAATATATTTGACTGATTTTCGTTCAATTCCACTTTCAACTATTCGGAAAAAATATTTAAAAAATCCAAAAAATTATAAAGAAACTCACAGGAATTTGTTGCTACAATTTTCCTTGCCGTGCCTCGAGACTGCATACTCAAGTCCTTAATGATTTTCGAGTCCTTGGCGTAGCCATGCAACCTCTATTTTCGTGCCCCCTTCCAACACTTGGATCCACAGGTCTGTGAAGAAACCCTCAACAACTTTTGTTCCACTGCTTTCAACTATATGTGTCATGACTATTGTATTTTGGCATGTCACAGAAATGTAAATGCCTTCCTGCAACGACTCGACCCTTCCGTCTGATGCTCTTCGCGACGTCCTTACGGTCCTTCCCTAGCAAAATGTTGTGCCCTTGATGGTGTAAATTCCAACTGTCATTTTATTTGATTCTTTCTGCAAGTCTTCGATGGGACTGTCGTTTTCCTTTTGTTGTGAATGGACTATTTCCTTTCCACCGTGAAACTCGAATGGGACTGTGTCGAATTGTCCTTGCTTTCTGCTGTGACTACTCACAAGATTCCACGACCTCTGTGTGCCCTTGCGTCGACAGACTTCTTTCCTTGAGCCTGTTCATGATCTTCTCGACTGTCTACAAATCCTTCACGATTCTTCAATGGGACTTTTGTTTTCTCCCGCGATTTCCATGACTTCTATCGATGTGCTTCACAACCCTTCAGACTGTGCCTTCCAAGAAAACCCTTCATGATTTCCTCTTTCTCCTTTTGTTCGTACCCTAGAACTAGGTTTCCTCGAACACACTCGTACCTCCTCGGCTTCCTCGAGCGATGCCTCTGATACCGCTGTTAGCAAATGAGAAGAGATGATTGAAAGCACTTGATGTTTTGTGATCAGTGCAAGATCTTATTTATGCACTCCAAAAATGGTTACAAGAGCGGTTATGGAGGTTACTAGTTATCAATTAGGCTTTAACTAATACATTTACAATATTTAACACCAAAAACGGTATGACCTCTTTGGCGCAATTTGTGGGCCCTTTGGCCCTTGTTCCATTTTTGTCCATTGAGTGGGTCCATTTTTTGTCGGCTTTTCTCTCTTTTATTATGTCAGCGTGCACACCAATAGGTCCTTAATTTGAAATCAAGAAGACTATATATACAAAGCATTCTAGGGCATTTCAACAAATATCACAATACATCACTAAAATATCATTCAATTGTATCAAGGATGACATCTAGACATCAATTCTATTTATTTCATTTTCTGCATACTTGTACCAAAAGAAGGCCCAAGCGAAAGAGCATATAGTTGCATTCATTATCATAGGGAGAGGTGGAGTCTTCTCTCACTTATTTGGGAAAGGTGACTTAGATGCACTAGAACTACATTGAGCCCTAACTCTCATCATTGATATGTAATTGCAACCCTCAAAGGGGCCCGAGCCAATAACCCTCCACATTTATTTTTATCTTTGATGTTTTGCTAGGTATTGAGGCCGAATTAGGTTTCATCAAAGGAGACAAGATTTTGACAATTATGTGTGCTTATTCACAAATCTTAAGAGAGGCATCTACACATCTGCTATTGGAAAAGGGTTCCAACAAGTTTCAGACTGCGAGGATCTACAAAGCCATTTTTGAAGCAAGTTTTCCACTTTCTACAAGATTAGCATTTTCGGAGCAATCCGAAAATGGTCCGACCCTTTTCAAAGAAGTCTGAAACTGGTCACTGCAATAGAACAAAGTCTGATTTCTAGAGTTCATTTTGCACGATCCCAAAGCCTTCTTGTTAGTGCATTCAACCACTGTCATGATCCAATTTGAAGTAAAAAATGGGTGATTATCTCATTTCTTACATTTCTCTTTGTCATTTACAATTTGAGGTACCTTTCTTCTCATTCTTTTAGCCCTTGGTAGATATGATTCATTGTAATTTGATGTATTTTCTTAGATTTAATTGGTGCCATTGTTTCGAAAACCTAATTGAAGTTGTGTTTTTAACACTTGTGCGCCCTTTTGGTAAAACCCCTAATGAACTTCTTTCCGTTTGAAGCCTTCATCTTTACTAATATAACACTTCGTGCAGATCAAGAAAAATTATTGAGATAAGAATTGACAAGCGAGTAGGAAAACGGCCATTTCATTTCATTTGGCAAGTTTTCACAATTAGATTCTGTATTTTAAAAAAAATAAGGATAAGTAGTTAGCTTTTTCAGTGAGTCGAACCCCTTTTAATGCTGAAGAAGTAATAGCAAATGATTATTTTTCTAAAGTCTCATCATATTGTGTCTCCTTCACTTTATTTTTTTCCCAGGATACCTTCATTTGTAGCTATATGCTCATGTCTTAGCCAATTTTGTAGCAAAATAAAGGAAGTGTAGGAAAACAATGGCCAATTTGAAGGTACAAGACAGGTACAAAACCCTGATTTTCTCAACAATCTAATATGACTTAGAAAACTTTGTGATCCGTAATCGTGTGGAAATTCTGCTACAAATTCATCAATACAAATCCTTTCTTATCAAAACTAGCAAATGATTGAAGTTGTCTGTTAACACTCTAAGGAAGACTTAAATGGTGCACATATAGAGATTTCAAGTATGCTGAATTGTAAGGATAGAAATATATGCATATGTAGTTAAAGAACTAAAGAAAACATATCAACAAAGAGACAAAAGTTACCCTAGACAAATAGAAGAGTGAGGTGAATCCTCCTCTTGCCACCATCTCTGTTCAGTTACAAGGTACTGCCATCAATGGCCTTCATGGACAATATTTAGAATACAACTTGTCCAAAACCTGGACTAAATGCTATTCACTTGCAAGACACCCTTACTGCCACAATGCACTCCAACACCAAAGACAATCAATAGACTGCTAGGAGAACCTTCACTGAGTACATGGAGAATCACTTCCTTGATTCATGACCAAACACTACTCAACTTTGATTTCCTCTGCATTTCACAGACACCAATATATATATATATATATACACAAAGCCACAACAGACCCTTTGAGAAGCTTAAACAAATAGTTATTCATGATAGAAAATGTTTGCAACCATTCCTCTACCCATGCTTTGTCTGAGGGCAAAACTACCACTTTGTGCAGGGCAAAGTCACTGCTTTGTGTAGGGAAAAACCGTTGGGGCGGTTGCGCAACCACTGCCTACATGAACCAGTCGGCAGTTGCGCAACCACTTGCATAAATCGGTAGTTTCACAATCTCAACTAAACTCTTAACTTTGCAAACAAGGACCTGCTAACGACTTCTTTCCCAAGGTGTTTGGATCATCTTAGATCTGATTCCATCACTGTAAACCCCTCTATACTTTATGACCATCCATCTTGACAGCGACCAAGGTGAAAACAATTGTCTAGGAATTGTCGCAAGTGTTTTGCGTATCATATTTACATATATGAGGATAGCAAACTTAGTTAGTTGATGTTGCTAACACTTACTGGATCCAAAATTCAGATCACTTTGACATGCTGAATTTTGACAAGGGAAGATGCAACTAGATGAATATGGACATGACACCTCAAGCATTGACTTGAACTTAAATTGAACCAAAAAATTTATATAGGGTATAAAAATTGTAATGAAATTTCTTTATACAACACGATTGACAACTTTTGTTTGTCCATCTGTCTAAGGATGAAATGTTGGAGATTGGTCCAATTGTGTATTTGTTATATATCCCACAAAACTTGCAAAAAGTGACTGACAAACTGCAGGTCACAGTCAGACACAATGGATGTAGCAATTCAAAGTGAACCCAAACACAATTGAAGAATGAGTGTGTCGTTCTCTGTGCATTGATGCTCTTCTTGCAAGCAACCATGATGGCCATTTTGGAAAACTTATTCACTACAACAAACACAAAGTCATTTTGGTGCTTCATCATAGCTAATCCAATCATAAAATCCATACTGATAAATTTCCAAGATCTGAATGGAAATGCCAAAGGTGTGTAAATTTTCAACTTCTTGGTTGCGGGCTTGGAGATGCAATAAGGAATGCAAGACCTGATGTGGCACTCAATCTTTATGAACATATGAGGCCAATAGAAGTGTTGTTGAAACACTGCTAGTATCTTGGTAATGCTGAAGTGCCTTGTTGTCTTGGCGTAGTGCACCTCCTAAATGAGTCTTTAAGGAGGTGTGCCATCAAGAACACAAAAATGTCCAAGCTGAGTAGAGAGATATCCAATCAGAGAAGTTGTGGTCGCACATGTCAAGCACTGTGATGAGTGCTTGCACTAGTGGATGATTGAGGCAATTTGCTGCCTCATTGTCCTTTCTCTTCATGTGCTTGATCACCAAATGAAATTGCTGCAAGTCATCCACTTCATGTGGTGCACATTCTCCAGATTGATCTGTTTATGAAGAAACTAACGTGGCTTATGATCAGAATGAATGATGGTCTCCTTACCCAAGACGTAGTGACACCATTGCTTAACTGCTTGCATGATGGCATGCATTTTCTCTCATAGATGGAGTACCATTGAATCGTATCACTAAATGTTATTGAATGATAAGAGATCAGATGTCCATTGTTGTGAGCATTGACCGAGTGCATAATCTGATTCCTTTGGTGTGCACGATCTAGTTGAAGGGTTGTGATATGTGCGAGAAACCAAGGACATACATGTGGTAGAAATTTGTAAGTCCAAGAAAACTCCTCAATGCAACGAGATTGTGCAAAGTTCGCCAATCTTGGATTACTTTGATCTTTTTGGATCTACATGGATGCTTGTCTGATCAGTGATGTAGCTTAGATACTAAATATGTATGTTCGAATGTACACTTGGCTAAGTTGACTTGTAAATTGTGTTTGCACAATGTATCTAAGACGCACAAGACATGCTCCAAATGCTCCTCCCAAATCTTTTTTTAGACAAGGATGACATCCAAATAGACAATGGCGAAGCAGTTGGTGAAGGACCAAAGTATGTCATTCATCAGGGACATGAATGTTGTTAGTGCATGTATATAAAACGTGTGAAGCGTGCTTCAAATATTTCTCCTAAGTCTTGTTGTAGGTGAAGATGTCATCCATGTAGACGATGACAAATGAGTTGGTGATGAGCCGAAGTATGTCATTCATTAGGTGCATGATTGTTCTTGGTGCATTGGTCAAGACAAAGGGCATTACCAACCATTCATACAATCCTTCCTTGGTCTTGAATGTTGTCTTTAGGATGGACTAATACTTAATGGTACCTAACTTTAAATCAATTTTGGTGAAGTATTTGAAGTTTTTGGTCAGAGACAAACAATGGAATACACAAAATATTGCACACAATATAAAAATTATACTCAACACACTACATTTCATTGATAAAATAAACACACTTTTATACAATTTACATATCTTATTATTTAGGATATGATCCCTATCTTCTACCTATAACTTCTCCAACAAGACCTATTCTAAGTGATCTGGTTCCTAACAAGCCCAATTACCCAATTAATATAGCTAATAAGCTTAATAAATTAAACCTACTACTAACTATTTATAGTAATTAATCTAAAAACCCAACATTCACCCTCTTACTACATGTAGTTAATACCCTCCTCTTACTACATGTAGTTAATACACTCACAATTCATCATACTTACAAACAATAGTTCATAATACTTACAAAAGTAGAGGGAATGGGCTCGCTACAACTACTAACAATCAAACGAGGGCAAACCCAACGTTCATCAAGAAACACCAAATCAGTATGAACTAGGGCACACGCAATAGTTCATACATACACATCTGTGTGAACAAGGACACACATGATTGTTCACAATAGAACAAATTTGCACAAATAGAGACACACCCACCTGTTTGTCAGAAACATACTAGTAGTGGGAGTAGTCCTCACTACACTTATCCTTAGGTGGAACTGGGCCTCACCTAACAATTACAAAAAACTAGTAGTGGAACTGGGTTCTCACTATGTTCTCAATGGGAGTTGAGCTCACTGATCATCTCATATGCAGCTGGAGTACAATCTTTGCCATCACTACCACTAATTATTACCGGTCTTCAACTTTGTAGTCGTTTTGGCACTGAGTTTGCTACTAAAATAGTGAACCAGTCTTCGAGCTAGTAGTGAGCTCAAGATTGGTAATTACCATATATCCTCCTATAATTCTCCAATCTCCTCTTGAATGCAGCTCACTTAGCCCGATTAATCCCGATGGTCACATGGACCATAGATAATTGGATGAAACTCTCTTGTCAGTTTCAACATTGTTTTACCTAGCACTTGTCTTGTCCATGAAAATGAGATTCCCCACTCAATAAGAAAACTTGTATGGATGTCAAGTTCTCTAAAAAACGCATCCTTATAATTGGTACAATGTATAATAGACACCTTAAACTCTACATTACTGGATACACCCCTATGCCCCACTTGGCACGGGTATGCAGTGTTTTGATATGGGTATGGGGGGCGGTACGCCAGCCCTACGCCCCAAACGTACCCAGCCATACCCACAGGGGCTGGGGCGTACTTTGGGCATAGAGCTGGTGTACCGCCCCCAAAAAAGCATATTTTTAAATTTTTTCCTCCTTATTTCACCAGTCAAAGTCAAATATGGACCCCAAAAAACATTTTAAAGTGCATTTGCAACCCTAAAAGCATGGATCACACTCATTTTATCAAAAGATAACAACACATTTACCTTTCATTGCATTTTTACCTCCCATTGCATATCTGTTCACTCTTGCTGTTTCAATGGCTGGCTGTGTTTTCAAAATGTGAGCCTCAGTCGATTCATCTGTATCTTCTTTATTAGGGCTGTATATAACAGCTATGAAGGTTTCCAGAGCAAGTCAGCAAGTCTTCCAGTTATTTGATTGTGTTTCAGCCTTGCCAAAATAAAGGGAATAAATGTCTGTAACATGATCAAGATGAGGGAGAGGTTGAAATCAATAATGTCTTTTTTTGCTTATCCTCATGTCCCAAAAATATGTTCTCCAAGACTCTTTTTGTGCAGTATATACAGTAAGATCATTTGCACAGGTATAATACGAAAGCTCAACTTGTGAATAAGCTCAAAGAAGAGAACAGGTCATGGTCTTAAGTTGATTTAACACCAGGTCATCTCATTGTAATCTTCAACAAACTGCAGAGAGTGCATTTTCTTTTGTCTTTATTTTTGTCCATACATTGTAACATTTGCAGTTGCACTATGTACTTGTAATAAGACTAATCTACGTTCAACAATTGAATATTATGATATTTGGCATTAAATTATTAGTATTTTTTGTGGTTATTTAACTTATTATGTTTCCTCTATGCATATTATGTGGTTAATTTTGCTTATATGGCTATTTTTATATTTTTAATTTTTTATATATATTTTTGTACGGCCGTACCCAGCCGTACTCAAACCCCCCCAAAAAATATCCCTCGTATCCACGTACCTGATACTTGTACCCATACCCGTACCCGCTACTTGGCAGTTAAACTCTATGTTTATATTCATATAATGAAATATACCGAGCCAAAAATTTTCAACTTTTCAAATTGCAAGTTACAACCAAAGCACCCGTTAAGGTTAGCAGCTAAACCAAAACGATGCTGAAGCAAGAACTCTAACCAAGAATGCGCCGGCGAACGACGAGCATATGGTCAGAGGATCCCTACAATCTAATATACTGAAAGCACGCTCGACACCAAGTATGTGCTACTCAATCCAATATGGAAATGAGGCGACCATATGGTGGAGATAACAGAAATTACAAAACAAGGAACTCTACGTCAAGTATGTGCTACCCAATCCAAAGCGGAGTAAGGGGCTACCATATGACGGAGTGAAATTAATAACAATGCTTTAATTGAAAATACTGAAGAATGAAACTACTCCACACCCAGCATGTGCTTGCTAACCCAGAAGGGAAAGTAGCTACCATAGGGCGGAGCTCTACACCCAGAATGTGCTTGCTAACCCCAATAGGGAAAGTAGCTACCATAGGGCGGAGCTAAAAATTTAATACAATAACTTCATAAACTGAACTTTTGAAATCAGATTTGAACAATTAAAGAATGGCTGCCAGTACTACTGTCAGCTTACAAAATAAGAAGAATTTGCTCTTAGAAAGAAGAAAAACCAGCCACCTATTAAATTCTTCAGATGTTCATAACTCACACAAAATTTGCTCAATCTTCCTGATTTCTGTTGCAAAGTCTCCTCCTTAAGATGGCGCCCAAGCTAGCACCCAAGATCTGATCCAATCTGCATCCAATAATTAATACACGGATTCCAATGCAAACCCCAAGGGTGTCTTGGCTGAATGGGGCGATTTGCTCTAGAAAATAATTGCAAGCTTCAAAACTTCTGAAAATATGAGAAAAGGGGCGCCTAAGCCTAAGGAAGACCATGAAACAATGCCCAGAACCTATTTCTTTATTTTTTCCGATTTATGATTAAAAAACTAGATCTGTCATATACAGAATACCATATCTGAAACAATAATAATACCAAATAACTGATAATGAAATAACTGAAATCAATACAGAAGTAAATACAAATATCAATGACCGAATTCACCACTAGATGCTGTCTTGCAAGCATGAAATGATGCCCAAGCTAGGAGGCCTTCATTCCCCGAAGCAGTTCCAGAGCCAAAGCGGCAGCATAACAATGTCTAAAAACCCAGATACTCAAATGGTAGCCCAATGCCTTCTTTTATAGGCTTCAATTGGCATCTTCTAGAAGCTTTTTCCTTAAGAGTAGCGCCCCCTTTCCATGCAATGTGGCGCCCCCCCCTTCAAGTCCCCCTCTTTTTAAAATAACATTAAGTAATCAAGTCTAGGCCAAGGTCAACGTTAAAATATAACGTTTTTTTATTATTTTATTTTATTTTAAGTGAAATTCACTTATTCCGCCAAGACTGAAATCTGAAGCCCAAAACTGAATGAATCAACTGAAAAGGGGAAGTTAACTCCTTCGACAATCCTGCTAGCTGCCAAAAATAGAATTTACTAAAAATAGTAAATTCCTGAGAATGCTCAGAAAACTGAAATGAACATACCTCTGCGAAGCTCTTGAAAAACCCAGAAGGAATTGGCCATCAAAACTCTGATCAAAGTCATCCTAAAAAATAGGAAACCCTCAATTGCACTTTCCGAGTAGCCTACGGATTTCCGAGAATAGGCCAACGGTCATTAGGAAATCAGATTCTAGAAGGGGTCATTACAGTCCGCCCTTCCCAAAATTGCTTGTCCTCAAGCAATTGAAATCTAGGATGATGCAAAATCTCATCATTTTCCCAAGTTGCATCCTCCATAGGTAAGTCCTTCCACTTTACCAGGTACTCTCGGATGGTTCTTTTCCTCAAAGAACGTTCTCGAACATCAAGTATCTCTTCTGGAATTAGTGCCAATTGTCCCTCTTCATCCAAAGGGGGTAGCTGTGATGATGCAATCACATTAGGTCCAAGTGCCTTCTTGAGACGAGACACATGGAAGACGTTGTGCACTTTGCTATCAATTGGTAGCTCTAATTCATAAGCTACAGCTCCGACTTTTCTGATGACCCTAAAGGGCCCATAGAAGCGAGGTTTGAGCTTCTCAGCTCCACTCTTCTTGAGAGTAGATTGTCTATATGGTTGTAATCTCAAATATACCATATCTCCAACCTCGAAGGAACGCTCAACACGTTTCTGATCCGCATACAACTTTTGTTGATTCTGTGCAATCTGCAAATTATCCTTCAAGGACTTCATTATATCCTGGCTATTTTGCAACAAATCCTTAGCTAGGGGTGCCTTGCTGTCACCAAACACTAAGTCTGCAAAACTAGGTGCCTCATATCCATAAAGTGCTAAGAAAGGAGACATCTTAATAGACATATGGAAAGTAGAATTGTAGCAATACTCACCAATATGCAGCCACTTGACCCAGGTTCTCTGTTGTTCGGACACATAATTTCGCAAGTAGCCTTCCAACCACTTGTTCACCACTTCGGTTTGTCCATCAGTTTGCGGATGGTAGCTAGTGCTTGGTGTAAGCACCGTGCCACTCATTCTGAAGACTTCTTGCCAAAACTTACTTAGGAACTTGCTGTCCCTATCACTCACGATGTTCTTTGGCAATCCATGCAACTTGAACACTTCTTGAAAAAAGAGATCTGCAACTTGAGCTGCAGAAAAGGTACTGGTGATGGCGAAGAAGTGAGCAAATTTAGTTAGCCGATCCACCACTACATAGATGCAATCTTTCCCTTGGGCTTTGGGTAACCCTGTGATGAAGTCCATCGAAATACTTTCCCATTTTTGATTGGGAATAGGGAGTGGTTGTAGCAAACCAGCTGGTAAAGTATGCTCATTTTTATTTGCTTGACAAACAGGACACTCCTGAATGTAGCGTTGAATCTCTCCTTTCAATCCCTTCCAAGAAAACCTTTCTCGGATCTGTCGATAGGTTTTGAAAAAACCTTGGTGGCCCGCAACTGGAATATCATGAAAATTCAAAAGAATTTTCTTCTTCAACTTAGAATCATTCACCAGAAAGATTCTTCCCTTATAGTGTATCAATCCTTCAACCACCTTGTACCTTTCATCATGAAAAGTACCCTCAAGAATGCTAGTTGCAAACTGATTTTTAGCATAATCAGCAAGCAACATGTCTCTCCAATCTGAAGTAAGCTCACTCAATGAACTAAGGTGAGGTCTCCTGGAAAGAGCATCGGCCACTATATTATTTTTCCCTTTGACATATTCAATATCAAAGTCGTAAGCTTGAAGCTTACTCACCCATTTCTGTTGCCTCTCATTTAAATCCTTTTGGTGCATGAAATGTTTGAGGCTATTGTGGTCAGTCTTAACCACGAACTTATTCCCCACCAAGTATTGTCTGAACTTGGCTAATGCATGCATAATAGCAAGCATTTCTTTGTCATAAATTGAATATGTTCTTTCAACTCCTCGTAATTTTCTGCTTTCAAACACGATAGGGTGTTTGTCTTGCATCAGGACAGCCCCCACACCTTCACCTGATGCATCACATTGCAGCTCGAAGGGCTTGGAAAAATCCGGTATTGCCAAAACCGGGCATGAACTCATGATCTTCTTGAACTTGTCAAAAACACTTTGGGCCTTTTCTGACCAAACAAAGGCTCCCTTTTTGGTAAGATCGGTAAGGGGAGCAGCATTCTGTGAATACCCTTTTACGAATCTCCGATAAAACCCACATAGACCCAAAAAACCTTTCAACTGAGTTAAGCTCTCAGGAGGTGGCCAATCAATTACCGCCTTGATCTTTTCGGGGTCCACCTTTACTCCCTCAGCACTGATTATGTGGCCAAGGTATAGTAACTCATTCATCCCAAATTCACATTTGGAAGCTTTTGCAAACAAACTCTCAGATTCCATAATACTAAGCACTTCCTCCAAATGCTTAAGATGTTCTCTCCAAGTCTTGCTGTAAATCAGAATGTCATCAAAAAATACTAACACAAACCTCCTTAAATGATTCTGAAAGACACGATTCATGCAAGACTGAAAGGTAGCCGGGGCGTTAGTCAATCCAAATGGCATGACTAAGAACTCAAAATGGCCATAGTGGCATCTGAAGGCTGTCTTCTCAACATCAGATCCCCTCATTCGAATCTGATGGTAACCCGATCTTAGATCAATTTTTGAGAAGAACTTGGCACCGTGTAGCTCATCAATGAGCTCATCTATCCTGGGTATGGGATATCTGTTTTTGATGGTGCTTTGATTTAAAGCACGATAATCCACGCACATGCGCATAGTACCATCCTTCTTTTTCACAAGGACCACTGCAGAAGCAAAGGGGCTCTTGCTTGGACGGATGAAACCCATCTTCAAGAGTTCTTGAATATTCTTCTCGATCTCGTCCTTTTGCCTCTTCGGGTACCGATATGGAGTTATGATCACCGGTTTTGCCCCTTCCTTGAGCTCAATGATGTGTTCTGAACCTCTATCAGGAGGTGGTCCAGGAGGTAAATCAGCAAACACTTTACTCTTCTTGGTGAGTAAAGATTGAATATCAGGAGGATACTCTACTTTCGTTTCAGCAGGACTAGCTGGAAGAACCATGCATTCCGCAGCCCAGTCCACTTGGTCATGACGTATCAACCTTGCCATCCTTTTGAATGACACAATCCGAGGGCCACCATTTGACATCCCTCTCAACAACACCTTCTTTCCATTGTATAGAAACTTGAGTTCCATGGTTTGCAGATTTAAAGAGATCTCTCCAAGAGATCGCAGCCACTGAATGCCAAGGACAGCATCCGTATCACCAATATTAACCACATAAAAGTCATCTTTGACTTCGTAATTGCCCAATTGCATTGACATGTTGGGAACCCTTTTGGTACAAGAGATGTGGAATCCATCCGCCACCATAACTTTGAACCCTTCAAAATCTTCTGTTTGCAACTCCCTCTTTGCCACCACAGCTTCATCAATGAAGTTATGGGTTGCTCCAGTATCAATTAAAGCAACGATACGCTGCCCTTTGATCATCCCACGTATTTTGAAAGACTCATTCTTTTGGAAGCTTGAAAGTTGAGCCAACGTACCACCACTTTCTTTTTCGCTTTCAAGCTCTTCAGGGACTCTTTCAACTTCACTCTCTTCGGAATCAGATTGCTGGTCCGAAAAATCAGAATTACTCTCACCAGCGGAGTAATACTCAATCTGGTGGAATTTGATTGCTTTTGAGCAAACATGGTCTGGAGACCATTTATCTTTACATCGGAAACATAGCCCCTTTCTTCGGAGTTCATTGATAGTTTCCGGATCCAATCTTTTGCCAAGAGGTTTCTGCTGGTTAAACTCCTTTTGGAAAGGCTTTTGTTGAAACCTTCTCCCTCTATCCTTCTTGTGGAAGGATGGTTTAGGATGGAACTTAGTTTTGGGAGCAGCCCACTCCATGTTTCTAGCTTTTTTCATTGCTTCTTGTAAAGACGGTGGATCAAAAGCTTTGATCCATCCCTTGAGTGGCTCCATCAAACCTTCGCTGAATAAGATCACTAATCTTCTTTCTGTGATTCCAGTGACCATAACTGAAAGTCTTTGAAACTCAGCTATGTAGGCATCAACAGTGCCATACTGCTTCAACTGCGCCAACTCCCTAAAATGCACTTCTGGGTCCTTCTTCTCGAACCTCTCAATGAGTCTATTGGTGAATTCATCGTAGCTAGTGATTGATCCATGACCCAAAGTGACTAGGCCATGGTACCACCACTCATGCGCTACCCCATCTAGGTGTAGCGTGGCGAATTTAATCGCATCTTCTTCAGCCATTGGCCTAAGGGCCAAATAGTTGTCTAATTTCTGAATCCAGGCTCGAGCAGAACTATTGTCACTTCCATCAAAGTGGGAAAGCATTAGCTTGTTGATAGCTTGATGCAAGTCTCCTTGTGCTGGAGTTCTTCTGTGATCATAATTTCTCCCTTGTCCCTTATTCTTTCTCTTATGATCAATAAATTCATTATAGGACATGCCCATTTTGATTTCTTCAGGAAGAGAGTCATACTCCGCATGATCACGCCTCAATTGTTCCACAAATGAAGAATTCTCTTCAGGATCAGGTTGGGTATTGACTGGTGTTAAAAAGGTGGGTTTGAAAGGCCTTGACGAAATGTAAGTGTTGTTTGAAGCAGGTCGAGCAACACTTCCATTAAATTGATTCGAAGCACTAGGCTCTCCTCTATAGCCGGAATTGGTCTGGAGATTTGGGTTTTGACCCACTTTTCCCAACATGAGGGATACCATATCCATTAAGGCATCCATTTTCCTTTCAAATCTCTTTTCCGGACTTAGAGATCTTTCTCTACCCTTCCCACTATCATTTCTAGGATTGGTAAACCTCTCGTTACCCCCTACTGATCTCTCACCTTCTGCCATATCTACTTCTTGAGAAGACTCCCAATGAGCCCTCAAGATCTCTGAAGCTGTCTGACCTTCGGGAACCTGATACCACTGGAACTGTTTTGCAATTTTCTTATCTTCTCTTGCAATGTATCTCTTTTCTCTGTCACTCATAGATGGTTTGCTCACAGGATGGCAGGATCTTGGCTCTGATACCACTGAAATATACCGAGCCAAAAATTTTCAACTTTTCAAATTGCAAGTTACAACCAAAGCACCCGTTAAGGTTAGCAGCTAAACCAAAACGATGCTGAAGCAAGAACTCTAACCAAGAATGCGCCGGCGAACGACGAGCATATGGTCAGAGGATCCCTACAATCTAATATACTGAAAGCACGCTCGACACCAAGTATGTGCTACTCAATCCAATATGGAAATGAGGCGACCATATGGTGGAGATAACAGAAATTACAAAACAAGGAACTCTACGTCAAGTATGTGCTACCCAATCCAAAGCGGAGTAAGGGGCTACCATATGACGGAGTGAAATTAATAACAATGCTTTAATTGAAAATACTGAAGAATGAAACTACTCCACACCCAGCATGTGCTTGCTAACCCAGAAGGGAAAGTAGCTACCATAGGGCGGAGCTCTACACCCAGAATGTGCTTGCTAACCCCAATAGGGAAAGTAGCTACCATAGGGCGGAGCTAAAAATTTAATACAATAACTTCATAAACTGAACTTTTGAAATCAGATTTGAACAATTAAAGAATGGCTGCCAGTACTACTGTCAGCTTACAAAATAAGAAGAATTTGCTCTTAGAAAGAAGAAAAACCAGCCACCTATTAAATTCTTCAGATGTTCATAACTCACACAAAATTTGCTCAATCTTCCTGATTTCTGTTGCAAAGTCTCCTCCTTAAGATGGCGCCCAAGCTAGCACCCAAGATCTGATCCAATCTGCATCCAATAATTAATACACGGATTCCAATGCAAACCCCAAGGGTGTCTTGGCTGAATGGGGCGATTTGCTCTAGAAAATAATTGCAAGCTTCAAAACTTCTGAAAATATGAGAAAAGGGGCGCCTAAGCCTAAGGAAGACCATGAAACAATGCCCAGAACCTATTTCTTTATTTTTTCCGATTTATGATTAAAAAACTAGATCTGTCATATACAGAATACCATATCTGAAACAATAATAATACCAAATAACTGATAATGAAATAACTGAAATCAATACAGAAGTAAATACAAATATCAATGACCGAATTCACCACTAGATGCTGTCTTGCAAGCATGAAATGATGCCCAAGCTAGGAGGCCTTCATTCCCCGAAGCAGTTCCAGAGCCAAAGCGGCAGCATAACAATGTCTAAAAACCCAGATACTCAAATGGTAGCCCAATGCCTTCTTTTATAGGCTTCAATTGGCATCTTCTAGAAGCTTTTTCCTTAAGAGTAGCGCCCCCTTTCCATGCAATGTGGCGCCCCCCCCTTCAAGTCCCCCTCTTTTTAAAATAACATTAAGTAATCAAGTCTAGGCCAAGGTCAACGTTAAAATATAACGTTTTTTTATTATTTTATTTTATTTTAAGTGAAATTCACTTATTCCGCCAAGACTGAAATCTGAAGCCCAAAACTGAATGAATCAACTGAAAAGGGGAAGTTAACTCCTTCGACAATCCTGCTAGCTGCCAAAAATAGAATTTACTAAAAATAGTAAATTCCTGAGAATGCTCAGAAAACTGAAATGAACATACCTCTGCGAAGCTCTTGAAAAACCCAGAAGGAATTGGCCATCAAAACTCTGATCAAAGTCATCCTAAAAAATAGGAAACCCTCAATTGCACTTTCCGAGTAGCCTACGGATTTCCGAGAATAGGCCAACGGTCATTAGGAAATCAGATTCTAGAAGGGGTCATTACATATAACACAGCTCAAAAAATTATAGTTAACACTAATAAAATGTGTGCTACTTCCTTAATGGAAATACTTGTATCATTCATGTGGTAAGTTGCGCTCATATATGTAAGACACCCACCTTTTATAAAAGGTTTCATCACGTGTATTTTCCAATGTTTTGACTAGAAATGTTTTAGCATATGGCTATTAAAAATGTTTTAGTATATGGCTATTAAAAAAATTGAAAGTGAGTACAATATAAAACATAAAAGGCACTTAATACTATGCTCCACATGTCCGCTGCTCCTTTTTTCAATGACAAAATCAAAGATGCACAGAAGAGTCAAACCTTTAACAAATCCAACTCAAATAAACACGCTTCTCCTTTGTGTTTTTGTTTCACAAAAGTTCCCAGATCAAGATTATTTGTATTTATTTTGAAAAATGATCCGTCAACATTAATTCATCCATTTATGTCCTTGTATTCTCGTTGGGATGCAACATTGCACTGTGGCACTATTATTTTCTTCTTCTGAGTGCCCAACTAAGCATTGTCTTCATGTTGCAAATGTTGTCTATAAATCTGTCTATCTGCACTCCATATGCTTACGCTTTAAGACTTCAAGCTAATTATGTAGATCACACGCCTTGGTTCTTTCACACTCCCTCAATGCTGCCAAACTTTTATATTGGATGTTGCTGTAACTCACGACTGGCAGGATCTGATAATTGATTTTATAAAGCTTCTCAGTCCATATACTTGTGCCTAACAAGCTGCATACGCCTCAGCACTGATTTTTTTAATTTAAACCCCTCTTCTGCACACCCAACAAACTGGTCTCAAAGCCCATAGCACACCCAGACCTCTCCTTTAGCGTAGCTCTTCAGAATTTTGAATGCCTTTTACACAGGTGGTGTACTTCTCACACCCTGAGGATATGTTGCAGCACCTTCTCACCGGTTCTTTGATATGCCTTTGTTTGCATTTATATGGTCATTAAATAGTGTATTTGTCCGTACATTACAAAATATGTAAGCCACTTCTAATCTCTCAGGTTTCCTAAAATATAATTACACAAACTCATCCTTGTAGAGTGCACAAAAAACTAAAACTATGCTTAAACTACACACAAATTCAACATAAGAAGATTTACATCAGATGGGGCAATAAAGAAGCAATATGGCTGCCCCTGGCGAATTCAATGGCCTTTCATCCCACTGATCACAGGCTCTCCTCACCTCCTGCTCTGATTTCAAATGAAGGTTTTGGTCAGAGACAAACAATGGAATACACAGAATGTTGCACAAAATATAAAAATTATACCAAACACACTACATTTCATTCATAAAACCAACATACATTTATACAATTTAGATATCCTACCATTTAGGATATGATCCATATCTTTTGTCTATAATTTTTCCAATAAGACCTATTCTATGTGATCCGGCTCCTAACAAGCCCAACTACCCAACTAGCATAGCTAATAGGTTTGATAAATTAAACCTACTGCTAACTATGAGCAATACTTAATCTAAAAAAAGTATTTTATACCCCGGAGCTGGTCCAAGAGATCGTCAATGCAAAGTAGTGGGTACCGACTCTTCAATGTTATCTTGTTGAGTGTGCAATATTCGATGTGCATGTGCCATGTGCCATCTTTCTTTGGCACAAGGACTATTAGGCTGCCACAAGGAGAAGAGCTTGACCCGATCTTTCATTGATCAAGGAACTCTTGGATCTGGTGATGGACTTCATCATTCTCCCAAATGGACCAGTGGTAGAATGGACTGTTTGGAAAATGGGATCCAAGAACCAAATCGATCTGATGCTTTACTGCGCAATGTGTTGGAAGGCCTTCTCGTTCTTCGAAGATGTCTCCATATTGATGCAGTAACCTGTCGAGTTGTTGTTACGATGATTGTGTGGAATGGCATGCTGTCAATGTTTGCTTACTCAGCAGCATAAGTACATTTAGATGACCCATGAGTAGCACGAACTTTTGTGCATGTGAGATGAGCTTGCGACATTGTTTGGCAAAGACCAAAGTGTGTTTGGTCTTTGGAGGTGACTTTAGGAGATTGAAGAAGTGATCTTTGACAAGAATAGTACACTGCTACGGCTTGGCTTGATATGTATCATCACTGTCATACACATACAGCATTCCAAGCAAGATGTCACAGATCTCTAGTGGTGTGACATCACAAGTGACTGTGTTTTCCATAGGCTTGATTGCATTATTAAAATTGCATTGTCGCCAAATATAGATATCCTTCCCTTGTTGGAGCCATCTGAATATGGTCAAGGATGTGTTTCAATGGCCAGGCCCAAGCGCTGGGCTGTAGTTTGCACAATGATGTTCTTTTGACTGCCATTGTCAATGTTGACTCATAGTTAGGGAATCCAATTGAGGATGACCTTAAACCATGTAGCGCACAGATCAACACAACAATGATTGACTCATAGTCTTACACACAAAAACGGAATACAAACAAATGTGACAACAATAATCTTTATTGATTTCAATGGCAGAATTTACATCAGCACACAAAGTGTCTTATTACAGACATTACAAATTAATGCAGTCTACAACCACCTTTATTGAGATGCATTACAATCCCCCTATTCCGATTGCTCTAGATTGATTGTTATAGATGTTCTAAGATCTCACCTAAGGTGCCTTGACTCATATGTAGAGCCTGTTTATATAGACACAAGATCCACCGACTTATATTAATGCTCCCAATAACCCACTACAATCATTTAGATGCTCATAATGCATTGTTATACACCACAAACATGTTGAACACAACTATCTACTAAGAGGAGGGTGGGGGCGGGGCGAACGGGTGAATCAATAGATGAGCTAAAACTAGTTGATTTAAAATTTCAGAGGAAATATCAATTCATATGCATATTAAAGAACAGATGCAGAGATCACACACACACAAAAGCACATTACACCAGATTTATACGTGGAAAACCCAAAAGGAAAAACCATAGTGAGAATAGCTACTAGAATCTACTGTTCTAATCCAGCCTCACAATTAAATCACCTCACTGGCAAAACCACACTAGTTACATTCAAGGACGCTTATCCTTAGGAGACACCAATCCCCTAACTGAGCACCAACTCAATTTTTTTGAAGGCACCAACCAATCAGAACTATGGAGCTACAAGTCTAGTAAACAAGACAGATTCATGAAAGAATCTATTTCTATTTCTTTGTTACAAGTCTGGTATGTAATTGCTCAATCTCTGCACATTCTATGTATGCTCTTTCTTCCTCTCTGCTCAATCTCTGCACATTCTGACTTTCGCTATGTGTTTGCATATATCTCTCATCGACAACCTTTTACTCTATCTGCATATATTCTATTCAAACACTCTTCATTCCCCCTTTTTCTTCTGTGTTTTTACTCTGTCTGCATATATCTCTCAAAATTGCGACGGCAACAGTAACAACAGAACAATGTTTTTGATGTCGTGTATATACAATGAATTTTAGGGTTTCATGTCTCTAATTGTGTTCATACTTCAATTGCACTTAACCGATTCCAGTTCTTGATTCTCATTTAATGCGACTTTAACTTATACGCTTTCCTGTGTCTCGGATCATGCATCACACTGCAATGTTCAACTCTCTTTTCTATTTTTGGCAATTGCTGGAATCAGGTCATAACTGCGTCATTTTCTGTTGGTACTAGTCATTGATGCCTGTGATTTTGTTATTGATGTCAAAGGAAGCAGGTGTTATTCTGCATTAATGCCAAAGGATGAGTTGAACAGTTGTTAATCGGATTTCTCCAATGCCTTTACTTCACAATCTTGTCAAGTCAAGTGGGGTGAAAAGTTCGAATGGGTCAAGCCAAGCAATGGGAAAAGTCCGAATTGGTCTAGCGAAGAGTGATCGGGGATTCGCAAATGCTTTATTTCTTTTGTGATTATAAGCTAAGCAAAGTGAAAAGTCCGAAATGGTCTAGAGAAGAAGTAATCGGGGTTTCGGGAGCATCTTACTTCTCTTATGATTATAAGCTAAGCAATGTAGGAAACCGGAAAGGGTCCAACTAAGAGGTGATCGGGGATTTGCAAGCACGTTACTTCTTTATGTTGATAAGCTAAGTAGAAGTAAAAACCCGAAAGGGTCTAGAAAAAGTAATCGGGCTTTTGAAGAGGGGCTGCGTCTTTCAAGTTGATAAATCAAGTAATGTCAAAAACCCGAAAGGGTCTACAAGAAGCAATCAAGATTTTTCAGTGGCTCTACTTCTTGTACGTACATAAGTCAAGAAGGATGAAAAACCTGAAATAGCCTTGAAGAATTCCTTCGGAGGAATTCTTTCGGAAAAAGTGGCAAGGACAATTCTTTCGGAAAAATTGTCAAGTTCTTTTTTTCGGAAAACTGTCCCTTTGCAAAACTCTGAAGGGTATATTCAAAAAGCCGAAGGACACTTTGAAGAAGGCCAAAGGACACTCTAAAGAAGGCGGAAGGGTATGTGAACCCTTTGAAGAAGGCCGAAGGACACTTTGAAGAAAGCTGAAGGGTATTTGAACCCTTTGAAGAAGGCCGAAGGACACTTTGAAGAAAGCCGAAGGGTAAGTCAAAAAGTCCGAAGAGTATATGAACCCTTCCAAAGATGCCGAAGGGCACTTTTCAAAAAGCCCGAAGGGTAAGAGGACCTTCGGAAGAAAAGCCGAAGGGTAGTTTCGAAAGAGCCTGAAGGGAAAGTACACCATTGTAAAAAATTCGAAGGGTAACTTCGGAGAAAGGTCTCGAGAGAAAAGACTCAGACAAAAAGTCCAAAGAAATGTCTCGGACAAAAAGTTCGAAGGAATTCGAAAAAAGAGCCCGAAGACCAAAAAGAAAGACTCGGACAAAAAGTCCGAAGAAAAGAAAGCCCGAAGGATAAAGAGAATGGCCCAAGAAAGAGAAGAGCACGAGAAAGAATATGAAGAAGATGAGCTTGATAGAAAGAGCCTAAATAAGAAAAGCCAAAAGGAGAGAAAGCCCGAATAGAAAGGGTGAAAGCGAACAAAAAGAATATCGAGAAACGAGATAAAAATCGACGATTCAAGAATAGGGAAAACAACATACGACTCAAAGAAACGGTGACTGGCACCAAAGACAAAATGAGTAATTCCTCGATTAAAGAAAGGACTAGGCAAACGATGAACTCGAAAAGGTCTACACGGGGCTCGAAACTGATCGATTCAACCAATCAAATCTCGATTGGAGAAGCTGTGCATTTATGAGATAAACTAAGCATACGTCAAATGAAAAAAGAGTTGACCATTGCAAGGTGACACATAAACTGAGGCACGAGAAACGTGCAAGTATAAGTCATCTTTAATGAGAACTGGTTTAGTGCAATTGGGTGTGTACGCAAGGAGAAGATGAAAAACCCTAAAAGGTCATTGAATATAAACGACTTCATGAGAACTTTATGTGTTGTCACTGCTGCTACTGTGTTTTCAAGTGTGAGAAAAAGGGTTGTCGACAAAAGAAATATGTAGACAGAGTAAAATGTAGAGAAGGAAGGGGAATGAAGTGTATCTGAATAAAGAATAACCAGATATATGCAGATACAAAGTGAGAGACATATGCAGACAAAGATTAAGCAAGTAGAAAGATAGAGCACACAAACAATGAGAAGAAGGTGAGCAGTTACAGATTAGACTTGTAACCAAGAACATTGAACTGGATTTACTTGTGAATCCATCTTGTACACTGGAGTCATAGCTCCATAGTTTAGATAGGTTGGTGCCTACATACAAACTGGGTTGGTGCTCAGTAAGGAGATTGGTGTCTCCTAAGGATCGGTGTCCTTGCATGTAACCAGTGAGGTTAGCCAGTAAGGCATTTTATTGTGAGGCTGGATTAGAATAGTAGATTCTAGCAGTTGATTCTCACCGTGGTTTTTCTCTTTGGGTTTTCCATGTAAAATCTGGGGTTATGTGTTTCTGTATGTGTATGACTTCTGCATTTGTTCTTTGATTTACACATGAATTCACATTTTTTGTGAAAAGGTTTTTAACGGACTAGTTTTAGATCATCTATTGATTCACCTCCCCTCTCAGTAGATAGGTGTGTTCAACATTTCCTTAATCGAGGATTGATTGGTTGAATCGATCAATCTCGAGCTCTATGTAATCATTTATAGGGTTTGTCTGTTCCTTCATTTGTTCGTTGAGAACATATTAAATGCGGGCCTTTGATTTCTTTCTTCGTGCCAAGTCTAACCATCAAGCTCCTTTTTGCATCTCGCTATTTCCTATATATCAGGATCGCTTTCGGTCCTTTCGATTTATTCAAATATGCTCGATCCATAACTTTAGTCAGATGTTAATCTTCAGTATATTTGACTTCATCTCGCTTGTTGCGGCATTCATGAGAGCTTTTGCTCTGATAGATCTTACCGGACTTGCTCGGTCTTTGACTTTGCCACTATGCATTAACCTTTGAGCACTTTTAAGGCTTTCGATCCACTCGCTCCGTTGGATCTTCTTAGTCCTGACTTGCGTGTGTCATTGGATCATCAAAGATGCTTGCTCTTCATGTTGACTAGATCGTTAACCTTCAACATGTTGACTTCATCTCACTTCTTTCCGCGTCTTTGAGATGCTCCCCCTCCGTCGATCTCTTCAGAATTGCTCGATCTTTAATCTCACCTTGATCCTTTGGCAATATTGCGAGTGTCCTATACTTCATCCGAAATATCCTTCGGACAAATTGTTGCGGGCTTTTTGTCTACATGCTCTTCGAAACAATTTTTGTGGGCTTTTTGTCTAAGTGCCCTTCGAGACATTTGAATTTCCCTACAATTCTTTGCTCGTTTGTTTAAGACACATACCCTTGGGGATTTCGTAAAGTGCTTTTTGGAGCCTTGGTTCGGGTCACTTATTCTTCAACATTTTTTGTAAAGATCCACATACCCTTCGGCACTTTGCAAATGTACCCTTCGGCTTTTTGAAAAGATCCCTTCAGAAGCTTTTGAACAA
The DNA here is from genome assembly GCA_037957365.1 of Torreya grandis. Taxonomy (NCBI): domain Eukaryota; kingdom Viridiplantae; phylum Streptophyta; class Pinopsida; order Cupressales; family Taxaceae; genus Torreya; species Torreya grandis. The sequence goes on from JARHVA010000138.1 coordinate 3,423,627, forward strand.
TCCACATACATTTCGTCTTTTTTGTAAAGGTCCACATACCCTTCGGCCTTTTGCAAAATACCCTTCGGCATTTTTGCAAGTGTCTACATATCCTTCGGCTTTTTTGTAAAGGTCCACTTACCCTTCGGCTTTTTGCAAAAATAACCTTCAGAAACTTTTGATCGGATCATTTCCTTCGGGACAATTGATCCGAAAGAATTGTCTTCACCAATATTTCCGAAAGAATTCCATGAGTCAATTCTCCCGAAATAATTCCCAAGCACTTTCCCGAAAGAATTCCCAAGCTTGTAAAATCGTCTAAGTGTTCAAATACCGTTCAACCACCTGGGAGCCCTACTTTACACCTTCATAACTTTTGCTCCTTCCATCCGCATGACTTAGAACTTGGACCATAAGGAATAGGCACAACCCTGAGTAGCCTGGTGTGATTGTTTCCTCCAGATGTTGCCATATATGCAAATGTAGTCACCAACAAACTGTGTACTAAGCCATACTCAACAAACTAACAGAGCCATTCATATGAATATTCTGGGAATTCAAGGTGCACATACAATCTCCATGAGGACTCTACAACTGATCTGATCAGCTCAACACCTTTGTCATTAATGCTTGATAGAACATTTATCATTTGACATCAATGACAATAGTACAGACAACAATCTCCCTGTACACCATGACACTCAAATTGCCAACAAAACATTAAATGTATAATATAATATTAAAGATCCATAACACATCACGGTCATAACGCATCACAACAAGACATTAATTGAACTCTTAATATCCATCCATTATTCAAGGCACTAAAAGAATGGTTAGAGACTTGTGCCCAACAATGATATAGTGTGGAGATTGCAACTTACAAGATCAAGTCAAAATGATTCGCAACCAAAAGTTGCGTGTAGAAAACCATACACAAGGTTGCGCAAGAACCTCCTTATCATAGGATTGCACCCCACTATTCCTTTGTAAGATATTGCAAGCTTCATAAAGCAAAGTTGCACAATAGTAAGCTCAGGGATCGCAAAAATTTAAATCCACTTAGTTGCACAAAACTCCTCATACTTGCGCAAAGACATCCAACTAGCTTGCACAAAGGTTCACAAAAATCCCCAAGCCTAAGTCCCTAACCACTTTACGTCTAGGCTGCACAAACCAAACTAGCTACGCGAAAGTAACTCAACACGCATGCAAATGCTATGCAAAACAACACAGAACTTGAATGTAATCAAAGATTTGCACACCCCTCTCAAAGAATGCTAGGGTGGGGACTTGCTTTGGGAGAGTGGCGACCCCTCTCAAGAGAGCAAATTGGCTCCAGAACCCTCTTCTAGGGTCAAAGGTAATTTTAATATTTTATCCCAGCATTGGCAAGTCATTTTTGGATCAATTTGCAGGTTCTGAGGGCCATTTCGTGCCCTAGGAATATTCATTAATTTAATATAATATTTTGCAGCTTGGGCGACTAGCTTGGGGAGGTTCGAAAGGTTGGTAGAAGGGTAAATTCCAAGAATTGAATATTAGAATCATTTCCCTAATTTTTCTTAAGTGTAGCAACTCACTTGAGGAAGTTTTAAGGGTGTTTCGTGAGTGGAAACGTAGTTCTTTCACACAAAAATCAGAATATTTGCAGGGTTATTTTTCAACTTCGTCAATATATCTTGGCCAAAAAGGTACCTTGTTTTCAGTTTATTATTCAACTATTTTTGGTGTTTTTGCTTGGAAATTCTTCAAATTTTTCAGCTAGGGTTTGTTGGTTTTGTGGATCAGATTATCAGTTGATTGGCAATTTTTTCTAAGGGTTTGTTGGAAAACCCAATCTCGGTCTAATTGTCCCAACAATATTCTGCTGCACAGGGCAACCCTAAGTGGGAGAAAGTGATGCAATTAGAAAATGATGCCTTGATGAGAAACAGTACTTGGACATTGGTGGATTTACCTCCAGGGAAGCAACCATTGGCTGCAAATGGGTGTACAAAGTCAAATGCAAGGCTGATGGTACTTTGGACAAGTACAAAGCTTGTCTTGTTGCAAAAGGATTTTCACAACATGAGGGAATAAACTACGATGAGACTTTTGCTCCTACTGCCAAAATGGTCACATTTCGGTTACTTCTATCGCATCTCAGTTTGGTTGGAAAGTATTTCAAATGGATGTCAAAAGTGCTTTCCTTAATGGCGATCTAGATGAAGAAGTATACATGGTGCAGCCTGAAGGTTTTTAGGACCCTGATCGTGATCATTTGGTTTGCAAATTGGAGAAGTCTTCATATGGGCTGAAGTAGGCTCCTCGAGCCTAGTCCATCAAGATTGATCAGCATCTACAAGATTTTGGATTCAGACAGAGTCCATCTGATCCAAATCTCTATATCAAAAGCACTGATGATGACATTGTCATACTCATTGGGTATGTTGATGACCTTGCCATCATAGGTAGTGGAGACACGGCAATTCAGAAAGTCAAATCAATTTGTGCACTGCTTTTGATAGATTGATTTAGGCCTCCTGCACTATTGTTTGGGTGTAGAATTCTGACAACATGACCACTCCATTTTAATTGCTCAGATCAAGGATGCCACTACTTTGTTGAAGAATTTTGGAATGATGGATTGTGATCATGCTTCTACACCTATGGAGGTAGCGCTGAAATTGTCAGTGCATGATGATTCATTATTGGTCAATGAATCATTATATAAACACTTGGTGGGCAGCTTGATATATCTTACCACCACTCGATCAGATTTATGTTTTGTTGTTAGCTATATTTCTCAGTTTTTGTCTCAACTGAAGTTACCTCACTGGACAGCAGCAAAACATGTTTTGAGATATGTCAAAGGTACTCTTGACTTTGGCATTCTCTATCAAAAGACAACATATTTCAGATTGAATGGTTATACAGACTCTGATTGGGGAGGATCCATTGATACTCGAAAATCCACCACCGAGTATATGTTTTCTTTTGGCTTAGGAGGTGTTTCGTGGCATAGCAAGCTTCAACATACCATTGCTCTTTCTTCCACTAAAGCAGAATACAAAGCAGCAGTCAGTGCCAGTTGTGATGCAGTTTGGCTACATCGGATTCTTGTTGATTTCCAACTTCCTTCATATACACCTACTCCACTATTTTGTGATAATCAAAGTGTATTGAAGTTAGTAAAGAATCATGCTTTTCATGCTCACATTAAACACATCGAGATACATAATCACTACATTTGACAGTTGGTTGATTCTAGTGACGTTTCTTTTCACTTATGTGCTTCTACAGAGAAACTTGTAGATCTACTGACTAAACCTCTTGGTTCTATTCTTTTTGTAAAGTTTCGAGACAAACTTGGAGTTGTCTCTAGTTTAGTCATTAATAGAGGGTGTTAAATAATGTAATTAGGCTTGACTAAAATTAGTTAAGGACTAAACAGGTAATCTCCATAATTGTTGTAACCATTTTTGGATTGCATAAATAAAGATCAATGCACAGAGGAAGACATCAAGTGCTTCTCACAATTACTTCTCTTTTCATTTGCTAATAGTGGACCACCCCTTTGATAGATCGGGTGGCCATGGTGGGGGTGTTAAGGCATGTGCTAATGTTACACCAGAAATCAGAGTGACACTAGAGAAAAAAGAACAATAACTAGCTGGAAAGCACGCAGCTGCACAAAAAAAATTTCAGGAGCACATCAAAAAGTTTTTCTGCAAGCATGTCATCTTCATTTATGAAGTCAAACACTAGTGGAAGTGAAACAATTCCTAGCATGTGGAAGCCAATAGAGAAGTAAGACGTGGAAGATTCATTCACTGATTTATTTTATTCAAGTGTCATTCCATTCAATGTAGTTAGGAGTCCATTCTTTATAAATGCAATCAAGAAAGCCTCTAAATTTGACAAAGGATACATTCCACCTAGTTCTGAGAAGCTTAGGACCACTCTTTTGGAAAGGTCAAAAGAGAGGATCACTGAAAACATAGCAGAGGTCAAGGCCTCTTGGAGTGTAACAGGGTGCAGTATATTGAGTGATGGCTACTCTGGGATGTGTCAAAGGCCATTGATCAATATCCTGGTATATTGCCCTCATCTTTCTTGAAAGTGATCAACACCATGAATCATAAGAAAACTTTAGAATATGTTTTCAAAATTTTAGATGAAGCAATTCTTGAAGTGGGTGAAGAAAATGTAATTCAGGGTGTCACTGATAATAACACAAATTGTAGGAGCTAGAAAAATGCTTATGGAAAAGTATCCACAAATTTATTGGAGGCCATGTGCAACACATTGCCTTAATTTGCTACTTCACGACTTAGCCAAATTTTCATAGGTGCATGAAGCAATTCAGAGAGGGAAGACAATTGCAAATTTCATAAGGAACCACCGTCTCACATTGAGCATTTATCAACAACATGCATCTACGGAGTTGTTGAGGCCTTGTGAAACAAAATTTACCTATTTTTATATCACTTTAAAAAGAGTGGTTGAAGAGAAATCAGCAATAAGGTCAATGATTTGTTGCAATCAGTGGGAAAGGCCTGTAGTTTCAACAAGCCTTAAGGGAAAGCAAGCAGAACAAATCATTTTAAACACTGAATTTTGGGAAAGTGCAAACAAAGTTCTAAAAATATGTGACTCTATTGTTGATGTGCTTCGCATGGTTGATGGTGACACCTCTTGTCTTGGCATGCTTTATGAGGCTATGGACCATTGTAAGGAATCCATTTAAAAGACATTCAATGATGTGGAGAGAGATTACAAAGAAATATGGAATGTAATTGATGTCAGATGAAAAATAATGCAAACACCCTTGCATGCAGCGGTTTGTTATCTAGAGCCTAAGCTCTTTCATATAGATAGAGAAGTCATGAGTGGACTTTATCAAGCCATTGACAGGGTTGTCCCAAACCCTGAACTTGCATATATAATTCGAGACCAAACAAGGGCATTTTGGGCACAAGAAGGGGTATTTGCAATAGCAAGGGCCAAGTATGATATGCCACGTCTTGAAGGTTACAAATGGTGGAAATCTTATGGATCAAGTACAAAGGAACAAGAACAGTTTGCTATTCGAATTTTGAGTCAAGGAGCAAGTGCGTCAGCATGTGAGAGGAATTGGAGTTATTTTGACCACATTCAATCCAAGAAAAGAAACAGGTTATTGTGTGGAAAGTTAGTAGATCTTGTTTATGTTAACAGCAATTTACGGCTATGCATGAACAAAATGACAAAAGAATCTTCTTCACAACCCCACCCTGTTGCAGCTAACTTAGCGGACACAGATGATCTTGGCTTCCTTTGTGATGAACTAGTCATAATGTTGTTGATGAGCCAAGTGCTCTTGATGATATAGAACTTTTTGATGTAGCTAGTAGTCTATAATGCCATAGGGTGTTGGTTTTTGATGATATAAAAAAATTTGTTGTATAGTTCGAATGAAGTTTAAGAGCTTAATATTACATGTTTTACATTTTGAGACAGTTTTTTAAGAAATATCCATAATACTTTGATTTGACTTATTTTTATATATTTCTTATGTTTTTCTAAGGTTCAAACTTAATGGTGAATTTTTTTTAAAACAACTGGAAGAGTTCAATTGCCACCTTCGAAATTCAAGAAGCACTACGGATCTTCTCTACAAAGAATGTCTCTTGAAAGTAGAGTTACAAGAATGGGAAACTAGGAAGGAAATAGTGTGGAAGCAAAAATCTAGGATCTAGTGGCTTAAAGAAGGGGATAAATTTTTTGCTTTCTTCCATAAATCATTATTGTCTTGATGGGTCCACAACCACATTAACTCTCTTTCTAAAGCAGATGGGAACAAAGAATAATCTTTGGAGGAAATGAAGCAATTGGCTCAACAATATTTTCAGCAGTTGTTTATAGCTCAACCTCTTCATCGAGCACCCCAACAAGAAGTGTTAGATACTTTGCCTTGTCTTATTTCTCAGTAAGAAAATGAGCAAATTATCAAACCAGTCATAGAAAAAGAGTTACAAGGAGTAGTGTTCACTATGAATAAAGGTAAAACCCTTGGTCTAGATAGTTTCCCAATTGAGTTCTACCATGCTTTCTAGGATATAATCAAAATGGACCTCCTTCAAGGGGTAGAAGAGGTACAGACAGCGAAAACAATGCTTAAGGAAATTAATAAAACTTTCATAGCTCTCATTCCCAAGGCTAAAAAGGTGGAGGATATTTATGGTTTTTGACCTATAGCTTTGTGTAATGTCTTGTATAAAAAAGTTACCAAAGTCATGGCAGAAAGCTCTTCTTCACAAGATTATATCTCGTGAACAAGGAGCATTTGTTCTTGGGTGCCAAATTCATGATGAGATCATGTTAGCTCAAGAAGTCCTTCAATTTATGGACATCCAAAAATCCCTAGCTATGTTTAATTGACTGGATTTGTCTAAGGCATATGATAGACGGATTGGGGCGTTTTATGCCAAAATTTGGCCCAACTGGGATTTTCTGCGGAATGGATAGATTGGATCAAAGGTTGCTTATATTCAATTTCCTTTTCAATCCTAATGAATGGCACTCGATCTCAGATCTTTGGGGCTTCTAGAGGGATACGACAAGGAGACCCCTTATCTGCCTTTTTGTTTATTATTTTCGTTGAGTGTCTGAGTAGACTAGCTTTTAAAGCTTGTCAAGATAAAAAAATTCATGGCATACAGTTGGCTAAAACGGTTTGCCCATTATTACATCTTCAATTTGTGGATAATTCAATGGTGGTTGGCAAAGCTACTACATTGGAAGCACAACTTGAGAAACTTCTTCAAGATTTTTCAGAAGCCACTAATCAGTTGATTAATCATGTTAAGTCTAGTATTATCTTTTTTCACTGTTCTAATAAACAAGAAGAACAAATTCTTAATATCTTTCATTTTCGAAGGGGTTCTCTTTTGCTTCAATATTAGAGTGTCCCTTTAGCCTCCAAGCAGATATGAGTGGCATTGGCTCATTAATAAGTTTGACTAAAAAATGTAGAAATGAACGAATAAATGGTTGTCTTTTGGAGGTAGAATGACTTTGGTCAAGGCAATTCTTCAAGCTTTGCCAATATATGTTTCCTCTATATTGAATATTCCAGGGACTATCTTGAAACAGTTGGATTCAATATGCCAGAAATTCTTATGGAGTGGTGTGCAAGATAAAAGAAAGTGGTCCTTAGTCAAGTGGGAAACTCTATGTTGGCCGAAGAAGGAAGGTGGATTAGGCTTCAGATCTTCTTCAAATTAGACCAAGGCCCTTGCTGCTAAACTTTATTGGCGGATGCTAGTTTTTCCTAATGACTTATAGGCTGCCAATATTAGAGCTAAATATGCAAAAAACAATCCACCTGATAGAATAATTCAGTTATCTCTTCCCAAGAAAGGTTCGCCCAGTCTTGCCGTCTTTATAGTTGGTGAAGAAATCACTAAAAAACAACTCTTATGGATTGTGAATAACGGGAAAGGCAAATTTTTGGACTGATTCTTGGGATGGACAACCCCCACTTCTCGTCCAATACCCTCAATTTCAGCAAATCATGGAACATATGCATGATATAGGATGGATAAAGGTTGCACATAATGCTAGACCTGCTAATCATCCTTAGGAAAGCGGTAATTGTTGGAATCCAAATTCGGAATGGCCTATTCACATTGGGCAAGGGGACCAAAATATGCTTAATACTATCTTGAAGGATTGTCCTCTCTCTGCTTCTCCTAAGCCGGATACATTAGGATGGGGGAATTTTGCTACAAGTATTTATATGGTCTCCTCAGGTTATGCTTTTTTGACTAAGGGCACTCCTCAACCTCTTAACGATATTTTTAAGCACATATGGCAGCCTACTATTTGACCTACGATTAGTTTCTTTGTTTGGTTGCTTGTACAAAGAAGAGTCTTAACTGGTGATCGTCTTATGACATATGGAATTTACGGTCCTTTTAGATGTGCCTTATGTTTGGAGGCTGATTAGACTACTTCTCATATGTTCTTCCAATGTTCGTGGGTTATACCTTTATGGCAGCATCTATCTACATTGTTTAACATGCATTGGAATAATATTGGGTCTTTTGAACAGTTGATTAAAGATTGGCAAGGACATCTTCCTGAAGGCCAAAATTTAGTTTCACCTCTATGGACTGGAATTTCCCTTCTCCTTTGGAATATCTGGAAAGAAAGAAATAGCAAAATTTTCCAATAGGGTAGTAGAGATATATCTTAAGTTTGGGAGAAAACCAAAACCAATGTTGCTGAAAGCATCAAACATATGATTTTTTTACCTCCTATTATTACATTGGAATGGGAGCATCTTTGTAAACAGTTGTCTTTGCAAACCAAGGATTCTACTACGCCGGCTTTTCAAAAAACAAAGAAACTCAAGAGGGATAGTCAATGGATTGCTCCCCCTCTAGGTATGGTAAATTGAATACTGATGGAGCTTTCATGGGTAATCTAGGGCATGTAGCTATGGGAGACATTGTAAAACCTTTGATGGGTCAGTGGTGTTTTTCTTTGCTTAAAATTTGGGTACTATAACTAATAATCTAGCAGAGATTAAGGTTGTGTACAAATGCATGCAGGGGGTTTTAAAAAGTGGTTGGCAAAACATTCAAATTGAATCGGATTCCAAAGTGATTGTTAGCTTGTTATCTGATTCAAAAGAAGGCCATAGTCCAAACTGGCGGTTGGCGAGAGGTTTGGAAAATAAGAATATTACAGGAACAGTTCCAAGAGGTGCATTTTAATCATTATCCTCGAGAACGAAATAAAGTGGTAGATGGGCTAGCTAACTGGGCTCTGGATAACCATAATCTTCTATGCTATGGACTACCACCTATATGGTGGTCCAACAAGCTCCAGGAAGACATGCAACACATTTTAAATTCAGACTCTTCATAATGAGTGCTTCTAATATTCTTTCCCTATATTCTGCTTAGGCATGGACAAGTAGTTTTCAGCCCTAACATAGTAGATTTAGTACTTTTTATATATATCTAATATAAATGTGATGATTTTTTTTAATAATAAAATAAAAGAAAAAAATTATATATATTTTTCTACATAATTTTATTTTCAGATCGGTGGCATAAAGCAAGAAAATCAAGATTTTTTTTAAACTCTACAAAACTGTACATTTTTGTACACATGCAGTGTTTGGTATATGTGGTGTCTCTAGTTCATATTTACGAGTAAAGTTGTCATGTTGAACTACTGCATCCAATGCCTAACAAAGCTAAAAATGGTGTCCGTGGCATCATTCCTTTAAATTGCCAAGGAAAAATAAGGATCACAATTTCATTTTTACCTTTCTCTTCATTATCCATTCATCGCTATCGTTAGACGTAAATGCTGAAAGATTGAAATTTTGAGTATATTGTGAAGTTAGGCCCGTGTAAAAGGATTTCTCTCTAAGCATGTGTCATTGATGGAACAAATTATTTTCATGTACTTTCTAAGTAGCACGTGCCATTTTGATCTCATGTGCTTTAAAATCTCTTCCACATACCATTGGGTATATAGAAAGGACGAGATTATTGCATATACCGCCGAGTATATAGGAAGGTCGAGCATATCCAAAGGTTTGGTATATCAGTCAGGGAGTTTATAAAAAGGGAGACATACTAGAGTAATAAGGAACCAATCCATCTACTATAGATAGTTTTCTTCAAATGGCTGTAAATAGTCCACAATTTTTGCTCCTAGATTCACAGCTTCTTCGTGGTGATAACTATGTTGCCTAGAAGGCTTAGGTGAAAATTCACCTGGAATTTGAAAAACAATGTCCAATTGTTTATGGCTCATACACCTAACATGCCACAGACATTGACCATCAAAATAAATTCGACAAAGCAATCCAAAGGTGAAGTTGATCATTATATTAAGGGTATCAAATGATATACAACTTCATATCCGAAATGCTACTTCAGCCAAAGACTTCTGGGAAAAACTCAACACTGTGTATAAGGCCAAGAACCAGAATGTAGTTCTTCATCTACAAAGCCAGCTTCACTATCTCACGTTCAAGACAAGTGAAAAAGTTGAAAGGTTTCTTCGTCGTGTTGCAACATTGCAGGCCTCACTCCAAGCTTTGGGAGAAGAATTGTCAGATGACTCAATGGTACCTATCATCCTGAGAGCACTACCCCCTGCCTACAAGATCTTTGTGACTACTCTAAAAATTTGAGAGATGAAACCAACTTTTCAAAATTTGGTTAATATGTTGTAACAAGAAGAATCCATGCACATAGCAAAAGCAAACGAAGAAGAACACACACTTGCATCACAACAGAATGGAAAAAGCCCATAAAGCCTTTAAAACAATCCCCTAAGCAGAACAATCAACACCACCAACAAGAGAACAAACCTCATTCATAGAAGGTCTATCTAATATGTGGAAAGACAGGGCACAAACTAATGGATTGTTGGAAAAATGTGTTTACACAAGGCTCATCCAACAACAAGAAGCCCACACAGCAACAATCTCCACAACGACAGAAGCAACAAAAGTCATAGTCCACACGTACTTGGAAATAGAAGCCTTCCTCACAGTAGCAACATGGGAACATTGCAGAAGATAATGATTCCTTAAATGAGGATTTTGTCTACACTACACAAACAACTGAAGAGATCTCTCCTCCAAATTCAATCTAGTACGTGGATTCTGGTGCCACAAAGCACATGACTGGACGAATAGATTGATTCACCACTTTGAACCATTCATCATATCATGCTAATGTATCTCTTGGAGATGATATATCATATATTGTCCAAGGAATAAGTGACATTTTCTTACCACTTCGTAATCATGGGTGTACAATTACTTGCATCCTATATGTTCTAGGTCTAAAAAAAATCTATTATCCATAAATCACTTGCTCGATCACAACCTTACGGTTGTATTTGATCAACAAAATGACAAAATTCTCATTTGAGACAAGTCTCAAAACTCGAAAATTGTTGCAAGAGCTTCCAGTGTAGCCAAAATGTTTCAGCTTGATGTTGTCAAATATTCAAACTCAGCCAATGTGGCATAGGAGATATGGACATTTGAGCTTTGGGGACTTAATTGCATTAAGCAGACACAACATGGTGAGAGGCCTTGCATCACTCAAGAAGACCATTGATATGTGCTATAATAGTTTAGCTGGAAAACAACATAGAGATCCATTTGGCACAAGTACATATTGGGCATCTAGTCCACTAGATCTAGTGCACATTGATTTGTGTGGACATTTCAATCCTAGTATTAGTGGATTTAAATATTTTTAACACTTTCTTGATGATTACTCACACAAAATGTGGGAATACTTCTTGAAGACCAAGGATCAAGCCTTCCAAGTACTCAAACAATTTAAAGCTCTAGTTTAGCGACAATTTGGTCATCACATATATATCCTCTGCTCAAATCATGGAGGGGAATAAACCAGCAATGAATTCTTTGTATTTTTGAAGCCACATGGCATTTGCCATCAGAAAACTGCTCATTATATGCAGCAACAAAATAATGTTGTTGAGAGACACAATCGTACCAATGTTGAAATGATGCGATGTATGTTGAAAGATGCCCACCTGGGACGTCAATATTGGGCAGAAGCAACTCACATAGCAGTTTACTTATTGAACCATGCACCCACCAAAGCTCTCGATGGTGTCACTCCAACTGAAGCATGGTCAAGGAATAAGCCTTCTATCTCTCATCTTCGTGTTTTTGGTTGCAAAGCACATATGCATATTCCAAAGAAGAGGAAAAAATTGAATGAAAAATCTTTGGAATGTATATTTCTTGGGTACAGTGAAGAGTCGAAGACTTACTGACTCATGGATCCAAAGATGAAGTTATATATCAGTAAAAACATTGTACTTGATGAGTAGGGTGAGTCCAATCCACCCTCCACACAAGCAACTGATATAGGAATTAGTCTTGTAAACATTTGTAATTTTGAAAGGGGTGGTGTGGATGAGGACAATGATGATGGTCAGCCATGTCCTCCAACTCCATCACCCACTAATATTGTTCAATGTATGCCAAAGTGGTATACAAGTACAATTCAAGATGCAAAATTGAATGGGGTCCCAGACACGTCCACTTCACGACCAAGGACTCGTAGCATGGCTCGTGAAGAGATGAATTTGGCCCTTATGAACACAGCGGTAGAATCGTTTGAGCCCTCAAGGGTTCGTGAAGCCCAAGATTCAAAACCTTGGAAAGAGGCCATGGGTGTAGAGTATCAGTCACTAATGAAGAACTATACGTGGAAGCTTGTTGGCCTTTCAACAAAGAAGAAGCCTATCAATTGCAAGTGGGTCTTTAAGACCAAGTACAAATCAGATGGCAGCATTGACAAGTAAAAGGCAAGACTTGTAGCAAAGGGATACGCACAAAAAGGAGGCATTGACTATGAGGAGACTTTTGCTCCCAAAACCAAGATAAAGACTATCATAATGATCTTTGCTATGGCTACTCAATTCGGATGGAACGCCCATCAAATGGGCATAAAAAGTGCCCCCTGAATGAAGATCTAAAATAAATCTACATGACCCAACCAAAAGGTTTTGTCACACCTGGTAAAGAAAAAAAGATATGTAGACTCATCAAGTCATTAAATGGTCTCAAGCAGGTTCCCCAAGCCTAGTATATTAAGATTGATGAGCATCTCGTTCAACATGGATTCCAACAAAGTCCATATGAACCAAACCTCTACCTCAAGGAGCAACGGGGGAGGTTGTGATTCATGATTGTATATGTCGACGATCTAGTCATCATTGGCAGCTCAGTGAAGATGAATGATGAAACAAAAAATGATCTTAAGCGAACGTTTGACATGGCAAAGCTTGGGCTTCTTTACTATTGTCTTGGTTCGGAGGTATGGAAAAAGGGTCATCACATATTTATGTCTCGAAATAAATATGCTAAGACAATGCTCGAGAAATTCTGAATGATGGATTGTAAGCCTATTGCAACACTCATGGAGACAAGACTTCAACTGTCTCAATCAAATTCATCGCCATTAGTAAATGCCATTTTATCATTAGTTGATTGGGAGACTCATTTAATTGACTTACAATAGGCCATATATCAGCTATTCTGTCAATTTTATTTCAAGAGTCATTTAGGAACCAAAGTTGAGTCACTAGAAAGCAGCAAAGCAAATATTGAGATTTATTCAAGGTACTTTACAACATGGCCTAGAATAGAAGAATGATAAGTTATTCTTAACAGCTTGCACGAACAAAGATCATGTAGGCTCTATCGATGACAGGAAATCTACATCTGGATTTGTTTTCTTTCTAGGATCTAGTCCTATCTCATGGGGGGAAGCAAGAAGCAGAACTTTGTTTCTCAATCTTCCACTAAGGCAGAATATCGTGTAGCAAGAGTTGTCTACGAAGCGATATGGCTATGTCGCATACTTACAAGACTAGGAGTACCACAGGTACAACTGACAATTTTGTACTGCGACAATCGAGGTGTTTTGCAACTTTTTGCAATCCGTTGTTTCATGAGCACACGAAGCACATCGAGGTTCAAGTCCATTTCATATGTGAGCATGTTCATCAACACAACATTCAACTCCAGTTTTGCCCCACTCAAGATCAATGTGCATATGTCTTCACCAAATCACGTGCACGTGAGAAGTTTGAGGCATTCAAAAGTTCTCTCTCTTGCACTCTTACGACCATGATGAATTAAAGGGGAGAATGTTAGAATAATTAATTAAATCATAGTTTAATTTAAATAAAGTTGTAATTGGTGTTATTAAAGCACTTATGCTAGTTCCTACAGTGGTTAGTGGGGATGCTAAACACTAGAATAATATGCACCATAGATTAGAAGTTAGCTTCCTAAATATAAGGAACTAAAAATAGTAAGGTGTATCTATAAATAACTCCATCTCTTCAATGGAATGTTAATTCAAGCAACTCTATTTTGCTCTCATAACCCTTCATTTGGAAGTTCAACCGCCACAATTGCAAGAATTCCAACTTCAATCAAGTAGAAGGAACTGTTGTTGTAACCATCCTCTTTTGTAAATGTCATATGCTCTAACAGAGTTCTTGTAATGTTATGTATTGTAAGGCATCCTATAGAAAAGCATCGACCAAGATCTCTACCTGATCAGACTAGTATCGGCCATGTGTCTAATGGGTATCCTAAATACTTGCATGCCCTGAGTATCTTGCATCAGATGGTCAACTTGTCATGTCCCCTTCTCAGTGACATCTCTCGGAGCACAGGATTAGCCTATCATACGACCCTCGTAGGCTAATAGACTGGATAGAGGGTCGCATAGGAGCTTGGCTCAGCTTCAGTTGGCAGAGTTTGATCAGTTGGTTTTCGTTTGGGCTCGATCGGAGACTTCTGGCAGAAGTTACTATTTTTAGCAGTTCTTGGTGGTCAGAGTGGGACCCCTGCTATTTTTAGCAATATGGGTTGGCAGCATTCGGAATCACTTCAGTATATGACCGCTTCAGACGGTTCAGTCATCGGGTGAGTAACGATGGAAATATTAATATTTAATTGTATTAATTAAATATTAATTATGCGAGACTATTATATTAAGTTATAATTAAAAATTATAACTTAAGTGATTTTAATGCTGAGGGGGCGCCCATCATCAGGAAGGGGCCAAATTTAAGATTATATTTTATTATAAAATTTGGCCTAAGCTATGGAATTATTAAAAACATTGGGAAGTGCGAATTTTTAAGTAAAACCCCTATTTTGAAGGAAATCGCACCTCTTGGGTTTTAAAAGCCTTTGCCTTGGGAATCAAGCCATTATGTCATTATTGAGAATTGAAAATTGATCAATTTTGGTCTGCACAAAAAGCTTCAGGGTTTTCAGTTCGAATTCCTTGGGGAACGTGCCATCTCCATTGGAAGCAATTCAGAGGGTGTGAAATAACACCTGATTTATTGCAGCAGAGGTTTCTTCATTCAGGGGAAATCACAAAACTTTCTGAGGTCCGTTATCTATAGAGGTTTTATCAGTGTTGCATCCAGAGAGCCTTCCTCATACTAGGTGTTTCATTTCAGAGGGTTAGGCATTGATTTTTGGCAGGCCGTACTGTTGTACTTGCTGCTGGTACAGAACTGTACTTTTCTGTACCTGGGCCATACCATTCACCAGGCCGTACTCATCTTCTGAGGGAGGCGCAGCCATACTTCACCTACCAACGGTTTCATCATTGGCGCCTTTATCTAATATCATCTGCCACCAATTTCTTGAAGAAGAGGGACGCATTTATTGCAGCTGTACGGATCTGTACTTTCAGCTGCTACAGCAAAGGAAAAACCAGGTTTTTAAATAATATCATTACTTTATACTTTGTATGTAATTTTTCAGTTGAAATCGTCTCTGGTAGATTATATATATTAAAAGATATATAAGCTTGCAGTATGCTATCTAGTTTACGGATCTGAATAAATTTTATAGGATTTATTTACTCTTTTATGCAAAAATCGCATTTCCTTCATTGCTGGCAAAAACCCCAAAAAATTCAAAAAAACTTCAGAAAAAACAAATAAACAGTCAGTTGTCAGAATCAGAGGGAACAAGGAGTTCCTACACAACTCCCTCACATGTTAGCATGCCTTGAGTATCTAACATCTGTTGAGCATTGTAATCACAACTCTCACACTAGGTAAATCAATTACGATATCCCCTACCTGATCACGGGAACCTACATTCCCTTACTTTATGATCATGCGCAGTCTAGATAAATCAATTGGGATGGTTACCCCTTCTGATCACAAGAATTCTCATTCTCAGTCTTACTGTATATTGTACGCATATGTACTATATCCTATTTTTTCCATTGAATAGAAGTAGAACTATCCTACTAATCTTTGTGTATTCGAATGTGTAATGGTTGTTTCACATTTTGTTTAGATTCCATTGCATGTTCTACAATTTTGCAACTTTGTTTGAATAGGTTCATCTATCAAAAATGTTTTTGGGATAACTGTGTTTCCGTTTTTTATCTTGACGTTTCGGATCACTATCCGTGATCCTTCCTCAGGAGAAATAAGATTGATGGTATAACATCAAACTCTAGCACTCCTTAAATACGGTGGAAATATAGGTTCATCTAATTTAAATAGTAGTAGTTTTTCCTCTGAGCAACATCGTAGGTGTTGTGTGGATCATAGGTATCAATCCACGACGTCTTGTCATCAGTTGTCTATGCTAAGCTAGAGACTCAATATCAAACATGCACTCCTCTCTTCTTTGTTGCAGTCATGGGAAAAGCAAGAAAGAAGGCAAATAACCCCCAAATGAAAGTATCCCTTTCAAAATCTCTAGATGAGAACATGCGCTTGGTCAAGGAGATCCAATAGCTTCAACACCAAAGTCAACAACTGCAAGATGCTCTCCAGTCCAAGGAGAAAAGCTTCAGTCATGTCATGGAGCAGCTATGAGATTTAATTACGCATAAGGATCATCTCATCAATCCTATCCTTGAAGGCTTTGGTTAAGACGAGGATAGTTGTACTCACATCATGCAAAAGCTACACCAAGGGTTTTCCATCAAGGAAAAAGAACTTGTACAAGTTGACGCCAAGTACTCACACTTCAACGCGCTTGATCCTCTAGTTGTTAATGCACCACCATGCCCAACAGTAACCTGTGATACGTAGACAATGACAAATGAGAACGTGGTAAGTCCCTATCATTCCTTGTAGTTCGATTCATCAATTTTGTTTGGCAGTTTCAAGAAACACTCCAAGGGCTTTGGTTCCAAGTTATTGAAGAAAATGGGCTATGAAGGCCAAGGCCTAGAAAAAGACGGCCAAGGCATTATAATCCCCTCTAGTCGGAGATGAGATTGCATAACACTGGTCTTGGCTACACTAGTTGCACCAAAAGCAGAAAAGGTTTCACACATCTCCTCACAGTTAAGCGCCAACGATGCTTCCACATCATGCTTTGTGGAACATGGTGCAAGGTTTCTACTTGTATGCCAACCCAAAATCTCTCTCACAATCCCTATTTGAACAAGTGCAAGCTTTTTCGCAATGTTCCATGTATAAGCAACCTCAAGCACACGCACAAGCTTCTCAACAAAAACTACACAACAACAATGTCAGCCTTGGCATACGCCTTGATGACAACCTGCTCAACAACAGTGTATCAAACCCCACATGGCTCAACCGTGCCAGCTGCAAAAACATTCTCGCGAAGATGCACAACACACACTCCAATTGCATGCAGCCATTTTCATTGCAACAATCATATAGTTGAACAATGTTGGGATATTAATCCCTGTGGTTTATATGGAAAAAACTATCATGTCCAATCCACTTGTTGGTTCTTAGATATTCCTACGCAAAGGACTA
The DNA here is from genome assembly GCA_037957365.1 of Torreya grandis. Taxonomy (NCBI): domain Eukaryota; kingdom Viridiplantae; phylum Streptophyta; class Pinopsida; order Cupressales; family Taxaceae; genus Torreya; species Torreya grandis. Next base: position 3,440,949 of record JARHVA010000138.1, read on the forward strand.
CACATTTGCTGAAACTACACTCTAGGTGGATGGACCATGACAATTGGGGAAAGATCACCTCCACATTGCAACCCTCTTATAAGTGCAAAGCATTCTACATCAGTAACGCGCTAGATAACAACACTGTTTGTTACAAGTGCACATACACTAATATCTCTGCATAGTGCACCTCATTTTCACAAAGTGTTATGTACCAACACCTCTACAGATCTCACCATCAGCAAGTTGACTTTTGTTGCAACAACATATCTAGCGCTAACACAAAAAGCTTCACAATTCTTATAGCTAGATCACACGGGATTTCTCAACTTCACTCATGTATAGTAGAGTCTTGATAGTCAATATCACACTCATGTTGCGCATAGACAACCTTGGAATCAAGCTTGTGTCAGTCTGATTGGTCTACCCCAAAATTTGCACCACTACAGCATTGGTATCAAAGTTATGAGTTTGCTACATTCCTGAGCATCCCACATCCATATGAAATGGATATGTGTCATCTGCAATCTAGTCTTGCACATGAATCTTCACACACCCCTCAAGAAGGCAACATCGGTAAACATACACCCTTTTTCTTAGCATTACAGTACAATGTTATCACATACATCCTTTGGCATTTGCAAGCATCCATAGAAAGTTTAAAACCTTGATATCGGGAGAAACAACCCACTCTCAACCACTTGCAAGATCATTGGCATCTCATGTAGTGTGCCACAATAGGGAACAAAGACGCAGATATACATCTCTTTTCAGGGATTCGACATCTTACACTCCTTCCCAAGGATTGGAGTTGTTAGAAAAATAGACAATGCAGAAATATAAAACAATGAGAAACAAACAAGAAATAAACAACATAGAATAGCACACTCAAATTTTAAATGGATAACCTGGCAATGTACCAAGAAAAACCACAGGGCAAAGGTCTCTCTTAATATTTGATTATTCAGGAATTTATTCGTTGTTACAACAATGGCTGAACACTCTCTAGCTCCAACTACAAAACTGCATTTGTTTTCTTCTTGCACTAATTGTAATGCTTATCCTCTCTTACAAGACTCCTAACTCATGAGTTCCTTATAAAGAAGAAACTCATAGTACAAAGGCTAGTAGTACAAAGTTGTTCATGTAGTACAACAATGCACATAGTACAACTATTCATGTACTACACCTATCCAGTACCACAATGATGCACAATACAATAGTGTTGCGCAGTATAACAGAAAAAGAAGATTTTTTTTAATATCCACAAAGCTAAATAAATAGCCTATGAGACAACCAGCCCAGTCATATTTGGTTATGCCTTGTATTTCTTCTTTTATTCAAAGATAGAATGAGCTCTCCAACTTTCTCCAAAGACCCCTCTATAAACAAACCATGCCAAGAAGTTGTTGTCAAGAAGTCCACATATTTTGCCCTAATGTCCGTGAAAGCGTCGCAATCTAAAATAAAGTGTTTTTCAGATTCAACTGCCCCCACATTGTAGAATTCACATACTCTCTCTTCCCAAGTTTCTTTAGGCTTTTTCCACCTTCCCGCTTCACATCGAAGCTGATGGGAATTAATTCTAAGCGAAGCAATCAAAATCTTAGCTTTCCAAGGGATATTCGACCCAATGTAAGCTTTTTGTTGATGATCACATGTAGAGTTGAACACCTCAAGGTAATAATTCCTCTTTCTCCCTAGAATACCACCCCACATAGACTTGTGAAATTTATCTATGACAAAAGCTTTTATATCTTTGCTATCAGTAGGACAAGCATTCAAATAGATATTCCACTTGATCATCCACTTGATGTTTTGTTTCATCCAAGACTTCTTTCTTTTGCTAGGCACCTCATTCAAAACTACCTTAGGCCACCTACTTGTTTCCAGCTGCTCAATTCTTTTGAGATATCTTACGAGACACACCATTGCCATGGCTTCCATCGGAACAATACCTGTTTCAGCTAACAAAATCTCATACAAAGTTGAAACTTTTAGCCTGAACTTGCTAGTGATCATGTGCTTTTGGATTCTCTCTATTTGCTTCCACCTGGACTCTGACAAGCTGCTAGCCCAAAGCTCACACCCATAAAGTACCACCGAGATTACCAGTAGTCCAAAAAGAGCCTGAATAGTTTTCCAATCCCATAATTCAGCTTATCTGCATCTATTTTTGAAGGGCATACCATGCTTTCCAACCTCCTAAAGTTCTTTGCTTTCTGTAAGTCTCCTAGCTAAGCCTGTTATTAAAGTCAAACCCAAGGCACTTGTATTCATTTACCTCTTCAAGAATATTTACCTCAAAGAGAAATGTGTGCTGGATCTTTTTCTTTTTGTTGGAGAAAATCATGATTTTGGTCTTGTTGGTATTGACTTGCATACCAACATCTCTGTAGAAAAGCTCAAGGGCATCAAAGTGCTCTTGCAATCCATGAGGGGACTTAGCAATTAGAATAAGGTCATCAGCATATAAAAAGAGCCTTATCACATATTTCCCCTAGGTGAACACCATCCCCACCCTGCAAATTTAACCACTCTTCAAGTTTGTCAATGTATAAGCCAAAAAGAGTGGGTAATAAAGGGCATCCTTGCTTAACTCCAATGTCGCTCCTAAAACTTTCAGAGATACCTGCTGAAGTTCTAATTCTACCTTGAACCTCTTCGTAGAGTCTATGGACAGCCGCTCTAAGATGCTCTGGAATGCCAAGTTCCTTCATCCTACACAATAACTTATCTCTAGGGTCGGTGTCAAAAGCCTTTTTAAAGTCAACAAAATAGCAATAAGCCTCTTCCTTTTCATCCCAAATTTTTTCAATGATGTGTCTCAATGTAGCTCCATGATCTAAAGTAGAGTGCTTAGACCTAAAGCCTGCTTGCCATTTTGCTCTCTTACCCTTCTTCTCTGCCCACTTGCTGATTCTTCTCTCAACCATGCTACCAAACAACTTTGCAAACAACGGATTGATCATGATAGTTCTATAGTTGGAGGGATTGTTAACGTCTCCACTCTCAAAAAGAGGAATCGCTAGGCTAGTGATCCAATCTCTAGGGAAGCCATGTTGAATAATGTTGTTGAAAATTCTCATAATATGGGGTGCAAGAATCTCCACCCCCTACTTAAGGTATTCTACTTGAAGTTCAACCAAGTCCTTAGCTTTCCCAACCCCCAACTACCCTATACCAACCTTGACCTCTTGTACAGTGAAAAGCTTAGATGTTGTGTTAATCACGAGAGGAGGCTCAGTCTCTATTTCCTACTCATATAGTTGTTTTGCATAATCAAACCATTGACTAGCGGTAATGATATTCTCTATATGTTCTTTGGCTGAAGTTCCTTCCAAAATAGCTTAGGATCATTCTTACCTAGGTAGATTAACTCTTCCCGCCTTGTGCTCATAAACTCAGTTTTTTTTGCTTTTATGATCTGCTTGTAACACTTAATGCTCATCTTCTCCTTGCCTAGCTTTTTCAAAGATTTCTTTGCAATTTTACAATCATCATCAAACCAAATATTTACTAGAAAACAGTTTTTTGCCGACTTCTTGTTCTTTGCCCTTTTGCACTTCTCAAGCGCTCCTTCGATTATAGTGGTTAACTCATGATTGTTGAGAGGTTGTGAGCTAGTTGTCCCCTTTTCACATAATTGCTCTAGTGTTGCCTTGAAGTTGTTATGGTTTTCTTGATTTAAAAGAACTCTACCCCTTGTAATTGGCTGTTGCGGGGGCTGCATTTTTTCGATTGTTGACTTTTTACCGGCCATGCAAGTCTTACATACATAGGTCTATGATCAGATTTTAACTCCCAAAAGTGATGATAGGTCTATGTACATAGGTCGATTGTTGACTTTTTATCTTTTCCAGCACGCTTTTAGAACAAAGTGCATAGTCAACAACACTTGCCCCATTGTACGTGTTACAAGTAAAATTGCCGGATTTCTTCCATCTGTCCATGCCATTACAAATGATTAGATCAAAGGTGCCACACAAAGTAAACAATTCTTCACCATAATGATTGATGTCCTTATTGTCTTTTGAACATCTTGCCCATTGTTGATTCTCTTCTTCCATAAGCCAGATAGGATTATGATCCTCCTTCCTGCATAAAATATTAGCTTGACCATTTGCTGTCCTAGCATTGAAGTCTCCCAAAATAAGAACTTCACCTTGTTGGGAATACACTGAGATATCTTTTTTTATGGCTGCATATGGATCTTTGCTGTCCAAACCATTTCTTTTGTAGGTTTTAGAGATATGGGGAGTAAAATGTCATGCTACGATGTTTATGTGGTTCCCATTTTTCTGAAATTTTGACCCAAATGTATTGTTTATTTGTCTTCTGTTTCCAACTGAATTGTGCGTCCTTCAACTTTTTTCACTAAAACCATTATGTCGTCGCACCCTTTGCCATTGCCCACAGCTTTGTTCCAAACCACAAACTTCGTGTAACCTTCAAAACTGGGAGTCTTGCAGCGTTCTTGTTCATGCGTTTCAATAAGACAAATTATGTCTCGTTCTTCAGCAATAGGCCCTAGTCTAGGACCCCTCCTCCAAGGGTAGCCTCTACAGTCTTGTGCAGTACAGCTGCACTATTAATGTTAGAAATAGAAAAACGACTTCACATACCGACAATCTCCCACTTGAAGTCCGATTTCAACCTACGAATAACTCCTCTTACTAAAAGACAATGCCCATGCTACGTATCATCAAGTAAAGTGCAAGCCTAGAGAAGTTTTGCACTAGATGAACTCTCTACCAACGGGCTTCGTCAACATATATGTTGGGTTAATATATGTGTGAATCTTGGCCAAAAATATCTGTCCTTCCACATCTTGTACAAAATGATATTGTACATCAATATGCTTCATTCTGGCATGATATGTTGGGTTTCATGCTAAGTGCAAAGCACTCTCGCTGTCATAATGTAACACCATGTTATCTTGCTTCACTTGCAATTCACCAAAAGTCTATGAAGCCAAATCCGCTCCTTACAAGCCTACATCGCTGCCATATATTTTGCTTCAGTAGCAGACAAGGCCACCACAGACTACAATTTTGAGATTCAGCTAACTGCACTCCATGTTAAGAAAATATAACCTGTAGTGGACCTCCTCCTATTGTCTCCACCAAAATTTGCATCCACATATCCATCAACTTAAAGATTGCTCCCGGCGTAACAAATAGCAGCATCAAAAGTGCCCCTCAAATACCTGAGAATCCACTTCACAATCGTCCAATGCTCACAACCTGGATTCGCCATGTAACCACCGACTACTCTCACTGCTTGTGCGATGTCTGGTTTGGTGCACACCATGGTGAACATAAGACCACCAACTGCTGATGAGTATGGTACACAAGACATTTGCATTTTTTCCACTTTGGTGCTAGGGCACTCCTCCAAAAAATATTTAATATGAATAGGAAATGGGTTGCTAACTGGTTGTACATTATGCATATTGAAAGTGTTGCAGAAACTTTTCCATGTGAGTCTTGTGTGACAACCATAGCTTCCTGTTCTTTCTGTCTCTACATATCCTCATCCCAAGAAACTTATTTGCACCTCCTAAGTCCTTCACCTCAAACTCCCTAGCAAGTTGAGCTTTTAATTTGATGGTCTTTTGCATGTTGGGACCTACTACCAACATATCATCAATGTACAAAATCAAAATAATGAAACTGCCATCTCCATACATCTGAAAATAGGCACAATGATCAGCCTCACATCTGTTAAAACCCAAGCTCATCATGAAGGAATCAAATCGCTTGTACCAACACCTTGGTGTTTGTTTCAAACCATACAACGATTTGTTCAACCTGCAAACATGATTCTTCTTGTCTCTTTCCTCAAAACCTTCCAATTGTTGCATATAAATCTCCTCCAAAAGATCGTTGTGCTAGAAGGTTGTTTTAACAACCAACTGTTCTAGCTCCAAATCTAGACTAGCAACAAGAGCTAAAACAACTCTAACTGTACTCAACCATACAACAGGTGAAAATATTTCATCAAAATCAATACCAGATCCCTACGCATATCCCTCGGCCACCAACCGAGCTTTATACCACTCCACATTATCATTAATATCTCTTTTCAATTTGAATACCCACTTGTTCCCTATAGCCTTTCGCCCCTTAGGCAATGGCATGACCTCCCACATCTTATTTTTATGTAGAGCTTCCATCTCCTCCATGGCAGCTCTCCTTTTGCTTGCATCTTCAGCGTCACATGCCTCTTGAAATGAGCTAGGCTCACCAACATCAATAACTAATGCATAAGCTCAATTACAACTAGGAGAATGCCTTTTCTGGTGGTCTAATCACTCTAGTGGATCTCCTCACAAAGTATGATGTGTCACCTTATGGATCATCTGGTTGTTGTTCATCCTGATTTTGATTGTTATCCTGCTGATTTTCATGGACAGGGGGCTGATTTTCATCCTACACCTCCATATCAGCATCATACTTTTCCACCTCTACTAGATCAACAGTTGTACTTTGTTGTTCTTTACTTCTTTGCACTGATTTTTCATTAAAATAAACATCTCGACTAATAATTAACTTGCAAGCAGCAACATCTCACAACCTGTACCCCATTGTACCATTTGCATAGCCAAGAAAAATACCTTTTGTGGACTTTATGTCCATCTTATTCCTTTTCTCTTTAGGAATATGTACATAAAAATTAGAACCAAAAACATGAAGAAAAGAATAATCAACAAGTTTACCCATCCATACTTCCAGTATTTTAAGATCTAGAGTTGTAGTGGGTGATCTATTAATTAAGAAACAGGGTGTAGAAACAGCGTCACCTCAAAATTTCTGCTCCAAACCAATAGTACTCAGCATACATCTAGCACACTCCATGATTGTACAGTTCATGCGTTCAGCAACACCATTTTGTTGTGGTGTTCTAGCAACCACAACTACCTTGCTATGCCATGCTCACTACAAAACTGATTAAACTCATTTGAACAAACTTCCCCTTCGTTGTCTATTCTAAAACATTTTATTGTCTTACCCTTTTGGTTCTCTACCAGAGCTTTAAACTTCTTAAAACAAGAAAATACATCAGATTTCTTCTTGAGAAGATATATCCACACCTTACGAGAGTAAGCATCTATAAATGTATCAAAATATGATGAACCCCCTAAAGATGCAACAAGGGCTTGCCAAACATATGAATGAATTAACTGTAAGATTTCTTTGCTTCTGGTTGTGCATCTAGAAAAATGCAGTCTATTACGTTTTCCATACAAACAATGCTCACAAAAATTCAGATCTAATCGTTTTATACCTGGGAGAAGGTTTCTATCCAGTAGTACCTTGAAACCATGCTCGCTCATGTGGCCTAGCCGTTGATTCCAAGTTGACAATAACTCCATTGCCTCATCCGACCACGCTCACTCATGTGGCCTAGCCATTGATGCCAAGTTGACAATGACTCCATTGCCTCATCCGACACCACTGCAGCCTCTCCAATACAAGTTTCTCCAACCAGCCTATAGAAATTGCCAACCTTTTCTACCTTAAGCATCACCAATGCTCCCTTTGCTACCTTGAGAGAGCTTTTTTCCCTACTGAATTAGTAACCATGCTTATCAAACACTCCAAGTGACAACAAATTTTTCTTCAAGCCTGGTACATGTCTGACATGTTGAATAGTCCTCACTGCCCCATCAAACATCTTGATTCTGACTTCTTCACTAATAGTTTTACATGGGTTGTCATTTCCCATATAAACCACACCACCATCACATGACCAATAAGAAGAAAACCAGTTCCTATGAGGGGTCATGTGAAAAGATGTTTTGGAATCAATAAGCCAAGCATGATGCAACGAACCTCTCAGATTAGCACACAACACTTATCTGTTTTCCAATGGTGCTCAATCTTCTCCTGTATTTGCCTCGGATGGCTGCAAGATAGGATTTTCCTTATTCACCTTCAACACTCTGCAATCCTTTTTGACATGGCCTGATTTTCCACAGTTCCAGCGTTTGACTCTTTTCCGCCCCTTGGCTTTTGATCTAGTCTATCCATGCTCAGTCTTCCCCCTTTCTGCAGTTCTGCCCCTTACAACAAGTGCTTCATGGGAAGAACCTTGAGATGTCTTCCGCCTTGATTCTTCAGAAATTGTTGCAGTCACTACATCTTCAAAGGCTAGTTTCCCTTGCGGTGCTGAGTTACTTAAGTGCCATAACTAGCTGATCCCAAGATTCAGGGAAAGAGCACAATAAAATAGCCACTTTGTCCTCTTCTTCAATTTTCACCTCTACAAAAGCCAACTTGCTAATCAGTGTGTTGAAATCATTGAGATGATCTGCAATTGATGAATTGTCACGCATACTCAGGGTATACAACTATCAACGTAACAAAATCTTGTTTGCTAATGACTTGGTCTCATACAGCTTTTCAAGATTATTCCACAAGTCATGTGTCGTTTTCTCCTCTGCAACATTAATCAACAACGAATCAAGCTAGAGATGACTGAATTGTAGTCCTTGCCATGGCATCCTTCTCGTCCCAATCCGTCTAATCCATGGCTGCAGATTTTAACGAAACCCCTTTGAGAGCTAAGGCACGTTTGTCCTTCACCAACAGGGCTTGAAACTTCAACTTCCATAGAGCTAAATTGGAACCATCAAATTTTGCGACCTCAAATCTGGTGATTGTGCTTCCTGACATTCTTTACTTATCACAAAAAAAAATTGCACTAAACCAAGCTAACCAAGCTCTGATACCAACTGTTGGAAAAATAGACAATGCAGAAATATAAAACAGTGAGCAGCAAACAAGAAATAAACAACATAGAATAGCACACTCAGATTTAATGTGGAAAACTTGGCAATGTACAAGGAAAAACCACAGGGCAAAGGTCTCTCTTAGTATTTGATTATTCAGGAATTAATTCATTGTTACAGCAATGGCTTAACACTCTCTAACTCCAACGACAAAACTGCATTTGCTTTCCTCTTGCACTAAATTTAATGCTTATCCTCTCTTACAAGACTCCTAACTCATGAGTTCCTTATAGAGAAGAAACTCATAGTACAAAGGCAAGTAGTACAAAGCTATTCATGTGGTACAATAGTGCACGTGGTACCACTGTTCATGTAGTACAATTGTTCAGTACAATAGTGTTGTGAAGTACAAAAGTGTTGTGCAGTACAACAGTGTTGCGTAATATAGTTACACTATTAATGCTAGAAATAGAAAACAGACTTCACATACCAACAAGAGTCAACATCAACACGCCACTAGATTTTTTGATTCAGAACATTAGTTCAGCGCCCTCATCGAGGAACCCAAAAACTAACGGCAATGAGGACTATTGCTTTCTAAGCGGTGATGAATGATCCAAGTGCAAGGGAGGTCCCTCAAGACTAGCTTTCCATTGTGGTAGTCTTGTCAATATTTGGTCATGCACAAAGTATTTTGCGCCACCATTGCATAATTTAAAGCATTCCTAAATCAGCAGACAAGCATAAGTGCCTTGGGCATCTCCGCAAAACCTTGCAGCCTCATGGTACTGTGCAGCACCTTGTGGTACCTTTCATGCACTTGGAAGGACAATACAATATCCCTGCATTCCGCTTGCATCAGCAATATTCTGCCACACCAAGTTGGCTTGTGCCATTCAAATTGCTTACCCAGGATTGGTGGCATCTCAATCAACATTTCTTGTTCGATGCTCGACTTGATTGGCACACCCCAAGGTAGTGCATGACAACAAGGACTCCTACACAGGGTGATCTTCACACCAACCTATGCGCCATTGTTCCACCACCGTGGCACCATCTCCTATGCATTGCTCAACTTGATTGAGATACCCCAAGTTGGCACAAAGCACTACAGAAAGATTTTTCACTTTGTAAAATGTCATGCATGCTTGTGTGTCCCACATAGCCTGCGAACCTCTATGGCACTCATAGAGACTCTCTATACTCTTGTGCACTTCCACAACACCAAGAGGTATACTTCTGCACCCTATGCACTACTGCGGAGTGTGTCACTTATGCAGCCTTTGCCATCCTTGCACGCTTCAACAACATCAAGATGCATACCACGCAGCACTCAGACTCTAGGAGGATTCAATGACCATGTGGACACACCATGCAACATCTCACCACACCAGGTGACACTTCTTGAACTTGCACCATGTCAAAACATCTACTAACACATCAAAGCATTTGTCTACGAAATTGTGTATTTGTAAGTTCAGTAGCGACACCTACGAGAATTCCAACCGTCGTTCAGGTAGACAGAATTGTTCTTGTAACCATCCTCATTTGTAACTGACTTGTTGTAATGGTATATATTGTAAGGTATCTGATAGCAAAGCATCGGCCAAGATCTCTTCCTGATCAAACTAGCATCAACCATGTTTCCAACATGTATCATGAATACTTGCATACCCTGAGTATCTTGTATCATATGGTCGTTTCTCTCAAATGTTAGCATGCCTTGAGTATCTAACATCTGTTAAGCATTGTAATCACGTCTCTCAAACTAAGTAAATCAAATGGGATGTGTCAGCCCTTCTTCATCATAGGAACTTGTATTCACCACCTTTCTGGTCATGCACAATCTAGACAAATCAGTTAGAATGGTTACCCTTTATGATCATGGGAATTCTCACTCTTAGTCTTATTGTGCATTGGATGCATATGTACTATACCCGATTCTTTCCATTGAATAGAAGTAGCACTATTCTGCTAATCTTTGTGTATTTATGTGTAATGGTAGTTCTACATCTTGTTTAGATTCCATTTCATGTTCTACAATTCTGCAACTTTGTATGAACAGGTCCATCTAGTTTAAATAGTTGTAGTTTGTCCTCCATGCAACCTCCTAGGTGCCATGCAGATCGTGTAATATTGAGGATTGTCCAATTTTTGTTACAGTGCTTGAATTTGCTTGCAAAAAAATAAATGATTTTTATTTTTTGTATTTTTTGATAATTATTTCAGATATATATATCTATATGAAAAACCCTTAAATGTTTTCTTATCCCACAACAGTTGGGCCCTTTTGGCCATTTTTTGGCCCACATGTCAAAGTTTGCCTAAGTATGAAAAAGCGAAAGGGAGCTTTCAGGGAAGAAAATGGTACGTCTTTCGAAGGACTTTGGGTTTTCCAGCAGTGACAACTTCGGGTTTCTAGCAGTGCTTAGCTTCTAAATGATTTATAAGTAGAAGCAATTCGGGTTTACAAACCCGAATTACGCATAGACAATGTATTTCGAGTTCTTCAAGGAGCACTACTTGATTACTTCATAAGTTGTGAACAGTCATAAACCCGAAATAAGTAAAGGGGCTTGACAAACCCGATTTGGTCTTGAAAAATGGCGCTTCTCGAGTTCTTCAAGGGATGAGACTTTTTTTAAAAATCCAAAGGGGCTTTTTTAGGCAAAAGGGACCAATCAACTTTTTCGAAGGTACACTTCAACATTTCCGAAGGGCTTTTTCTTCTCCAAGTGGACAGTTGCAATTTTCCCGAAGGGTGTGTTACCCTTCGGAGGGACCATTTCAAAATTCCCTAACGGTATCTTTCCCTTCGAGAGGATCATTCACGAGAGTCCGAAGGGACATGCAAAAATCCTGAAGGGTCTCTTACCCTTTGAGAAAGTCCATTGTGAAAAGCCCGAAGGATAGTTTCGAAGACAAACGCGGACAAAAAGTCCGAAGGAATTCCTTCGAACAAATTGTTCGAAGAAATTCCTTCGGGAGATTTGCCCAAAAGAAATAAGCCAAGAAGGAAACCCGAGACCAAGTGTTCAAAGGAAATGATAGGCCAATGGACGTCAAAATCAGAATAAGCGACTAGCCGTTGGAAGTAATTGGGTTTGAAAAGCCCGAAGTCTTAAGGCTTGGGAAACAACAAACTGAGAAGACTTCAAGATGGACAAGCCAGAAGTAAGTAGGCTTAAAGAACCCGAATTACTCTGCATAGAGTAAATCAGGTTTCTCCAAGTACTCTACTTAAAAGGCTTTATAAGTGAAAGATCTGGGAAAGTCCGAAGTTGGAGAGTTCAAAGAACCCGAATTACTCTGCATAAAGTAAATCGAGATTCTCCAAGGGTTCGACTTAAGCATGGTCCAACAACGCAAGAATCATGATGCAATGAATGGAAGGCTGCCACGTGGCCTAACTAGAGCAGAAAGGGCCAATCAATAAAGGACAAGTGGCACAAGGATGTTCAATAGACACGGGAGAGTCCGAGCAGTTGGTAGCTGGAAGTTATGAAGGCTCTCATCCACCATGATTCACTGCCTGCAATCGTTGTTTGACGCTTAAATGCGTCATGCCAAGAAGAAACATTCCAGCTGCTCACAACATGACTTTTCAGACGCGCCAAAGAAAGTCTTAAAGACGGGAGGGGCTCAAGAGGATTATGGAGTGATCCTGAGCGACGCATTTCAGAAGAACAAGAAAGTGCAACATCAGAGTTCCCGCCATCGGCGACATCTTCTATCTTCCCCATTTTCTATGTATACAGAGGCCTTGGAGCCAAACAAATGATCCCCGGATTGGCGATAGAATCACTCTGCAGCAATCGCTTTGTAAAAGACTCTTTTGAAGCAATACAAGGAAGACTTATGTTTTTGATTAAAACAAGTGTGCACATTTGGTTTCATTTTGCAAAATGTATGATTGTTATTCATCACCTGCGATTTCTCCCAACACCTTGCTTTTAGTTCTCTCAATTTTGTGCAAGATTGCGTGAAGTGTCTGTGTGTCGAGCTCCTTTGAAGTGTTACCAGTTCATAGTGTCTCCCTTAGACCTATTTTGTTATCCTTCAAAGTGTAAGGCTTCTCTCCAACCTCCACGCAAAAGCTCCATGCCTATGGCCTTGAGACATAACCAGAATAGCCTATGCCCTATTTGGATTCATCAGTAGTTGGCTTTTTTCCCAGACCAAGTGGATCACTTCTTTTGGTGCATCACCTCCCTTAGCTTAGATTTTCTTTTCAGTCAACCTCCTACCCCTTTTTCCTAGTAGACAGTAGATTTTAGTGTGAGATCAAGAGCTGATGTAAAGCACCTAAGGAACTAGCCTCATAAAAAACCTAGAGGTTCAACCTCACCATAGGATACCCACATCCTGAAGTTGTCCCCATGCTTATAGCTGAAAGTGAGGGATCCTGAAGAACTCTCTCACAAGGGTGCAATTCCAAGCTATAACAGTTTTGGCATGCCTGGTGGGACAACTGCCATTTCATTTTCATTTTCATGCAAGATTGGTCAAATTTGATGTTGTTTTGATCATTTCACAGCAGTGGTAGCATTCATCCTTCAGCATCTAACGACTCCAAAGAACACCCAGCGATCTGGTGGCGGAGTAGTAGCTATCTTTCATGCCAAAGGTGACTACAAGATCGACTTCTACAAGTATTCCTTTTGAGTTTGTTCAATTACCTTTACACTCAACAAGAAGGTTAAGGTTCGCCCATACTCACCCTTACGTAAGAAGCTATCCTCCTAAACCAGTGATAAAGTATACCTAGGCAAGAAGATCTTCATCAGCCCCTCTTGCTACTTGATTTCCCAAAGAGCTTTTGTGGGCTTCAGCGGCCAAAGCCTTTGAACTTACCACAGTATGATCCTATGCCAATAGCAGCCCTCAAAAGTGTTCCTTATTACACAGGATACCAAGCTGTAACTCCTACTGAGCACATAACGGACATAGCCAACTTCTGCAACATTCCCAATATCACAGCGGCGAACATGGCTATTAGGATATTGGTTGTATCTTTCAAAAAAAAGGCATTGGACTTGTATAGGGGCCTAGCTCCTAATTCTATCCGTTCATGGGATGAGCTGGGAACAACGCTGTGTAAAAGGTTTGCAGATAAGAGTGATCATCTGTCATTTGTAGAGCAGCTGACCACAATCAAGAGAGCTCCTCATGAAGTCATGCAAGACTTCAATATGAGATTTCAGAAGACATGGGAGAAAATTCCAGCAGCTATTAGACCATCTCCGAACTTTGTTTTTTTGTATTACTTGAAGGCTCTCAACAGCGACATAGTTGTAATGATTTAGTCTATGGGAGGAGACATACTACCAGATGCATAAGTGGCCATCAAGGCAAAACTTGCCTAGTTCAGGGTGGCAAGCTTACTCCCAGACCCCCAATGCCTCTTTTTCCAGAAATCAGACCACCTCTTGCAGTCATTCCTCCACTTGATGTTATACTTCCAACGTCAACAATTGTTGATGTGCCTTCACCTAAGCAAGAGAAGGCCTCTACTAGTGGATCCAATGACTCCTAAGAACAAAAGAAATACTTGGAATTGAAAAGCATGCTCCAATCCTTGAGGAATGATGTAGTCAATGTCAAGAGGCAGCAGGCTTACAACAAGCCTTATCAAGCTCCGTATCAGCCTCAGCAACAACGTTATCAAGCTAATAGGCCACCCTACAAAGGAGGTTTCCAAGGACATGGGCAGCCTAACTCTGCTAGGCAGCATAATTATAATCCGAATGTTGCAGACCTTTCCAACTCCTTGGTCCCAGTTCAAAACGTGGCTCAAGAGGTTGAAGGGACAATGCCTTGGAATCATTCTTTTGAACAATCCATTGTCCCAACTAATGGCTCCAACCAAGCGTTCAATGATCAATGGCAGCAGGGTGTTGCTTATGGATATAAGCAGGCTCTTATGGCCCAAAGCACAGAGGTGCCCATGATGACAAAGCAAGAGCAGCGTCCACAAAAACAAGGCTCAAATCAGGGGTCAAACCATAGTCACAAGTTCGGAAATCCGAAAAGGTTCGGAAGGGGGGAAAAATGTGGAATCCGGAATTTTTGAAAAGGTTCGCAAAAAATCCAGAAAAAATCGGTTTAATATATATATATATATGTATGTATAAATGCAAAATATTTAAGTTATAAACCTAAATATAAAATACAAGTTAAAAAAATAAAAAATAAATTTTTTTAATATTAATATTATAAAATATAAATCATATTTGTATTAAAAATATTTAATAAAATTTAAAAAAAATTTAAAATATTTAAAATTAATATTATAAAATAAAAATGCTATTTATATTTATATTTTATTAATTAAAAATGAAAAATATTAATACAAAATAAATAATATTAAATATAAAAATAAATATTAAATAATATATTTAGTATTTACGTAATAATAAAAAAATTAAAATATGAAATAAATAATTTAAAATATATTAATAAAAATAAAAATAAAATAATAAAAAATATTAAATAAATAAAATAATTAACATAAAGTTAAAACTTAAACCTAAAGCTAAAAGCGGCAAGCCTAAACCGGTAAACCCTAATGCTAAACAACGGAGAACAGAACCTACCTGGCTACCTCCCGGCGGCGGTCACGACTGGTGTGATTCGGCCCTTCACGATTCCCTCGCTCAGCTGCTCAACCGCTCGTCGGACATCTCCAGGCTCCCTCGTTTAGCCACTCGTCCGGCCCAAATCCAGCGGATTAATTCGGACGACCGCAAAAATGCGGATCGTTCCGGATTTGGCCGAGATTCGGCCGAACCTTGTGACTATGGGTCAAACCATCTAGAAGCCTCAATGGTCATCAGTGAGCAAGAGGAGTGCTATGCATCCAATCAGCAGGCTACTCCCAGTTTGGCCCACACCCCAGTCTCAACAAACACAAGGTTCAAGAGAAAGAATATGGATGACAATCAAGAAGCTTTCAAAGAACCTCTTATCACCGCTCCTTTGCTGACAAAGCCAACAACAATTACTCCCAAAACCCAAGTAAAGGTTGGGGGTACACCAATCAACATTGTGGAGCAAATGAAGAAATCTAGCGTGAGCGTACCAATGTGGGACATGCTTTCCATGCCTGGCCAAGTAGACATTCTTCAAGAAGATTTGTCTAGGATGAGTGTTTCTACCGCTGCAAGTAAGCAACCAAGCAAGAAAGTTGCATTTTTCACCAATGCAACCAAGTGTCCTTTGGGAGAAAGGTCAAGTAGTGTGACCAAGCCCCCCCCATTCTACATCTCATTAATCATCGGCGACTCCTTGGTGCACAACTGCTTGGTGGATAGTGGGGCCAGCACCTCAGTCATGCCAAAGTCTATTGCTGACCAGCTGAACCTCAAGTATGAGTCGCACACCAAAGGAGTCCTGCAGCTTGATGGTTCTTCCACAAAGCCATCAGGGATCATCAAGAATTTGAGACTAACCTTGCATGCTTGTCCTAGCATGTCCGTGGTGCAAGACGAGCTGATCTTGGATGTCACTCCTCGTTGTGCATTGTCTTTTCAGAGAGTTCATAGCCAAGATTGGGGGTTCCCTTGTAGCAAATTGATCTTACATGGCATTCAGAACAAGGTATGGGACTAAGGTCTCCATCAAGGCTGAACCCAAGGCACAATTCCACATTGAACCCCATCAACCGGATAATGTAAACCTCAATTGTACTATCCTTGATGAGGATGAGTTTACAATTGGCCAAGAGCTGAACACTCATCCTAAAGAGGTTCCAAACTTGTTCTTGGATGAGCTATGGGGAGATAACCAATTTTTCAACCCTTTGGAAGGTGTTGAGGAAAGAGACATGGGTGTCTATCTGCTACATGAAGAGAATCAGCCCATGTCTTCTCTCATTGGACCTAAAGAAGACCCCAATGGTTTATGGAAGTTGTTCTTTGATGGAAAATGGTGTAGGTGTTAGGGCAATGTTGGTTTTCCCTTCGAGTAATAAGCTTTTTTCTTCCTACAGGTTCCATTTCAGTTGCTCCTCAAATGCAGCAGAATATGAAGGCTCAATCTGTGGCCTTAATGGGCCAATGAAAGAGGAATCACTCTGTTGCAAGTTTATGGGGACAACGAACTCATAGTAAACCAAGTCAAAGGCCTGAACATTACAAAGAATTCCTTGATGAAGTCCTACAAAAATCGAGTGTGGGACCTAATTGAAGATTTTGAGGCCTTTGACATTCAAGCTGTCCCAAGAAATCAGAACAAGCATGCTGGCAGGGTGGCAGCCGTGGGAGCTCAATTTGACATTCCAAATGCGTTGAAAGAAGCTAAGGTTCAGCCACAAGTCAAGGTGGTGGTGAGGCCATCAGTGCCGGATAATGAAGCCAATTGGCAAGTTTTTGAGAGTGACAAGCAAATTGCTTGTTTCTTACAGCAGGAAGTTGAGTTCTCCTCCAACCAAGCTAAATTGCAGCATCAATATGAGGATCAGATTGTTCAGCTGAAGTTGAATAAACTTTCTAAGGGGTTGGTTACACTTGAGGGCCTTTTTCATGAAGGAGACCATATGAGAAAAGACAAAACAGTAATATCAACTCATGAAGAAAACTATGAGAGTCTTCATTTTCAAGGACAAGCTTCTCAAGCTTGAGAAGATAAGCAGCAAGGCTGAGAGGCATGCTTTCATAACCCTTTGCCAAGAGTATGCAGACATTTTCGATTGGGAGTACAGCGACCTGAAAGGTTTTGATCCTAAGTTAGCTCAGCATACCATAGAGTTGGTGGCCAATGCCAAGCATGTGAGGCAAAAGCAAAGGCCCGTTAACCCCAAGATTGAAGAGCTGATGAGGAAGGAGCTAACCAAGTTGATCAATCATCTTTCCCATCAAACATTTATCATGGGTAGCCAACTTGGTGCCTGTAAGAAAAAAGAGTGGGCAGATTAGGGTTTGTGTAGACTTTGGAGATTTGAACAAAGTCTCCTTTAAGGATCACTACCCTCTATCGTCCATGGAGCAACTTCTCCAAGTAGTTGTTGGGTCAAAATGCTTCTCTATGTTGGATGGATTTTCTGGCTACAACCAAGTTTGGGTGAAAGATGAAGACCTATACAAAACTGCCTTCACCACCAAATGGGGCACGTATGCGTACCAAAAGATGCCCTTTGGTCTATCAAATGCTGATGCAACTTTCCAAAGAGCCATGGACATGGCTTTCCAAGAGCTGCTAAACCAAATGGTATTGGTTTTCTTGGATGACATCACGGTTTTCTCCAAGAATGTCAGCGGGCATATGAACCCCCTAAGGCTGATTTTCAAAAGGTGCAGAGAGTATGGGATTTCATTGAATCCCAAAAAGTGTGTGTTTGTCGTGCATGAAGGCAAGCTGCTTGGCCACATCGTCTCAAAGGAGGGCCTGTCCATTGATCCTGAGAAAATAAGTGCCATTTTGGCTTTATCCCTGTCCAAGCATAAGAAGGGACTCCAAAGTTTCCTTTGAAAGATAAACTTAGTAATCTTAAGCTAGCAATCAACCAGCTAGAACTGAAAATAAATTCTAACATCTACATTTTTATAGGACTTTGTTGTGAGGAATGACATGGGTTGTGGCTCTACAATTGGTCCAATATTGGCATCTGGAATTGGCATTCGTACAGTGGATTGTGGCATTCCCCAACTCTCCATGCATAGGTAATTCCCCCCATTCCCCCTTTATCCCGTCCATAAATTTGTTGAGGATTATCAAGAGAATCATGGAGGAGAATCAGAGGACGTGGCAGACCAAATTAAAGACAGCCTTGTGGGTTGATCGGGTAACTCCTAAAGCTGTTGTTGGCAATTCTCCATATGTTCTAGTATATGGAAGGGAATCCCAGTTACCCATTTCCCTTGAGCTGCCTGCATTAGAGCTAGCCAATCCGCTGGAGCTGATGGAAGATGAACCCATGAATGTGAGATTGACAGACCTCACAGAACTCGAGGAGACAAGGGACCTTGCAATGAAGACGCTGGAGGCACATCAAGCTCACGTCAAAAAGGCTTTTGACAGAAGAGCTATAGCAAGGACTTTTAAAGGAGACCTAGTTCACAAATGGGACTCAAAAAAGACCAAACCAGGCAACCATACCAAGTTTGACAACTTGGGGAGTGGCCCTTATTTGATCCACGGATGCAAACAGTATAACGCTCTTCAACTCGTCCAACTAGATGGGGAGGTATTACCCATCCCAATCAATGGGATTCATCTAAAGTCGTGTTATTAGAAGAGTTTGTAGCCATTGTATGTTATTGCACATTTTGTATAGCTTTTCATGTTTTTCTCTAAGTGCCTTGTGCACATTCGTTTCAGTTGAGTGTTTTCCCTTCCCTAAGTGCCTTGGGCATAGTTTGTTTCATTTCGGTTGTTCTTGTTGCTTCAAGGGAGATTTTCAGATAAAGCCAGCGTTGTATAAAAGCTGCAACTCCATGCCCAATGGATCGTACAAAGCAAATGAGTAGGGTTCTCAAGCATGGCAGGCATGCTTCCCTGTGAATCGCTAGAAATGGTGGCCATTTTTTAGCCCACATATTAAAGTTTGCCTAAGTATGAAAAAGGGAGATTTCAAGTAAGAAAATGGTAAGTCTTTGGGAGGACTTTGGGTTTTTCAGCAGTAACAACTTCGGGTTTTTGAAGGCACAGTGCAAATCGAGTTTCCAGCAGTGCTTAGCTTCTAAATGTTTTATAAGTAGAAGTAATTCGGGTTTACAAACCCGAATTACTCATAGACAGTGTATTTCGGGTTCTTCAAGGAGCACTACTTGATTACTTCATAAGTTGTGAGCAGTCAAAAACCCGAAATAAGTAAAGAGGCTTGACAAACCCGATTTGGTCTTGAAAAATGGTGCTTCTCGGGTTCTTCAAGTGACGAATCTTTTCCAAAAATTCCAAAGGGGCTTTTTTGGGCAAAAGGGACCAATCAACTTTTTTAGAAGGTACACTTCAGCTTTTTTGAAGGTCTTTTTCTTCTCCAAGTGGACAGTTGCAATTTTTTCGAAGGGTATGTTACCCTTCGGAGGGACCATTTCAAAATTTTCGAAGGGTATCTTTCCCTTCGGAAGGATCATTCATGGGAGTCCGAAGGGACATACAGAAAGCCCGAAGGGTCTCTTACCCTTTGAGAAAGTCCATTGTGAAAAGCCCAAAGGGTAGTTTCGAAGACAGACACGGACAAAAAGTCCGAAGGAATTCCTTCAGACAAATTATCCAAAGAAATTCCTTCGGGAGATTTGCCCAAAAGAAATAAGCCAAGAAGGAAACCCGAGACCAAGTGTCCAAAAGAAATGATGAGCCAATGGACGTCAAAATTAGGATAAGCGACTAGCCATTGGAAGTAATTGGGTTTGAAAATCCTGAAGTCTTAAGGCTTGGGAAATAGCAAAGTGAGAAGCCTTCAAAATGGATAAGTCCGAAGTAAGTAAGCTTACAGAACCCAAATTACTCTGCTTAGAGTAAATCGGGTTTCTCCAAGTACTCTACTTAAAAGGCTTTATAAGTGAAGGATCTGGGAAAGTCCGAAGTTGGGGAGTTCAAAGAACCCAAATTACTCTGCATAAAGTAAATCAGGATTCTCCATGGGCTTGACTTAAACATGGTCTAGCAACACGAGAATCATGATGCAATGAATGGAAAGCTGCCACGTGGCATAACTAGCGCAGAAAGGGGCAATCAGTAAAGGACAAGTGGCACAAGGATGTTCAATAAACACGGGAGAGTTCGAGCCGCTGGTAGCTGAAAGTTATGAAGGCTCTCATCCACCATGGTTCACTGCCCGCAATCGCCGTTCGACGCTTAAATGCATCATGCCAAGAAGAAACATTCCAGTAGCTCACAACATGACTTTTCAGACGCGCAAAAGAAAGTCTTAACGACAGGAGGGGCTCGAGAGGATTGTGAAGTGATCCTGAGCGGCGCATTTAGGGAGAACAAGAAAGTGCAACGTCAGAGTTCCCGCCATCGGTGATTTCTCTCTTCACCCTTTTCTATATATATAGAGGCCTTGGAGCCAAGCAAATGATCTCCGATTGGCGATATAATCACTCTACAGAAATCGCTTTGTAAAAGACTCTTTTGAAGCAATACAAGGAAGACTTTTCTGTTTTTGGTTAAAACAAGTGTGCAAATTTGGTTTCATTTTGTAGAATGTATGATTGTTATTCATCACCTGTGATTTCTTCTAGCACCTTGCTTTTAGTCCTTTCAGTTTTGTGCAGGATTGCGTGAAGTGGCTGTGTGTCGAGCTCCTTTGAAGTGTTATCAGTTCATAGTGTCTCCCTTAGACCTATTTTGTTATCCTTCAAAGTGGAAGGCTTCTCTCCAACATCTACGCAAAAGCTCCATGCCTATGGCCTTGAGATAGAACTAGAATAGCCTATGTCCTGTTTGGATTCATCAATAGTTGGCTCTTTTCCCAGACCAAGTGGATCACTTCTTTTAGTGCATCACCTCCCTTAGCTTAGATTTTCTTTTCAGTCATCCTCCTACCCCTTTTTCTTAGCAGACAGTAGATTTTAGTGTGAGATCAAAAGCTGAAATGAAGCCCCTGAGGAACTAGCCTCATAAAAAACCTAAAGATTCAACCTCACCTTAGGATACCCACATCCTGAAGTTGTCCCCATGCTTATATCTAGAAGTTAGGGAGCCGGAAGAACTCTCTCACAAGGGTGCAATTCCAAGCTATAACATGCCCTTGTTTCCCATTTCATTTCTTGTTTCTTGTCACAAAGCTTGACACTAACTAGAAAGCAGTATTGCATTGTTACATGTTGGCAATGGAACAATAGCTGCTAGAAACACAAATTACATGGACTTCTTGATTATATGAAAAACCCTTAAATGTTTTCTTATCCCACAACAGTTGGGCCCTTGTTTCCCATTTCATTTCTTGTTTCTTGTTTCTGGTCACAAAGCTTGACACTAACTAGAAAGCAGTATTGCATTGTTATATGTTGGCAGTGGAACAATAGCTGCTAGAAACACAAATTATGTGGACTTCTTGATAATGTCTGTCATTGCTTCTCTAACTGTGGCCTTTTCTAATCAAATGCTTTACCTTCTTAATAAGTCTGCAAGCATTGAGTTGTGATATAACAAAACACGTACTTAATTATCCCAATGGTTACATTACTGAACTCCTGATCAATGTTTATGACACTATACATTAGAAAGAATATATAAGGTTAACGGCTTAGGAGTTTTTTAATAGAAACAATCCTGCATAAATGAAATTACCCTAGAAGTTACCGTTCAAATACCTTTTGCTATCTGTGTATTGGTTGACCATACCATATTTTCTAATTAAGGAAGTGATATTTGTCTAATACTTGTATCCTACAGTAAATCAAAGGACTTGGATATGACTATATACCTATTAGTTAAGCAAAGCAAAATGCTGAACATGACCTTTTTTCAAAAAAAAAAACATAGTGGATATATACCAACAAAAAAATTATCACTTTAGCATTTTCTTATATAATACTCAAATTTGAAATAAATGCATTTGGAAAATAATAAAATTTGTTAAGAGGACATAAAATGGGAATTATTAAACCCAAACTTGTCCCTTTAAAATATTTTTCCATTGGTTCATGTGAAAGGTTTGTACAACAAAAATACATGTTCACTAATGTTCCTAAACTACTACCATGAGGGTCTCTACATTCACTTATATTCATTGAATGAAAAAAGTTAAAACTCCTCGCGAATGAATTATTAACATTCTAGAATAAGAAAAAGGGGGAATGGGGGGAATTACCTATGCATGGAGAGTTGGGGAATGCCACAATCCACTGTACGAATGCCAATTCCAGATGCCAATATTGGACCAATTGTAGAGCCACAACCCATGTCATTCCTCACAACAAAGTCCTATAAAAATGTAGATGTTAGAATTTATTTTCAGTTCTAGCTGGTTGATTGCTAGCTTAAGATTACTAAGTAACATGTATACTGAAGTTTCTTCAATGTGGAAGACATTTTATTTACTAAATTGGCTACCTTCTTGAGTGGATGCATTTCAATGCTACTAGAGGAACATGACATCATTTCAATTAATAAGAATTTGGATTGTTTACAAATAACATCCACCAAGGATATGCTGATTTAAAGCTTAATTTAATTTTATCATTAGTGTCCACTAGAGACCAGAAATGACAGAAGGTAAGTCCAATTAATTCAATTGTATCAAAGCAAAGAGATTGTATAGTGCATTTCCTAAAGAAAAGCAGCCAAGGAGAAGTACAATGAAACAAATGTTAAAAAATAATTGTAAAGAACACATAACTCAGAGTCATAAATATGTGTTATATTAGTTTTTGAGCAACTAAGAATACAATGCTTAATTTTAAATAAAAAGAAGTGTACAATGCTCATAAACTAGTCATCAATACATCTCCAACTCCTACTCTGCTACACCCTAGAAGTGGATGGTAAAGATTCCTCCTTTGGAACATCATCCACAAACACATTGTTCAGATCCTCACCAACCCCTCCCAATGCCTCTTCTTCCCCTGCCACTAGAGCTTCTTCTGCTTCCCTCTCTAAATATGCGACCTCCTCCTCGGTAAACATGGGCTCCTACTACACATCCTCACACTCAACGATCTAGTTTGAGTATAGATCAATATCATCCAAGTCAATTGCCTCATGACTATCTTGCCCTTTCACTTGTCTCACACGAAGACAAAGATTGTACCATACAAAGATAGGGTCATTGAGGCGTTGTGTTGTCAGTGTATTGCGCTTCTTTGTGTGAATGGTCTCATACATGCTCTAATTTTTCTCTCACACAAAAACACTATATAATTGGGACAAAATGTCGATGGCTAATTTCTAAAGATTGGGTGTTCTTGAACCATAATCTTCCAACTACAAATATGAAAATAGGACATTTATAACTTTGTAAATCAACTAGACATTCATTTATAAAGAAATAACGACAATACAATCAAAGGACTCAATTTGAATTTGGCTTTTCCTTGGTTGATGGATCGTTCTCCTTCAAATGCATAGAGGTGAAAAAAAAAACCTCCCCTTTGCAATCTTGTAAATCTGCAGTTCATATGCAATTATGTCTCTAGTGACTTTGTCGGGGATCATCCTCTCTATGCATGTGTTTAGGTCATCCATAAACTCCTCATCGGCCCTAAATGAATATGCGCAGAAAAACTTAGGATTCAAGTAGTGGGCCGCTACATGTATATGTTGACAGAGTTGCTTGTTCCATCTACGATCAATAGGCACCAAATAGGCTCGTATTTTTTATTTTTATTTTGCCCATAATAATTTGCTATGGCCTCCTTTGCCCTGTCCATGGCCTCATATAAATACCCCATTGAATTTGTTTCTCCATCCACCAACCATAAAACTCTAACCAGAGGCTTTAACACCTAAAAGAAGATAATGTATAATTTTAAAATTAAAATTAAGAAAAATTTGAGCCAATTTTTTGTAAAACAATAAATGATAAATAAAAAAAAGTTAAATCTAAAGTTACTTTGATGACCTCATTTGTGGTCTTTGCAAACACATCATCAAAAAATGATCTTCACAATCCTTTCCCCTTTGGCCTTCTTACTATAGGGAAACTCCAACCACCATGTGCTCACAAACATATGCTTAAGAGATGTTCAGTGAGATTGTAATGTTATGCAATGTAATGAAATTTGTGGCGAATTGTGTGGCTCCCGGTCGTACAAGCTCTTTTTCATTGGTGTCCTCTCTCATCAAGCTCAGCACCCAAGAATGTTTGCAGATGTACTTTGTGATATTCCTCACCTCTTCGATCATATTTTTCACCCATGTCATCTTTCCAATGTCCTCAAGTAGGAGATCAATACAATGGGTTGAGCATAGTCTCCAAAAAAGTGATGGGTGTTTCTCATCAAGAAGTCTCCCTATTGCTACGTACATTGTTGCATTGTCAATCACAACTTGGACAACATTCTCCACACCCACCTCCATGACCACCTCATCCAACATATAACAGTGTTTGTATTTTCACCTTGTCAAAGGCATCAATTGACTTCAAAAACACCAATTGCCCACTTGAAGTCACAACAAAATTAGTCAAAGTGTGGTTCCTTCCATCCATCCACCCATCAGACAAAATATTACAACCTTTCTTGTGCCATATTATTCTTTGCTCATCTACAATAATTTATGTATTTTTAACAACATTGTCCAACATTGGACCTCTCAAGTCATGAGTAGGGTCTTTGAATCCCTTCCCAACAACACTCAAAGCAGTTACCAAATTCTCCTAGTATGAGTTTTTTACCACATTGAATGGGATGTTGTAGTACCAGAAGTTTGCCATACCAGAAGTTTGCCACATCCACGCTTCATTCTGCAATTCTTTGTTCCAAGTCATGGCGTCGAGTGAAGGTTGTGCCCTAGGGGTATTTTGAGGAACAAAAAAACCTTGTAAAGGTGACCGTGAACTACCTCTACTAGGTGAGCCCCATCCCCTAACTACTCTTTGGGAAATAGAAGAGTCAGAGGTTCCTAACTCATCAAAATCAACTCTTGTTGCCCCCTATTCATCATGGCTGCAAGTGCTTCAACAATCATTTTTTTTTTTTTTACCTCATATGCTACTAGGACAACAGACATCTCTATGAGCCTCAAGTGGCGCTTTATCATATAGTTGCACATCATTCCCTAGCATTGAGGCAATTCACCCCTGCACTCATCTTAAAACTGCACGAAGTTATTGATAGAAATTGGAGGAGCTTATACAATGAATGAACTCATGCAAACGAATAATGGAGACAGCCGAACAAAGTAGATTCTTTCAACAAATATATTATTTCTATTCTCTGATTAATCTGAATAAATCATTCTGAGACATTATACATATATATAGGAATATTTCCTATAACTCCCCACTATTCTCTCACCTATAAAACCTCCTATAATAGTGCAAACCTAAATACGATATATTGTTATAATATATAACAATATATCTAACATTATATTCTAAGCAATACAGATTTACCGTATTAACCATACAGTTATAAAAACCTAGTAACAAATATTTACCTCTCGGTAAATCAACCAAACTATTTACCATTTCGTAAATACTTAAATTTACTCAATGTAAAAGCTAAATACCTAACATTCCCCCCATAGTTTTTACATGGTGCAAAAACATTCAAACTCTTATTTGCAGTATGCTCACCTCTTGTAGCATGCCCTATTTGACTCATGACCTTGATACAGAGAGCCTCACTCCTACCATGGTTTTACAAATTTACCACAAACCTTGAAATAAACAGGAACACCATCTACCTCCAAGAATTGGCACAAAAATGTATGCCACCGCATACTCACAGGTCTACATACTACTGACATAATCTTGTTGCACATGACCACTATATGCGAAGGAACGCAACCTGCATTTATATTACGTGACCGCAACGAACATGTCACTGAGGATCATCTCCATAAAGAAGTAAGGCAGTCACGGGATTTGTGTAGTCGCTGTTCTCCTAACTGTTTCCAAAACATTGTTCATCTCTTGGTGGTTTTCTGGATCTCTACCACAAACCTTTTCAAGATCCATGAACTGACTTGCATTGGTGCTTTTGTCCTTTCTTTATGTTCTCACCTCAGGGAATCATGTTTGAAATTTTCACACAAATTACATTACATGAATAGGGATTATCATCTGTTCTTATTACACAATGAAAATGAAAACACACCACACTGAAAAACTGAAAAAAAAACACACCACACACATCACCAAAACATTGTGCAGCCCTGTCGTTAGCCACTGAGGAGAGGTCGCTAAAAGACCTCCTTCCTCCGTGTATCCTCCAGCCTCCAGTAAGTCCTCGTTGCTTACTCAGGCAATATCTTGATGAAGCTCAGGTGCATGATTTTTTCAAGGGAAATCCCCCCACAATGTAGACATCGCGTACAAGCAAAAAGCGTCCATAAGGCAAAAAAAAATTATTTTTACAATTGTGACTTTTTGACAAATGACGACACATAAAATATGACTTTTGACTCAATATACTTATGGACGTAAAAATGACTTTCGACTCATTTTTTATAATAGCATTACTTTTAAAAAGACACTTTATATTTTTAAACAAACACATCATTTAAAAAGTAAAAAAAAAAATACATCTTAAATACTCTAAACACGATACAACATTGACCAAACTATATTTAAGGAGACCTAAACAAAACAAATCTTTAACAATAACACCATAAAAGTGCTTTAATAAAAGCTTACTACTTAAATGACATTTTAAAACGATTATTGAAATAAATAAAACTCACCTATGACAAAACTAATTTACCAATCGACTGAACTTAAAACAATTGACACGCTAATAAATAACTTTGACTAGACGTAAGTGAACTAAATAAAGTTCCACTTAACAACTTTGACATAAATAAAATATATATATCAACAGATTTAAATAAATTACTACCCGATATAGAAGACCGAACAAGATGATCTTACACGAATGAAAGTAGTTGTAGCGTGAATCAAAAAATAGCAGTGACTTGTTATTGAAATCGCTGCAACTAAACATGCACACCTCCAGACTTGGATCATGGCTGAGTGTAGTCTAACACGACAACAAAACTTTGGATCATGCACAACAATGCACAATGCAACAGAATATATCTACGCTTGGATTGAACGAACTGAGCACCTTCCCTCACAGTTTCCTTAATAAAGGATCTTCACCAGTCTTGAATGCACTTTGTATGGCGAGTACAGATTCAATGATCAGAAATCAATAAATATAGGATGCTATTGATTGCATGCATCAACACTATTTTAACTTGATTCAATTTCCAAGTCTTGATTCTAGCACACAATAGGTAAGACAACGTGAATGGCGGGATCTTGAAACAGTAGATTGAATGAGTTTCAGGTGATGGTGAGGAGTTCGAAGAATATTGCCGAGGTTGCTCGATGTGAAGGCAGATTATAACACGGATCTGAGAAGCATGAAGCTCAAACTGAAAATCATTTCTTCAGAAGATCTTGCACAAAATTCTATAGCCGAGTCTACCAAAGGAAAGACTATTTAATAACAGATCTAGTTATATAAAATGCCAATTGATAGAGAAGTTTCTTCTCTTTGTAAATGCTCAGTGATGGAGTGGAGAACACATTCGGTCGAGCTGTTGATAAAAGCCAGAGTCAAATCTGCCAAGGCTGATTATATCACTATGCCGAGCTTGATGTAGAATAAATGCAACACAAATCTGAATCAAGTAGATCTTTTATAATTCTTAATATACACCTAGTTTGTCCGTACTCTTCTTCTAAGATTTTCTACGTTATCTAAATACTAAAAATCTCATTCATCGGGGCAAAAGAGCAAAAAATCACAGAGTTGCCGTTTGAAATTCCTCACAAGTCCATCCTACTCTGATACCAATGATAAAAATTGGAGGAGCTTATACAATGAATCAACTCATGCAAACGAATAATGGAGACAGCCGAACACAGCAGATTCTTTCAACAAATATATTATTTCTATTCTCTAAATTCTCTAATTAATCTGAATAAATTATTCCAAGACATTATACATATATATAGGAATATTTCCTATAACAACTCCCCACTATTCTCTCACCTATTAAACCTCCTATAATAGTGCAAACCTAAATACAATATATTGTTATAATATATAACAATATATCTAACAACATAATATTCTAAACAATACAGATTTACCGTATTAACCATACGGTTATAACCTAGTAACAAATATTTACCTCTCAGTAAATCAGCCAAACTATTTACCATTTCGTAAATACCTAAATTTACTGAATGTAAAAGCTAAATTCCTAACAGTTGTTCTCTAGTTCGTCATAGCAATGTTTCCATGTTGGTTCATCAGACTTCTTAGGCCTATGGGAACCATATGCCATTTTGAAGTTGATGTCATCTCACCCTTGCGTTATATTTCAGTTTCTAAAACAAAGATTTGGCTGATCATTGTAGTTTGTGATATCACTTCCTTAACAACCTACCAATGAATGTGTAGGACTAGTTGGCAGTTACAATATGAATAAATTGTTGTTGGCACTGGTATCAAGTAGACTTCAAGATCAAACGTGTCCCCTAACCCTATGACACGGTCTGCTGAAACTTGAATGTTTGAAAGTGAAACCTTGCACAAGCCTTATACTCATCAATGGTCACTCGATCCCAGCTGAAAGCTTGGTGTTGATAGTCGTCACTCACTGTTGACTATTTAAACTTTGAAGTTTAACTTCGACGATTGTCATGCAAGGCTCAAGCCTCAAACTTAGTTCGAGGCTCAAAGTTTAATGGTTAACCTCGTTACTATAGTCTATAGCTGCAATTTGAAACTTCAAGGCTCAAACTCTTCAGTCAAAATCAAGGCTCAAACGATGAAGAAACCCATGGTTTTTAGCTATAGCCTGCAAATCGAAGCTCGGGCTTACACAGGCAACACTAGCAAGGTAACAAAAGGTGAGCAATAAGTTGCAATGATTCAAACCCTCAAGAACGGCAATCAATCCCTCACAGACAGTGATCAAACCCTCACGAACGACAAACACAGATGCAAAGCATAAAATCATGACAGAAAGGAATAAAAATGACGTTTTTTCTCATTTTTCCATTATGTTCATCATATCCTCGAGTCAGGATCGTTACAAATGGCGAGCAATAAGTTGCAATGATTCAAACCCTCAAGAACGACAATCAATCCCTCACGAACGGTGATCAAACCCTCATGAACAACAAACACAGATGCAGAGCATAAAATCATGACAAAAAGAAATAAAAATGATTTTTTTTTCATTATTTCGTAATGTTCATCATATACCCAAGTCAAGATTGAGTAGTGCCCTGAAACCCGTGGTTAACGACGAGTGACCGCAGTTAATTACTCGTCATTAACCATGGATTTCAAGGCATTATGCACCCCATGATAAATGCAGCATTTTACCATTTGAAAAAAAAATTGCAGGTTTTCCATGCATACCTGTCAATTACCCACGGGTTTTAATACAGAGATTCTAATGGAAGTCTCAAGTAGCAAATATGGAATATCTCATTAGGTGTAGGTTCAACATCTTGGAAATGCAAATGGAAATGAAAATAGTGGAGCAGCTTAGGTGTTAAAGGAATCCTTTGGTTTGGTCCATCTAATTCTTGAATAAATCCTATAGATCTCCACTTAAATGGCTAAATTAATTCCCTAGGTAGATAGGGAGCATTGGTAGAGAACTCTATGAGGGAAAAGTTTTCCATATCAAGCCCATTCAGCTGAACATGAGTAGTAATCTTGGTAGACAAACTAGATTTACACCCCTCTTTAGCAGATTGCATGGTGGCTCTAGGTATGAGTATCTACTGCAACCAAAGTGGGATGCTGCCACACATTGACTCTTGTGTAGCATAGCAACCACATGGAAAATAATTAAAGAGGCCATACCCCCAAACTCAATTAAAATGGTAGGATGCAATATATATTTTTTTGTTTGAAGATACCTCAACAGCATAGCAATGGGAACTCTCACAATGCTTTTACGACCCGTCTATTCTATACATGGGCCACAAACCTCAAATCCATAAATAAGTGTATAGTAACATGTGTGTAAAAGAGGTAGATCATATTCCCAATGTCCTAATATTGGAGCTGGATGCACTGTACCTATAGGGTAGTTAATGCAATGAATTGATGCAGTCACAGTTAGGGGTCTCAATGAAGAGATGCCTTAAACCGTGCAATCCACAAACAAATAATGCAACGGAAATACAGCAACAACAAATTTTTTGTTAATTAGAAAATGAGAGATTACACACTTAGCCAAATCTGGCTTGCAACACATTCATACACACACACAGCCTGCCAACTTACACAATACCGCAGTGTTACCCCAAGTCCTCACAAGGAGATGATTCAGCACTTCAGTCCTTCCCTAGATTTGCGCATTGATCTATGCTAGCTCACACTCTCTAATGGCCGCACTTGGACTATTCCTCACAAGCTTTCACCTGAATGCCTTCTCAAGTATTGGGGACGTGTTTATATAGACACATCGACCAATTACATTAGTTTCACTCAACTAACTCACCTACACACAAACACTACAAACATTAAATGCCTAAAAGAGTCCCAATGCCCATAACACATCACAAAATTAAATGCATAACAGAAAACAGTTAGGACATTGTAAACATTCCCTTCTACCAGCGATCATATTACTAAGGCCACCATGTGACTCCATTGATTACATGATTCCACTTATAGATATAACAACCACCAATAAACATGTCTTATCGTGAACCCTTGATCCAATGTGGATCTTAGCACACGTCATGAAGTGTCCAAATGGATGTTATGGAGATGAAAAAGTGTGGTCAAAAGATACCACGAATTATGGCTCTGAATCAAATTGACTAGTGATGTTTCACCAGGTGAAGTAAATATTAAGTTATGTGCTCAACGTAAGTTACCGTTGTGCTTGTGCGGTGAGAAAAGGACTTCACCAAGAATCACTGAAGCATATCCATCCTTATGCAATTGCAAAATAGAATCAGAACTTGCGATAACATATATGAGTAATTGAATGCTTGGAAACACACTGCAAACCATCAAAACACCCAGGGGCTTCACTGCTACTTATTTCTAACAATCTACTCATATTTTTGGTTGAAACAAGATTTCTTGTGGACCCGAATGCGCCTACATCATACGCCCCAGGTAAGAAAATGTGTGAGCATGGGGCTCGCACACTCGTGATAGGTGATAGAACCACCCTTTCGAACCCTACCAACGGTCTTGGCATGCGGAATTAGCTTCCACCTTCCGGTCCATAGAGTTGCGAATGGGGTCATAAACCGTCCTCCTCCGCCAATGGCCCTTCTCATTATCAGTGTGCTAGATCCCACTCCCCTTGGGTCGACCTCCTTTGTTTGTGCTGCACAATCCGCTCTTACTCTTTGTTGCAACACTACCCACTAAGATCAATCTAGAATTCCTATGGATCTCACGATCTATTTTCTTCCTCTACACAACACTAATCTTCACCTTTGTGCACATTGTCTTCTCTTCCTCGTGAAAGTCTTAATTGCCTCTGCACCTAACCAAATGAATTTGCCAAGCAACCTCTTCATCCTTCTCCTTCAATGGACTCAAAATATAACTTTTCTGCTCTTCCTTATGTATACAGTATTCGCTCTTCCATCATACATCTCACGGTCAGACTGCCATGGTCTCCCCAACAAAACATGACATGTATCCATCAATAGGACATCGCATAACATATTTTCCGTGTCTCCAATCTTCATCTATGCTTTGTGTTGCTCTTGCACAACGTTGTCTTGACCTTTCACAAACCAAGATACACTATAGGGCTTTGGATGCAGCTTGCACGCCAAACCCAACTTTAGCACCATCTTTGTGGGTAAAAGATTGTCCATGTTTCCAATATCCAACACAACCTTCCAACATTTACTTCTTGTCTTGCACTTGGTCTAGAAAATGTCTTCTCTAACTCACCTCTTCACTCTTTCCTACGACCTTCAAGATTCTTCTCATTGCAAGTAAACTCTTTGTTCAAGCTCCTCTACATGCATAAGTAGCTTTATAGACTCTACGTCCACTTGTAATACTTGTGTGCCACCACTTCCTCTCTTCTCACCATCAACGTGTGCATGAGGGCAATCATATGTGCAGTGTCCTACTTCCCCACACCTAAACCATGTTCCACCGAACCTTCTTCCTCTTCCTCTACTGAAGTTACTCCTCCCTCTGGGAAAAGTGGCTCCTCCTCTTCCTTTTTGCATTTTTGCAATACTCACAGCTTCACTCCCTTGCTCACATGTGGGTTGTTCTTTACTACTGTCGAGATTCCCTTTAGTTCTCACAGTACTCTCTACTTGCGTGCCTATCACTACTCCGCTTTTAGCACATATTGATACGCCTCCTCTACCGTCTTCAATCTTACTATGTTGATCTCATCTTGGATGACTATAATATTCCCCAAATCGCCAAAAGAATCACAGCAGCATTCAAGACAAAAATCTTCATTCATGCAAGGAAGAATTGCTGCAGTCTTCATCTACATCGTAGCACTTCAATGAAATCATATTAATTTCTAACATTCAAGGAAAGCGCAGCAGTTAATAAGGCAATCATAGCATTTCCATTATTATGGTAGATTGC
Source organism: Torreya grandis (assembly GCA_037957365.1). Lineage (NCBI taxonomy): Eukaryota > Viridiplantae > Streptophyta > Pinopsida > Cupressales > Taxaceae > Torreya > Torreya grandis. The sequence goes on from JARHVA010000138.1 coordinate 3,473,850, forward strand.
CATTATTATGGTAGATTGCAGCCTTAAATTAACTAGAAGGAAGTCAATGTTGTTTAGTTAATAAACATCATTTATTAAATGAAAAGATGCTACCTTTGAGGAGACATTCTTTGACGAAAGGTCATCATCGTTAGAAGAGTTGCATCTTTTGATTGAGGACAATCAAGTATGAATATTCATTCGATGGTTGAGGAGAAGGTATGCAATTATGAATTAAAACATTTAATCATGTATAGCAGCAGCTTTACAAAAGCAACTAAGGATGAAATCCATTATTTGTGAAACTGATTTCAAAGACGGAAACCCTTAAATCGTGTAACCCAAGGACAAAACCCCTTGTGGAATTCTATTGTATTATTCGAGATCTACAACTCTATATTAAATTCAACATAATTATTTCAATTATAATATCTATATTTGATTTAAACGAAATTACAGGAAATCCGAATTCTTGTAAAATATTTCGATTTGGAATATTACAGTAGTATCAGAGCTGTTTTTCTTGCCAACCTGTAAACCATGGGATCACTACATAAGGAACTTATGGATAATTTCAAGTCATACAACACCCTTTCAGAAGAGATTCGAAAAGAAATATCTTTTTCAGAATATTTGGATTTAAAAGAGTCATGGAATGGAAACAGATACTATGAGGAAAAAATCAGTTTTCGTGAAAAGAAATCAAGGAAAACTTGTGACAAGTTTTCTGAAAATACAAAGGATACTATGGAGGTTAACTTGCAAGAAGGGTCAGGATCATCAGTGGATAAACCTAATGAAAATAATAGGGTACGATGTTCTACACAAGGTTTGCAAGAATCTATTGTATCATCAAAGGATGTTGGGGAAATACAAGAAATTTTAGATCCAACAGAAGTTGCAAGTAATGAACTAATGGAGTTACCTCTTAGTAAATCAAGTCCATCAAGTCTGACAATCCTTTATATATCTAATAATCTGCCCCTAGTCACTTTACAAATACAAAATTTGAATCAATCCGAACAGTTGGATCAAACTCCTTTAAGTTTGGTTAGTAGCAATGGAACATTGCAAGTCAATTATCCTATTCAAATGCACCATCAGGGCTATGATTTCACAGAGCAGCACCTCATTGTTCTTAGGGTTCAAATATTGGCTTTCAAACAATTAAAATGTGGACGAACAAAACCGCCAGATATACTCTGATGTATAGAAACACCACATTCCTTTGAATGGTCAGAGGATTTGAAAGAAGTGAAAAATTTGTGTGTTGGTCTGACAATGACTTGGGTGTTTTTCCTAGAGGGAACACATTTGACCTTATCTTCATAACGACATAGACTTGCAGAATTTTGCATTTCAAGCTATGGATATGCTTAATGGTAACTCGGTTATTAATGGTTCACATGCTAAGTTTACCACCAATAATTCTATTCATTTACAAAGAAGGCACAATGTAATTGTTGAGGACATAGGTAACAAAGACAAGGACAATGGTTTTGACGTGACTCTGAATACATTCTTGAAATGTAAATTGCCAAATAGAGATGATTGCACAGTCCATAATGAACGGGATCGCTATGGTTTAGAAACTCCTTCACTGCACATTCATGACATGTTTGCTGCAGATTGTAAAAATAAACTCAACTTAGAAAATGCTATTTATCATAAAGGTGGAACATCCATGCCACATGATCATGTCAGGGCTGATATGGCTAATACATTCGCTCCTTCAAGAAGCAACAATAATGATTCGGTACCTAGGATAGTAAGGATCCCTTATGCACATATTTTTTTTGAAAAAGGAAACACATTTTAACATGGAAAGTAAAAAGGATGTTGACATATCTGAAAGGCCACTAGGAAGCCTGGATTGTCAAAATTTAGGACTGTCCAAGGTGACCTCAAAAAATGGTAGCAAAAATGTGTCTAGACGATCTTCCGTGAAACCTATTGATCAGTCTCATAAATGGTACAATTGGAATGGCACTGATGAGACCCTGATGGTTGATCGGTGTTTAATTCACCGGTTTCTCATGTTTCACGTAAGGATAACTATGGAAATTCACACAAGGTCATGCATGAGAGAAGTAACGTACATCGAAATCATGAACTAGTGCATAAAGGAGAACTAAACCTTAGACTTGGAGCATCAAACAGCATCCCCCTTATGGGAAAAAAGGATGAACTGCTTAAATTGGGGACACAGGTTGAGAACCAAAAACCTAGGTTTCTCTCTTCCTCATGTGCGATAGATTGTAATCCTCAGCCCTCCCCATCAAATCATCAACCAAACAAGCTAGGGCTCAAGTACTCCCAGGTAGAACCTAATTCAAAGGCGGAAACTAAAAATCAGATGGATCCAAGGGACCAGCGTCTTGCTCTTTTATCAAGGGAAAATATTTGCTCACAAATAACTAAAAGAAAACTGCAAGGTCACAGTTTAGTCCTTGAACAGTGGCATCTTTTGGCCAACCAATTACAACTTTTCAACGAACAGTCAACAGTTTTCGACAGCACCTTTTTCGAACATATACTAATAACACGACTTCCACCATTGGTATTTTTTCGACAGCAGGATCGTTGGGGAGTGTTATGGTTTCATATGGGCTTTAAGATGGATATGTTGACACGTAGCATACAAGATATGTTTAATTTGACTTCAGTTTCTATGTTTTATATTGATGCTTTGGAATTACAAACTAAGCACGATCTGGTAGAAATGCGAGCGATATCCGACGGGCAGCGGAAACAAGGTCGATGGGAAGTGGAACAATGCATTATAGGGTTTACGACAGCAGACTTGACACATGAGATAGTGTGTGGGAAGAAGGGAAAAATGTTCAGTCTGACACCAATCTATATGGCTTTCGTGGATACCTTTGTGAACATCGGTCATAACACTAATATTTCGCCTAGTTTCCTTTATTCTAATCGAAGCAGTTTCATTTGTCCTTTCCAAAGTAGATAAGGAAATAGTTGTTTTTGTCCATATCAAAGTAGACAAAGAAAAAGTTTTTACCGCAGCAAGCAATAAAGTGGCTGGGTTTGTGAATGCCACTAGAGAATTGAAAGGAACGTCTGTATCTAAGACAGATGATACATTTGAATTTGATGTTGGAACAAATAATATTGCATCTGGAGGAAGTGTAGTTACTATAGTTAATTTTCCAGCCACGAGTCATATGGCAAGGATACTGGATGCTATAAATCCTTTCACGCTATTCAATCCCATGAAGTGAGGAAGGACGATTCCTCTTTTGTTTGCCAATCTGAAGAAGTCCAAACCAAAACCTGTCAGGGGAATGTAAAGAATTATGTTAGTAGGAATTCTGAGGTCTCTGCTAGTGACTCAGTAATTTAGGAAGCTAATATTGTCTTAAGTGAAGTTGAGGCTAAAACTGTGACAAGGGGAGCAAAAACAAGTCAAGCTAGTAGCATCAAAGAGTTAGAGAAGAAACCTGCGAGTTTATCCTTTGCTGATATATCATCCACACCAAAACATAATAAGATTTATTCAAAATGCTTATCAAAAGATAAACATTCAAAACACAAAGTAATGAGAAGGTCTAGAGGCTTAGTTGAAGCATATGAAACAGATGTAGAGGAACTTAAAAACAAGGTTAAGATGTTAAATAATGAAGGGAAACAATATAATGTGAATCCCAATTGGGTAAACGGTAAGAAACAGTTCTATACATCTTTGTCAACAAGTGGTGACAAAATGATGGAGGATTTGATTACAAATAATATAACCATGAAACAAAAATTCCATCAATTTAATCGCAATACTCAAGTACTACAAAGGGAACAATTGAAGAAGAAGACTAATTCATACACAGATTGGAATAGTTGGAGGACTGAATGTAGAACGTAAGACGTTCAAACATACTATTGAGAGGTTGTGAAGACATACAGAGGAAGAAGAAATAAAGGCTTCATTTTCACTACCATTGCTTGTGGACAAGAAATTTGAGGAAGGGCGGTCTGTAATATTCCCCAAATCGCCAAAGGAATCACAGCAGCATTCAAGACAAAAATCTTCATTCATGCAAGGAAGAAACGTTGCAGTCTTCATCTACATCGTATCACTTCAATGAAATCATGTTAATTGCTAACATTCAAGGAAACCGTAGCATTCAAGGAAAGCGCAGAAGTTAATAAGGCAATCGTAGCATTTCCATTATTATGGTAGATTGCAGCCTTAAATTAACTAGAAGAAGTCAATGTTGTTCAGTTAATTAACATCATTTATTAAATGAAAAGATGCTACCTTTGAGGAGACATTCTTTGACGAAAGGTCATCATCGTTAGAAGAGTTGCATCTTTTGATTGAGGACAATGAAGTATGAATATTCATTCGATGGTTGAGGAGAAGGTATGCAATTATGAATTAAAACATTTAATCATGTATAGCAGCAGCTTTACAAAAGCATCCAAGGATGAAATCCCTTATTTGTGAAACCAATTTCAAGGACGGAAACCCTTAAATCGTGTAACCGAAGGACGAAACCCCTTGTGGAATTCTAGTGTATTATTCGAGATCTAAAACTCTATATTAAATTCAACATAATTATTTAAATTATTATTTTAATAATAAAATCTATATTTTATTTAAACGAAATTACGGGAAATCCGAATTCTTGTAAAATATTCTGATTTGGAATATTACAATGACCCATTGCATTTTGTTGGTGTACTGTGCCACCTTCTCTTCATCCATCTCGATATGACCAGGTTGACTAGTGATCTTTTAGAATTCTTCCATGTACTTCACACTCAACTCGTTCAATTGCAGGTTTTGTAATCTCTTCAACAGATCCAACTAATAATCTCTAGGCAAAAACTTTCCTTTCAACTTCACAACCATTCTCTCCCAGTGGATAACTTATCTTTGCCCTTGCTATTTCTCTCCAGTTGTAGCTCCTTCCACCATAGAGTTTTTTGCCCATTCAAATTTCTCTGTGCAACCTTTGTCTTATGCTCATTTGCTACTTCGTCAAAATCAAAATATTACTCCCTCTCCATGAGCCAATCTAATGACTCCTATGGGTTCAATGGCCTAGAAAAACATGAAACCTCCAACCCCGCTTCTCTTCCAATCTTGGATATAGATTTGATAAGCCTCTCTTCACCCCCATCTAGTCGCTCATGCATTGGTCCCACATCTTCTCCATCCACTTCCCACACGTCGCCCTCTGCATTTCTCACATCATCCCTCAAGACAAATCCTCTCCTATCCCCCTCCACTGTAGCTAATGTTGTCTGCATTACTTGCAACATTTCGAAAATCTCAAAAAAGTTTGCAAATCATGTTTGCAACTATTATGCCCGCTCTTCCCACTCTTTTCGACGACATCTTGACTTCTTGCAACCTTAGACCTACAGCTGCACCTCTTGCAAACCTATGCAGATCACACACTTCACTCACCCTTTATTCCCTACCCACTTGAACAAAGATGAAGAACTCCAAATATTCGATCTCTCAACCCAGAGTTTTGCTCTAATACCAAATGATGCAATCACGTTTAGGGGTCTCAATGAAGAGATGCCTTATACCGTGCAGCCCACAAACAAATAATGTAACGAAAATACAGCAACAACAAATATTTATTGATTAGAACACCATAGTGTTACCCCAAATCCTCGTAAGTACATGATTCAGCCCATCTATTCTTCCCCAAATCTGCGCAGAAATCTCTGCTCGCTAACACTCTAATGGCCGCACTTGAACTATTCCTCATAGGGTTTTATCCTGAATGCATTCTCAAGTATTACGGATGTGTTTATATAGACATGCAATCCACCAATTTACATTAATTGCACTCAACTAACTCACCTACTAACACTACAATCATTAAATGCCTAGAAGAGTCTCAATGCCCAACACATCACAAAATTAAATGCATAACAGAAAATGGTTAGGACGTTGTAAATGTCCCCTTTTGCCAGTTGTCATATTGCTAAGGCCATTGTGTGACTCCATTGATTGCGCAATTCCACTAATAGGTAAACAACCTCCAATAAACATCATGTCTTACTGCAAACCCTTGATCCAATTTTGATCTTACTGCATGTTGTCACGAAGTGTCCAAATGGTTGTTATGGAGCTAAAAGAGTGCTAGAAAGATACCACAAATTACAGCTCTAAATCAAATTGATTGATGATGCTCCACCAGCTGAAGTCAATACGAAGTTGTATGCTCAACACAGGTCACAATCGTGTTTGTGCAATGAGAAAGGGACCTCACCGATAATCACTAAAGTATATCCATCCTTATGCAATTGCGGAATATAACCAGAACTTGCAGTAACATATGTGAGAAATTGGATGCTTGGAAACACATGCAAACCATCAAAACATCCAAGGGTTTCACCACTACTTATTACTAACAGTCTACTCATGTTTTTGGTTGATGCAAGATTGCTTGTGAACCCAAATGCTTCTACATCACGTATCATTTACTAAGCCTTGCTTTTATTGTAGGGATCAAGCTAAATGATAGTCCAAATAATACCACACAAGTGCACAAAGATACTCACTTTTATTGATGATTTCTCTAGAAGAACATGGGTGTACTTTCTCAAGTAAAAAAGTGAAGTTTTTGAGAGCTTCAAATCATTTAAGGCATTCATAGAAAAGCAGTTGTCTCTTCCACTCAAGAAGATACATACAAATAATTGGGGGGAGTATGTAACTAAAGCCTTCCAAGCATTTTGTAATGAGCATGGCATCTTGCATCAATGCCCTGTACTCCTTAATAGAATGGTGTCATTAAGTGGAAGAATAGAACCTTGAAGGAGGTAGCAAATTGTATGATACAGTCCAAGGTCATAGCACCTGCTTTTTGGTTGAAGCAATTAATGGTGCAAATTATATCCAGAACCGCATTCCTCACAATGTAGTGTGGAATAAAACTCCTAAAGAAGCTTGGTCAAGGATCAAGCCTGATGTATCTGGATTTCATGTCTTTGGAAGTAAGGCATGGGTATTTGTTTCTGATGACAAACGCAAGTCTATGGAGAAGAAGACTAAACAACTCATCTTTATAGGTCATTGTGAGGATGTTAAGGCTTATCGCCTCTTTGATTCAGTCACTTGTGATGTCTTGTTTTGGCAGGATGTCAGAATTGATAAGAGTTTCATTCCACTAGATCCTTCATCTCTTTCTCCATCATTCACTCCTCCGTCTTATCATAAGGATTTACTTAGTGATACTGATGATGCTCCTGCACATCCACCTCCGCCACCTAATCCTCAGTCTATATCCAAGTGGGCTCATACTACTCTGCAAGCAGTTGGTTCTTTAGTTGGTAATCCCTTTGATCCTCATCTACTCAATCTCAAACTTTTGGTGTTGTTCTTGTGAGCCATGTTATTTTAGATGATCTAGTCTTGTTTTCTGAGGCTACAGGGAAAATAGTGGGATATTGATATGCAAGAAGAATATTCTTCATTGATGAAGAATCGTAAGTGGGACTTGATGCCTCTTCCTAAAGCAAGAAATTTTGTGCATTGTAAATGGGTCTGTAAGTCCAAATATGCAGCAGATGGTTATGTTGATAAGTACAAGCCATGTTTGTAAAAAAGGGTTTCTCACAAGTTGAAGGAGTTGATTACTTTAAAACCTTTGCCCCTGTTGCCAAGATGGATTATGTTCGTCTTGTACTTTCCCTCATTGCAATACATCATTGGTCAGTATTCCAGATGGCTGTGGAGAATGTGTTTCTGCACAGTGATCTTCAAGAGGAGATCTATATGGAGCAACCACAAGGCTTTGTGCAAGGTCCTTCAAGTGTATGTAGTTTCCGTCGTTCTCTCTAAGGTCTCAAACAAGTTCATAGAGCTTGGTATGAGATGGATAGTTTTATGCTCGGTTCTAGTTTCACCCATTGTTACTCTGACCCTACTATCTGCATGGATCATCTTCTGATACTAGTCCTATATGTTGATGATCTCATTCTCATAGGCAGTTTAGACCCCATGATTTAAAATGTCAAGCACAAGTTGATGGAGTAATTTGCCATGACCAATTTAGGACTTCACTATTTTCTTGGCCTTCAGATTCATCAATCTTCTGAGAGGATCTCCATTGGGCAGCAAAAGCATGCTCATGACTTGCTTCGTCATTTCAGCATCGCTAATTGTAAGCCTGCTCTCACTCCATTTCAATCAAGTGTTGTCTTGTCTAGTAGTTGCAAGACTTCTCTAGTTGATCCAACCTTATATCGACAACTCGTGGGTAGTCTTCTATACCTAACTCACACTCACCCTAATATCTCTTTTGTTGGCAACATTGTCTATCAGTTCTCCCATCAGCCTCATGAGACTCATTGGCAAGTAGCTAAGCAAATTTTGTGTTACATTCAAGTCACCACAAATTTTGGGATTTAGTATACACCAAAGAGAACTTCACAGATTGCATGATATACAAACAAAGATTAGGTAAGTGATGTTGATACTCACAAGTCCACCTACAAATTTGTTACAACCTTGGTTCTGGTCCAGTTGCATGGCCTTGCAAAAAATTGACAGCCATTGCATTGTCATCCACTAAGGCCAAATATCAAGGTGTTGTTAAAGCCAATTGGGAGGCACTCTGGGTTCGACAGTTGCTAGTTTAGTTTGGTTTCCCACAACTTAATCCCACTATTCTTTGGTGTGACAACAAAATTGCAATTGCAATTTCATGCAACCTTGTTGAGCATCAGCAAACAATGCACAATGAGATCCATATGCACTTCATTCATTAGCTTATTCAGGATGGAGTTCTTAGGCTAGGGTTTGTGCCTAAAACTGAGCCGGTTTCCAACATTTTTACTAAACCCTTGGCAGCACCTCGTTACCTTCAATTATGAGCATTGTTTGGGGTGAAGGAATTTGTCCTTAGGGGGGATTCAATGCAAAGTCCTTTTCTTTTCTTTTAATTGTGCATGGATACCTTACTAGGTCTAGTAGTCGAGACACATATTTGATTTCTTTTCTTCTCTCCCTAACTTTCACTTACAAGAGGGTGTTGGTGTGTGCACAATAGACTAGGTGTTTATTTAGCTGGTCTAATTTTACTCATGTTCACACTAAATTTAAGCTCTATTTAGGGAGGGTTGGGTTAGTTGATTTGTTCGAGAGTGCCAACTTAAGAGCACGTAAAAAATTGATAGAATATTGCATGCATATCCTTAGTACTCCTAATTAATAGTTTGTTGTAAAAACAAACTATCCTACCTATATAATAAGCCTTCCAATAGCATTTGAGTAGCTTGTAAGAAGTATATTGAGGAATAATATTTTCCTGTATGTTTTCCCATTTCTTTGTTGAGTGTTTGTATTTTGGCATAGGCTCTTTTGCATCATCGTTTGTTCTCCCAAATCGATCCTGTGGATCATTTCATCTCTTGCTATACTCTGATAAAGGAGGATTCTTTATCTTAATATCAAGTAGCTGAAGCAAAGAATGGCCTAGAATACTAACTACATTTCCAATCCCGTCAAGCAAGCTAAATAGATGATGGGAGAGCTAGATGTCTTGCATCTAGAGTGACTCATAATGTATTGAATCCATGGAAAGTGATAAAAATGTTAAAAATCATCGAGGCTGAATTGGATGCATTCCAAACTCGACTAAAATAATAAAATGTAGAACACCTTCCTGTGCTTGTACATCTCTTGTTAGCATGGTGATACTAACTCTCTTGATGCAGCTACAACCATTCTACCCCAAATATGGGTTCAAAACCTCGCACCCCTAAAGAGGTTAGGAATTAGAAGTGTAGCAAGAGATGGATCTTGGCTCCTTCGAATGGAACTAAAATCTATCTCCCCAAGGTGGTTAGTGTCTTGTGCTGCTTTCTAAGCCCTGCCTTGGCTAGAAGGATCAAACCAAAAGGCAATTGAGAGAATACCACACATAAATAAGTGCAAGACTATACCACCTCAACCAATTTTCATTTGTGTGTCAAATGGATATTGGAGGCTTCCTTCGTGAAGATATTGATTGCCATAACAGTCTTTTCTAAGATTGACCTATAGTCCATCCTTATCATACAACGAAAAGCAAATGTAGATACCATTAAAGGCCTTGAACTATGCTAGATAGTAAAATAATTATCTACAAAAAGGACGATAACAATGGTAATCCCAAATAGAATACATCCGTTTGTCTCTCCTTGGAAATAAGGTCATCCGAGTCATCAATACGCACCTCAAAGAGAGTATCCAATCAATACAGATGTTTTATAGAATATGAACACCTACAAAAACAGTTAGTCATTTAAGTCATCAATACACAATCCAAGGAGAGTGAGCAATAATCGAGTGCTGTGTTCCATCCCTATGGTGTTGTCACTATCCTTTGTGTCACCCATGTTAGTACCAAAGTAAAAAATAAAGGGTCATCACCAAGAAGTTAAATAAATCTAGACAACCAACATCTTTAGTGTCTAACAAGAAGCATCTTGGAACCATAACAAAGGCATTGCAGACATCTGGAAAACAGCACTAAACTCTGCATGGTATGGCCCCTAGAAGGGCCTTCACTTCAAAAGGAAGCAATCAAATATGTATTTAAAGTTAATCTGCTAGAAGAAAAAATGAGGCCAGAGACACAACCTAAGGTATGGATCAGAACAAGGGTTGGTGACATAATTATTAACTCCATTATGGCATCTATTAACTATTAAATCATCATTGAAATTATCATAAATTTTCTTATTTTCAACTATAACTATATGATGATTATATAATAACAGTTAGTATGAGTGTTAATCATATCATGGACATTCAAGGGTTACAAACATGGTTTGGTGATTGCATTCCTATAACCTAGACCTTTTGAGTTTGATTCATGCTTTGGATTGTTTATATCTCAGTAGTGGTACAATGTAACAATCCTTGCCCAATCTGCCCTTAATTGTCTAAATTTGCTGCCTTGTAATTTTTTCAAACACTTTGTAAGCAAAGTGCTTCTTGCTGGTTTTTGTCACAGTTTTGATGATTTGTTTGAATGACGATGGATTAAAGCTTCAAGTGTTTATAGAACAATGCAAGAATGACAATGCTAAGTTCTAGATGCAAGAATGACTTCTTTTTTTGTTCTTTTCTATGCAATTAGATGAATTCACAAAGCAAACTAATCACTTACAGCCAATGGACATTTAGTCGAACAATTGGCATGCAACCTATTATCTCAATTCAAATGCTCAAAAGATAACTATAAATGACCAGCAACTTGTGATTCTTATTTGTATTGATGATTTGATACAATGCTCCACTAGACTAGCCAAGACTCTTGGCATAAACAAGAATTACAATTATATGGTATGCTGGTATGAATGACGCACACCTACAACTGCAAATATAAACTATACTAAAGGATGAATTGTATGCAATGAACCCTGGTGGGATTGAGGCGTCCTTGAGAATAGATGGAGCAAGCAATTTCCCAGTGAAAGGATGATCTCCCAAGCCAAATCGAATTTTCCAAGCCAGCCGCCCATGTTCTGGTCTGATCTCAAATTTAAAATAATATGCAATGAATATGTGTTGCCTCAAGCATCTAATATCATCTCCATGCTCCAAGGAAGTGGGCACACCAAGCCAAGCAGAGAATCGATGCAAAATGGAACCCCCACAAGCAAAAGCGTCCCTCCTAATGGCATCCTTCCTTGACTGTAAATATCTGATTTTTATATCAAATTTCTCTACAATGCAATCTACTCTCTTAACCAAGGAAAATCGATGCCAGGCTATATAGAAACCAACACCAAAAGATAGCTATGCAACCTCCATAAATTCACCAAATCGATTTCTCCAAAATTGGCCAATGGCCACAAATTTTGCTCCAATTGAGATGACTGAAATATCACCTCCAAAATGCAACCCTTCAAGAGATATTTCACTCCCTCAGTTATGCTATCAATGGGAGTTATTGTTCCCAAAGACAAATTGATTCACTACAGGAAACTCTAGGCTCCACTAGCATACCACAACAAAGACAACATCAAATCGGGATAATTCATAATAGCAGCCCGCACCTCCCTTTATAATCTTTTTTTTTCCCCCCCTTCATTTGGGAAGCTTCTAGAAACATCATAATATTTTATTATTATTTTTCCCTTTTAATATATTATATTTGCACTTTAATATAAAATAATGAATTATATCAAATACAAATATAACATCTTGTAACATGAAGTTTCTAAAAATAGAAACATTCTAATAAATCATTAGAAAACCTCCAGAATATGTCGAAACTTCTCCAAAAAAACCAACTCCCATTTGGGTAACTACGGAGAGGACTCTCAAACCATGCCGTATTAGCCTACGAGGGCCACTAATAGGCTAATCATGTTGAAAGTACAATGTCTAACTAGAAGGGCACATTACATACAATCAAAGCTAAGATTTGTTGTCTTGTATTTTTTTATTGTGTGCAGTATCATAATGGGCAGTTCCTTAACAATGGTATCACATCTTGTTTAATTCTTTGCCAACATTGCCCCCCTCCCCCCCCAAAAAAATACACAATGGCAAACAAGAAGCAACCAAGTTAGGAAGAAATGGTTACACAAATAATGGGCACTATGAATAACATGGTGTAGACCAGACAAGCAGACTAACTAATTATAGATACTTAACAATGTGGAACACAATGGAGCGATAAACTTCAGTCACAATTCATAGGAAAAATTGGAACATTATTCACAATATAAGTATGAGATCAGTCTACCAGAATACAATATAAAAACATGTAATGACCCCAAATTGAGACAATGATGAAAATGAGCGTTTTCCAACAAATCCCAAACAAAATCTGAATTCTAAAAATAAAAACCAGCCAACCCTATGGTTGTATTTGTTTCACACTTCCAATCAATCAACAAAATAAAAGATAAATACCTTGTGAAACTTAGCCAACCTTGGCACACACCATATGAAGAAAGGAGCTGAATCGGTATGTCTTTCACTCCCAAACCCTCAACGCCCCCAATCTGATTTTAATGCCCTCTTTTTTATTCTAAATCCAACTCAAGAAACCCTCCACAACTGAAGATAAACTGCAGATAAATTCTAGCATGCATATCATATAAAATTGGCCAATCTTAGGGCCTAAAACATGATCAAATCTCTCCAAACCAAGTCGGCCACAATTATAAATAATTAACATGTAATAACTCAGAAAATCAAACTCGTCTTCATGCCAAACCTACTGGAAATAGGTTATAAAATTCACCAATAATAGCAATAATTAATGCTCTATTAGTTAGGTCCAAACAAGGCACCTCAAACCCTTGCACACCTCTTTCAAGTGAAACGCCCAACTCATAAAATAAGGGCAAATTTTCAAAATCAAACCCTTGCCTTAATCCTCCAAAAATCCTTCAAACCCTTAGGATTTACTGCCAAAAAAATCATAAATAATATAACAATTGTACCTTGCCAAAACAGAGTCTAAAAACCCTCTGAAGATGCCCAAAACCTCCTCCAACTAATTTGCCCTACCTTTGAAAATTATAGAAAATAAATCAGATCATTCACTCGCCAAAAATCTTCAAAATGGCCTCCAAAAGGCTCCTAGAGCAAGTAGCCCAAGATGAAAAATTAGTATAAAATATTTGCAATATTTTATACTTAGCGAACACTCCAAATCAACCCCAAAATCCTCAAGATCAGCCCTCCAATCAAGTCATCACAGTTTGAAAATTAAGTAAAATATTATGCAACCTTTGTTGACTTCAACAAACCCTTCCGAATAGCTCACCCAACTCTTTAGTCAAGTTGCCACATCTGGAATGGTCTTCAATGCCACGAACAAGCTCCCAAGGACTCTCCAAAACCTATAAAATCACCAAAACCAACTTCTAATAGGGTTTGCAATATTTCCTCAATACAGGTAGTGTCCAAAAACACCTTTGTAGATCCACTTGCATGTAAACATGCAATTTTGAAGCTCAATTATAGCCCTTTAATAGCGTTGCTCAAGTAGTAAGAATGAAAGTTTTCATCCATGAACCCTTGACACTTCTTGAAGGTTTTCGTCCTCAAGATGTGGTAATCAAACTTAACATACTTAATCAAAGTTTCCAATTATGTAATACTCTAAATAGGAATATTTCACATGAATTTGGATTTTCTGGAATTTCTTTAAATGATATTTTATAAAATAATAATAAAGTTAAATTGGATTAATTGTTTATTTCTGAATATAGATTTCAAATATTACAAAATTACACAAGGGGTTTCGTCCTTGGGTACAATTACAAGGGTTTTCATCCTTGTATCTGGATTACGCAGTTTAAGGGTTTCGTCCTTAAATGTGCACTTGTAAGCAGCTGCTTATACATGATTAAATATTTTAATTCATAATTGGATGCCTTCCTTCCATACCAACGAATGACTATTAATACTTCATAATCTTCCATCGAAAGACATGTCTCTTCCAAATGTTTTTTCCTAAGGGTGGCGTCCATTTGCTTAATGAATGTTCAATGACTAATTAATTAATTAGTACTCTACTAATTGTTGTTGTTTACATGGGCGCTCCACTTGAACGATTAAGGATTGTTGTTTAATTAATGTCTGTTGTTCTTTTTGGCGCTCCACATAATGGAGATTCCTTAGAAATTGTGGCAATTTATTTCAAGGCTGTAATTACAAATTGCTGACTGAATATTGGCGATTTGGTGTTGGTGGTTGCTAGCAAGGTGGTTAGCAATTTACATATGGTGGTTAGCAATTTAATTAGAGATATCTCCAGTGATTTAATTGGGGATATTAAAGACCTCCCTTCCTCAAATTGCTTGTCCTCAAGCAATAGTAAGAATTAGCTCTCCTTTCAACATTGTATCTGTTATTGGCCATCTCACAAATATGATCACATACCATAAGCCAACAACAGTCGTAGTGGGAACCATCAAAATGTCAGGGGGTTTTGTATACATTTTCCATGAGAGGATCTTATAAATAACCAACACTCTGTAATCTATAGTTTTCTCATTTTTACTCAATAGCGAAGAGTAACAATAAAAATATGATAACTTATATCAATTGAAAGGTAGATGATAGGGGTACTTTGGGCCGTATAACCATGAGCAAATTTGATGTGATCAATAATCATTTCAGCCACCCATAAATCACGCACACCATATAAGAGAGTATCCATCTCATTTTCTGTGAACACTTGCAAAGGTGAAATAGGAAGCACCTAATTAAATCATGTTCGCAAGGACTCAATTTGCCGCATGATCCCTGTCTTAATAATTGCATTCACAGCTAATGAAACATATTCATCGAGGTTATCCATGCTAAACAAGATGTTGCTCCCTCCTAGTTTGAGGGGATAGTTAGAGAAACCAAGAAGAGTGAAATCAATGCAAAGGTCTTCAATTCGTGTTCCACGCTAATGTAAACATGACATTTCCTCTCTTATTACTTGGAATAGATTCCAAGAATTTACTTCGACGGACAAGACCTTCCATTTCATGCAGTGTTGTTCCAAGTTCAGGATCAAAGGATTTAATATCATATAAATCAAGCTCCTTTCCAAGAACAAGTGTATAAAAAACTGTTGAAACAGGGAAGTCCAGAAGTCGGCCATCTTGAAGAGCTTTAGCCATTAGACATCCAAGAAGATAAATTCTCTATCACCTTCAAATATTTGCTTCCATTAGAAGAATCTGTATGAGGTGGGTAAGGATAAGGAAATAATCCATGTGATGTTTGAACAAACTCTCCATTTTGAACAGTATTCCCAGTTCCAGTGGACAACAAATTTGTTCTCCACATGCCGAATGTAGTCCTTTGCAATTTATGACTGATAAGTGTGTAGAACTCAAGAGTTAGACCTAGACCAGTGCCACCCTCATTATAGTATTCAACTTCAAGAACAGTCTTTTGGCCACAACACAACTCCATCACTTTTGCAGTTGACTCCAATATACGTTTCTGTGAAACACAACTTTTGTCGTTGTAGTCTACCAACATGACGTCCTCGATTGTTTGTCATATTTGGGTTCTAAGCAATCTATTGCTGCTGCAAACAATGTAATGTACAATGTATTCCTAATGCAGTAGAATAAAAATATTGCCTCCTTATCCTGAAAGGAAACAAAAATCGACAAACTTTAATCAGCTAGTGACACCAAGGTGGCAGACCAATACTACATAGAGTTGTTGCATCTTGTAGTTGACGTGCTAACTTCGGTGTCAATTTGCCACTCAAAAATTCTTTTTGAGGAACAAAAGGACCGTCAACTTTCAATTCGTCTAGGCTTTTCAATTTTCCTTCTGCAAAATATTCTCTATTCACATCACTCTTTGGATTAGCATCGTGTGTGTTAATGGCCAAGGTTGCATCCCAAACTTGGATCGACAATCCATACTCAAGATTAAATATTTCTATGATGCCCTTTTGCATAAGATACTTGAAAGGGTTGCGACCTTTCATAAAATTTTCAAACTGTTGTTTAGGTATGCATAACCTTTTAATTTTTTACTATAAAGAAAGGTCTCAAAACTCCTCCTACATTAGATAAAATGAGGATCACATTTTGCTTATCATGTTTTTCAATTTCAACGTGAGAATGGAAATGATGTTTCTGATGAAGATATTTTATTTTTGTGGAAGTATTCTCTTGGGAAATTTCATATTGTTTATCAAATTCCCTCAAACCATTGTCCACCGCTATGTTTGTAACTATGGTTGGCATGGGCATATGTTTGTTGTTAGGACTGCCCTACCACAATCAACACTTTGAAAAACACTTATTAAATTTTCAAAATGGCTTGTTATAACGAGAGGGCATGAATTTGATTGCATAAGCTCTATACAATTCCCTGGTGGCAAAAACCTAAGAACATAATCATGATTATCTCTAACACTACCATATAGCCAGCACAATAATTCATCAGCAAAATTCATGCAAACACCACCCTACCAATAATTTTTAGGCTTCACACTTTGCCTTATCTCCTCGTGCCCAAAAGTTTGAGTTCTAAGCAGCCTACCTTCGTCACTCAAAAATCCAACCACAATGCGAAGAACTTGTTGAACACAACTATCTACTGAGAGGGGGGGTGAATCAGTAGATGAGCTAAAACTAGTTGATTTAAACTTTTAGAGGAGATATCAATTCATATGCATATTAAAGAACAAATGCAGAGATCACACACACATTAAAGCACATTACACCAAATTTATACATGAAAAACCCAAAAGGAAAAACCACAGTGAGAATAGCTACTAGAATCTATTGTTTTAATCCAACCTCATAGTTGAATCACCTCGTTGGCAAAACCACACTGGTTACATTCAAGGGCACCTATCCTTAGGAGACACCAATCCCCTAACTGAGCACCAACTTAGTTTTTCTGAAGGCACCAACCAATCAGAACTATGGAGCTACAACACCAGTAAACAAGATAGATTCATGAAAGAATCCAGTTCTATTTCTCTGTTACAAGTCTAGTCTATAACTGCTCAATCTCTGCACATTCTCTGTATGCTCTTTCTTCCTCTCTACTCAATCTCTACACATTCTCTATGTGCCTTTTCTTCTTCTCTACCTCACTCTCTGTCTTAACTTTCACTCTGTCCCTGCATAAACCTCTCATCGACAGTGTTTTACTCTATCTGCATATGTCTGGATATATTCTATTCAGACATGCTTCATTCCCCCTTTTTCTTCTACCTTTTTACTCTGTCTGCATATATCTCTCATCGACAACGTTTGACTCACTCTCAAAATTGCGACGACAGTTGCAGCAACAGCAACACAACAATGTTTTTGATGTGTATATACAATGAATTTTAGGATTTCATGTCTCCAATTGCATTCATACTTCAATTGCACTTAACTGGTTCCAGTTCTTGATTCTCATTTAATGCGACTT
This sequence comes from Torreya grandis, assembly GCA_037957365.1. Lineage (NCBI taxonomy): Eukaryota > Viridiplantae > Streptophyta > Pinopsida > Cupressales > Taxaceae > Torreya > Torreya grandis. Next base: position 3,491,719 of record JARHVA010000138.1, read on the forward strand.
TGACTTATACGCTTTTCGGTGTCTCGATTCATGCTTCACGTCGTAATGTTTTGGTCTCTTTACTATATTTGGCAATTGTTGGATTCAAGTCATAAATGCGTAGCCTCTTTAATTGTAGATTGATCGGTTGGATCAATTCAATCTCGAGCTCCGTATAGATATGTCAAGTTCATCACCAGTTTTGTCTATTTTCTCCACTTGACCGTTTAAACAAATTAAATGCGGGCCTTTGATCTTTTCTACACGCCATCTTTAACCTTCGAGCACTTTTAAGGCTTTGGATCCACTCGCTCCGTTGGATCTACTTAGTCCTGACTTGTGTGTGTCGTTGGATCATCAAAGATGCTTGCTCTTTATGTTGACTAGATCGTTAACCTTCGACATGTTGACTTCATCTCGCTTCCTTCGGCGTCTTTGAGATGCTTCCCCTGCGTCAATATCTTCAGACTTGCTCGATCTTTAATCTCGCCTTGATCCTTCGGCATTATTGCGAGTGTCCTATACTTCATCCAAAATATCCTTCGAAACTTTTGTTTGTGGCACATATCCTTCGGAGCAAATCTTTCGGACAAATTCTTGCGTGCTTTTTGTCTAAGACATTTCGGGACAATTTCTCCGAGCTTTTTGTCTAAGTGCCCCTTGGGACATTTGAATTGCCCTACAAATCTTTGCTCATTTGTTTAGGACACATAGCCTTCGAGATTTCGTAAAGCACCTTTTGGAGCCTTGGTTCGTGTCTCTTACCCTTCGGCATTTCTGCAAGGTACCTTTCGGAGCCTTTGTTTGGGTCACTTACCCTTCGGCATTTCTGTAAAAATCCACATACCCTTCGGAACTTTTGCAACGGTCCACACACCCTTCGGCATTTGGAAATGATCCCTTCGGAAGCTTTGAACAGTCCACTTACCCTTCGGACTTTCTGAAAAGATCCCTTCAGAACTTTTGTTTGGGACAATTTTTCCAAATGCATTCTCCAAGACACTTTTTCCGAAAGAATTCCAAGTGGCACTCATTTCCTTCGGAAACTTTGTTGCAGACAATTTGTCCGACAATGACTTAGCCAATTTTCCGAAAAAATTTGCCTTTAACATTATCCCGAAAGAATTCCCTTATTAGCTACAGGTTTTTATCCGAGAGAATTGTCTTTACCAATAGTTCTGAAAGGATTCCCTCAACAAATACAAAGGTGCAAAATTGATAAGTATGGAAACTACCTTATGCATTTGTAACAGTTGCTCTATTCATCCTTATGACATAGAACTTAGACAAAGAAAGACACAAACCTGGTTATCATAGAGTGATCATTTCCTTCAGATGCTACCATACATGCAAATGTTGATAACTTCATCCTATGTGCATAGCCAGATCTTGTCAAGATAACCATGTGAGCAAAGGTATGTAAAGTACATACACAAGTATGTTCCACTCCACATCTCTAACATTAATGCATATGATAGCACATGCTGCCTTTGACATCAATGACAATTCTTCAGACCTCAATGACTATATGTCCAACAGAACTCCACTTACAAATAATTGAATCCAATAACAGATTATTCTTCTCAAATCGCTCTATTGCTCCTCTATCAAATAAATCACGGCTAGTTTTCAAATCAACATAATATTTTCTGCCATTTGTTTTGTTGTTATCATAGGAATCCATTTGAGTAGCCTTCATAATCCTATGAGCACCCAGTTTTGTTTTGATTAATGCATAATACTTAACATTTGCATCTATTGTATGGTCATTCCCATTATCATTTGGATCTTTTATGGCGAGGTGCTTAAAATAATAGTCCCAATATTTTCTTTTGTTGTCCATTTGACTTGCACTTCTTTGCCTTTCAGCTGGCAAATCAATTATATAAACAGTGTTTTCTCTCGTGTACACCCATGCACCAGACTTATTGTAGGCAGTTTCTAAGATCTTGTTTACGCTGTTTCTAAGGGTTACATAATGAATATTATCCAAATTTATGTTACTATTTTTTATGCAACCGAGCATATCACCGAATGATTCCATGTCTTTATCATCTCTTTTCTCAATATATGTCCCAATGCTTTGATTGAGCTCTGCTCCTGCATATTCTCCTCCTACTAGAAGTACTATACCATGACTAAAACTCCTCAAGCACCTATCATCATAATATACATTTCCATCTAGGGCTCTGTTGTAGTTACCAATCTCTGTTGGTTGTTGAAAAGTTGGACAAAGTTTGGTTGATAGAGTTTGGATTTAATTAGTGAGTATCTTCAATTCAGCAGCAAATTATTTTGGGTGATGAAATATATAATCATTTCCAGAGCTAGTGCTAGCATAATGAAATCTATTTGTGGAGGAGCACCCCTATCATACGAAGACCGCCCACTTGCATTGTTGGGTTGGCATGAAATGATAGGATAATCGGGTATGGGAAGAGGGCTATCAGTCAATGTATTGTGATACTCTTCATCATCTGAGCAGAATAAATAACCTATTTATGTTTCAGATTCTATTTCATCCTCTTCCATTTTAAATATTCTTCTTCCATGTTACCACTGCTATTGCTTTTGGAACCATCACCATATTATATGTTTCTGCTTCCTCGTAACCACCACTACTATTACTAGAACCATCATCTTTCATCTTATTACTTGTTGCTTCCTCCTCATCACCACTACTACTGCTACTAGAACCATCATCTTTCATCTTCTTATTTGTTTCTTCTTCCTCGCTGCGATTGCCAATAGGAGGTACATTCACTATTGATTTTTTTGTTTTCTTTTTTTCTACAACCTATTGAAAATTGAATTTCTCTTCATATACCGTGCTGTCATAACTATGATTCACGAACTTGTCTTCTTCATAGTGTCTGTTTCTATTCCATGACTCTTTCAACTCCAAAAAGTCTGAAAAGAAGATTTCTTTTTGAATCTCTGATGAAAGGGCATTGTATGACGTGAAACTGTCCATAACTTTTTTATGTAGTGACCCCATGGTTCACAGGCTGGCAAGAAAACAGTTCTAATACCACTGTAATATTCTGAATTGGAATATTTTACATGAATTTGGATTTTTCAAAATTCCTTTAAATAATATTTTATAAAATAATAATAAAGTTAAATTGGATGAATTGTTTATTTCTAAATATAGATTTCAAATATTACAAAGTTACACTACAAGGGGCTTCATCCTTGAGTACGATTACAAGGGTTTCCATCCTTGTATTTGGATTACGCAGTTTGAGGGGTTTCGTCCTTAAATGCACTTGTAAGCGGTTGGTTATATATGATTAAATATTTTAATTCATAATTGGATGTCTTCCTTCCATACCAACCAATGACTATTAATATTTCATAATCTTCCATCAAAAGACGTGTCTCTTCCATATGTCTTTTCCCAAGCATGGCATCCATTTGCTTAATGAATGTTTAATGACTAATTAATTAATTAATACTATACTAATTGTTGATGTTTACATGGACACTCCACTTGAACGATTAAGGACTGTTGTTTAATTAATCACTATTGTTCTTTTTGGCGCTCCACATATGGAAATTCCTTAGTAATTGTGGCACTTTATATTGGTGATTTGGTGTTGGTGTTTGTTGGCATGGTGGTTAGCGATTTACATATGGTGGTTAGCGATTTAATTAAAGATATCTCCAGCGATTTAGTTGGGGATATTACAAATTCAATATTCAATATAAGCATTCACAAGATTCCTCCATTGCTATTTTATCTCCAACCTCCAAGGGTGGTGCTCAAGTTGGAGGGTTGCAACCCTTTAAAACATAAGCACTCATTCTTTTAAAATTCCCTTTTTAATGGTTAAGGCTCCCACAACCACAACTTAAGTGAACATCAGATTAAAAGTACTTTTTTGCAAAGTTAACTGAAAATTAGAATATTTTAAGTACTTTTCTCTTTTTGTTCATAGACCCAAAAGAAAACTATGCCAAAAAAAGAGACATTACAGTCCTCTCCACCCAAAATTGCTTGTCCTCTTGGAGAAGATCAACTCCAGTGGTGAAAAACCCTCCCAAGTTGATTGTTGGCAAACTTATTCAGAGTTTACGAGTTGTGTCTCATTGCAGGTATTTACATGGCATTGGAGTTACAAAGGCATATCATTTTTTGCAGGTTTATGACAGCTAAGATTTGAAAGACAAATTGTCATGATTTGTGCCCAATTGTCAATTTGTTATGATGGAGATTGAAGGATGTTTGATTGCAGGTCATTGAATATTGATATTGTTGATTTTGTGATAGAATCGTTGGATTATTCAAGGCAGATTTGAATATTACCATTGTTGGTTGTTATGGTTTTTAAAGCCATTGATATCATTAAAGACAACTTGCAGATCTGGGCACTTTCTTTGACAGATCGTGGAGTTTTGAAGGAATAACGTCACTTTTCCTCATCACCTAGGGTTTGGATTGGTTGGAAGAGCTAAAGCTACCATTGGAGGGTTGTTGTCAACATTTTTGCACTCTGATTTTATAGCAAATTTCTGCAGTCATTTTCAAATTGATACATCAAGTGTTTGATAGCATTTACATCATGTTTTGTCATTGATTATCATTCAAATATTGGCATCTAACCTTGGAGTTGATCGTTTCACCATTGTAAATGGATGGCCTTTGAAGAGCTCATTTTCAATCATTATCAGATCAAAAATTATAATCAGATTTGTCTTACATCAAAAGTGTATTTCATCTCATATCATTGTATGATTGGCATCATAGCATCATAATATCAATCAGGTATGTTGTAATGTAATATTTTTCAAATCTTTAATTTGAAATAAAATACCATGTTGTTCCAATCTATATCAAACATCTGATGGTGTTTTTAGTTTATCTATTTGTTATTATTTCATATATCAGATAATTCTATATTGGCATCATAAAATGACAAATGCATTTCCACATTGAAAACTCATAAAAACCATTGAAAACAAACAAGAAACAAAATCAAAAAACTCAAAAAGTTGGGTCAATTTTAGCAAGGGTTCTTACAGTGGTATCAGGGTCTTTTTTAGGACAAAAACCCTTATGGTTCTGGAGATCGAACTTGGTTCATTTCAGCCTTCGTGAAATCACTAAAATAGACGGCATTATTTGGGAAGGGAGGAAAATGAAACAATCACTTTACCGTAAAAAAATGAAACGACCACTTTACTATAAGAACCCTTGCTAAAACTGATACATCTTTTTGAGTTTTTTATTTTGTTTCTTGTTTATTTTCAATGGCTTTTATGAGTTTTCAATGTGAGAATGCACTTGCCATGTTATGATGTCAATATAAAACCGTTGATACATGAAATAATAGTAAATAGATGAATTGAAAACACAATTAGATGTTTGATATAGATTGGAACAATAATATTTTATTTCAAATTAAAGATTTGAAATGTATTTCATTACAATAACATACCAAATGATATTAGGATGCTATGATGTTAATCATACAATAATATGAACTGAAATACATTTTTAATGTAGGATAAATCTGATTACAATTTTTTATCAAATAATGACTGAAAATGAACTCTTTAAAGGCCACAAATCTCTTACAATGATAAAGCAATCAATTCCAAAGGTAGCCGCCAATATTTGGATGATAATCAATGATAAAAGATGATGTAAATGCTATCAAATCCCTGACCCATCAATCTGAAAATGACTGCAAAGATCTATAAAATCTGATTGCAAAAATATTGACAACAAACCCTCCAATGGTAACAATAGCTCCTCCAACCAAACCAAACTCTAGACGATGAGGAAAAGTGACATTATTCTTTCAATAACTCTACGATCTGAAAGAAAGTGCTCAGATCTACAAGTTGTCTTCAAAGATATCAATGGCTTTAAAAACCCTAGCGACCAACAATGGTATGATTCAGATCTGCGTTCAAAACCCTATCAGTTCCACCATAAAATCATGTAATATCAATGCCAAATCTTTCAAAAATGATCTGCAATCTATTCTCTTTCAATCTCCATCATATCAAATTGACAATTTGATACAAATCATGTCAATTTGTTATTCAAACCCTAGTTGTCATAAACCTACAAAAAAGGTGTCTTTGTAGCTCTAATATGTTGTAAAAACCTACAAATATGCCCAATGGTAAACCTTGAATGGATTCACCTTACAAAGTGAAGTGAGTTTTCATTCAAACCACTAGGTTTTCATCCTTAAAAGAATGCTAAAACAAAATTGCAGCTCAAAGAGAAAATCTCCAATATCAAATGACAAATATACAATGCACAAACTCTGAATAAGTTTAATAGCAATCAACTTGAGAGGGTCTTTCACCACCGAAATTGATCTTTTCGAAGATGGTTTTCGTCCTCAAGAAGACTGAGATGGACTAAGTTCAATCTCTAGAACCATAAGGGTTTCAATCAAAGAAATAGAATAAACTGCATAATCCAAATGAGCTCTCAATCCCTTTTTTTATAAGCTTTTTAAAAAACTTTCTAAAAACTCCCTTTTAAAATCACTTTATTAATTTATTTAGCATTTTAACTCCAGAAAGTGATTTATTTTACTTTTAAAATATTTTCAGCATCGAAAGTCACTTTTTCACGTCTCATCATTTAAATCTTTTCGTTCTCTTTCTAACAAGCTATAATACTGAGGTGCCTAATTAAATATTTTAATTAAAATGGCAACCTTAGTTAAATTAATTAAATATAGCTCAATATTACATCCAATTAGCGGAAATGGTCGAAAAACATCAAAATCGAAGACTGATTGTGGAGTGATCCTGATGATGAAAGATAATAAATGATCCCAACCAAGTGACTAACTAAAAATAGACGCTCCCTCCAAGAATCGTGGAGACCATATCGGAAGCTAGAAATCACATCTGAAAGTGGCATATGAATCCTTCAGACCACTTGAGTTCATTGGAAACATCAAATAACTCCTCTAATAATGCTAGCACACACCTAGAAGGTCAATGCCAACTAAAATGCAAGAGAACATGAAAATAAGAACATTACAGATACTGTAAGAACCCTTGCTAAAACTGATCCAACTTTTTGAATTTTTTTATTTTGTTTCTTGTATGTTTTCAATAGTTTTTGAGTTTTCAATGTGAAAATGCACTTGTCATGTTATGCTACCAATATAAAATCATTGATACATGAAATAATAACAAATAAATGAACTGAAAACACAATCAAATTACTAATATAGATTAGAACAACAGAATACTTTATTTCAAATTCAAGATTTAAAATATATTTCATTACAATGTATCCGATTGATATTAGGATGCTATGATGCCAATCATAAAATGTTATGAGCTGAAATACACTTCTAGTGTAGGACAAATCTGACTACAATTTTTGATCTGAGAATCACTGAAAATGAGCTCTCCAAAGGCCATGAATCTCCTACAATGGTGAAGTGATCAACTCCAAGGGTAGCTGCCAATATTTAGATGATAATCAATGAGAAAAATAATGCAAATGCTATCAAACACCTAATCCACCAATCTAAAAATGATTGCAAAGGTTTGTTATAAAATCTGATTGCAAAGATATTGACAACACTCTAATGGTAGCGCTAGCTCCTCCAACCAATCCAAACCCTAGGCGATGATAGATAAGATAAATATATTAATGTCCAAGAAGTGACCACAAAAGTAGGTCAATGGGAGTACAAAGCCCGCAAAAGGCAGATACAAAGCGCAGAAGCCAAAACACTTTTGAGAAGAACAAAAAAATTAAAAAAATAAAGGCAAACCCTAGAAGAGTGAATAGAACCAGTACAACTAATGAATGTCGACCAGAAGAGGAAAGAGGAAAGAGGAGGGGGAAAATCACGGGATGGACCCAACACTCCTAGCACTCAAGGCCAAAAAGATAGAACTCTGAATTAGAAGCTGCCTGGAAGAACTGGAAGGAAGCGGGAGTCGCCTACTATGATGCCGTTTGGAAACAGAAGAAGAAGAATCCTTGAACTCGGAAGACTTGGTCTGTCTTCCAGTAAAAGGTCTAGATTGTATCTGACGTTGCGAACTGTGTGTGATGTCCCAAGCCTGAACAGATCTGAGGGTCGGGCCCTAGATGTCCTCATCCGGCCTCTTGGTGCCCCTCATAGAAAGTAGCACTGTTAAGAAAGAATTGATCAGACAAGTGGGGTCAGGTTTGGGAGGTGGCTACCACCTGTGCTCTCGGAACCTCATGGCCCCCTATGCTCTTGGAACCTCAGGCAACATTGGTCCTCATATCTAAAAAAGTCAACAAGAGACTGTGATCCCCTGAAAAGGCAATAAAATCTACCTCTGATCTCGTAGTACGCTGGGCACCTGAAGATAAAGTGAAATTCTATCTCAGGCTCCTGTGTGTGGCACTTCTGACAAACCCTGATATCCTGATCTAAGTGATGATCAGTCTCACACTGGAGCCTGTGTGAGCCAACTCTGAACTGCCCTAAAGGGATGTGGAGGAAATGCATCCAATACTTGTGGGTATAATGGGGATGAACAATAAGATCATCCTGCAAATCTAGAAAATGCTCCGCATAAAAGGCCATCTTAGGTTTCAACCCCCCAGGTGATCAAGATGTATTGTCTGTAGATATCGTCCCTGATGGACTTATTCAATACCTCTTTGGAAGGAAGGAGATGACTCAGAGCATCCAGGCAGTATTGGTATGGAGGGAGGCGGTGTAGAAACCCCTGTTTTCCCCCAATTCTGAAATTGTATGTTTTTGGACTGTTTTTTTGTGTATTTTGATTTTTTTGGTGTTTTTGAATGCAATTTTTGCGAGAAATCTATGTAAATTCAAATAAATGAATATTGAAGCAGTAAACCCTTTATACTGGCTAAGCTACATTCTTATTATTCTTTTCAGATGATTACAATATAAAATCTCTGGTATGCAACAAGATAATATAAAAATATTGTTTCAAAACCCTTATTTGATGCTAGCCGAAAATGCCCTGAATCCGGTACAGCTGCAATAAATAATCCTTTCTCCCTCCGTCTGATGATTCAAAATGATGCTAGGTGTATAGGCGCCCCAGTTGGTAATGGCAGACTAGTCAAAGAGAAGGCGTTTTTCTCCAAGAAGGTACGCCCCCTTTTTGTGAAGGTACGGCCTGGTACAGAACTGTATGACTTCTACAACAGCGACAGCAATAAATGAAGTACGGCCTTGGAATAAGTGTCATATCTTAATAAAAGATGCGCGAATGTTAAAGGTCTCTCTCTGGACGATTTTCGAACCAAAATCTTGAAGATATAAACCTCTGAGAAGCTCTGTGATGACTTCTGTATAAAGTTATCCCTCTGCCTGGCAATAGATCAGCTAGTATTTCACAGCTTCTGAATCGCACACACTGAAGATTGCACGTTCTCCAATGCAAATTGAAAACTTGAACCCTTGGCTCCGTCTTCAGAAGGAAATACTTGGCAAAAGTCGATTTCAATAATGATGGCTCTTTTGTTCAATGAAAAACCCATATATTCTTCAAAGCTCAATTTTCCCATAATTATCTTTCATTAAAAATTCGGACTTCTTTTGGCTCTTTTTTTCAATAGTTTAGAATCACATTTTAATTATAAAAATGTAATTAAAAACGGCTCCCTTCATAATGATCGCCCCCTTGAGTCAAAACACTTGAAGTTATAATATTAAAATATTATAACTTTATAATATAGCTCCAAATGATTAATATTTAATTAAATCAATTAAATATTAATATCTCCCTCAAAACATATCCAATTCACGAACCGTCTGAAGCTGGCGAACAAGGGAGTGATTCCGCACATGACCAGAGCCTACTGCTAAAAATAGCATGGGTGCTCCGCTAAGTGCCAAAAACTGCTAAAAATAGCAACTCAGGCAAACGGTGTCTGAAAGAGCCCAAACGAAAGCCAACTGAAAAAATTCTGACAGTCGAAGCCAAGTCAAGCTCCAGCAAGACCCTCTATCCATCCTATCAGCCTACGAGGGTCGCATAATAGGCTAATCATCAGCTCTGAAAGATGTCAACTAGAAGGGGACATGACAGTCTGCCCCTCCTGAAATTGCTTGTCCTCAAGCAATCTCAACTCCGGATGCTGCAGAATATCCACGCTCTCCCATGTAGCATCCTCCACTGGCAAATCTCTCCATTTGACCAAATATTCCCTAATAGTCCTCCTACACAACTATCTCTCTCTGTACTCCAGGATAGACTCAGGTACTAAAATCAACTTTCCCTCATCATCTAAGGGAGGTAAAACTGCAGAAGGTACCACACAGTGTCCCAACGCCTTCTTGAGACGTGACACATGAAAAACATTGTGTACCCTGCTCTCTGCCGGAAACTCAAGCTCATAAGCCACCTCTCCAACACGCCTCAAGATCCTGAAAGGACTGTAATATCGTGGCTTAAGCTTCTCTGACCCACTCTTCCTAAGAGTAGACTGACGGTAGGGCTGCAGCATAAGATAAACCATGTCACCCACATCCAAAGACCTCTCTGTCCTCTTCTGATCTGCATACTGCTTTTGCTGATTCTGTGCCTTGGCGATATTCTCCTTGAGAACCCTCATAGTATCCTGACTCTCTTGCAACAAGTCTCCAGCACTTGATACTCTACTGTCACTCAGTAGCAAATCCAGAAAACTCGGCGCCTCATACTCGTACAACGCCCTAAAAGGGGACATCTAAATGGTCATATGGAAGGTCGTGTTGTAGCAATACTCACACAAATGAATCCACTTGACCCATGCCTTTTGCTACCCTGCAATATAGTCCCTGAGGTAACCTTCCACCCATTTATTCACTATCTCCGTCTGCCTATCGGTCTGCGGATGGTAACTGGTGCTCGGTGTAAGTTAGGTCCCACAGAGTCTGAACACCTCCTTCCAGAAGTGACTCAAGAACCGACTATCCCTGTCGCTCACTATGCTCCGTGGCAACCCATGTAGTCTAAATACCTCTCGGAAGAAGACCTCTGCTACCTGTGTAGCTGTGTAAGTGGTGGTAATCGGAAAGAAGTGGGAATACTTCGTTAACCGATCCACGACTACATATATGCAATCCTGTCCCTGGGCTTTAGGCAAGCCCGTAATGAAATCCATCGACAGGCATTCCCACTTCCTGTCAGGAATCGGAAGTGGCTGCAATAATCCTGTCGGGTACGTGTTCTCCTGCTTGTTCTGCTGACAAATAGGGCACTCACGCACATACTGAAGAACATATGCCTTAAGTCCTTTCCATGTGAATCTCTCCCGAATCAGTGTATAGGTTTTGAAATACCCGAGATGTCCTGCAGTAGGTACATCATGAAAGGCTCGCATGATAATGTTCTTCGCCTCTGATCCTGGGATCAAATAAATCATGTTCTTGTAAATGATCAAGTCATTCACAAGCGTATATCTGGTATCAATTGTCGATCCCTCAACAATGCTGGATGCCCATGTATCCTTGGCATACTCTGCCACAATCATATGCCTCCAATCCTCTGTAATGTGAACCATAGAGCTCAAATAAGGTCTGCGTAAGAGAGCGTCGGCCACTACATTCTGGGTGCCTCTGATGAAAGAGATATCAAAGTCATAAGCCTGTAATTTGCTCACCCACTTCTGCTGACGATCATTGAGATCTCGCTGCCCCAAGAAATGTCTCAAACTGTTGTGGTCAGTTTTGATGCAAAATTTGCTACCAACAAGATATTGCCTGAATTTTGCCAAGGCATGCATTATAGCAAGCATCTCCTTATCGTAAATGCTGTAGAGCTTCTCTGGCCCTCTGAGTTTACGGCTCTCGTACACAATAGGGTGCTTGTCCTGCATAAGCACCGCTCCAATGCCCTCACCTAAAGCATCGCACTAAAGCTCAAAAGGCTTCGAAAAATCCGGCAGTGCCAACACTGGGCACGTAGTCATCAACCCCTTAAACCTCACAAAACACTCCTGTGCCTCAGGAGTCCAACAAAATGCACCCTTTTTCAACAAATATGTCATAGGGGCTGCATGGCGTGAATAACCATTCACGAATCTACGATAAAACCCACACAAAACTAGAAATCCTCGCAACTGTGTAAGGTTCGCCAGAGTAGCCCAGTCTATAATAGCGCGGATCTTCTCAGGATCCATCCGCACTCCCTCAGCACTGATAATATGACCTAAGTATATCAATTCGGTCATCCCCAAATTACATTTGGACTCCTTGGCGTACAAAGACTCCCTCTCCAAAATACTGAGCATGGTCTCCAAATGAGCCAAGTGCTCCTGCCAAGTCCTGCTGTATATAAGAATGTCATCGAAGAAAACAAGTACAAATCTCCTTAGCAGTGAATGGAAGACTCTGTTCATGGTGGACTGAAATGTCGCTGGCGCATTAGTGAGCCCAAATGGCATCACCACAAACTCAAAGTGTCCACAATGACAATGGAAAGCAGTCTTCTCAATGTCCTGTTCACGAACCCTGATCTGATGATATCCAGACCTTAAGTCTATCTTCATGAAGTAGCATGCACCATGGAGCTCATCAATAGCTCATCAATACGAGGTATTGGATATCTGTTTTTAACAGTCCTCTTATTCAAGACTCTACAGTCTATGCGCATGCGTAGGGTGCCATCCTTCTTCTTCACCAGAACAACTGAAGAAGCGAATGGTGATTTGCTAGGTCGAATGTGACCCATAACAAGTAACTCCTTGATCGTTTTCTCAATCTCATCTTTCAACCGCTTAGGATGCCGATAAGGAGTAATCATAATGGGCTTAGCACCCTCCTCAAGCTCAATAATGTGCTCAATGCCCCTGTCTGGAGGTCTCCCTGGTGGAATATCACTGAATACCTTATCATGCTTGACTCTCAACTGCTGAATGTCAAGATGATACTCTGTCTTCTGCTGTCCCTCCTGTATAGGTGCCAAAGTGCACTCGGCAGCCCACTCTACCATATCATGACATATGAGCCTCTCCATCTGATGAAAAGAAATAGTTTTGATGTTGTTGTCCCGTATTGCCTTCAGAATATGTGTCTTCCCAGCCACGTCAAAACGAATCTCCATGTCCTTGAGACGAAGAGTGATTTCCTCAAGGGAATGAAGCCACTTCATGCCCAAGACTAAATCGATATCCCCCATGTTCACCACGTAGTAATCAGCCTTGAACTCATAGTTGTTCAAGCGAAAGGGGAGATCTCTAATCATCCGTTCACACCTAAGAGTGTAACCGTCGGCCACCTTAACTCTAATGCCTTCGAACTCCTCGGTAATGAGTCCACGCTTCTCCACAAATCTAGCATCAATAAAATTATGTGGCTCCTGTGTCAAGAAGGGTGATGACCCTCTGTCCTGCCAAAACTCCACGGAGTCTGAATGAACCCTCCTGCTGAATGCTAGATAGGCATGCCTCCTATATCTGAAGATCTGACTCTGCCTCTGCCTTAGGCTCTGAAGCCTCTGGCTCTAACTCTTCAAAACTCTCCTGCTATTCGGAATTTTCTGATTCCGAATCCTCGTAAAACGCTCACATCCCCTGATTTGCCTTGCCCTTAGGCCTCGAAGGACAATCGTGATTGGCATCATAGGGACCTTTGCAGTAGAAGCAAAGCTTCTTCCTGCATAGATCGTTAAGAGCCTCTCCAAAGGTGGTGCTGCTGTTTTGCCCTTTGAATCATTCTTAAAATCTGATTTACCTTTGTTAAAATCTGATTTCTCTCTGTTTTTGTTGAAGCCCTTATTGTCCCTGTATGAAGAAGTACCTCTAGAGTTGAATTTACTGGATGGGGCTGCCAACTCCATACTACGCGCCTTCTTCATAGCTTCCTGTAGCGAAGGAGGATCAAAGCCTTTGATCCAACCTCTCAATGGTTCCGTCAATCCCTCCATGAAGAGCACTACAAGTCACCTCTCTGAAATATCAGGAACCATAACTGATAACTTCTGGAAGTCACCAATGTAAGACTCTAAACTGCCACTCTGGCGCAACTGCGCCAACTCCCTGAAATAGGATCCCGGATCCTTCCTGTCAAATCGTTCCACCAGCCTATCAACAAACTCCTGATAAGATGTGATCCGATCATGCTGGAGTGTCACCATCCCGTGGTGCCACCAATCGTAAGCTACCCCCTCAAGATGCAGTGTCGCATATTTGATAGCATCCCTCTCAGCCATCGGACGCAACGTGAGAAATGTGTCTAACTTACTAATCCAGGCATGCACTGTGACCTTGCCACTACCATCGAACATCGCTAGTGTGGACCTGTTCGTAGCATGCTTCAGATCATTATTCTGGTGTCTAGGTCTCCAATCCTGTCGACCTCTGTTATGTTCTCTCCTCTGTGTGATGAATCGATCAAAAGTAATCCTCTCTCTGACCTCAGGTGATAATAACTCCCACTCCTCATTCGCTGCCATAAGTGTGTCTGCGAACAACTCCTCATGCTCCTCACCTGCCATAACCTCATCGGCCTCCTGCCTCACAAAAGTAGGCCTAGTGGCCCTGTCTGCTGTCCGAGAAGCAATCCTAAGTGCTCTCCGTGATCCTGCATCACTCTTGTCATTGTCACGATGTGGTGACGGTCTTCTCGGAGTACCCAATCTCTGAAGTGCTTATGTCAACTACTGTAATACTTTGTTAAACTGCCGTTGACCTACTCGTAGATCTCTGAGAGCAAGTAAAACCTCGGCATCGTCTTGATCCCTAAGGTTATGAGGAATACGTGCCCTGTCAGTCCTGTCAGCCATGTTTCCCGATTGCCTGCTCAAACCCTATTGCCTATCAACCAAGGCCCTCCTGCAAGTATAATCCCTGGGTGTCTCAAACTCTTGTGGGTGCATAAGATTGCTAAACCCTCAAGATGGCAGGGTTTAGCTCTGATACCACTGTAGAAATCCCTGTTTTCCCCCGATTCTGAAACTGTATGTTTTTGGACTGTTTTTTTGTGTATTTTGATTTTTTTGGTGTTTTTGCATGCATATGAAAGAATGCAATTTTTGCAAGAAATCTATGTAAATTCAAATAAATGAATATTGAAGCAGTAAACCCTTTATATTGGCTAAGCTACATTCTTATTATTCTTTACAGATGATTACAATATAAAATCTCTGGTATGCAACAAGATAATATAAAAATATTGTTTCAAAAACCTGATTTGTTGCTAGCTGAAAATGCCCTGAATCCGGTACAGTTGCAATAAATAATCCTTTCTCCCTCCGTCTGACGATCCAGAATGATGCTAGGTGTATAGGCGCCCCAGTTGGTAATGGCAGCCTGGTCAAAGAGAAGGCGTTTTTCTCCAAGAAGAAGGTATGCCCCCTTTTTGTGAAGGTACAGCCTAGTACAGAACTGTACGACTTCTATAGCAGCAGCAATAAATGAAGTACAGCCTTGGAATAAGTGCCAAATCTTAATAAAAGATGCGCCAATGTTGAAGGTCTCTCTCTGGACGATTTTCGAACCGAAATCCTGAAGATATAAACCTCTGGAAAGCTCTGTGATAACTTCTGTATAAAGTTATCTCTCTGCCTGGCAATAAATCAGCTGGTATTTCACAGCTTCTGAATCGCACACACTGAAGATTGCACGTTCTCCAATGCAAATTGAAAACCTAAACCTTGGCTCCGTCTTCAGAAGGAAATACTTGGCAAAAGTCGATTTCAATAATGATGGCTCTTTTGTTCAATGAAAAACCCATATATTCTTCAAAGCTCGATTTTCCCATAATTAGCTTTCATTAAAAATTCGGACTTCTTTTGGCTCTTTTTTTCAATAGTTTAGAATCACATTTTAATTATAAAAATGTAATTAAAAATGGCCCCCTTCATAATGATCGCCCCCTTGAGTCAAAACACATAAGTTATAATATTAAAATATTATAACTTTATAATATAGCTCCAAATGATTAATATTTAATTAAATCAATTAAATATTAATATCCCCCTCAAAACATATCCGATTCACGAACCGTCTAAAGCTGGCGAACAAGGGAGTGATTCCGCACATGACCAGACCCTACTGCTAAAAATAGCATGGGTGCTCTGCTGAGTGCCAAAAACTGCTAAAAATAGCAACTCAGGCAAACGGTGTCCGAAAGAGCCCGAATGAAAGCCAATTGAAAAAATTCTGACAGTCGAAGCCAAGCCAAGCTCCAGCAAGACCCTCTATCCATCCTATCAGCGTACGAGGGTCGCATAATAGGCTAATCATCAGCTCTGAAAGATGTCAACTGGAAGGGGACATGACAGGGTGTCAATCTAGATGTCAACCTTCCCCAAGAGATCCGAGACCTTGGCATACCATCCACGACCCCGATGGGGTGTGCCAGATTAAGCAATGGCCATAGAAGAGCAATAGGATGGGTATGGATACCGACTCCAACCCTCAATGGAATAAACGTAACACCGAATGTGGTAAAGGTAGGAGACCGGATCAAACATGCACTCAAGTCTGAGCAGGCGGGCCCCGAACTATGCCAAAATGATATGTAGGGGGCAGTCGGTTTGCACTTGATGATCCTGTGACGGAGTGTTTGATTCCTCTCCGTCGAAGCCCAGTTAATCTCCAGCATGGAGGGGCCCCAAGCAACTGATCCATAGAGTACAGTGGGTCTGATAAGAGAGTCCATGAGTGACATCTTGGAGGAGATATTCTGAAATTGATGATGGAAGCATTCTCTCAATGAGGGCGAGAGAACCATAACCTTTGCAAACACGAGGTTGGAGAACCTGTTGCAAACTAAAATGCAGACCAAAGAACTGAATGCCCAAATAAGTGTAAGAGTTAGAGATCTCGATCTCCTTCCCTCTGAAAAGGAATATGAGGTGTGAGGTTTTCAAGCAATTGAAGACCATAACCTTGGTTTTACCCAAGTTAACCGTGAGTTGTCGAAGATCGCAAAACACAGCCAAAGCATCCAACTATCTCTGCAATCCATCGAGTGATGAGGCTAGAACCACATCATCTGCGAACAAAAGAATGGAAATCAAAACCTAGTAGAGAAGACACCCATCCCCATCCTGAATGTGGTCATGGAGGAAAGACTCGAGCTCATCTATGTAAATCCCAAAGAGAGTTGGGGACAGGGAGCAACCCTGTTTGACCCCAATGGTACTTTTGATAAAGTCAAAAAGTTCCTGAGCAATACAAAGGCAGCCCAGCACAGATTCGTACAAGTCTTAGAGATACCAATGTCCCAAAGTCTCTAAAAAAGTGCATCTCTCGGGATGGAGTCAAAAGCTTTCCGAAAATCTACAAAACAGTTGTAGACTTTCGATGAGCGGTGATGAGCCCCCTTGATGATAGATCGAAGGGTGATGTTATGGTCAATGGTCTAATGATCTGGCCAAAACCCTGCTTGCCCCTTAGCTCTAAGGTGTCTACGCTCTAACTCCCCTAATAAGTGAATGTGGAGGACCGTAGCATACAACTTAGAGAAAGTGCATCCCACCATGATAGTTCTGTAATTACTGGGATTCGAGCTACTACCCAATTTGTGGATCGGGTGGATGATATAATGAGACCAAAGAGGAAAACCAAAGCACACCACGTGATTGAATAAATCGGATAGGTAACTACCAAGCACACTCGAACCATACTCAAAGAATTTTGCCCGGAACCCCTCCTCATCAACTGCCTTACTGCAGTTCATGACTCTGACCGCCTCTCTGATTATGTTCGATGTGAAAAGCCCACAATAAGGTGGAGCGTTGTGGCCCTGAAAGTTGGGCTGCCGAAGAATATCATAAAGGTTGAGCATGTGGGAGAACATGGAATTAGAGCTAAGGTCAGCCGGAAGGGGGGAATGAGGAAAAATGACATTATTCCTTCAAAAATTCTATGATCTGTCAAAGAAAGTGCCTAGATTTGCAAGTTGTCTTCAATGATATCAATGGCTTTAAAAACCTTAGAGGCCAGCAATGGTATGATTCAGATCTGCCTTCAAAACCCTATCGATTCCACCATAAAATCATGTAATATCAATGTCAAATCTTTCAAAAATGATCTGCAATCTATTCTCTATCATATCAAATTGACAATTTGGTACAAATCATGTCAATTTGTCCTTCAAATCTTAGCAATCATAAACTAGCAAAAAATGGTATGTCTTTGTAACTCCAATATTTTGTAAAAACTTGCAAATATGCCCAATGGTAAACCCCTGTTGGAATATTGTCATTGATGTCAAAGAGAAACATCGACGAAAATGTCTAATAAGAACAGAAGTATCAAAGGAAATAATTATAAAAGTGTTCTTGAAGGTTAACGGAATTCTTGATGGAAGTGACCGGATCTATCAAAAACAGAAATATTGGACGGAAATTTTTCGTAACAAGGTTATCATTTTTGAAATCTAAAACCGACCCATATAAGGATAAAATACATCTACTCTAGTGCTCAAATTTTGAAGGGACCAACATTCATGAAAGGACAATTTTTTAAAAGGCACATATACAGTTGCGTTTTTAATTAAAGACCATTATTAATGAAAAAATCATGGCAACCCATGTGAAAAGGTTCCTCTTCAGGAAGGCCACCCCCTTCGGAAATTTTTTAAGGTTAAAAAAGTTCCCAACCTTGGCCGACCTATTGGGAGGAGTTTTGACCGTTTAAATGGACCTTTTCGTTTGAGGGGTCACAACCTTAATTTGTGGCTTTCCATGAGTTATAAATAAGTGCACAATGAGTGGCAAATTTGTAGATTCAAAATTGAAAGATATAAAAAAGCAAAATTATTTGAAAGCAGATTTTTGTGAGAATATTAAAAGGAAAAACTAGCAAGGTAAATCATAGCAGCGAAAACACTCAAGTGTAGATCAAATGGAAAGGAAATAAAGAAGTGTTCTATCATCCATTGTGTTAGCAACAAATCAGAAATAGAATAATTATTCTTGTGAGAACGTTGGTGCCCTTCCTTTTGAAGAGATTGGTGTCTCTTTCTGAGTTGATGTTCAGTGAAAAGGGTTGGTACTCCTATAGGTTGGTGCCTACAAAATTGTATTTGGGGTTGGTGCTCCAGTAGGTTGATGTCTACAAATATTTATTTTGAAAAAGTTTCTCAGTAGTTTTCTCCCTAAAGAGTTTCCACATATATCTGGTGTCACTTTGTATTGTGTTATCTTGGTTGTGATTTGATTGCTTTGAATATCTTAATTGAAATAAGTCATTAAGTGTTAAAAAAAAAAAAAAATTATAATACTGATTCACCCCCTCTCAGTATTACCCTGTGCTCGACAACCCTGAATGGATTCACCTCATAATGTGAAGTGGGTTTTTGTCCAAACCATTAATTTTTAAGGATTTTCGTCTTTAGAAGATCGATGAAACAAAGTTGCAACTCAAAGAAAAAATCTACAATATCAGATGACAAATACACAATGTGTAAATTTTAAATAAGTTTACCAACAATCAACTTGGGAGGGCCTTTCACCACCAGAATTGATCTTCTCCAAGAGGGTTTTCGTTTTCAAGAAGGCTGAGATGAAACAAGATCAATCTCCATAACCATAAGCGTTTCAATTAGAGAAATAGAATAAATTGCATAATCCAAATCAGCTCTCAATCCCCTTTTTTATAAGTTTTTTAGTAAATTTTCCAAAAACTCATTTTTAAAATCTCTTTATTAATTTATTAAACCTTTTAACTCCAAAAAGTGATTTATTTTACTTTTAAAATATTTTCGGCATCGAAAGTCACTTTTTAGCATCTTATTATTTAAATATTTTTGTTCTCTTTCCAACGAGCTATAATATTGTGGTGCTCGATTAAATATTTTAATTAAAAATGGAAACCTTAGTAAAATTAATAGCACAATATCACACCCAATTAACAAAAATGTCTGAAATGCATTGGAACAGAAAATCGATTGCTTAGCAGTGATCCCAATGATGAAAGAAGATAAACGGACCAAATCGAGTGACTTAAAATAGACGTTCCCTCCAAAAATCTTGGAGACCATACGGGAAGCTGAAAATCACATTTGAAAGTAGCATATGAGTCCTCCAAACCACCTGAACTCACTAGAAACATCAAATGACTCCTCTGATAACACTAACACACACTTAGAAAATCAGTGCCAACTGAAATGCAATAGAACCCAAAAATAGAAAAATTACAGTCTGCCCTCGTCCTCAAGCAATGCCAATAAAACCCCACAATCATCATACCGATCCAAATTAAAACCAAAGATGATCCCAGGGTCCAAGTCAATATCAGAACAAAACCACCACGCTGATGCTGTGCCACTATAATAAAAACTATAAAAAATTGTGCCACAATAGCACTCTCTTCTCCTAGAACCTAGGAAGGTAATCATCATCAAATCCCAAGTTGAGAAACCTATAAGGGTTGAAACCTATACCATGAAACATCTCCCGCTGAAGCATCCCAGTAAGGTCCATAATTGCAATCCATGTACCTAACATGATCCTGGGCAACTTGAAGAAATATGTGCACAACCCAAAACCATTCTCTTCAATATACCTCCTTAAGGTGTCATGCAAAGAAATCACTGTTGATGCAAACTCCTCCAATCTTCTTGGAAAAAGAAAAGCAATCATTTGCAAGAATTCAACAAACTCACCAACATAACACCATATGGATCTAACATGTCTCCTCTGTGCTAATGTGATACAACCATGAAGACTAGCAAAAACACTTACTATTCCAACTCCAAGGGTCACTAAATGATGAACCAAAGCATGTACAAGTTCGCTGTCCTGAACCCACACCGAGAGTAAACTATCAAAGTTTACATCACAATCATTCATAAGATGAACTCTATGACTTAGGAAGGTCTGAAGTAAACAATATTGTCTACTATTTAAAACTGAAATCAGTGAAGTACAATCTGATTTTAGTGCTCTAAGCAAAGGACAAGAGAAGCACCAATGAATTTCTCAAGTATAAGCATGCATGAAAAGCATTGTGTTGCACCAAAATAACTCAGAAGTGGTTGGAAAACACCTCCAAGAAATCTCAAACTGAAAACTGTTACTTCCTTGACAAAGAAGGAAGTGCCAACTCCCTTGAATGAGAGCAAACCAAAAAGTGAAGTGACTCACCTGCAACCCAAAAACAAGCTCAACACTGAAATTCTGATCCATTATTTGCTAAATAACACTCCCACAAGTAACCATTCGTTCATTACTCCAATCCTTACTTAAAATCTCTCTCCAATCCATTTGTAAATAAGCAAATAGAACCACCAAATGGTTGTTAAAGACTGGAACAGCAGCATTAATTCTAAAATTTTCATCCTTATACCTCCAAAGATCCTCCCTTCCATTCCCAATTAACTTATCAATCCTTGTTGAGGATCCCAAGCATGGATACCCAACCAAGAATGATCTCCAACATGTCTAAAAAGGTGCACAACATAACTCCAAGTGCCATCCAAATCAACATGCACATCAAGAAAATTTGTGACTTCTTTGGTACACCCTTGTAGCCCATCCATGAAAGCACTAACAACTTTCCTTCTTGTTCTTCTGAAATTTCCAGCAAGCTCAAGAGCATTATTTGGAAACTTTTCAAAATCAGAAATGAAGTCTCCATGAATCAATTCATCCCATTTAGATACTACATCTCTTAGTGTCACAACACTCCTTATGCAATCTTCTTTTGTCTCCTCCTTTACACATTTCATATCCGGTTGTCTCCCAGGAGGGTAACCAATCACCTCATAATGTGAACCTAAATCAAAACCAAGCTGAAAACCACACTCCAACTCAAGTTCTGAATCTTCTCCCGGATCCCATACCTTGCTATCTTCACCATGTGCAAATGCCACAAACAGGAGTAGTCCCATCATCCAACTCAAAAGGTGGATTGTCAAACGTCATACCAACACCCATCTCAAACAATGGGTAGTCAACAATCACCACAAATTGATTCTTCCAATCATGTTCATGTGACGAAAGAGAACCACTGATATGATGAATACTAAAATCAGAACCTTCATACCTATCATTAATGACTCCAAGGCTGTCCCAAATCATCTGAGCCTTTCCATTATCATTTTCAGCAGAAAACTGTGGATCCAAATCATCAAAGTCACTAAACCTCTACTCAAAGTCAGCTTCATGTGTTGATAAATCAGATTTGTTCTCAAGAAATAAATCAACACCATCAATGCCATCCTCCATGCATGCATTGTGCTCTAAAATCAGAACATCGTCATGATCAAAAGGAAATTCATCCCATGTAGGATCCTCATTATACTTCAATGTCATAACACCCAGATCCCATGTGTTAAAGGCTGATTGCTTTGTTCAGAGAATATGTGTTCACTATGCTCCTCCTATGATGTTGTCTCTCTGAATAAATCACTCTCCAACTCACCAATACTGATGTCAACATAAGTATCTCTCTCCATAAGCTTGGTCTGGTATTCAAACCAAAAGCCACCTGTTTCACCATCACTCTAATGAGATAAAGAATCATCATTATTAGCTGTTTTGAAAACTTCATCCTTTTTGCCTTCAACAAGCCCATCATCTGAAGGTGTATTAATGATCTCAACTATGCCAACCTTGCTACTAGTGTCAACAACTTCATTGGATAACTCTAGAGGTGAAATCAAGGCTGCTATTATGTCATTTCCCTCATGTAAGACCAAAGAGACATTTTGTGGCTCTATTTCACATTCATCATATTTCTTAGTAATCACTACATTAGATTTCTCTGTTATTGACTTCTTTTCAACCACCTGCTCCTTATCATCCAAGAAAGGTTTCAACTTATATTCACAACAAGAAATAACTCTTCTAACCAACCTTCTTTAACTAATAGGATTCCAAGAATTCCCTACTTCCTATTAGTCGATAGGATAGAAAACAGAGACTGCAGCACATCATAACTCTCATTAATGGACAAAGCCATAATTGTTTGTATAGCTGCAATAACATCATCATGATCTTCCCTGATGGAAGCAAGGAGATGGTGAAACATACTATGTATTAAATCATGTAATCCCAAATCTAGCATGAGCTTACTCAATCTGATTCCTGCAAATGTTTTAAGTATAACAACCCTTCTAGAAAAGTGAGAACATATGATATCATCGATATCCTGGAAACTATCCACCATCAGTTGAATTACCTCTTTCATTGTGTTATCATTGTAAGAAACTTTAGGTGCTGAAATTCTCATGATTTCGCTCAAACATGAAGTGACAAGAAGTCTTATCTCATTCTCATTGTGTCTTAACAACCTTTGCTTACCCAAAGAAAATGTTGTAGGAAACAAAGTTGCTTGCATTACCTGAGAGGGTGACTATTCCACCACGTGAAGACATTCCTCTACTTCCACCAAAGTGCTGAGAAGAACATCTTTTTGTTGGGATGGGTGTTCAAGTTTATCTCCTGCATTAAAAAGTTTATTACCCAACTCTTCTTCACTTGCCAATGCAACTTTTGAATGTCTTTTTTATGTTTGGGTCCTTCATTACATGGTTAGTTATTGCATCAACTCAAATATAGACTTATATGTAGTCATATTTTCATAACTACTTCTAACAACTATCAAAGAGTGGCATTGGAATGGACATGCAAGTGTTGGTCCCCAACATGCAAAGAGATATGAAGCCACTGAGACTGGTAATCAACTACGGCAATTTTCTGATTTGTAACTGAAGTTCTGCCACAACTGTGAGCTTCCCATAAGCTGGCAAGATCACCAGCTCTGATGGACAGTTCCTTCTTGCTAAAAGAACTGACCATCTTCCTTGTTGAACTCTTGCAAAGGATTGCTTTCTTTTTTGCAAGAAGATTGGAGGAGTTAGCATCTGCAGTTGTGACTTTGCATGACACCTTGAGGAGGTATAGTGAGGATATGGTTTTGGATTGAGCAAATATTTCTTCCAGTTGCCCAGGATCATGTAAGGTACCAGGATTGCAAATATGGACCTTACTGAGATGCTTCAACAGCAGATGTTTCATGGTATAGGTTTCCACTCTTATAGGTGTCTCGCCTTAGGATTTGATGATGATTACCTTCCTAAGTTTCAGGAGAGGAGAGTGTTGTTGTGGCACGATGTTTTTATAGTTTTTATCAAAGTGGCGCAACGTCAACATAGTGGTTCTGTTCTGACATTGACTTGAGACCATGGGATCATTTTTTGTTTCAATTTGAATCAATCTGATGATTGTAGAGTTTTATCGGCATTGTTTGAGGACAAACAATATTTCGAGAGGGCGCACTGTAATATCTCCATTTTCAGGTTCTCTAGCATTTCAATTGGCACTGACCTTTTAGGTGTGTCAACATTATCAGAGGAGTCATTTGATGTTTCCAGTGAGCTCAGGTGGTCTGGAGGACTCATATGCCACTTTCAGATGTGATTTTTGGCTTTTGGTATGGTCTCCAAGATTCTTGGAGGGAGCATCTATTTTTAGTAAGTCATTCGATTGAGTCCGTTTATCATCTTTCGTCATTGGGATCACTCCTACGCAATCAGTTTTCAGTTCCGATGCATTTCGGCCATTTTTGCTAATTAGGTGTAATATTGAGCTAAATTTAATTAATTTTATTAAGGTTGTAATTTTTAATCGGGCACCTTGGTATTATAGCTCGTTGAAAAGAGAATGAAAATATTTAAATAATGAAATACTAAAAAGTGACTTTCAATACCGAAAATGTTTTAAATTTAAAATAAATCATTTTTTGGAGTTAAAAGGTTTAATAAATTAATAAAGTGATTTTAAAAGGGAATTCTTGTAAAGTTTCTTAAAAAACTTATAAAAAAGAGGATTGAGAGCTCATTTGAATTATGTAGTTTATTCTATTTCTCTAAATGAAACCCTTATGGTTCTAAAGATTGAACTTGAATCATCTCAGCTTTCTTGAGGACGAAAACCCTCTTCGAGAATATCAACTCCAATGGTGAAAGACCCTACCAAATTGACCGCTGGTAAACTTATTCAGAATTTACGCATTGTGTATTTGTCATTTGATATTAGAATTTTTTCTTTGAACTGCAACTTTGTTTTAGCAATCTTTTAAGAACGAAAACCCTTAAAAAATAGTGGTTTAGAAGAAAACCCACTCCAGTTTGTGAGGTGAATATATTCGAGATTTACCATTGAACATATTTGCAGGTTTTTATAACAAATTGGAGCTATAAAAACATACTATATTATGCAAGTTTATAACAACTAGGGTTTGAAGGACAAATTGACATAATTTGTGTCAAATTGTCAATTTGTTATGATAAAGATTGAAGAATATTTGATTATAAATCATTGGTGATTGAAATGATATTGATATTGTATGATTTTGTGATAGAATCATAGGGTTATTGAAGGCAAATTTGAATACGACCATTGCTAGCCTCTAAAGTTTGGATAACAATTCATATCATAAGTATTTATTTAGCAGATCTGGGCACATATAATTGCAGATTGAGGGTTTGTTGAAAATGAAATATCATTCTTGTTTATCACTTAGGGTCTGAGCTTGCTTGGTAGAGTTGGAGTCACCTTTGCAGTGATTGTTCCATATCATTTTTGTAATCAGAGTGCATATCAGTCCTCTACAGTCATAACAAGTTGGTAGATCAAGGGTTTGAACAGCATTTCAACATCCATTTGATACCTATTATCCACTTAAGGTTGGCGGCTACATGGAGAATCCATCACCCTACTATTGGAAGAGATTTGAGGTCAATTTTGGATCTGATTTAGCATTATCATCATTTACAAATTCATATCAGACTTCATTGTGGACAGCAGCAATCAAATCAGTCATTTATTTGTCATCTATTGTCATGTATGATATAATATGGTACTAAGAAGTGTGATCAAATCAAGTATGTTGTAGACAATTTCATTGTTTCAAATATTTAAATAAAATAAATATTCTACTATTCCAATCTATATCAGACATCTGATTATATTTTCAATTCAGCTATTTGTCATTATTTCATTTATCAAATGGTTCTATATTGTTATCATAACATGGCAATGCATTCACACATTGAAAAATCATGAAAACCATTGAAAACAAACAAGAAAAAAATCAAAAAATTCAAAAAGTTGATCAGATTAGGCAAAGGTTCTTATAGTGGTATCAGAGCTAATTCTGATAATATTTTGATAATGCATTGGTAAGGGCCCATGTCATGCATACCACTGTAAGAACCCTTGCTAAAAATGATCCAACTTTTTGATTTTGTTTCTTGTTCGTTTTCAATAGTTTTTTTGAGTTTTCAATGTGGAAATGCATTTGCCATGCTATGATGCCAATATAAAACCATTGATACATAAAATAATAACAAATAGATGAATTGAAAACACAATCGAATGTCTGATATAGATTGGAACAACAGAGTATTTTATTTCAAATTAAAGATTTAAAATGTATTTCATTATAACATACCCAATTGAAATTAGGATGTTATGATGCCAATCATACAATGATATGAGCCAAAATACACTTCTGATGTAGGACAAACCTGATTACAATTTTTGATATGATAATGACTGAAACTGAGCTCTTCAAAGGCCACGAATCTCCTACAATGGTGAATCGATCAACTCCAAGGGTAGTCGTCAATATTTGGATGATAATCAATGACAAAAGATGATGTAAATGCTATCAAACACATGATCCACCAATCTGAAATTGATTGCAAAGGACTACTATAAAATATGATTTCAAAAATGTTGACAACAAACCCTCCAATGGTAGCGCTAGCTCCTCCAACCAATCCAAACCCTAGGAATGAAGAAAAGTGATATTATTCCTTCAAAAACTCCATGATCTGTCAAAAAAAGTGCCCAGATCTGCAAGTTGTCTTCAATGATATCAATGGCTTTAAAAACCCTAACGACAAGCAATGGTATGATTCAAATCTGTCTTCAAAACCCTATCTATTCCACCATAAAATCATGTAATATCAATGCTAAATCCTTCAAAAATGTTCTGCAATCCATTCTCCTTCAATCTCCATATTAAATTAACAATTTAAGACATCATGTAAATTTGTCTTTCAAACTTTATCTGTTATAAACCTACAAAAAATGGTATGTCTTTGTAGCTCTAATATGTTGTCAAAACTTACTAATATGCCCAATGGTAAATCTCAAATGGATTCACCTCACAAAGTGGAGTGGGTTTTCGTCCAAACCACTAATTTTTAAGATTTTTCGTCCTTAGAAGATCACTGAAACAAAGTTGCAGCTCAAAGAAAAAACTCCAATATCAAATGACAAATACACAATACGTAAACTTTGAATAAGTTTATCAGCGATCAACTTGAGAGGGTCATTCACCACCAGAGTTGATCTTCTCCAAGAGATTTTTCATCCTCAAGAAGGCTGAGATGAACAAAGTTCAATCTCCAGAACCATAAGGGTTTCAATTAGAGAAATAGAATAAACTGCATAATCCAAATGAGCTCTCAATCCCCTTTTTTATAAATTTTTTAAAGAACTTTTCAGAAACTCTCTTTTAAAATTACTTTATTAATTTATTAAGCCTTTTAACTCCAAAAAATGATTTATTTTACTCTTAAAATATTTTCGGCACTGAAAGTCACTTTTTAGCATCTCATCATTTACATCTTTTTGTTATCTTTTCAATGAGCTATAATACTGAAGTGCCCAATTAAATATTTTAATTAAAAATGGCAATCTTAGTAAAATTAATTAAATATAGCTCAATATTACACTCAATTAATAGCAATGGCCGAAATGCACAGGAACCGAAAATTGACTGCGTAAAAGGGATCACAATGATGAAAGATGATAAACGAACTCAACCGGGTGATTTACTAAAAATAGACACTCCATCCAAAAATATTGGAGACCATACCAAAAATAGAAAATCATATCTGAAAGTGGCATATGAGTCCTCCAAACCATTTGAACTCACTGAAAATATCAAATAACTCTGATTACGCTGACACACACCTAGAAGGTCAGTGCCAACTGAAATGCAAGAGAACCCAAAAATGGGGACATTACAGGTCATCCTCCCCTCAAACAATGCCAATAAAACCCCACAATCATCAGACTGATCCAACCTAAAATTAAAAATGATCCTAGGGTCCCAAGTCAATCTCAAAACAGAACCACCATACAAACGTTATGCCACTGATAAAAATTGTAAAAACATCGTGCCAAAACAGCACTCTCCTCTCCTAGAACCTAGGAAGGTAATCATCATCAAATCCCAAGCTGAGACACCTGTAAGCGTTGAAACCTATACCATGAAACATCTTCTGCTGAAGCATCCCAATAAGGTCCATAACTGCAATCCCTATACCTAACATGATCCTGGGCAACTGGAAGAAATATTTGCACAACCCAAAACCATACTCCTCAATATACCTCCTCAAGGTGTCATGCAAAGTCATAACTACTGATGCAAACTCCTCCAATTTTTGTGCAAAAAAGAAAGCAATACTTTGCAAGAGTTCAACAAACTCACCAACATAACACCATATGGATCTTACATGTCTCCTCTGTGCTAATCTGATACAACCATGAAGACTAGCAAAAACACTTATTGTTCCAACACCAAGGGTTATTGAATGATGAACCAAAAGCATGCAAAAGTTTATTGTTTTGAACCCACACCAAGAGTAAACTATCAAAGTTTACATCACAAACCTTCAAAAGATGAACTCTTTAACTTAGGACGATCTTAAGTAAACAATAGTCTACTGTTTAAAACTGAAATCAGTGAAGTACAATCTGATTTTAGTGCTCTAAGCAAAGGACAACAGCAGCACCAATGAATTTCCCAAGGATAAGCATGCATGAAAAGCATTGTGTTGCACTAAAATAACTCAAATGTGGTTGGGAAACACCTCCAAGCAATCTCCAATTGAAACCTATTACTTCCTTGACAAATAAGGAAGTGCCAACTCCCTTGAATGAGAGCAAACCAAAAAGTGAAGTGACTCACCTGCAACCCAAAAACAAGCTGAATACTGAAATTTTGATCCATTATTTGCCAAATAACACTCCCAAAAGTAACCATTCATTCACTACTCCAATCCTTACTTAAAATCTCTCTCCAATCCATTTGTAGATAAGCAAATAGAATCGCCAAATGGCTGGTAAAGAAAGGAAAATCATCATTAATTCTGAAATTTTCATCCTTATACCTCCAAAGATCCTCCCTTCCATTCCCAATTAACTTCATCAATCCTTACTGAGGATCCCAAGCATGGATACCCAACCAAGAATGATCTCCAGCATACCTAGAAAGGTGCACAACATAACTCCAAATGCCATCCAAATCAAAATGCACATCAAGGAAATTTGTGACTTCTTTGGTAATCCCTTATAGACCATCCATAAAAGCACCAACAACTTTCCTTGCTGCTGTTCTGAAATTTCCAGCAAGCTCAAGAGCATTATTTGGAAAGTTTTCAAAATCAGAAATGAAGTCTCCATGAATCGATTCATCCCATGAAGATACTGCATCTCCTAGTGTCACAACACTCCTTATGCAATCTTCTTTTGTCTCCTTCACACATTTCATATCCAGTGGTCTCCCAAAAGGGTAACCAATCACCTCATAATGTGAACCTAAATCAAAACCAAGCTGAAAACCACATTCCAACTCAAGTTCTGAATCTTCTCCGGGATCCCATACCTTGCTATTTTCACCAAGTGCAATGCTACAACCAAGAGTAGTCCCATCATCCAACTCAAAAGATGGATTGTCATATGCCATACCAACACCCATCTCAAACAATGGGTAGACAGCAATCACCACAAATTGATTCTTCCAATCATGTTCATGCGAAGAAAGTGAACTGTTGATATGATGAATACTAAAATCAGAACCTTCATACCTATCATCAATGACTCCAAGGCTGTCCCAAATCACCTGAGCCTTTACATTATCATTTTCAATAGAAAACTGTGGATCCAAATCATCAAAGTCACTAAATCTCTGCTCAATGTCAGCTTCATGTGTTGATGAATCAGATTTGTTCTCAAGAAATAAATCAACACCATCAATGTCATCCTCTATGCATGCATTGTGCTCTAAAATTAGAACATCATCACGATCAAAAGGAAATTCATCCCATGTAGGGTCCTCATTATACTTAGGTGTCATCACACCCGGATCCCATGTGTTAAAAGGCTGATTGCTTTGTTCAGAGAATATGTGTTCACTGTGTTCCACCTGTGATGTTGTCTCTCTGAATAAATCACTCTCTAACTCACCAATACTGATGTCAACATAAGTATCTCTCTCCATAAGCTTGGTCTGGTAGTCAAACCAGAAGCCCCCTGTGTCACCATAACTGTAATGAGATAAAGAATCATCGTTGTTAGCTGTTTTGAAAACTTCATCCTTTTTGCCTTCAACAAGCCCATCATCTGAAGGGGTATTAATGATCTCAATTATGCCAACCTTGGTACTAGTGTCAACAACTTCATGGGATAACTCTAGAGGTGTATTCAAGGTTGTTGTTATGTCATGGCCCTCATGTGTGACCAAAGAGACATCCTGTGGCTCTGTCTCACATTCATCATATTTCTTAGCAATCACTACATCAAATTTCTTTGCTATGGACTTCTTTTCAACCACCTGCTCCTTATCATCCAAGAAAGGTTTCAACTTATATTCACAACGAGAAATGACTCTTCTAACTAACCTTCCTTTAACTTATAGGATTCCAAGAATTCCCTTCTCCCTGTTAGTCGATAGGATAGAAAACAAAGACTGTGGCACATCATAACCCTCACGAATGGACAAAACCATAATTGTTTGTATAGCTGCAATGACATCATCATCATGATCTTCCCTAATGGAAGCAAGGAGATGGTGAAACATGTGTATTAAATCATGCAATCTCAAATCTAGCATGAGGTTACTTAATCTGATTCATGCAAATGTTTTAAGTATAGCAACCCTTCTAGAAAAGTTAGAACATGTGATATCATTAATATCCTGGAAACTATCCACCATCAATGGAATTACCTCTTTCATTGTGTTATCATTGTAACGAGTTTTAGGTGCTGAAATTCTCATGATTTCACTCAAACATGAAGTGACAAGAATTCTTACCTCATGATCATTGTGTCTTAACAACCTTTGCTTACCCAAGGAAGATGTTGTAGTAAACAAAGCTGCTTGCATTACTTGAGAGGGTCATTGTTCCACCATGTGAAGACATTCCTCTACTTTCTGCAAAGTGCTGAGAAGAGCATCTTTTGGCTGGGATAGATGTTCAAGTTTATCTCCTGCATTTAAAAGCTTAATGCCCAACTCTCCTTCACTTGCCAAGGCAACTCTTCTTGATTGACTTCCTCTTTATGGCGATTGGGATTAGACATGTTTCTTGTGCCATGGACTAGATTAATAGTTTTCATGCCTGGCATGCTAGAATTTGTATATTTGTATTACTATTTGAATTAAAATAATTTTCCTCTTTTTTTTTAAAAAAGATCAAAAGAATAAATTATAAGAATAAAAATGGTACCTTTTGCGGTATAATAGAAAGTTGGTAACATGTACAAATCCATGCATAAATAAAATTCCTTTATGGATAGGTTGAGACATCAAATTACAATGCACTCTCGTCCAAACTAAAATATTAATTGGATACATCCTGAAATATCACCCTCAAGAGCGCTAGATTAGACATCAGAACAAGAATGGTTCTAACTTGGCATTAAATTTGTCATTAAATTATAGAAACCTGGCTTCCTAGTTTGAAAACTCATTTTGTGACAACTTGCATAGCCCAATTTCATAAACATCGTTTTAGTACATTCCACTGAAAATACTAGTTTGGCAAAAGAATAAAATCTGACTATCAAATTTATCTGTTATATAAATGACACTGCTACCTTAACAAGTAATGTATTAGGCAGACTACAGAAAAAAAATCATTGCAAATCAATCATGTTCACAATCATGGGTACTTACCTCACTTTTCCTTTCTACTATATTTGTATAGAACTTAGGTGGTCATTTCCCAATATCTTTCTCAGCAAGGCAGATAACATAGGGGATGCTCACTCTTTGAATGGAACTTCAAGGACAACAATCATATGAATCTTATGATTGCCAGAAAATAAAGAAAGTTAAAACCAAGGATTACTTGGGTTACAACTAATATAAAATAAAAGCTTAATTAAAACAGTTGATGCTTTTTGCCAGATCACTTGGAAATATTCTAACTTGTATTTGAGGAAAGGATTACAAAGTAGCAAATGCCCGACTAAAGACCAAAGCCTGTCCTTTATATGATCAAGACAATGTTTAAGAAACAAGAATTGTAACTAGCCAAATAAATTGTTAGAGCTTCAGCCATCAGGGTGAACATGAATCGCACAATCAATGAGTGCATTGAGAATGCAGAAGCAGCAAACGGAAAAGCAACATGAACAAGAGCAACTCATCAAATGCATAAGAAAATAAGACACAATTTAGAATATTATTAACCTGAGAAGAATTAAAAGATGGCAGCATATACACAAGGAGCTGGAAACAAAGCTCATCCTGCATAAACAGCTGCGCTGATACTGATGGTTTGATAGAAGATGGTTGTCCACCAATGTCATGTCCCCTCTTTAGCTTGGTCTATCAGAGACATGTGAGTCAGCTTATTATGGGGTCTTGTAGGTTGACATTGTTGGATAGAGACCCAGTATGGCTATACAGTGTTGGGGACTTGGTGTTCTAGCCGTCGTTGATCAGTTTGGAGACGTTCCTATTTTTTAAGAGGATATGATCATACCCAGGGATGGGTCTCCATGAGATCATTCCTTGAGTTCAGTTTTAGAGGATTTGGGTTTGTTTCCTAATTTCTAGAGGCATCCCTAGATTTTAGGGATGAGACTGCCAGTGAATCCTTGATTTCCGACTTCAGTCACAGGCAGGGGGGCAAGGTGACTTTTTGGTTTCTGGAGTCATTGGTTCATTTTGTTGCTACTTGGGTTATATTTTTAATATTTCCTAAGTTTCCGTCTTTTAATTAAATAAGGCTAAGTTTATAGCCATTTTGGAGTAATAAAGGGTTTTTGGCCTCATCTGGATGCGTACCCTAGGGTGTAATACCTTGTTGGAAAGGTCTTGGACTTTTCTAAATATTTCCTTCTTGACTCAGATCCTTTCGGTGGACGGATTTCTCGGTATGAGAAAAAGGGTCAATTTCTATGTACTTGACCACTTAAAAAAGGGAAATATAACATGTTATGACTTAAACAACCCAGGGGGTGCTTTTAGGGTTCGAACTATTTGGAAAGGGTTATAAGGAGGACAAAAGAGGATTATTATTCATTATTGACATATTATATTTTGGGAATTGCGCTTTTGACTCTGGAGGAGTTTATAGCATTGGGACGCCAAACCCTAGTGCTGGCCTGTTTGGGACGTAGCCCCCAATTCAATGGATTGTTGTTTGTTCAGTTTCATTTGGAGATTGCTCAGTGTTCTTCTAGTAGGCGCTGGGATTTGTGACAGAATTCAGCAGATATACAAGGGTGATTTCAGAGTGTGTGGGTTCTACATTTGTACGGCTGTACCTGGCAGCCTTTCCAGCTGTACGGCTATACCTGACAGCCAACCTCTTTACCACAGCAGTGCGTCAACAGGGATCTTCAGCTTGCCGCAACCTTCTTCTGGTTTTTAACTTCCCTTCAGCGATTAAGGTTGGGTCTGTTTGCAATTGTAATCTACCTGAATTATTGAAAATCTGTAACTGGTTCACTATTTGATTCAATATTCAGAATTCTGCCCATAAACAATTTATTTGGCTGTACTTGGTTTTTAATCTCAGAAGTTACTTATGTTCTTGTACTTCCTTATTTATTTGTTGCAAAAATCATTAAAACACAAAAACAATTAAACCCTACTGCAACTTCCGTCTATTTCGGAAAGAAAACATTTATAAACAGGAAAATCCAATTTAAAATACAAAAATTACAGCGCATCAGCCAAAGGGATCCATCAGGGATCTTTCAACCAAACACCCTAACCATTTAGAAATGTCATTTGGCTCACTTAACTAACCAAAATATTATCCATCCTATCCCAGAATATCAGGCCAACTACAAGATATGACTAACAGAATCATGGGAAAAATCCTGATCAAACAAAAATTAAAAACCAAATCAGCAATACAACTTGTCTAGGATAGGTTTTCAACCTCCCATTAGATGGAAGCTTTAGCATGTCTTAATAGAAGAATTTGTTTTTCCACATTATATCTGTATTTTAAGAGTAAACAGAGCTAAGACCCAGGAAAATCTCAGCACTAGCTAAACAATAGTTGGAATGAAAATCAGACTTGAATGTATATGAAATGGGAAATGTGCCCTGGGCAAAAAAGTTTTCAGACCATATGCACATACCTCCAGATTTCCTTGTTAAAAGAAAAATGAGGCATATTATTATACTGCATTCTAAACTTGCAACTTATCTTTCAAGTATTGAAGCTTATCCTATACGAACTTCTCTTAAAACATACCTGACAAGGAAGATGATGGGCATTTGCTACTTCTTTGAAAAGAAACGATGTCACAATGTTTGTTGCATAGCGTTGATTGGCATTATGCTTGATCACAACACCTTTTTGCAATTCTGGTTTGTGATAATCCTCATGTTTCTCAGAATAATTTGGATGTACACCATGTGCCATATCCGCAGACACTGAGTTACAGAATAAATGTTTTTATACTTCAATTTCACAGATTTCAAAAATGCTTGCACAAAAATTTAATTTTACACACTTCAAAGATTCTGGCACAAAGAGAACCACAAACATCTGATTATTATACTTCAACGGAAAAAAAAAGTCTGAGACCAGCTGCAAAATAAAATTGCGGACCTATTTATCACCTTGGTCCCCCATTAACATGTTTCTTTGTTTGATACATTGTGAAGACAATTATCTATTATTCAAGGACAAAGGACCCAAGTTTTTCCATAACAAAGAAATCAGCTTGAAAAATGTC
Source organism: Torreya grandis (assembly GCA_037957365.1). NCBI lineage: Eukaryota > Viridiplantae > Streptophyta > Pinopsida > Cupressales > Taxaceae > Torreya > Torreya grandis. The sequence goes on from JARHVA010000138.1 coordinate 3,526,600, forward strand.
AATATATGTATTGGCATAACGCCTAATCCATTGACAAACTTTATTTCACTGCCCTACAGATAAAAAGCGTAGGAAATATAATGTAAAAAGAAAAGCCAATATCATATTGATTTTGATGATTTAAGACCATAAACTTCACTAGTTGCAGAACCATTTAATTATGAAGAAGTGACAAGAGGAACATCATATCAAGGTCCACGGATATGTTGAAAAAAGAATTGATGTACAGAAAGATTGCATAGTTGGAGCAAAATTCCCAAAACTCACAGTAAAGATAGTGTGAATAATATACACTATGCTAAAAATGTTATTTTTTAATTATCAAAATACTTATGCAGAGACTGCCAGAACAGATCAACATGCATTATGAAAATGGTGTTTTTAGTATTCACTGATCCTTACAAAGTAGGCACTGCACCCTAGAAATAAGATACCAATTGGAAGATCTCATGACATGTTGGCTCACACAATGTATAATGCATAGAATGTTCAATTTTCCAATCAGACATATTTAACTGTAAAAACAGAAAGAGAATAACTTCTTTTTTAAATTCTCATACTACCCCTTTTGGCTTGAGAAATAGGTTGTAGGGATGGAAACTTCTGAATACAAGACATAGATGCATTTCTTGCCCTCCAGGATCATTTCAAAGCTTTTAATAGGGCCAAAAACCAGATTATTGCTCCCCTGGGAGCTAACAAGGCACTAGCAAGGTCCTTCCACTGCACGCAGTTCAATTTCAATTGACTGCTTCAGAAAAGTATGTGGTCATGTGCATGGCTCCATCTCTGGTCATTGTGGTGGCTCAGGAACACTAGAAGACCCAAATGATCAGGCCAGTACATCGGGGGTCTCTGGTGTTCAGATTTGAGCAGTGTAGGGTTCAGGCAGTCGAGCAGTGTCATAGTCCCAAGGACACATGCATGAAATTTGAAAATATCAGCTACCAAAAATGACATCTTCAACCCTCTGCCGTTTTCTGTTCACTTTGCACAAATTTTTGCCTGGTGTGTACCCACTGTTTGTAAATTTCTCTGGAACTAATGTCTCTGTCTCCCTGTGGGCATCGTCTAGAATTAATATACAGTTGGCTCTTTAAAGCAAGCTTTTGAACTGTACTAAGCTGTTTCTTGTAACTGGTTGTACTTTCAAATCCCATTGACCTACTTTGGTCGTTTGTGGACATTAATATAATTTCTTTCTTTCTACATTTTGAATGGGGAGGGTCCCAAATATATCCCTCAAATAGTCTATCATTAAAAAGAAAAATCTACACAAACTGTATATAAAAGCAAGATGTCCCATAATTAATTTGGTTTATATTTTTAACATCCTACTTTAATATCCACGAATTTAGCTGCCCATGTCTCCACATCTGAAGCAGATCAATCTTTAAACTAGCTTAAGTTGTAATGTTCAGGCCTGCTTCCACAACCTAAAACACATGAACACCTTAAACCAGAATTTATAATTATATGTTTAGCATCAGATGTAGAACTTCTCAATAGACTAGGAGAATATAATGGTTAAGGAATATGCCTTGGTCCAACCCAAACCTTTATGGAAACTTATGTACCCATTTGAAGTCTTTGTAAAAGAGACTCTCCTTCAGTGTTCAGCATCAATTATGATTCTCAGTACTAGATTTGATTTATAATTTTATATGTACCTTTCATGTGACTACAACCCTAAACCACATCACAACAAGCACAAGATGACTATCCTTAGCATCCCAAAGCCTCAAGGATAGGGATTTTTGCCATGGCAAAGCTCTTCCCCCATCCTTTAACTGGTGATTTCCATCACCAGTAAATAACAGAATACCTTTGAATTGCAATAGCAAATCACATAACATATACGCCCTCCGAACAGCATACATTCACGCTAATTAACTTGCATGCATTGACATATTCATTATTATGAAAAATTACAAGCCTGTGGGTATTGAGTAGATTGTTATAAGGGATGATCTCACTATAGGTATGCATCGTGAATCGACCAACAACAAAAGAAGCTCAACCTGTAACCAACTTGAGTTTATTTTCATCTCCCTATAATTGATCTCTTCAATTATACAAGATTTCACAACTTCTTTCATATACCTGATCATCCAACCATTTACCCACATGCCAACAACACAGCACTTTAATGAAACACGCATATATAATTATCACACGTTAATAATAATATAAACATATACAGCTGTACATTTTCATCCACAATAATGCACAATCATAAACTTTAACATAACAATATTAAGTGGAAAATGCAATGCAATAACCATTTCACGAGCGTTTTTTGATTAAGAGATCCATAGCAAACTTCTCAACTAAAGGAAAACAACAATTAAGGTCATTCTCAACTTGATTCAATATTTGACTGACCACCTTGTAGCTTTCAATCATGGGAGATCCACCCAAGGGTCAGCATATGTCTGTAAACACACAACAGCAGATTTCCCAGAAATCGAACAAGGCCAAATCCCAAAATGGTTTATGATAGAAGTCACACCAATGAATAGGAATAAAAATGCAAGCTTGAGATGAAAATATTCACAAGGCCAATAATTAATTGATAAGACGAGTACTCCCACTAGAGCCTCTCCTAATATCCAAGGCCGATGAACCATCTAAAAAGAGTAAGGCATTAATCAAAAGGTCACATGTCTCTTTTGCAAACTCTGTCAAGATCTTCCTTTCTATTTTTTTATTTTCAAGTGTTTGAATCAGACACTCAGAAACTCCAATACTTTACTTACCAACAAAGAAAATCTAAACAACTCCTTCCTCAAAGCTTGTATATGTCACTTCAATTCTCTATACTTGGTGCACTGCACACACTTCAATATCAATTTTAATCCCAACCACAACTGGTGTAGCTTTTTTGCTCAACTTGGCATTCACTATCAACAATCCATTAGGAGAAACTTTATTGCAAACTGCAGGTGTTTTACGAGCAAATGTTTACTTCTGTGCCTAGTACACTGCAGAGTTGACACCTCAAGCTACCCAATCCATTATGAATAACTGCACATTCTCAGCTTTCATCCTAGAACTACAACAGAAGGATGAAAAATTCGAATGTGGATATTACTTTCAAAGCACTCTTAGAAGATGATAAAGAGAGGACCAACAGTGAGATCCACCCATCAATATATTCTCTACAATAATACAAAAGACTCCAATGAAATGAAAGTAGTGAACAATAAGATAAAGGGATCCTTTGCCATTATTAACAGAAACAATATAATTGTCCGATCTAAGGCAGAGGTTTAAAGTGTGCAAGATTATTGATTATCCCGTGGAAACAAATGATCAAAACCGGAGTCAAGGGTATGTTTTGACATGAAAATTGCTTGTACAAATTTTGGGGTGCCCAATGTATTCATCTTCAATTCTTAATGCTCATCATCTTCGCTTCATTTTTCAGGTATGGAAATAAAATAAAATAGTAGATTTTCCCATGTTGCACTATACCATACCAAGAAATGACTGTTGGATTGCACGTTCAACTATGCCCTCCTCTGGAAACCTCTGTGTCAAACATTTAATGATCCTTTGCATAGCCAGAAACATAGTTGGTGCACCTGCTCCATATGCTGAATTTGACCCTACCTGTGTAGAAACTGAAATTAGACTACAGTCTGGGAAAAAAATAATTGTAGGACAACTATATATAAAAGCCACAACATTATTACAAACAAAGCATAAGAACTATATTTAATAAAAGATGATGAATGAAGGGATGAATCATCCATAAGCCCATAGCAGACCACCAAGAATGATTAATACCCTTTTTTTGAATAACTCCATGGCTCTAACTTACATTCATATTCTTTTTGCTCTAAACTCAAAATGCTTGAAAAGAAACAGAAAGGGTAGAACAAAATGTAGCTTCAGTAGTGAGTTGGATGAAGCCATGAGGAATCAATACCCAAAAAGTAAGTCTACGCTCTGTGGGACTCTAGCTTCATAAAAACGTTGACCATCAAATTGATTTAGAGGCTGGGGTATAAACTATATGGATAGGAGGTGCAATCATGAGAAATTGTTTTCTGGAGTATCACATCTTCAAGTCTTTTAAATCTCTGCTCAATGGCTTTCATTTCCTTTAGAAGATTATAATAATAGGGCCCATTGACCTTATCAGATTTTTCAACACAAGAGAATGTCTACTGAGATGCATCATGAAACTTTGTAAGCTTCTACATATTTTCGCTGGTGACAAGTAGGCCAGAAGCTACAACTTTAAAGCTGTTTTTAATGTCTTTCACCACAAATTTATCAAGCCAAAATTCAACTTTCTTTCCGGTTTGAGGAGTTAGATAGGAAAAATCAAATTGGTACTCAAACCCAGAATATGGTAGGTTAATTTATCTGTTTTCTATATTGATTTTTACAGAACCAAGAATGGGAAGGGAAGATATGTTTGCAGCAAATGTTCTATAACCATTAGCCTTATCAAGTGAATCAAACAAGATGCCATTTCCAGCCACATAATGTTGGCATCCAGAATATATAAACCACTTGTAAGGGGAAGAGTGAGCATGTACAGCTTGGCAAATAACAGAAAAGGCATAACCTTGATACTCCTTAAGATGCCGAGTCCTCTTTGCTGACCCTTCCAATCTTCTGAGTCAATCTTCAATATCATCGAACCACTTGAAGATTCTCCTTTTACAATGTCTTGTTTTGCCACAATATGAGCAAGTTTTCTCATTTTCTAGCTTCTGACCATCATACCTGGATTTGATTTCATCACACTTCTCATTGTTCTCATATCCATTAAACTTATTTTCCTTGCTTTTGATGAAGTAGGCGTGCTCCTCAGATGCTAGCTTCCCATTTTGAGTGAAATTGCTATGTTCATCAATAAGAATGACGCATAACTCATCAAAGGTAAGACCTTGATTGTTTTTCTTCATTAGGAACCTTGTGGTAAGAAATACATGGTTATATACATCACAGGAAGCCCTCAAGTTTGATTGAATAATCTCAATTAGTTGTGAATCCTTTTTTCCTATGCCCAGTGCCACACTCTTCCAATTGTTATTGGATTGCCTTGATCCATGCTGAATGATCTTCTATTCGATCAATGCTCAAAGGGTCAAGGACAAAGAATTATTTTCTCGGTTGGATAACTCTTGCTTCATATGTTTGATTGAAGAGACTCCGTGAAGTGTCCCATGCTTCCTTTGAGGTTTACTTTCCTTAAATGTGAAATCTCAGCTCTTTGACAATATGAGAAACCAATTGCTCCAAAGGCCTCATCCAAGTGATAGTTGAATTTGACCAATCTATTTGCATTGCTTGGATCCTTTTTTGTACTGTTAGTGGTATCTAGGTGCCAACCATACCTACTAAGCATACCTCTACAATGTGTCACCCTTACCAGTCCACCTGTACGTGTTCAGTGTACCTTTCTGCCACTTGTTGCTTCCAGATTGGTTTGATAATGAGTTGGCAAATGACTGTGCAGAAGTATAAATATGAAAACAAAAATTCTTATTTTAATTTTCCACCCAATCACGCTGACACTATCAATTGGATGGTAAGCACGTCAACGGTCAACTGGATGTCCATGTCAACACAATGATCAGAATGGAGGTGTCAACTGGGCTTGAAACTGAGACCTTTGTTTCCTAGTTTTTCGGCCTAATCAGACACACTATCTAGACAACCATACCCTCTAGGGATCTCAGTCGGCTTTTAACTAAAAGATAAAAAACATTCAGCCTTAGCTATTCTTTTGCAACCATGCAGAGACATAAATTATAACAGATTTTCAGCAGTTATAACAGCAAAGATCGAACAAATACGAGTGCAAATAACAACAATAGATATCATGAGATTGATGATTCCATAACTCTGAATGAGTTCAAATAAATATGAGTATAGGGTTATCATCAAAGGTGCAACCTTTAATGATACCTTTTCAAACTAAGAATTAAACTCAATAAGAATATGTTCATCAACATAATCAAACTTAGTCTCCTTGCTGCTCAACTATATACTAAATGCACCCAAATACCCTTATGCTACCTGGACTAAGGTCAGGCGAAGCTTTGGGGGAAGGTCGGAAGCACTTCCACCGTTCACTTTGCTCCTAAGGGATGCCCCTTCGGTGCTTTGGCACACTACTTCAGCTCCAACAGGCTCAGCCAGTCACAAGGGTGTTTTGCCCCCAATCCCAAAGTTTTGCACTCGCTTTTACTGATCCTCCACTTACACCCCCGTCATATGCCATTCTAATCAGTGGTGTTGGTCACCTACTACTACTAAGCTTAGTTTGGTTTACCATGACCTGCAGGGATAGTAGTGATGAGATGTTGCTCAATCACTTGTGCCTTCGATAAACTACAAACTTTAACCTTCATTTTTTGGGTCCAAATGAAGTTTCCAAAAAAAGTGTAAAAATTGGCCCCTAACAATTTTTTCACAAAGAAACCAAATAAGCAAAGGGGTCTAGAAAATTCTACACCAAACTTAAGATATTATGGGTTTGTGAGACCCTAAGCTCCAAAATGCCCACCACAAGAGTTAAGACTTGAAATTTGCATCACCGCCTCTTTACCTTTAACCACCACACACAGATTGGCAATGGTCTCGCAGATTATGAAGAAAAGCAAATCTCCGCCTAACCGAAGCTCCAAGTTTAAACAAGAACACAATAAAAAATTAAAGCTCCTCCAACACCTCCACAAATCATGTGAGAGCTTTGACCAAGACTTTGAAAGTTGCTCCCTAGGCTCTAATACCATGAAAAAATATGTTCCTAACTTCCGATATTCCTCAAGATCAATTAACTCCACAAAGCAATGTAAAAGATGGCATGGTGAGAAAGAATAACACGGAACAGATGGTGTAAACTATGTACAAATTAGTCGCTTCAGCACAAAGGTAAAGGCGATCCAAGTGAGTGTAGGCAACAAAAGGGGTACTTGGATGCATTTCATATATAGTTGAGCACCAAATAGACTAAGTCTGGTTATGCTGCTAAACCTAATTATTTAGTCAGTTAATATTTTGAAAGGATATCATCAAAGGTTTGATGATGACCTTAAGGCTTATACTCATTTTTAGGTAGAACCTCATTTCAAGCTATGGCGCCATCAAACAATCATTCACTTTCTATCTATTGCTGTTACTTGAGATAATAGCTCTTTGATCATTGATGTCACATTCTGCCGTTACCATACGTTCCTAATAGCTGTAAAGAACACATAAGGCTAAATGCATGTTATCAATGAGGCACAATCCTCATTTCTTCATGCTCCCAAATAAACTTGGATCCCAAGGTACCTCAAATTTGTATCCAATTGAATCCCATAAGCAATAATCCCAAGAACACCACATATTAGTGTCTTTGTGGGATAAATGAACCCTAACCACAAGCATTCCAAGGCACACCCACAATTGGTGACCCAAGGGAACTGACAAGGCAGGCTTACTTTAAACGAAAAATATGCACTGACATTTAGGGTCATAACACGCACCATAGTTAACATAATTTATCTAGCTGGCCAATATACTTGTGAATGTATTTTGAAAAAAATGCATTTGGAATATTATTGATGTTTATTATGCTATTTTTACCTGGAATAAAAGATGAAGGAGAGTGTCACTGAAAACTCAATTGACAAACTTGAACTTTGACTGGATTTGAAATGAAAAATTGAAACAAGTTCCATATTAACTAGATTTTCTAAGGGTTTTTGTTTATAATAAAAATGTTAGATGTTATGACCATGCTATTTGTATAAAAACAGGGGAAGAAAACACTCGAAAGAGAACATCCAATTCCACAGTCAATTTTGGACTAGGATTATGTTCTCTTGATTAGCAATATCACTATAAATGGCAATTACTCCTATAGCAAGACGAAAAAGTTTACATGATAGGAGATTAAGGCCATTGAAGACTAAATCATATAAGAATTATCTAATCCATACTTATGAAGTTATGAGAGTTGTATTTCAAATATAAACAACAATAGTCAAATGATGGCATTGAACTAAGTGTTAGCCTTTTGTATTTTTCAGCTTTATTATTTGATCTTTCGATATGCTTGCTCTGCTTAGCTCGTAAAATCCAAACTTTCAACATTTTTAGCACCCACTATTTTCGCATTGGTAGCAACTACAAAAAAGCCAGTCTCTCTTATTGATACTTTGGACTAGATGGTAATTACACGTTAACAATAATGGAAATGACCTTTTTACATTGATCAATGAACGCTAAAAGCCTAAAACAACATCGTGTAAACATTGAGCGCCAACAAGTGTTCAAAGGTGGCCCAAAAAGCAAATTGGGAGAATATGCTCTAGATATATGTAATACACCACTCAGAGTAAAATCTGAAATTCTAATAATCAAAGATGGAAATTTTAATAGTTCTTTAAGCAAGTCAGAATCTACCTCAATAGAACAAGCAGTATTCAGTCCAAAGGGTTGAAACCCTAATCAAATTCAATGTAGAAAAGGGTACAGCAGTACCAAATATCTTCAAAACAATAGTTTAACGAATATTCAGCTTAAACCTTAAGCTGGAAATGAAAATAAATGCTGAAACTAAATTCTTACAGTCAAAACCTAATCACCATCAACCTTGCATGGTACGGCCATCTTAGAAATGAATGTACAGCAGTTTAGACACCTTCAACAACCCTACAAAATAGTACGCCAATCTGTTACAGGTGCATATACAGGGCCAAAACTCACTAAATCTGCCCAGTTCTGAAGCGAATGAATCCCTTTGGCTGTAGCGACCTGATTTAGGGTCAATTTGTTGTCAAAGGCCCTTCTAATTTCAGCGATCAGGTACAGAAGTCTTAAAATTGCAAAAAATAAGGGTTTCAACTGTATGACCTGCCACAAAACCCTGAAATCTGCCCTAAAACCCCATGATTTGCCTACTGCACAGTATGGCCTACAATAGGGATGGAAAAACAGCAAAATCATGTCCTTCAAAGTCAATGGTTTCCCCTTGGTGGCTTGGGCACTAAAATCTAGGCAGTGGAGCTACCAAAAACGTGCCCTAAGCTGGTCTTTCTACTAATATGATAACACTAGTGTAATTCCTGTGTGGAATTACCAATTGAGTTTGCAGGTTTTCGTCCCCAAGCCTGTGCACACAAGGGTTTCCGTCCTATGTGGAAAATAGGGTAGCTGGTCAAGCTCTCGAATGAAATCTGAAAGTTTGTAATATCCCCAAACTCAGCCTCAATTAAAGTCATTAAATTGCAGTCAGTAAGGGAAATCATAGCATTTGGAAATGGAGTGCCACAATTAACAAATAAACCACAGGTCTGTAATCTACAATTTACAACGAGAAATTGTCGCTACCAAGAGATAACTGTCGAGGAAGAGATCGTTGCAAGGAAGAGATCGCTGCCAAGAAGATCATTGCCAAGAGGGGAATTGCTGCAAGGGAATCGCTGCCATTAGATAGCAACAATTATTCATTAAGGCACAACAACAATTACTATAGGAGATCGCCACACTAAAGAGATCACCACACTTAGTTATTTAGAAGATCCGAACAACAGCAATTAGTTATTTATTAATTATTTAATTAATAAATTGTTAATCAGCATTCATTAAGACAAAGGATGCCACCCTTGAGAATATACCTCTTGGGACAAGACCCTTGGAAAAGTCCTATCTCTTCGATGGAAGGATTTGAATATATAAATAATCAGCCATTGGGATAGAAGAAGGCATTCAATTATGTATTCAGTCATCTAACTTCGTATAAGCGTCATGCTAAAACAATCACTCTCAAAGACAAAAACCCTTGTAATTATAATAGCCCAAGGACGAAACCCCTTGTGGACTTATATTTTATTTAATTTATTATTTTAAATACAATATTTATATTTATAAAAAATATTATTTTAAAAAGGAATTCCAAGAAAACCAAATTAATGTAAAATATTCCGATTTGGAATATTACAAAGTTGAATAATAATAATAAATGAATGATTGTACTTTTTCTTTTTTCTATCCTTTTATAATTACTTTTCCACCCAAAACCCTAAAAGCAAATTAAAATTACTTTTAATTCTAATTTCCACAATTGCTCCAAAAGTAATTAATAATTACTTTTATTTTCTATTTTCCAGTTGGGCTTTTAATTAATACACTTTTGGCCCCATTCAATTACTAACAACATTTAGATGTCCCATTTTTAAGTTATGACTTAAAAGTATGTTGGGGAACACTTAAATCGTTATTATTAAATTATTCTTTATTTTTATTTGAAAAAGGACATGACAGTCTGCCCTTCCCAAAGATTGCTTGCCCTCAAGCAATATCTGAACCGTCCTGCAAATACTAGGATCCCAAACCAATGTTGTTATTTCTTCCATTCCTCCTTGTGATGTAGCTGGCTTATGTTGAGCTACTCTGATATAATTAGGAATTGGAAGTTTTGTACCCACTGATGTTTCTCCAACAATCCCTCTGAGTGAACCCTTACTACTGTAATGTCCCTCAGAATACTTTCCATGTTGTCAAGAAAACGGAAATGGCATTGTATCTAAGAACAACAAACCTGAAATATGACTTTCCTTTTCGTACCTTGAGCTGGAATCCAATTGTTCACCTCCTTTTTATGATTTAGAAGTAGGAGCTTTTGAGAGATTTGCTTTGACACCGCCATCCGTGTAATTCAAAATTTTAGAATTAATGGCATTAACTGAAACATTCTCCTTGCTTGCATGCTCATCACTACGGTTACTCTGAAAATTATTCTCATACGACAATGACTCAAACCTGACAATGCTTGGAAGATTGATAGGTGCTTCTAGGGCTGAAACATCCTCAATTTTGGATATATGGCATTCAACATGTAATGCACATTCTTGCCATTTTTAATGCAAACCTTTTGTTCATCAAAAGTCATACCTGTTTCTATTGAAGATCCTTCACTTTCCACTTGCATGGTGGATTCCTTTATGCGTTGCTCACTAACTGATTTCAAATCTGAATTCTCTTGCAATCTATTTATTCCTTGGAATTCTTTTGAGGGTTTGACTTTCCCTCTTTGTTCTTCAATCTTCTATTTCTATTTTCTTTGTGTATCTCCAAGAATTCTTCAAAGATATTGTAGGATATGTATATATCAGACTTCTTATCATATTCATCAAAGGCCAAAAGTTTGACCTCATCTCTATCACACTGGTCTTCCAACCATGCCTCCTGGATATGATCTTTCTTTTGCGTTCTTCTGAATGAATCTAGGGCTTCATAGCTGATAGCAAATTGATTCAAACGTTGGTTCTTAAAATCTTGGCTCTTTGTCTGTACTTATTGTCTTGTTTTTCTGTTGATTTCTTCAAGACCCTAGCTTTTTGTTGCTCTTTTTGTATTCGCATCACCGCCTCTTGGATAGGATCTGTCTTCTTCCTTTGATAAGAACTTAGGTTGCCAATCCATGTTATTTCTCCTAAGTTCCCTTTCACTCCCTTGCATGAAGACTCGGCTGCAAATTAATTTTTCCCACAAGCTGGCAGGAAAACCAGCGCTGATACCACTGAAATAACCCTCTAGTAATACCTAACTTCTTTGTCACTACCTTGCATGAAGTCGATGTTGGAAGTTATTCATTCCCACAAGCTGGTAGGAAAATTAGCTATGATACCATTTTAATACACTGCTCAAAATAAAATTTGAAATTATAATAATCAAAGTTGGAAATTTTGATGTTCTTTAAGCAAGTCAGAATCTATCTGAATAAAACAAGCAATATTTAGTCCAAACGGTTGAAACCCTAATCAAATTCAATGTAGAAAAGGGTACAATGGTATCTAATGCCTTCAAAACAATAGTTTAATGAATATTCAACTTAAAACCTAAGCTGGAAATGAAAATAAATGTTGAAACTAATTTCTTACAGTCAAACCCTAATCACCATCAACCTTGCATGGTACGGCCACCTTAGAAATGAATGTACAGCAATTTAGACACCTTCAACAACCCTGCAAAATAGTACGTCAGTTTGTTGTAGGTGTATATACAAGTCCAAAACTCACTAAAGTTGCCTAGTTCTGCAGCGAATGAATCCCCTTGGCTGTAGCAACCAGATTTTGGGTCAATCTATTGTCAATGGCCCTTCTAATTTCAGTCATCAGGTACATAAGTTTTAAAATTGCAAAAAACAAGGGTTTCAATTGTACAGCCTGCCACAAAACCCTGAAATCTGCCCTAAAACCTCACGATTTGCCTCCTATGCAATATGGCCTACAATCTGGATGGAAAAATAGTAAAATATTGTCATTTAAAGTCAACGGTTTCCCCTTGGTGGCTTGGGCATTGAAATCTAGGCAGTGGAGCTACCAAAAATGTACCCTAAGCTAGTCTTTTTCTGAATCTGATAACACCAATGTAATTCCCATGTGGAATTACCAATTAGGTTTGAGGGTTTCTATCCCCAAACCTGTGCACACGAAGGTTTTCATCCTCTGTGAAAAATAGGGTAGCTAGTCAAGCTCTCCAATGAAATCTGAAAGTTGAATGATAATAATGATTGAATAATTGTACTTTTTTTCTTTTTCCATCCTCTTATAATTACTTTTCTACCCATGTAATGTCCCCATTTTCACATCACACATGAGGAGGTTTGAAGATCTTTAGTCTATTTCCCCATAGACTAGAGGGTTCCTTTTTAGGGATTGTATTATATTAATTATTTGCCCAAATAGTGATTTTTATCATTTGTTGTTTTAAGGCAATTAATTATTTAATTAATAAAATATGTTGAAGATTTAATTGGTCGGCTTCAAGTGATCAAAAGAGAAAAAAGAATTAAAGGAAATTCAGCAAAAGGTTGGGTTTAATGAAAGCTTTACCCTTCCCAACTGATTCGCCCCACTTGAAAGGGTATATTGGCGATTTGGAGGACTCTTCTTGTGCATGTGTAAATTCAAGTTATTGTTCTTCATGCATGAAAGGAACTATTGGGATGTATGTCTAATAGTTGCTCTTGTGATATATCTATAACGGTGTCTTTTGATGCCACCTTGCAGAAGAAATTATTTGTTGATGCCCTAGAAGACTAGCGATTTGTTTGTGGAGGTCTAGCGTAGGGTTTTGAGCTTATTTTTTGAATGTGACATGCTTTGGTAATTTTTTGCTAATTATTCCAGGTGTGGCAACTTGTATTGGAAGTGATTTTGAGGTCAAAAAGGCCAAATAAATATTCTGAAATTTATTGCTAATTTTATGCCTATTAGCGTTGGGGTTTTGAGGTGATTTGCAGATGTTTGAGACTTCAAATTAATGCAAAACCTTCTAATAATTTTCTAGTATTTTTCCTTGACTTTGGCAAATTAGGCGATTCATCTTGGGGGTTTGCAGGGGTCATTTCTTGGCTCAATAAGTTCGTTGTAATTTTCTTCATAGTTTTCTGATTATTGTGGCTATTTATGACAAGGGTTTGAAGTAAAAAATCAATCAAAAAGCAAGTGTAAGTGTGGAAGAAAAATCAGATTTTAAGAGTTATTTGCAAGTCGCAGTTGGGCTTCATAAAAAATAAGGAAAAATGTACATATTCATAATTTCAGATTGGTACTTAATTTGGCATAATTTATGAATAATTGTAAATCAATTAGTTGCTGAAAATTTCTTACAACACCCTTGAAGTGTGACGCCTAGGGTTTGAAGGGCAAATTTATTATTGAATAAATATTTAGGAGCTAGGTTTGGCTGAATTGGTTTATTTTAGATTTCATTTTATTGTGGATTCAAAGCATAAACAATTTTATATCCAAATATCTCCTTTTGGGCTATTACAGTGGTATCAGAGCCATTTTTCTTGCCACCCTGTGAAGTTGTAATTGATGCAATCAAGTAAAGAGATTTTATTTTATCAGAGAAGGGAAAAGATCATAGATGACCAAGAGCCTAAAGAGTTTTCTACAAAACAAGTGAAGTTTTTACAGGGTTTGATTAAAGATCTTCAGCATACTTTGGGTATGCAATTTGCAGATGTGTTGAGAGCCACGCAAAAAGGAAAGGAAAATCATCATTCAAATGAGGATAGTTCGAATGGTCATGAGAGGGTTTCTGTTGATCCCCCTCGGAAATTCTTCAAGGGCACGTTTTTGTAAAAGGAACCAATTGTGAAGGTTGAGACATCAAAGGATAATCCCTTTGAAATTAATCAAAAAGAGTATGCAACCCTAAATTATGAGACACAAGCTCTTCTATCTTTTTGGGACTATTGTGAGATGAAAGAGAGATCCAAGCCAAAGGTTCATAATATGCAACCCCGTAGAGATTTGCAACAAAGGTTGGGTAAGATTTCCCTTCCTAATTTTGACGGTTTTGATAAAATTCTTGTGAGATCATGGTTGCAGAAATTAGAAACATATTTATCTCTTAATCCTATGTATGAAGCTCTCAAATTTCTCACCTTACACTTTGAGGGTATTGCTCATTAGTGGTGGTTTCATGGCCTTATCACACAAGGTCATGTGTCTGTTACTACTCTAGAGGAGTTTAGTAAAAGGATTGTGGAGAGATTTGATAGGAGAGACCCAGAAATACATTTTCGTGAGTTAGCCCAACTCAAACAAACACATGATGTGGAAAGGTATGTTAATAATTTTCAAGGTGTTTCAGTTACGGTCTCAGATGTTAGTGAGAGAAGATTGGTTGTTCTCTTTATTGAAGGATTGATTGAACATTTGAGGGGTTTGGTCAAGGGTTTCAGTTATGGTCTCAAATGTTAGTGAGAGAAGATTGGTTGTTCTCTTTATTGACGGATTGATTGAACATTTAAGGGGTTTGGTCAAGGCTTTTAATCTTCTTTCATTACAAAATGCCATCACTAAGGCATTGGATTTAGAGTTTTTAGCTTACAGGGGCCATGAAGGGCCAAAAGGGAAACCAAAGGCAGCCACCTATTCGCTGCCAAAAGGGGCAAATAGTGGACAGCCAAGGTCTGATTTTTATGGGCAGTCAAAGCCACCACAAGTTCAACCTAGAATACCACCCATTGGGCAACAAAGGAAAGCTTTCTCACCTTATGTGCCACCTCATAGATCACTGCCCCCTAGTGGCAATATGAAGGATGAGAGGAATGAGTTAAGGAGGAAGGGATTATGTTTCACTTGCAAGGATTCATGGACCAAGGGCCATCGTTGCATGGGCAAGGGACATATCCACTACATTGAGGTAATTGATGATGATTTTGATTTTGATATTGTTGATACTAATGTTGAACAAATTGAGAATGTTGATGAGCATGTGAATAAGGAGGACACACAAGAATTGGGAAGTACACTTTTTTCACTTTCAGGAGCCCCTAAATATTATCTTTTTCGTGTGGGAGGAATACTAAAAGGGTACAAGGTCACCATCTTGGTTGATAGTGGGGCCACTCATAATTTCATTGGTAAGAACTTGGTGACAAAATTAAATCTTGAAGAAAAGGAGTTCCAAGGTTTTAAGGTCACTATAGCGGATGGATTTGCTCTTCCTTGTACCAAAAAGATTGCCAATCTCACCATTTTTTTAAGAGGATATGAGGTATGTGATGATTTCTATATAATTGATATAGGGGATATGGATCTTGTACTTGGAATTCACTGGTTGCATTCCTTGGGAGAATTCTCCCTCAACTACAAAGATTTGACTCTCTAATTCAAGATAGATAACAAGGAAACAATTATTCAAGGTTTGATTAATGGGTCCCCTCATACAAATCTTGCATGTTGCAATATGTTGCAAGAAAAGGTAGAAATCAATTCCGTCTTTCATATCAGCCAATTGGAAAGAATTGATTATCATGGAATATGCTAAAAACAAATTTGCTAGTGACTTGATTGAAGGTAAAATTGTTGATAAAAAATTCAGATTAATGAATGGGCTTATCCTCTACAAAAATAGAGTCTTTTTGGTGCATGAATCTAAGGTGAAGGGCACTATCTTAAGGGCTGCCCATAACACTCCTTTAGCTGGTCACCAAGGGTATTTCAAGACCTACAAACTTGTGAGAGAAAGGTTCTTTTGGAAGGGCTTGAAGAAAGAGGTACTTAATTACATTCGAGAATGCTTAGTTTGCCAAAGAAACAAGAGTGAAAATACTTTTCCACTTGGTTTATTGCAGCCCCTTCCTATTCCCTCACAAAAATGGGAAAGTATCTCCAAGGATTTCATTACAGATTTGCCTATGGTACAAGGTAAGAATTGTTTATATGTTGTGGTTGATAGACTCACGAAATTTGCTCATTTTTATCCACTTTCAGGTAAGTACAATGCTCCTATGATTGCTGATGTATTTTTCAAAGAAGTTTTCAAATTACATGGGCTGCCCAAAAATATTGTAAGTGACAAAGACAGCAGGTTTATGAGTTCTTTTTGGCAAGAACTTTTCCGTTTGACAGGTACTGAGCTCACTCCTAGCACTAGCTATTATCGCCAAACCGATGGGCAAACGAAAATTGTAAATAAATAGTTGGAAGGCTATTTGAGGAATTATGTTTCAGGGTAGCAATCTGCATGGATAAAATGGTTGCATATGGTGGAACATTGCTACAATACTACCTTTCACATGTCTAAAGGTATGACTCCCTTCAAAGCACTTTATGGTTATGATGTTTTATCCTTCATTGATTTGCTTCTAACAGATAGTAGACTGACGCAAGCTAAGAATTTGGTATAGCAAGGATATAATATCATGAAAGCTTTCAAAGAGAACCTACAGCATGCCCAAAATCAACAAAAATTGTATGTGGATCAGCAAAGAGTTCAGAGGTCATTTAAAGTAGGCGATTGAGTGTTTTTGAGATTGCAACCTTATAGGCAAGCATCTCTCAAGCAAAGTGGCTCAGAAAAATTAAAGCCACGATTTTATGGGCCTTACAAAGTGAAAAGCAATGTAGGCGAAGTGGCCTATGAATTGGAGCTTCCAGAAAATGGTAAGATTCACAATGTATTTCATGTTTCTTGTCTTAACAAGGTTCTTGGGCAACATATTTCTACTTCTTTAGAGCCGCCCCCTTTGGATGATGAACGGAAATTGATCTTAATTCCGAAAACTATCATTGAAGTTCATGAAAAGAAACTAAGGAATCAAAGCATCAAAGAATATTTGATTAGATGGAAAGACTTGCCACTTGAGAATGCCACATGGGAAAATGATGACATCTTGGAGCATCTTAGCTTGATATTGCTTGTGGGCAAGCAATTGTGGGAAGGGGATACTGTAATGTCCCCATTTTCACATCACACATGAGGAGGTTTGAAGACCTTTAGTCTATTTTGCCATAGACTAAAGGGTTCCTTTTTGGGAATTGTATTTTATTAATTATTTAATTATTTGCCCGAATACTGATTTTTATCATTTGTTGTTTTAAGGCAATTAATTATTTAATTAATAGAATATGTTGAAGATTTGATTGATCGGCTTCAAGTGATCAAAAGAGAAAGAAGAATTAAAGGAAAGTCAACAAAAGGTTGGTGTTGACGCAATGGATTGCACCCGGGGCAGGACGCCTAGCTCCTGCTTTCCACACGTCAAAATTGAAACTCCCCTCTCACTTGTGGGACTGGCAAAGCTGGAGGGGAGAGTGTCTAGGTAAGGGATATATAATGGGGGGGGATGGAAAGGGAGAAAGATTGCAAGGAAACAAAACTACTTTAAAAGAGGTGATGCACCAAACGATTTGACCTACTCACACTCACACTTGAAGCCAGACAAACACATACGTACACTTCAAACTGGCAGAAGGACCAGGCTACAGGAAACTTAACAGGGAGGCTTTAATGGGATACACAGAAAACAGAGACTCACCATAGGTGCCGTGGAAAGGGCACACTGTATAGTAACTTCTCTCTGTCTCTACGCTTCCAGGTACAGCTCTCTTTGTCACCTGCAGGAATGGCACCTTATAGACACCAGGTGCATTGGTGTTAACCCTATGAAAGCATTAGGAAGCAATGACGAAACACAAAACCAACACTCAGACACACACAGAGATATCTAACCAGAATAGAGGTAAAAATGCATTTATTGATTTCAGGTGAAAATTTGCCAGGGGTTCGTCTTACAAATGTGACAGAGCATTTTTCAAATGACAAGTCTACAATATATAGAGGAAGAAAAGAGGCCTTTTGGCACCCTTTTTACAAATGACCCATGTGCGTTCCGATCATTGGCAAGAGCTAGCCGTTTAAACATCATATGAGAATTTATGGGCTGCGCCGTTTGTCTCCAAACAAGACCGCTCCTTCAAGACGATTACGCGGCTTGTCTGCTTATTAATGCAAAATGAAGAAATCGGGTCGCGTCATTAGCCGTTTGCGCCTCTTGATATCAATTCGCAGACACTGTATCACCTGCTGGAGTAACTGCTTGAGTAGACGCCTTCCTTCGCCACTTGGACTGCTTGTCCGTTTCTGCACTTGGTCTTTCTTCTGCCTTTAAGCCTTTGAATTCCTTCAGGTTCGCGCTCTTCTTGACAATTCATTCGTGTCTCTCCCGCTTGCCTTGGCTGTTTTCTGCTGATTCCAATAAGTGACACATGGCATGTTCCGCCGCTGAAACTGGCAGGACACATAGCAGCGTCTGTTGAACTTATAGAAGCTTCAAACACCTTTGAGGAGTTCTGCGGAAAATGACGCGTGGCGGCTTCCGCTCTCTTCAGTAGTTCGTCGGGGCCCACCACAGTGCTTCGTGAGACAAAAAGGAAGGGACAGCGGGTGTTGACACTTGTCAGCTTCTGTCGAGCCTTGCAGGGAATACGTGGCGCGTTCCGCTTCCTTTAGAGAAAACATGTCAAAGCTTTCGCGGTTGCCACTTGGCGCTTTCTGCACTCTAGCTTTCCCTGGTTTTGTTGTTTTCTAGCTCCTTCGGCCCTTGGGTTATCTTCTTGGTGAGTCGCTGGCTCCTTGGCTCTTTTCTGATTGGTGCTCAGCCATTTTGAAAACAAACGGCTATTTCACCGTCTTAAATTTGACATCCGCGCACACGTCACTGCGTTTGAATACCCAACGGCTAGTTTGTCGTGTTCAACTTTGACGTCCTCGAGCCCGTCAGCCCATCACCCTTGGACCTTCCTCCGGCTTTTCTGCTTCGGCCCTTTTGCCCACGGGCCTTTTCTGCGAGCTTTTTGCATGGACAATTTTCCCGCGGGCAAAAAGTCCGCGAGATTGTCCCGGTCGCTTTGACTTCTTTCGGAATTCTCCTTGGCCTTTTCTCTCTCCTGGCCCTTCCGAATTCCTTCAGACTTTTTGTCCTAAGGAATTCCTTTGGACAAAAATCCAAAGGAATTCAATGCCTTAAGACTTTCTGTGCGTTCCTTGAAATCCTTTGGCTGCCTTCGAAGTGCTCCCTGCCCTCCACAAGGGCTTTTGAACCCAGAACTGCCCTCCGCAAGGGCTTTTGAACCCAGAACTGCCCTCTGCAAGGGCACTCGTCTTCTGGCTTTAGGACGCTCCCTTGAACAAAGCCGTTGAACCGACCGATTGAACCAAAAATGGTTCAACACTGCGCGCCACTCATTCATTGAACCGAGCCTTCAAACTTGCCGCTTGAACCAAACGCTTGAACCCAGAAAGGTTCAACGGTTCAATGCTTCGCGCCATTTGTTGAACTTTGCCGATTAAAACCAAGCCCCTTTGAACCTTCCGCGATGAACTAAGGCGTTGAACCAAGTGATTGAACCAAGCGATGAACGGAGGCGTTGAATTGAAACTGTTGAACTCGGCTGTTGAACTTGAGCGATGAACTTGCCGATTGAACCAAGGCGCTGAACCAAGGCATTGAACCGATTCAATGGTTCAAAGATGCCAACCTTCCTTGTGAATTTCTTCAAACAAGAGTCCGAAAAAGCCTTGTAAAACCCATCACTCTCTGAACTGGTTCTTCATGTGCCAAAAGACTAACCTGCAAAATCCGTAGAAAAAATCTTCTTTGCAGAATCCGTAGAAACTTCACCTACAAAATCCATAGAAATAGACCTGCAGAGTCCGTAGAAATTCCTGGACTTGTGCAAAATCAAAAAATGAATTGGCCTCGAACAACAAGGGAAGAAGGGGACCGATTTTTGGTCTGTTGGGCAAAAAATGGTCAACAAATTGGCAACTCCCAAGGGAAGTATGCTTGCTATGCTTAGAAGCCAGTTGCCTCAAAATCCATTGGGCATGGAGTCAGATTGTAACTTAAAGATTAGCAATAGCTCCGATAAATTCTAGAACCAATCATGAAGATTTACCTCAAAAGGAAACGAAAACACACACAAAGCTAAGAAAACTACTAACATGTGCGGAAAGCACTTAGGGAAAGCAGGAGAAAAGCAAAGGAAAATATACATGATGGAAAAGGGGGTCAGTGGCAATGCTTAAGATGTATCCCATTAACTAGGATATACAGTTCTTCACCATCCAACCTGGAGAGTTGGAATGCATTATGCTGCTTGGACTGAGTGATTACGTATGGGCCACTCCATAGGGCGTCGAACTTCGCATGCTTTCCAGGTGTAGCTCGGTCTTCATCCCATTTCAAGACAATGTCTCCTTCGGAGAAACCTTTTGATGAAAATTTCTTGTCGAAGTGTCTCTTCGTTTGTTGTTGGCGACTGGTCATAGAAGCCATAGCCCGGTCCCTTGTCTCTTGGAGCTCCATCAACTCGCATAGCCTAACCTCCATGCTATTTCCTTCTTCTAATTGCAGCTGGCGAACGAGGTTCAAGGCTGGCAATTCAAGTGAAATGGGGAGCCTAGCTTCCCTTCCATAGACGAGTGTGTATGGCGAGTTGCCAATTGCCCTCTTCGGGGTGACCCTATCCGCCCACAGGGCTGTTTTCAACTTGGCATTCCAAGTCCTCTGATTCTCCTCCATGGTTCGCTTGATGATCCTGATCAGGTTCTTATTTGTAGACTCAGCCAGCCCATTCCCTTGTGGGTAGTAATTGGATGAAGTGCTGAGATATATACCATATCTCAGTGCCCATTCACTTGTTTCGGTTCCCAGAAAAGCTAACGCATTATCTGAGATTATAGTTGTTGGAACCCCGAACCTTGTCAGTAGGTCCTCATAAAAATCCAGGACCGCACTTTCATTGGCCTCCTTCAGAGCAACAGCCTCTACCCATCTTGTGAAATAATCTGTGGCGGTCAGGACCCACTTGTGTCCAGCACTGGAGGGAGGATTAATCATCCCTATGAAGTCCAGGCCTCATTGCATGAATAGCTGCTCCACCTGAATAGGCTGTAAAGGCATGGCAGCCAACCGTTGCTTCCCATCAAAAAGCGCGCACTTCTAGCACTTTCGTACCCAGGCATGGGTGTCCCTGAAAAGAGTAGGCCAGAAATAGCCAGCTCTCATTATTCTTGCTGCAGTAGCCCTAGGAGCAAAATGACCGCCGGCTGGCCCATCATGGAACTCAGACAGCACCCTATCGGCCTGTCCTACGTCTAAACATCTTAAAAGGACTCCTGAGAAATCCTTTCTGAACAGCACTCCATCAATCAGGCCATAAGGGAGACACTGGAGTCTGAAATATCTCCTCTTGGTCCTATCAAGGCCCTGCGGGCACTCACCAGTGAGAAGGAAATGCCTCACGTCTGATGTCCAATCTTTCATGACAGTTGGTTCCTCTGCTATAGCTGCATCATGAATTAGTAGACAGTCCTCCTTTTACTGCTTAAAGTCTGCAGCGAGGTGTTCACACAGGCCTCTCCCTCTTCCCAGTTTGGTGATCTTGATATCTACATCATATTCCATCGCCTTAGTGATCCACCCTGCTCTCTTTTCATTCAAATCTTGGTTGATCAAGAAATCCTTGACGCCGGGATGTGGGACCATAAGGTGGATTCTGCTATTGGACAGCATATCCCTGAATTTCTTCAGACTCCGTATGACCGCCAAGATTTGTTTTTCCACATATGTGTATTTGACTTCAAAACCTTTTAGGCCTTGGCTAAAAAATGCAATTGGTTGCTCAAGGTTATCATCACTTGCTTGGGGTAAGCATGGCGGAGATTACCTCTTCATTGCCGAAGGTGTAAAGGTTGAAAACTTAGGTGAAGTCAAGGCTGATCAAAGTGGGAGCCCGAGCTATGGCCTGCTTGATTTCTTCAAAACTGTCTTTTCTCGATGCTGTCCATCTGAACTCCTCACCCTTCCTCAGCATAGAGGTCAATGGCTTGACCATCTCCGCAAAATTCGGGATAAATCTCCGTATGAAATTTATCATGCCGAAAAAGCTTTGCAGGCCTTTCTTGTGCTTAGACAAGGACAGCGCCAGGATGGAGCGAACTCTTTCTGGGTCAATAGTCAGGTCTTCCGAAGAAACAATGTGACCAAGGAGCTTTCCCTCGTGGACAGTGAACATGCATTTCTTAGGATTGAGAGAGATATCAAACTCTCTACACCTCTCAAAGATTTGTCTGAGGTGTTTCATGTGTTGGCTCACTTCCTTGGAGAAAACTGTCACATCATCAAAATATACCAACACAATATTATTTATCAGGTCTTGAAAGGTTATGTCCATGGCTCGTTGGAAAGTGGCACCAGCATTAGACAGTCCGAAAGGCATTTTTCTGTAAGCAAACGTTCCCCACTTGGTTGTGAACGTTGTCTTGTGCTGGTCGCAGTCTTGCACCAAAATCTGGTTGTATCCTGAATACCCATTCAAGAGGGAGAAACGCTCGCTGCCTATCACCATTTGAAGGATCTGCTCCATGCTTGGGAGAGGATAATGGTGTTTCAAAGAGACTCTGTTGAGGTCTCTGAAATCGACGCACAGTCTAATCTCCCCATTCTTTTTCTGGACAATAACAAGATTGGCCAACCAAGAAGAGTGTTTGATTGAAAATATTATCCTAGACTCAATCAACTTGGTGAGCTCCTTCTGCATGAGAGGCTCAATCATTGGGTTGACAAGCCTCTGCTTCTACTTGATTGGTTTTGCACCTTCTTCTAGCTCAATGGTATGCTGGGCCAAACTTGGGTCAAAACCCTTCAAATCACTATACTCCCAAGCGAAGATATTGGCAAATTCTTGGCACAAGATGAAGGCTTGCCTTTCACGGTCCGTGCACACTTTCCCAAGTGCAAGCAGTTTATCCTTGAATATTTCCACCTTCTCATGGTGCTCCTCCTTTGTTGCAATGCACGCCTTGTCGCTTCTCAATTGGTCATCTCCATTGAAGATACTCTCTAGAGTGACCAAACCTTTGGAGAGCTTATTGTTTTTCAGCTGAACAATTTGGCTGACATATTGCTGCTGTAGCTTAACTTGGTTTTTTGTAGCAAACTCAGCTTCTTCTTGTAAGAAGAGTGCTATTTGTTGATCGCTATTGAAGACATGTCAGTTGGTGACGTTGTCAGGTACAGAGGGCCAGATCACTACCTTCAAGTGACATGCGTTGTGGTCTCGGCCTATCTCCTGAGGGATATCGAACTGGGCACCAGCTGCTGCCAGCCTATTTGCTTGCTTGTTCTGCTCTCTAGGAATGGAGAAAATATTGAAAGCAAAGAAATTTTCCACTAAGTCCCATACCCTATGTTTGTAGGACTTCAGTAGAGAATTCTTTGTCAAATTCTGGTCTCTTACCTGATTGACAATCAGCTTGCTGTCACCAAAAACCTGTAGCTCTTTTATTCCTATTTTCCTCGCCCACTCCAAACCGTAGATGAGGGATTCATATTCTGCAACATTGCATGTGCAGAGAAATTGGAACCGAAAAGCTGAAAAATACCTCTCTTTTGAAGGAGAGACCAACACCGCTCCACCACCAGCTCCCAACTTACTTCTTGAACCATCGAAGAACAGCTGCCATAGACCTAAGCTTTCATGGCTGGCTTTCATCAGATTTGGTACGAAAGTGCCTTCTTCATGCATGCAATAAATTCTGAGGCCTGTCTCCTCTATGAACTTGTAAGGATCATGCTCGAAGTTGTCACTTCCCCATTCATCTAAGAGCAGGTCCGCAACTCCTTCAAGGGCAAGAGGATGGATATTGGTCTACTTGGGATTTTTCTTAGTCAATGATGGCATAGCTGACATTTGTTGCCTTGAGCGAGTAAGGTCCCAGATGATCTCTGTGGAGTGGCTCGGATTCAATCTTGACTTTAGTCCCATACTTGGTTCTAAAAACCAAATAAGACCAATTCGCTCCTAAGTAGCCGCCTATCTTGGATGTAAAATCCCTGGATAAGCAGATGGCAAAGTAAGGAGGGACATCCGCCACTACCACATCATGAGGAACTGAGAAGGTCAGACAAGCGTGCAGCGTCAAGCTCAGACCTCTTACCACCCCAACTGTCTTTGTTGGGGTTCCATCCAGCTGCAAAACTCCCTTGGTCATTTTTTCGTATTTCAAGCCCAGCGTGTCGGCTATACATTTGGGCATCACTGAGGAGCTTGCCCTACTGTCAATGATGCAATTGTCCACCAAGAAATCTCCTATGACCAAAGACACATAAAAAGGAGGAACCTTTTCTTCTTTTCGAGCTTGACCTAAGGTGGAACGCTGTCCGTTCATCATCAAGACATTATCAGCCTTTGCTGGGACAGCTTGTTCATTTAGCTCCTGCAATTCCTTTTGTAACATGTCCTTTTGCCCCAGTGTTGACAGCGAATCCCACAAGGAGATGTTCATGTGCAGCTTCTTCATCTGGTCAACCACATTGACTCGAGGGTTGCCTTCCTTCAAATTTTTTTTAGAATTATTTACAGCGTGCGGTGCAAGCCGAGGAGCTGAAGGTACAACTGGCGGTCTGAAGCTTGAGACTTTTTGATTTACAGGTGATGAAGAGGGGATTGCTGGCGTTTGGATAGCAGCCTGAGCTTCTTCCATTGCTCTCCTTTTGAATCTTGTGATTGCTGCAACACAATCAGCCTGATTGTCTGCAGCACCCACATAATTCACTGAATAGAATTCTCCTTCCAAATGATTCATAAGAGTAGAATCAAGCTGGGTCTAACTGCTGCTCGTGTTGGGTTGCATTGGAGCCTCAAAGACTTGGGAATGGGCAGCTCCCTGATTGTCTTGCACATTTGGGTAATAACCCGTCATTTCATTTGTATAAACAGCCTGCTCCTGACCATATCCCATGGTTGAACAACTTGGCTGTTCTTGCACCAGATTGTTTTGAACGCACACCATAGCCTTAGATGATGAAGGGGCGCCTGGATTGTAACCTTGAAAGGGTCTGATCTGAGTAAGCTAACCCTGTCCTTGATTGTAATTTTGGATAGGGGGTCTCGGAGCTTGACCATACTGCTGGTATCCTTGGTTTGGTCGGTTGCTTTGAGCTTGTTGCCTTTTAATAGCCACAAGTTCATTTGACATATTTTGCAACAGACTCTTGACTTCATGAAGCTCATTGGATGGAGCAACAGGTAGTTTCTCTATGCTAGGCAGAATAGCTAATGTGGGAGCAGCGGTCTGAATTGGAGGCAGCATTTCAGGAAAAAGTAGCATATGGGGTCTAGGAACTATTTTTCCAACTTGCACTAGGCAATTTTTCGCTGCTATAGCTGTCATAGGCGGCAGGCAGCACATGTCCTCCCATGGATTGTATCATAACAGCGATATCACTGTTCAATGCTCTTAAGTAATACAGAAAAGCATAGCTAGGAGTAGGTTTTACCAGAATGGGGATTCTATCCCATGTCTTCTAAAATCGAGCGTTGAAATTCTGCATGTATTCATGTGGGGCTCTTTTCATAGTAGTCAACTGCTCGACAAGCGAGAGGTGATCGCTCTTTTCCCCAAAACGGTCCGTCAAGTGAGTGCCCAATTCATTCCAAGAACTGATTGAATTTATAGTCAGTCCCATACCAGTCAAGAGCTTTGCCCTTGAGAAACAATGTCAGCAATCTGATTGCAATATTTTTCTCAGTGACATTGTGAATATTGCAAAGGTTAGCAATATTTATGATGTGTTCGATGACTGTAATGGGCCCCTCTCCATCAAAGGAAGGCACACTTTTGAGAGCTGCTCCTGGAATTGGGTCATAACGTTGGAGATTCAAAGGACTCTGACCACAAAAAGTCACAAAGGGTAATGCCATAGCTATGACAAGATGTAACCGCGGCCTTCTTGCGTAGGTATTCTTTATAGCAGGTTTTGGAAAGTGGTTTGCTGAATAAGGATGGGTCCTCTCAAATCTCAGTCGCTTCGCTGAGTTCAAAGATAATTCAATAAATTCGAAAGGGACACCCTTAGAAACAGACCGTGTGGTGACTTTAGGCATAGGAAGTCAGACTGGTCTTTGATTAGAAAATCAAGTTCTTACCAGTGGAGAAGCCAGATGCTAAAAATAGTTGATTTGTTGTAACAGGACCAGCATCAATCCTGAAACTTTATTGAGTGTAAAAAACTGGGTCGCACCGGACATGCCAAAAACTGTTGACGTAGTGGATTGCACCCGAGGCAGGACGCCTAGCTCTTGCCTTCCACACGTCAAAATTGAAACTCCCCTCTCACCTATGGGACTGGCGAAGCTGGAGGGGAGAGTCTCTAGGTAAGGGCTAGCTCCCTTTGATGCATCTGAGTTGTTCCAATAAGTGCTAATATATATATAGATATATAATGGGGGGATGGAAAGGGAGAAAGATTGCAGGAAAACAAAACTACTCTAAAAGAAGTGATGCACCAAACGATTCGACCTACTCACACTCACACTTGAAGCCAGACAAACACATACGTACACTTCAAACTAGCAGAAGGACCAAGCTGCAGGAAACTTAACAGGGAGGCTTTAATGGAATACACAGAAAACAGGGACTCACCATAGGTGCCGTGGAAAGGGCACACTGTATAGTAGCTTCTTTCTGTCTCTGTGCTTCCAAGGACAGCTCTCTTTGTCACCTGCAGGAATGGCACCTTATAGACACCAGGTGCGTTGGTGTTAACCCTGTGAAAGCATTAAGAAGCAATGACGAAACACAAAACCAACACTCAGACACACAGAGATATCTAACAAGAATAGAGATAAAAATGCGTTTATTGATTTCAGGTGAAAATTTGCTAGGGGTTCGCCTTACAAATGTGACAGATCCTTTTTCAAATGACAAGTCTACAATATATAGAGGAAGAAAGGAGGTCTTTTGGCGCCCTTTTTACAAATGACCCATGTGCGTTCCGATCATTGGCAAGAGCTAGCCGTTTAAACATCATATGAGAATTTATGGGCTGCATCGTTTGTCTGCAAACAAGACCGCTCCTTCAAGACGATTATGCGGCTTGTCTTCTTATTAATGCAAAATGAAAAAATCGGGTCGCGCCGTTAGCCGTTTGCGCCTCTTGATATCAATTTGCAGACACTGTATCACCTGCTGGAGTAACTACTTGAGTAGACGCCTTCCTTCGCCACTTGGACTGCTTGTCCGTTTCTGCACTTGGTCTTTCTTCTACCTTTAAGCCTTTGAATTCCTTCGGGTTCGCGCTCTTCTTGACAATTCATTCGTGTCTCTCCCGCTTGTCTTGGTTGTTTTCCGCTGATTCCAATAAGTGACACATGGCATGTTTCGCCGCTAAAACTGGCAGGACACATGGCAGCGTTCGCTGAATTTATAAAAGCTTCAAACACCTTTGGGGAGTTCTGCGGAAAACGACGCGTGGCGGCTTCCGCTCTCTTCAGCAGTTCGTCGAGGTCCACCACAGTGCTTCGTAGGACAAAAAGGAAGGGACGGCGAGTGTTGACACTTGTCGGCTTCTGCCGAGCCTTGCAGGGAAAACGTGGCACGTTTCGCTTCCTTTAGAGAAAACATGTCAAAGCTTCCGCAGTTGCCACTTGGCGCTTTCCGCACTCTGGCTTTCCCTGGTTTTGTCGCTTTCTAGCTCCTTCGGCCCTTGGGCTATCTTCTTGGCGAGTCGCTGGCTCCTTGGCTCTTTTCTGGTTGGTGCTCAGGGATTTTGAAAACAAACAACTATTTCACCGTCTTAAATTTGACGTCCGCGCACCCGTCACTGCGTTTGAATACCGAACAGCTAGTTTGTCATGTTCAACTTTGACGTCCTCGAGCCCGTCACCCTTGGACCTTCCTTCGGCTTTTTTGCTTCGGCCCTTTTGCCTGCGGGCCTTTTCTGCGGGCTTTTTGCACGGACAATTTTCTCGCAGACAAAAAGTCCGCGAGAATTGTCCCGGTCGCTTTGACTTCTTTCAAAATTCTCCCCGGCCTTGTCTCTCTCGCGGCCCTTCCGAATTCCTTCGGACTTTTTGTCCGAAGGAATTCCTTCAGACAAAAATCTAAAGGAATTCAATGCCTTAAGACTTTCTACGCGTTCCTTGAAATCCTTCGGCTGCCTTCGAAGTGCTCCCTGCCCTCCGCAAGGGCTTTTGAACCCAGAACTGCCCTCCGCAAGGGCACTCGTCTTCTAGCTTTAGGACGCTCCCTTTAACCAAGCCGTTGAACCGACCGCTTGAACCCAAAATGGTTCAACGGTTCAACACTGTGCGCCACTCATTCGTTGAACCGAACCTTCGAACCTGCCACTTGAACCAAACGCTTGAACCCAGAAAGGTTCAACAGTTCAATGGTTCAATGCTTCGCGCCATTTGTTGAACTTTGCCGATTAAAACCAAGCCCCTTTGAACCTTACGCGATGAACCAAGGCGTTGAACCAAGTGATTGAACCAAGCAATGAACTGAGGCGTTGAATTGAAACTGTTGAACTCGGCTGTTGAACCAAAGTGATGAATTTGCCGATTGAACCAAGGCATTGAACTTGAGCGATGAACTTGCCGATTGAACCAAGGCGCTGAACCAAGGCATTGAACCGGTTCAATGGTTCAATGGTCCAAAGATGCCAACCTTGTGAATTTCTTCAGACAAGAGCCCGAAGATGCCTTGTAAAACCCAGCACTCTCTGAACTGATTTTTCATGCGCCAAAAAACTAACCTACAGAGTCCGTAGAAAAAATCTTCTTTGCAGAATCCGTAGAAACTTCACCTGCAGAGTCCGTAGAAATAGACCTACAGAGTCCGTAGAAATCCCTGGACTTGTGCAAAATCAAAAAATGAATTGGCCTATAACAACAGAGGAAGATGGGGATCGATTTTTGCCCTGTTGGGCAAAAAATGGTCAACAGTTGAGTTTAATGAAAGCTTTACCCTCCCTAACTGATTCGCCCCACTTGGACGGGTATATGGGCGATTTGGATGACTCTTCTTACGCATGTGCGAATTCAAGTTATTGCTCTTCATGCATGAAGAGAACTATTGGGATGTATACCTAACAGTAATTACTCTTGTGATCTATCTATAACGGTGTCTTTTGACGCCACCTTGTAGAAAAAATTATTTGTTAATGCCCTAGAAAACTGGCGATTTGCTTGTGGAGGTCTAGCGTAGGGTTTTGAGCTTATTTTTTGAATGTGACATGCTTTGGTAGTTTTTTGCTAATTATTCCAGGTGTGGCGACTTGTATTGGAGGTGATTTGCAAGTGATTTTGGGGTTAAAATGGCCAAATAAATATTTTGAAATTTATTGCTAATTTTCTGCCTATTAGCGTTGGAGTTTTGAGGTGATTTGTTGATGTTTGAGACTTCAAATTAATGCAAAACCTTCTAATAATTTTCTAGGATTTTTCCTTGACTTTGGCAAGTTGGGCAATTCATCTTGAGGGTTTGCAGGGGTCTTTTCTTGGCTCAATAAGTTCGCTGTAAATTTCCTCATATTTTTTTGATTATTGTGGCTATTTATGACAAGGGTTTGAAGTGAAAAATCAGTCAAAAAGCAAGTGTAAGTGTGGAAGAAAAATCAGAATTTAAGGGTTATTTGCAAGTGGCAGTTGGGCTTCACAAAAAATAAAGAAAAAAGTACATATTCATAATTTCAGCTTGGTACTTATTTTGGCATAATTTGTGATGAATTGTAAATCAATTAGTTGCTGAAAATTGCTTACAACACCCTTGAAGTGTAACGCCTAGGGTTTAAAGGGCAAATGCTAGGGTTGGCTGAATTTGTTTATTTCAGATTTCATTTTATTGTGAATTCAAAGCATAAACAATTTTATATCCATATATCCCCTTTTGGGATATTACAACCCAAAACCCTAAAAGCAAATTAAAATTACTTTTAATTCTAATTTTCACATTTACTCCAAAAGTAATTAATAATTACTTTTATTTTCTATTTTCCACTTAGGCTTTAAATTAATACAATTTTGGCCCCATTCAATAAATAACAACGTATAGATGTCCCATTTTTAAGTTATGACTTAAAAGTATCCTAGAGAACACTCAAAGCTTTATTATTAAATTATTCTTTCTTTTTATTTGAAAAAGGGGACATGACAATATATGGAAAGTGTTAAGGCCTCTTTTACATACAGAATATTGTAACAAACATCAAAGTGTGCCACATGTTGAAATCAATTGATACAATATGATAAATGAGAACCTAAGGATTCTAAGCAAATTTCTCTAGTCATGAAACCCCTATAGAACATGGAGTGGGATAAGGACAAACCTAGATTATGTTAAGAACTAACAATGGCCCCACATGCATTTAAGGTGGGAGATTAAGGCGTTGATAGGTACACAAATACACTCATGTTTCACCTCAATCTTGCAAATCATTTCCAATAGCAAAAAGTATAAAAAAGGAGGCCTACAGATAAAAGGAGACAGTCTAATCATTATCTTAGAAGTTTTTCTTACATAATCACATTCATAATAACAGATAAGTTTTAAAAATCTTTGTAGGTTCAGCCCTCAGAAGGTTAGTGTTGTCACTTTGAGTTGCACCCTTTGAGGAGGTGTTTCAGGTCTCCTATCTCAATTGACACAATGGGAATTCTTTGCAACTGTGGGTGGCCTATGACTAAAAAGAACCTCCAGAGAGAGCTGGCTCCCTTGATGCTACACCTATACTATCACTACACCTACTCAAATTGCAAGGAAAAGGGAAAGAGAAAGTTGAAAGCAATGGAAGAAATGGGGTGATGCACCAAATTATAGATCTTCTCTTGTCTATGATTTCATAACAAAGCTAGGACAAGGCTAAATCTGATCAAACAACTCCAAACAGTCTTTCTAGCATAAGTATTTCAATATGGAGGTTATCGTTGATACATCAATTAAAAGGGACAATCAAGAGGTCTAGAAAGAGACACTAGTGAAGGTTTTTCACACTTAACATTTGCAAAACTATTTGACACACACCATATGACTTGCAAGAAGATGACTTGCTCACAAAAAGGTAAGAATGAAGAGGACAAATGCAAGGAGATTGAACATCAACACTATCATTCATCAACAATTCACCACAAAACACTAAATGTGAGATAAGAAGGTATAAACAACTTGTATTCACTTCAAAAGCAACAAGTATCAATTTTAACAGGGCTTCGCCATACTAACATGAAGGATCCTTTACAATGTCCTTTTCAGGAGTATATATAGGAGAATAGAGAGGTGAGAGAGAAGGTGGACGTGTAGGAAGCCTATGATGGCTCTCATACAATCATAAGACCAGTTACAATGCCAATAGAAGGTGAAAAACAGTCCTATCATTCATCCTCAACATGTGTTGGCTTTGCTTGATGATGGCCTCATGAGAGGTGGCATAGAAGTGGCTCTTGGCCTTCTATGACTCATCCTTATTCTCCTAAAACTGCCCTTTCTTGATTGAGGAGTTACAAGCTTATGTATTGACACATGGCTTACTCTCCTTATCGTCTTTCTATGCCATTCTTGGCTCTTTCATTGCATCTTTCATATTGGTGAAGGTGAGACTTAAAGCTTAGACCTCTTCATATTGTGATCTCTATCATTAGAACCTGCAATTTCATGTCTAAGTTTGTTTGAGCCAATGGAATGTAATGAAGATGAGTCTATCCCTTCATACAAGATCTATTCTTTGTTTGAAGACTAACACAACAATCTTGTCAACCTCATGGATGTCTTGTATAAGATCGTGCAACCTCTGCCCATAGACCATCTTCAAGTGATCATTTGTCCATGTTTGGGAATCTTCAACACCGATGTTGCAGATGTCTTAGGTCCTCTTAGTGTCTTCAAGAGCATGTTCAACTAATACAAGGTTTCCATGATGGCACTTGACTGAAAACAACTTTTGAGACTTCTCTCTAGGCTTCTTAGAGGCAAGACTGAGGTTTATCAAGCCATTTACTCCTCACTGCTTGTGCATTCATGATATAGAGTGAAAAGACCTTGAGACAAGCTTGAGGAAGTTGATAGAGGGTTGTGTTTCATCTTGGAGAGCTCTCATCACCATGAAGCTAGGAGACTGCCTGTACATCAGCCCTTCAACACTACCTGCAGTCATTGGAATAGGCTTGTATATGACCTGTAGAGTCCTCCAAGGGTGATACTAGATGTTTACAAAGATGCTTTGAAGGTTCCTATACCCTTGGTCACCTTAAGAAGGTCTGCAACCTCATCCCTCTATGCAATTATGAGAACAGTCTTCATTTAGGCCTGGTTTTCATTGGATGACCTGTCTTATCACCATAAAAGTCTCTTGAATGGCTTGTGAAAGGTTATGGAACCTATGCCCAGGTCTAGAAGATCTCTTCAACTGGGTGAAAAGCTTCTACACAGCCAAAACCATGAAATTAGGCCTGAAAAGGCATTTTTTAGACCACTTCCTTGTGTTTTTACTCTACACATGCCAAGATGATTGCTCCAACAGATGCTCATGAGATGTGTAGATGTCATTCAAGTGTTTACAAGACAAATAATGGGCATTAGAAACACTTAAACAAGCATTTACAGTCATCGAGCTCTTTGAGGGTAATAAAGGCAGTCTTGAGGTGCTCGCCTTCTTAATGATTGCTCATAAAGTACTGGCCCTTGATGGATTGACAAATGCCATGAACTTGGAGTGCATAGACCTAATCAACATCCCCAAATGGCATTTTGCCCCATGCACTTGCTCAACTAACTTCTCACGTGAGAAAAAATAACCTTCTCAAGCTTGCAAGCTTGTACGTATGCATTCGAGATGGGTGTTTAGAGAAAAAAGGGTTTTTTCATGCTTGTTTTTTATTGGAAACACCTACCCTAGGTCTGATCCATGCCCTAGCATGTCTATAGGTGGTTTTCCAAAGGCCTTAAGCCTCCTAGAACTTGCTTTGGCCCATGCCAAGGGTTTGTAGGCAGTCTAGGAGTTTTGACCCTAATAAGTCTTTTCTGATGGTTTCTCTTCATTCCAAGGAATCTAATCACTCTAGAAACTTTCCTCAATGTCTTTCACATCCTGCATGACCTTCCAAACTTCATATTTAACACAAAAAATGCACTCTCATATTCTAGTGTATAGGCCTGTAGTTGTGCGTTCCAAAGCTCAAACATCATTACCACCCTGCTCTTGGATTGGCTCTTCTGCCTCTTATGACCTTGCATGCTCTTGAGGACAATGTGGATTTTATTTGGCCTGTTTGAGGACCCCTTCAAGTGAGAAACAACATAAGACTTGCCAAAAACCCTTCATTCTAAACTTTCAGACTTGACACAATCCACTTGGGCCTGCATGCATCATCTGTCTTTTTGGCAATTTGGACCTGTGGCTGGCTTGCTATGAGTTTTCAGGGCTTATACAACTCAAGAAGGAGATGAGGTCTTTGGAGAGACCCTATTTTATGTTTCAACCTTCTCAATACTTTCTTTACTACATGGTGCATACAAAGTGCCCAAAACTCATGCTTTCCCAACAATCTGTACACAGTTGTGTGTATTATCCTTCTTGAAATAAGCTTGTCTATGAGGGTGTCAGCTTTCTCAGAGTGTGAGATGGATGCTTAGCTTGTGGGCATGCTTGAGAAGTCCTTAAAGTTCTCAAAAATGATGCATTCCCTTCATCGGGCTCATATTTTAGAGTTTGGCAGGGTTTAGACAAAGTCACCTTGTTAAGGATTATTCATAGAGTTCTAGGGCTTAATATCAGATCTAACACCACAGATCTCTTGCAGACAAACTCCCTCATGTTCCCCATTGTGCTTAGGAGTCCATGCAACTTGTCAACCATGCTTACACGTAGGGTTTAGGCTTCTTGAGTTTGCTATGACTGAGAACAAGAATTAGATTGTATACATGCAACTCCTTAGCAAAGATGATCACAGAGGAATTTCCAACTTGTTGGATGCTCTTCAAGTGTCCCATACACTTCCCCCTGAGTGTCTCAAGCCTCATCTTAGATGCATCACTCCCCAAAACATCAAATATGCCCACCCATAGGATTGTCTATCTCTCATTTGAGGCCTATGTGCTTGAACCAGCACTAGAAAACTACTTTAGAGATGAATGCAGGATTGGAAAAGCATGGAGTGGGATATGAGGCACTGATTAAAGTGTGTATCATGTGTCTTAGCTTCTTTTATAAGCCCAAAACCTTGCACTTTATCAACCTGGCCCAAAACTTGCACTTTCTCAAAGCCTGCACACCTGTACCTTCACATTTTACCTATTCATGCTTCGATACTCGCTTGGAGATGATGCAGGAGGACTTATTAGACCCTGCAAGAGGTCTCACACCCTATTATTTGCATCAACCAGTGCACAAATGCATTCAAACAAGAGAAAACCAAGATGTTGGGGTTTTGAAGGGGTTTTAGAGCAATTAACTTGTTAACAATGATTCATAGAGCTCTACCCCCTAGTCTCAAACTATTGCCATGGATTTGAAGGGCATAGGGGTAGTCTCCTTCCCTTAAAAACATTTTTTCTGGTACATCTCCTCCTCCATGAAACAATGTCATGAAAATGACTCTCCTCCTCTTCCAAGTGGCTTGATAGAGATATCAAATGGTTGCCTTTTTTGGACCTGTAACCTCTGCCTCAACATAGTTTTGAACCTGAGGAGGCTGGAGGAGGTTGTGGAGAGGCTTAGGAGACCATGCTCAATTTGAAAACCATCTCAATGAGGCCTCCTAATCAAGCTTGAAACTGTGTACTCACTTCTAGACCTCTCTTCATCAAGAAAACTTGTTCATTCCTCCAAAATGTCCTGTTGTAGCTGCATACCAGATGTCAATGGAGTTCCTTTTGACTTGAACAGTAATGGTGTAAAATACCAAGCACCTTCTCTACCTTCCTTTCCTATCATTCATAATGCCATGCTATGTTTGGAGTTAAAGCAATGAACAAAAAAGGTTTCAAGAGTGAATGTATGTTAGAATGGAGCTTTGACACCTCTTGGTTGGGTGTATGGACATAATGATATATAATATGCTCTTCAACAAGTGTCAAATAACCCAAAAAAAACCTCCTTTGACCTCTACCATGGTATTTACTCTTCACACTTGATATTCCGCAAGCAACTCACTTTGCCACAAGCAACAAGCAATAGAACCAAAACAAGTGAAACCTTAATCTCTCCGAAAATGCCTTAAACTCTTCAAAATGCTTGTAGAGACAAAATTGCTGTTTCACTAGCTTTGCTTGTAGTGCACTATCCACTATGGAGCACCATGCCATCTTGGAAGATCACCATATCACTGTTTTCACCATGGATCAATTATACCTTAACTTTTGCAAAACAACCTTAAAATCTCCAAAGTTACCTTAAACTCTTCAAAATGCTTGCAAAAGACTTCATGAGTGGCAATGTTAATGGGACTAAGTGTCATATTTTACACTCTTAACAAGACTTTATTGAGACCTTGAAACAACTTGATAGACACCATGACAAGACAAGTCAAGACCACCAAGGCATGACTCTCAGCAAGACCATTTACAAGGTTAGATGATGGTTTTGAATAGACCTTGGTCAAGGGTGACTGATTAGCTAACAGTTAGTTGGCCTCCTAATTGAGAGCAATTAAATTTGCAAAAGGGGAAGAGATGTTACATCAAGGCCAGTAAAAGTGTCTGCAACTTGAATCTGAAAAATGAGTCATTGTCTCATATTTTCTGTGTGTCAGTATTGGTCCTCCTAGGTTCCTAAAGAACATAGGTTTTCATACCATTCAGAAATATTACCATAATCATAAATAAAAAAGTACACTCAAGTGCAAAGAACAAATAATGCAGCTGAATGATACACGTCAGACAAAGATGGGTTTTTGTACAACTCTCTTGATGTCTATTACATACCTTAGATATTTTGGCTATATGGTTATGGAAGTTTAGCCAACTACTAGCATGCTATATTTTTATATCATGCTAGCATTAAGTCATTGTAACATTTAAATTTTTGATAACATTGATGTGTGCTGTTGAAGCGTGTAGTCTGCTACCTCAACTTGACAAATATTATCTGCTTCATCAGCTAAAGTGAAAAATGACACTAGAATACAACAATATTTTCCTCCAGATGGACAAACAATATAAGGGTGCAACTTGTAATTTTCCAAGCAAGTTTCGGTGATCAGAAAAATGAAACATGGGAGCCCTGTTTTATGTTCGATATTTTGATAACATTAATGTGTGCTGTTGAAGCATGTAGTCTGCTACCTCAACTTGACAAATATTATCTGCTTCATCAGCTAAAGTGAAAAATGACACTAGAATACAACAATATTTTCCTCCAGATGGACAAACAATATAAGGGTGCAACTTGTAATTTTCCAAGCGAGTTTCGGTGATCAGAAAAATGAAACATGGGATCCCTGTTTTATGTTCGATAATTAAATTTTCACGTCTAAGCAAAGATTCTCAATATTCTGTTCAAATTAAAAATACAATGCACAAGATCAATCCATCAAACAGCATAAAAAAGCAAAGGTCCATAATACAATTCAAGGACAAACTCGTATCTTCAATCTTTAACCAACTTCTTAATCCCAATTACTAGATTGAATACAACTATTTGATATTGAATCCATTACCTCTTCATTATCAAATAGAGCAACCATCCTTATGCATGACTCATCGGATAGACCTGCTGAGGAACTACATGTATCCAAAAGAGCTCTCAATGCACAAAAGCAGGAAGCAAGATTGTCCAGTCTTCCAGAAAATATAAATTCATTTTGTGCTCCCCCTAGGCAGCTAGGTTGAGTGTCGCAGACATTTAGTTCAAAATTTGCTATTTCATCAGCATTACATCCAAGCTCTTCCGCCAGAACCTAGGACCCAAAGTAGATGAGAACAATAATTATACTTCAGGAAAAACAAGAGGCATCATATGTATTTCAGCCTTTGTTTGAAGGACAAGCAGATATAACCTGGAAAAACGTACTATTTAAAAAGATTCAACTTTCCATGGTATTTCTTCCTATCAATTTTTATTTAGCCTCCCTTTTCCATTACCTTTCTATTCCATTTGTTCCTCGCCGCTTACTTTTTGTATGTTCAAAAACCAACTTCATTATATTGACTAGAGATGGGGAAAAAAAAGAAATAAATAGACAGACAGGCAAACCTGTAACAATAGAGAATGATGAGACTTTCTTGGGGAAGGTGAAAGAAGGTTTTCGTCATCAGTCGCAGGGCAAAGATCTGCTTTGATTTGTGATGCTAGAACTGGGATAAAATGAGTTTCTAAATTTGGTTTAAAACCATCAGTGTTAACTGATCTGCGTCCACAAAAAAAAAGAAAAAAAAACTTCAGATTAGTAGTATAAACTTTAGAGAAACAGTGAAAACTCTAGTAGCAAACGGGCAAACATATGACGATATATAAAATTTAGCTATCTACATCTATTTGACAAACATGAATGCAAGCAACCAAGATACCACATTAACAAATCGTATTTGCAATGGCCAGACATCTAGCTCATGGAAAAACATATGCGTGTCATTTTAGCCATCTTTAAATGCCTTTGCTTGATCACAAAAATTATTGACTATTAATTAACAAATAGTATTTGCAATGACCAGACATCTAGCTCATGGAAAAACATATGCATATCATTTTAGACATCTTCACGCACCATTGCTTGATCACAAAAATTATTGGTTATTTCTAGCAAGTGGAAACAACTTTTGCAACTTGGACCTTGTTAAGTCATGTAGAGTTTATGTTCTATAAACTCATATTCTCAACCTTGGTTGATTGATGAATGAATGAATAGCGAATACTACCATTCCATCTTCAGGTCTGTTTACTCCATAGCAGGGGTCCATTAATAATATTTGATGCCTCGATGGTTTCCCTCATATAATAATCTAGAGTATAGATCTGAATATCACGTATACATCGGTTAACCCAAATATGTTTTCAATGAATATTATTATTACCGAATGAAATAATACATAATGTAGGCATCACCAAATGGAACATCTGCCACATCACATGAGTCTCCTAGATGGTCTCTCTAATGCCCTCTCTCCATGAAGCCAACCATACCGATAAAAATGAATGGGAAGCCTGATATAGACATGGTGCCCAGTCTGCAAAGGTACATGACAGTTGGTAAACAACAGCCTGCAACATCATTACATCACAAGAAACCAATTGAACATTGCAATGATTTACGACACATCATTACATTCTTTAGGGAATGCCTGCACCGAGGGGTGTCAGCCCCACTAACTCACTAACATAGCATAATCACCTAATGTTTTTCCTAAGTCTTAAGACTTTTTATTGATTCAAGCAAAAATGACCATGTATGCCCATGACATTGAGAGACAATCAGACACCACCCCAGAAAAATAAGGCCACAAAGAAGGGCAGTAATCTGGTGCAACACAAGCCCCAAACAAGGTTGTGCAAAATTCCCCTTCCGATAGGCAGAAATGTCACAACAATAGGTGTATGCATATTCCCCTTGAGTGTTGAGACAGTGCTGGGGCTTTTGCTCAGTAAGACAAAGAACAGCGCAAGAGAAGACATATACAATTGAATACTTCTGTTGAAGAAGAGTATTATGGCTGCCTCCCATAGCCTTGAAGTGCTTGACACACTTGAGAGTGAGAAGGATATGAATTTTCACATCTACCCTCAGTATCCATTGAAAGTGCTCTCATGGAATATTCGTGGGTTGACAAACACTTGTTGAAAGTATATAGTTATGAGGATTTAATAAAATATCAACAAGTTCGATATTTTTTGCAAGTGTGAAATTAAGATGGTTACATTTAATATTCATACTGCTCTGACTTGCATTTGGTTCCAAGCCAAGGATTTTGTTACTGGACATGAAGAAGGCCATGGTTGGGTTGCTCTTTTAGTATCACTTGAATGCTTCAACAATGTACCCACTTGGAACTCAAACACCATGCATTATCTTGTTTGGATTATTTTCAATTGTGAAGAGAAAATTCAAGGCATGGCCATCCTCTATGCTTTGAAAAATGTTGTCAAAAAGTATTTTGGAGCTAGGAGGATGAGCTCCCTGAATCTAACTGGTTACTTTGTGGCGATTGCTCCATTGGCCAGTTAAATTCCTGCAACTACATAATGGACCATATGACCTCCAATTCCATTTGGTCATTGGCAGTCTTCATGATCCCATGAAAAGAATTTATTTGATATTCAGGTCACTCAATTGGCCGCCATTTGGGCAATTTTTGAATTTTATTGGAGTTTAATGCCTTGGACATGTATTGGTA
The DNA here is from genome assembly GCA_037957365.1 of Torreya grandis. Classification (NCBI taxonomy): domain Eukaryota; kingdom Viridiplantae; phylum Streptophyta; class Pinopsida; order Cupressales; family Taxaceae; genus Torreya; species Torreya grandis. The sequence continues at coordinate 3,566,032 of JARHVA010000138.1, forward strand.
GTATTTTAGGCGAGATGTACACTCCTTGTCTGACTTGACTAACGCTAGGAGGATGTGGCTATAATGAATTTAATCCTTGGACTATGGGTTCGATGATTTTTGCTTGTGGATCATGCTACAAAGATACAAACCACCCACTTTTTGTATGAAGACTTTGTACCATAATGTATTTTTGTTACATTATTTGTTAACAAAAGCTTTTTTACCTCTATATCGAAAACAAGGGTCACATTATTTTGTTTAGTCCCTGTCCACTACATACTTTTTAGAAACAAGGATCATACGACATCATGACATGTCCTTGCATATTGTATATGGAAGATATTCTCTCACATAAACATGTTATCAAAACCATCAATGTTATTTTGATTAACAAATTTCATAGAACCCTAAGCTATAAAAAGCATATAAAAATAAAATGAATGGGTGACAAGCATGTTAACTTATAGATTATTAAGATTTTTTATTAGAATGTTATTTATACTTAAAATTTGACATATTTTAACATTATTAAGGTTGGAATAACCCGACGATGATAGCCTGGCGGTGAGTGAACTGAGTGTTAGAAGTGGGATGTCTTAGGGTCCAATCCTGGAATGACTGTTCTCTAGCATCATTCCCACACTAAGCTACAGTGGGTTATTCGTGAAAAGTATCCGATGCAATGGACTACCGGCTTGGTGTTTAGTGTGACGAGGGTCGACATGTGGCTTGAACCCTGTGTTCAATGCGACGAGGCAAGTACACAGCTCATGGCTAGGAATACTATTTACCGCTAGTTTGGGCATTCAGGTTATAAAAATGTATGTGGTTTTGGCTCTGTTTAAAAAACCTTGTTACCCAACATTTTTTTAAATGGAAGATCAAAATTCCTCCCGTTAAAGGGTCAATGGTAGATTGTAGAAGCAATTTCAAGAAGGAGCATTCTAATTGGGTTCCTCCCCTACCAGGTTGGCTCAAATTGAATTTTGATGGAGCCTCGCGTGGTAATCCCAGCGCCTTTAGAGCGGGTTGCATTATCTGGGATTGCAGTGGTTCTTTAATCTAGGTTGCTTTGATTAAACTCTCTGATGGAACCAATAATGAATCGAAAGCATAAGCACTGGTGTATGGTCTAGAGATGGTTGGGCGCATTGGTATCTCCAATCTTATGATCAAAGGGGCCTCTCAGGTTATTATTCAATCTCTAAATAAAAGAAAGGCAAAATCTTGGAATTTAGCTTATATTCTGGATAAAGCTTGGCCCTTATTTAATTCTTTTGAGGATTGGAAGGCCAGTCACTGCTTCCGTGAAGCTAATAAAGCAGTTGATGCCTTGGCAAATATTGGAATTGATCAACCTATGGATATAATGATTGATAATCGTTGTGAAATTTGGGAGACGAGTTTGGCAATTGACATCACCAATCTTTTATGATTAACCTTTTTCTTCCCTTCACCGCCTCTGTATTTTTTGTAATCAATGGTTCGTGTGTATTAATTTCCTAGGTGAGGTAGCTTTAAATCTTTGGGTTGTCGCTTTGAGTCTTCATTCCTGCCATCTATTGTTGGTTGCGGTGAGTGGTGAACGCAATGGTTTGGCTGGAGTTTTTCGGTTTGGGGGTCGGAGTTAAAATGTTGTCTACAATGCTTGAAGCCTTCTCGCACCCTTCGGTTGTGGGCCTATGCAACACATGGGAAATGGTCTTTGTTGGAAAGGTCTTGCATGGTAAATTGCAGAATGTCTGTTGGGTCCCGTCTGAAGAGTCTTTCAGCTCCACCCTTTCTGTTATTGGGGTCGAATTTCTTTGTGAAAGCCGAATGGTCAAAGTCAACTCGATGGTTGCTTCCCTCTTCGCAAGCAATATAATACTCCTTGTTATTGATAAAGAGGATGTGAAATCCTTGTTAGATTTCTTGTGAAGCTGACATTTTGGGTGGGTCTGGATGAAGCCCTGGAGGCAATTGTTGGTGGGCAGGCAGTCTTTGCCATTCTCGGGCAAAGACAATATCAAGCTAGTGCCAATGGTGGCTTTTAGGGAGCTGGAAAGATAATTTTCTCTCCTCCGCAGCTACATCCAGTCCCTGTTGTTTGAGGCGAGGGCTGAAAGATTGTCAAGTCTATGGTTTCCTCCTCCCCCATTGGAGGAAGCAATGTCACCCCTGCCTGCTCTGGAGTCCATGCGTTCAATAAGGCATTCCCAGGAGGAGGTCAAATTGCTGGCTAGGTTGGTGTTCCGGGGGATTGTTGCTCCTCCGTGGTTGGTGTGTCTGCCTCGAGAGGTGGTTTCAAGGGTTATGAGGGAGTGTCTGGAGTTGGGCAAGCACAAGTCTGAGCAGCTGGGCTCTCCGTGCAGCTCGTTTGATCTAGGTTCCTGTTCGGTGGCAGCTGGTTTGGCTCTGGTGAAGCGTCAATTGTTGGTAGGCAACTGTTCTAGGCCTACATCTCAAGGCAATCATTCTGAAATTATTGAACTGGATTAGTTCTGTAAAATGTTTTTTACTAGTTGGTGCTTTTGGTTCGTGAGTCTTGGTGGTGGAAGCTGAAACTTAAGTTTGTTTAGTCTAGTCTGTATTTTTGTAATGTTGTCAGCGTTTTGGCTTACCAATGAAAGTTTATTTCCATGGCTGGTTTTTTGTAAGCATTCTCCTTTTTATGTTGGGCAAGGGTCCCATAAACCCAATATCGATCAAAAAAAAAGGTTGGAAAAAGACTTGGATAAATGGTTTAAGCACCGGAACACCTATGATGATCTCACATTGACAGAGTTGAACAATCTCAAATCAAAATTAAAATTAAAACCACTGACATCCTTTGGAACAACAAAAAATAACTAGTCTCGAGAAGAAAAACAAAACTGCAAAACTAAGAACCAACTCACACAAACTAAACAGTAAAACTGGTAGACAGATCCTCCCAAAGGCACCTTGGGAACAAAGAGTCGGTAAGGAATGTAACTTAGGGTAGGCATAAGATAAAAGAGATCTACTTTTAACTTGCCCACTACATTAAAAATAAACTACCATCTTGACTCGTGCCTTCCTGAATATGAATCATAGCTAATATTCATAAACCACAAAACAACAGGAAGATAAAGACAGAGAAACAAAAACGGCATCAAGGAGACAAATAAATGTATCAACAGGATTGAGCCAAAAAATGCTTCATAGTCAGTGAGATATAAGTTTCATTCTTATTTTCCTTGAAGATTAGCATCATATTACTACCTTACGAGACTAAATCCCTTCTATTTTCTTTCAGCAAATTGTATAGAAAGTACTCCTTTAGAACATGATACTGCTGACACAAACAAGAAATTGTTTAGACATTTTTAAAATCACTATGGTAAATGGAGGCTATAGTATCTCACCAACAGGAAGATAAAGAAAGAGAGAGAAATATGGCATGAGGAGACAAATAGAAGAATCAACGGCAGTGACCCAAACAATATTTCATAGTCAATGAGATAAGAATTTCAATTTTATTTGCCTTGCAGATTACAACATATTACAAAATTAGGGGACTAAATCCCTTCTATTTGCTTCCAACAAATTGTATAAAATTACTCCTTTAGAACATAATACAGATTACACAAACAAAAATTTGTTTAGACATTTTTCAAATCTAAAATTACTTGTTTAGAACATAATACAGATTACACAAACAAAAATTTGTTTAGACATTTTTCAAATCTAAAATTACTTGTTTAGAACATAATACAGATTACACAAACAAAAATTTGTTTAGACATTTTGCAAATCCCTGTGATAAGGGGAGACAATATTATCTCACCAAAAGCAGAAGCTCAGAATCTTTTGGACAAAGGAATGAATAGACATAGAAAGATTATAAGAATATGAATATCTATGAAACACAATTATTCCCAAGATTTGTAATCTGGCATAAATGATAAACTCCATTTCCTATGCATGGGAATGTCTTGAAACCTGTTAAGGTGGATCGCTAGTGTTGGAATGCGTAGAATGGGCTGTTTCACTTTAACAAGTCTGTGAGAAAGAGCTCCATCTGCAGTTTTTAAAATAACTCGTCCTGCCACACTCAAGTCCCTGTCAAACCAAGTATGCCATAAACCAGCTCCGTATGGTTGTACATTCACAGTCAAAAACCCAGACTTGGATGCTTCTGATACTGGCTTTAGCTTTGGGCAAGGGCTATCTGTATGCGCTGCAATCGCATGGAATCCCTTGCCTGCAATGTACCTGCAAAGCGCAGCATAAGCATCATTTTTTAATCTTGTATAATAATAATGCAGAAAATTCATTCCAGAAAAGCATGATGAGATAAACTTGTTTCAATAAGGTTGCACACCATTGCATCAAAATGACATGATAAAATGAATTGATCTAAGCCATCCAGTTTGAATTTGACTTCACTTTTGTTGGATGACCAAATCACACTTCTATCATATTCCTAAGTCATATTCATTATACCTACATCTAATAGGGCTCGTTCCCCAGCCCTCTACCAGCCCTCTATATATACAGACCCTTCCTTAGGCCCTACTGACTATGCTATAGCTGTTGACAATTCTTCCACAAGTCAAATTGTCTTTTGCCATTTAGAAAGTTCACGTCTCTAGCCAAGGGAAGAAGAATACATTGTTTTTGGTAAGGGCCTTTGCTACAAAAGGATGAATTCCTTCGGACTTTTGTCCGAAGGAATGGTTCATTAAACAAGGGAATAACAAATCAACAAAATGCATAAGGCAAAAGGAAGTAATTCCTTCAGACTTTTGTCCAAAGGAATACTTCGGAAAAATCCAAAAGTCCACCCAAGACCCTTCAGAAGGGTCATTTTAAATTTTTCCGAAGGGCACCTCCTTTGGGAAGGCACAGGAGCAGTTTTGAAACCTTGGCAAATAACCCGGGTGCCCTCCAATTTTTCTGAAGGGCAAAGAGGGAGAGCTACTGGCCCTTGCAGAGGGCACTTGGTCGGTGACAGGACCACGGTGAAAAAGCCGAAGGGCACATTTCGAAGAGCAAAGGCACAAAGATATCCTTCAAACTTTTTGTCCAAAGGAATCCCTCGGACAAAAAGTCCGAAAGAATTTGGAAGACGCAGGAAAGAAGACCGAAAACAAAAAGCCGACGGCAAAGGACAAAGGGGCTTCGGAGAAGTTGAAAAAAGCAAAGGCAAAGCAGAAGAAAACCTTAGGACTTTTTGTCCGAAGGAATTCAGAGAAAAGGGCCGCGGAAAAGACTCGAAGAAAATGCAGCCAAGGATGAAGGAAATAAACACGAAGAAAACAAAGAATTCCGAAGGCCAGAAGAAGAGACCGAGATAATTCTTGCGGACATTTTGTCCGCGGAAAAATGACGAGACAGAAAGTCCGAAGAAATTCGGACAAGGCCCTTCAAACAGTCCGAAGGAAATTGCCAAACAAAGAATTCCAAAGGAATAAAAGCCAAAAGGTGACGTCCCGCTAGCCGTCAAATTTTGACCGCAGGAAGTAACCGTTGAAACAAGGGAAAAGCCAAAATTCTGAAAGCAAAGCCCAATGGAGAAAATATAGACCGGATATAATTATAAAAACACATCCGAATATAGAAACCTGCCAGAAATAGACATGAACAGGCAGACCAGAATAGGACATAATACATGCAAGCAAGGGCTATTTTCGAACACCGGTCAAAGCTTCAGTTGACTGGTTATTGAAGTGTTGCTCGTCTCCAAGTCAACTCCACGTATCCGAGAGTCCAACCAAAGTTCCAATTTTGAATGTCGAGTTGACCGTCCCAGATTTAGAGTTAACTAATTGTTAAACGCCGCATTCACTAGAAGCTTTCCATGCGAGGAAAATGATCTCTTCGTCCAACTCAGCGTACCAAACGGTTAACTCAGCTTTCAAATGTTACAACTCGGCATCAAGCAGCTCACGAAGAAGTTTTAAAATTGACATTTGCGTGGATTTCCATGCAAAGAGAGGTGGGCGGTTCTAACAAAAACAAGTTCACTTCCTCAAGCGCAAGAAGTTTCATGCAAAGACAAAAGAAAACATATTTTATTGAAAGGCCAAGTCAGCGTTGAGTTAAACTAAGTGAATCCTTCTCTTCAAGTTTTCTACGTCAATCTTTGGCCTTTTGTAATTCTCTATAAAATGGCTTTCAGCGTTGATTAAAAATCATCCAACCTCTCTCTTGGTTAGACCAGACTCTGCCATTGGTGAGTTGTGTAACCTCTTCAATCAATAAAAGGACTGTACTTTCAAATTCAAGTGCTGGCATAGTGTATATTTCTTCAGCAATTTGCACAAGTGGTAGATTTCTCTCCCTTCCCAAATTTTGATTCATACCTAGTTGTTAGATTATCCTTATGCAGGTTATGTTAAGTGTTCTTTATTGTTTTTTTCTTAAGCTGTAAGTGGATGTTAGGTGGCTGCAAAATGTCTTTTATCAGACCTCTCTCCATCATTTTCCCTCAAGTTTTAGTCATTGGATCGAACCTCTTCATGAAATATTTATGCATAAGTGATTGATTGAAGTCTAAGGTCTTCCTTTTCCCTTGATTGTTCAGTGTTCAAGGTTCCAAGTTAAGTGGATCAAATTTCTGGTGTATCACCCTTTTTAGGTAGGATTTCCCCTTTAAGTTTCCTTCTCCCTTTTCCATGGTAGTCCGCAGCATACAGTAGGGATCCTCATTGATACATCATACAGGAACCAGCCTTCTCTAGAGGTTCTTCTCACCATTGAGGCACCCACCCTCGTGAGAAGATCCCATTGTTTTAGCCGAATAGAGGACTGGTCGTTCCATGCATGTCTTCGATTTAGAGCGCAGCTCCAGGTTGACAACAGTTTTTGGCACGCCCGGTGGAGCCACGAAAAGAGTTTTTACATTAAATCTTCGCAGCAGTGAAAGATATTCAATTACAGAAACTGAAGATTTCATAGCATCATTCCGGCAATCCGTTCATGCCAAAGGTTACCACAAGATCAGCACGCAAAGGTATTCCTTTTGAATTTGTAACTTATAAAAGAGCAAGGTCTAGGAGGGCAAATCCATATCCTCAAAGGGAATATTTACCTCCCCCTCATCCTATTGTTCTAAACACTACAATCACCACCATTCATATGGCCATAATAAATCAAGTATTTGCTCCATTCAATAGGGGAAGTCCACTAAATCTAGCACAATTAGATGATATACCTGTATCTGCTCTCAAAAGTATTCCATTCTTCTCAGGAGAAAATCAAACAACCCCTATTGAGCATATCCCAGATGTAGCTAATCTTTGTTCAATTCATAATGTAATTGAGGATAATGTTGCTATCAGATTACTAGCTGCTTCTTTCAAAGGAAAAGCATTATGGTGGTATAGAACCCTCCCACTTATATCTGTTTCCACCTGGGCTGAATTGGGTGCTGCCTTTGTCAAACAGTTTGAGGACAAATCTGACTATTTATCTTTGGTTGAGCAATTAACTGTCATACAGAGAGCTCCACATGAGTTCATGTCGGATTTTAATCTCAGATTCTAGAAGACATGGCACAGAATACCGGTTTTGATTAGGCCATCTCCTGAATATGCATTTTTGTATTTTTTGAAAGCTCTCAATTCTGATATTAGTGTGATGATACAGTCAATGGGTGGTACTACTTTACCAGATGCTTATGAAGTTGCAATAAGGGCAGAAAATACTCTGATTCAAGCGGGTAAGCTTTCTCCAAGACCTCCAATGCCCATATTTCCAGAGATAAGTACTATACCACCCCTTCAAGTTCCTCAAATTCCATCCTTGGCTCCAATTCCAGCACCTCAACGTCCTATTGCGACCTCTACTAGTCAATCTAGTGAGATAGAAGAATTGAAAAGTTTGTTACAATCTTTTAGGAATGAAATAGTACAGCTCAAAAGGCAGTAATTTCAATCAAATAGACCTTATCAACAGCAAAATCAAAACAACTATCAGCCCTTCAGAGATCAAAGGTCTCCTTATCAAAGTTTCAGAGAGAATAGACTACCCTATCAAGCACAAGAGGCCATAACTCCAGCTAAGCCATATGCTACTCTTGATCCAAATGCTCCTTCCACTTCAAAAGCCATTGTTCCAACCCCACCACAGAACAATTTGGTGCAAGATTCAGGTTGGCAGCCTTCGAATCTCAATGATTTTCAAAACCAGAATTCAGTATCATCAAATAGCACCATGCCACAGATGACACAAGAGTTCTCTTTTCAAGAGAGTCAATATCAAGATATAGGATTAGCATCACAAAGATCAACCCAAGGGCAACCTGATGCTATTAATGTAAATTGGCAGGTAGATGATCATGTTGTTTTTGCTCAAGATATCAAAACTAATGTTTCAAATGATCAAGTTGCAGCTCTACCCTATCAGAGAAATAAAAGAAGAGCTGTTGAGGAGGCTCAAGCAGTGGCAAATACGTCAAATGCTCCTAGTATTATTGCTCAAGTTACGAAAGAACAACTTGCTGCCCCCACAGTCCCAAAAAATCAGAATGTGGAGGTTGGTAAAGTACAACAAATACCTCTAATTCATGAGCAGCAAGTCCCACAAAAGGTGCAATCCAAGGTTAGTCCATCTCAAATCAATATTGTAGATCAGATGAGAAAGTCTAACATCAACATTAGCATGTGGGATACTCTTTCAATTCCAGGCCAAAAGGATAAACTCCTTCAAGAACTTTCAGCTCTTGAATTGTCTCCAAAATCAGTTGACAAAGAAGGTGATGTTTTGACAAATTCGGATCAGCCAACTAAGCAAGAGGTACAGCAAGGAGATAAGATATCTAAGGTGGACAAAACTGAGGTAAAAACAAAGAAAACTCCTCCATTTTATCTTTCTTTAATAGTGGGTGATACTTTAGTCCATAATTGTATAGTGGATAGTGGAGCCAGCAGTACGATGATTCCCAAACAAATTGCAAACAAGCTCGGCCTTGTTTATGAGCCAAATACTAAAAAGGTACTGTAGTTGGATGGTTCACCCGCAAAAACTGTAGGGATTATCAAATATTTGAAATTAACACTACATGCATGTCCTAACGTAACTATTCCGCAAGATGTTGTAGTGGTGGCCCTGTCTCCTTATTTCGCTATGTGCCTTTCAAGATATTTCACCTCAAAGATTGGGGGATATCTATCCGCTGATTGGACCTTCTTGTTGTTCAGGACCAGATATGGCACAAAGGTAACAATCCATTCAAAACCTATTGCACGTTTTTACATGGAGCCTTATACGCCAAGTGTGATCAATACAAATTGTATCATCTCAGATGAAATAGTACAAACTGGCGATTTAGAAAAGGACTCACCTTTGGATGGAGTTCCAAATTTATTTCTTGATGAGTGGGCTTCCGCCTTGCATGAGCGTGATCCCTACAAGTTGATTGAAGAAGGTCTTGGTGTGTATTGTATTCATGAGAACGATGCACCAATTCCATCCATGGTCAAAGAGGACGAATCTGATAAATGCTTGTGGCAATTATACTTCGATGGATCAAGAAATAAGCATGGGACCGAAGCTGGAATGATGTTAGTTTCTCCTAAAAAACAAAGGTATTTCTCCTCCATTAAATTTCAGTTTGGTTGTTCAAATAACGTTGTTGAATATGAGCACTAGTCCACGATTTCCAATGGGCTAGGAAGATGAAAGCAAGTTGTCTACAAGTGTTTGGAGATAGTGAACTTGTAGTTCACCAAGTAAGAGGCTTAAATATATGCAAGAATATGTTGCTTAAATCTTATAGACACAGGGTATGGGATTTACTTGAAAATTTTTAGGCTTTTAATATTCAGGCAATACCAAGAGATAGAAATAAACATGCTGATAGGTTGGCTGCTGTTGGGGCACAATTTGATATCCCAGTTGATGTAAAAAATGACATTTCTCAGTCACATGTAAAGATAGTTGTAAGGCCTTCTGTCCCAAATAACCAAAAAAATTGGCAAGTGTTTAAAAGTGACAATCAAATTGTAAGATTTTTGCAGGAAGAGGCTGAGTTTTCTCCAAAAAATCAAGCAAAACGCTTACAGCAGTATGGTGATCAAATTGTACAGCTGAAAACCAATAAGCTACCCAAGGGATTGGTCACCCTTGAAAATATTTTCAGTGAAGACGATGAACTAAGGAAAAAGAAACCAGCCTTGTCAACGAAGGAAGAGCACTATGCCAATGTAGAAATTGCAGTTGGTAAGATTTTAAAATTGGGCAAGGTATGCACTCCTCCACAAAATAAAGCTTTCATTGAATTATGCACAAATTTTGCTAATATATTCGCGTGGCAGTATAGTGATCTCAAAGGGTTTGATCCAAGTTTGGCTCAACATACTATTGAGCTAGAAGACGAAACTAAACCAGTACGACAAAGACAAAGGCCAATCAATCCAAAGCTTGAGCCTTTAATGAAAGCTGAGCTTCACAAGCTCATACAATCGACTATCATATTTCCAATCAAGCACTCAACTTGGGTGGCAAACCTCGTTCCAATACGGAAGAACGGTAAGATTTGTTTGTGTTGATTTTCGTGACTTAAACAGGGCCTCACTTAAAGACCACTATCCATTGCCATCAATGGAACAAATTTTATAGCTTGTTTCAGGTTCAAAGAGATTTTCCTTATTGGATGGGTATAGTGGCTACAATCAGATTTTGGTCAAAGAAGAAGACTAATTCAAGACAGCTTTCACAACTAAGTGGGTAACATTTGCATACAGAAAGATGCCGTTCGGTTTGTCCAATGCTGAAGCAACCTTTCAGAGAGCCATGGATATGGCCTTCCAAGGCCTTCTTAACAAATTTGTGCTTGTCTATTTAGATGATATAACAGTATTTTCAAAAGATGCAGAAGATCACATGGTTCACCTCCAGCATGTTTTTGAAAGGTGTAGGCAATTTGGGATATCTCTAAATCCCAAAAAGTGTGTATTTTCAGTTCATGAAGGTAAGCTTCTTGGACATGTCGTTTCAAAACACGGTTTAAACATAGATTCTGAAAGGATTCAATCCATTCTTGCACTTTCCTTGCCTAAGAGCAAAAAGGCTTTGCAAAGTTTCTTTGGAAAAATCAATTTTATAAGGAGATACATTTCAGATTTTGCTACTGTAGCTAAACCACTTATAGCCATGTTAAAGAAAAATCAGAACTTCAGCTAGTCCAAGGAGGGAATAACAGGATTTGAAGATGTTAAGAAAGCCATAGCAAGTGCTCCTATGCTCTTGAACCAAGATTTTACAAAAGACTTCATTCTATATACATATGCTAATGTGGACACCATTTCAGGCATTCTTATGCAGCAGAACCATGAGGATTTAGAACAGCTAATAGCCTTTTACAGCCAAGGCTTGCAGGGATATGAGACAAGGTACTCTTTCATTGAAAAACACGTCCTTTCAGTTATAAGATCTCTGAAAAAATTTACGCACTTGTTGTCTAATAATAAAATACGTCTAATGGTTACTCATCCAAGCATCCAAGAATTTCTTCTAAACAAAGACATAAATGAAAAAAGCGCTGGTTGGATAACCAAAGTGATGGAATATGACATAGAAATTAAGAACTTTGTGAGCATCTAGCTCAGGACTTACAAGAAACTAATGAAGTTGTTCTAGTGTCAAATGATGTAGAAATTGCTGCTATTCACACCTCACCTTCCAGCTGGTTTCATAATTTGATAAGCTATCTTCAGAAAGGTCATTACCCTTCCCACCTAAGTGCTTCAAAAAGAAGGTATTTCAGATTGCGATCAATTCCCTTCTTGCTCATTGACGGTGTCTTGTTCAAAAAGGATATCAATGGAATGTTACTAAGGTGTGTGGAGCCAAGCCATATCCAAAGATTACTTGAAGAATTCCATGATGGACTTGGTGGAGGGCACTTTTCTGCAAGAACTACAGCACTTAAAATCATGAGAGGTGGGTACTATTGGCCTACTATATTTGTTGATTGCTATACATGGGTTAGGAAGTGCAAACAATGCGCTATGTTTGTAGGAAAAGTTAAACTAGCAGCCCTGCCCCTTCAGCAAATTACAGTGGATCAGCCATTTGTCCAGTGGGAATTAGACTTTATTGGTCTCATTAACCCTCCTTCCAGTTCAGGGCATAAGTGGATTTTAACAGCTACGGACTACTTCACACATTGTACAGAAGCAGTTGCATTGAAAGAAGCAAACGAAACTAGCGTCCTTGATTTCTATGAAGGTTTGATCACTAGCTTTGGAGTTCCTTCAACCATTATTTCTGACAATGCAATGGCTTTTGTGGGATCTAGGATCAGCCAATGCGCTGTCCAACATGGAATCTATCTCAACACTTCATCGAATTATTATCCACAAGGAAATGGCCTTGCTAAGTCTACAAACAAGAACCTCTTGAGGATCATACGAAGGATTATTGAAGACAATCAGAGATCATGGTATCTCAGGTTGAAGTCAGCACTATGAGCCGATAGGATCACTTACAAGAGGTCAACAGCCAACTCTCCCTACAAGCTAGTCTATGGTAGAGAAGCAAGGTTACCTATTTCTCTCAAGTTTTCAGCTTTAGAATTAATGCATCAACTTGAATTGTTAGAAAACGAGCCTATAGAGATCAGGTATGTAGAACTTATGAAACTGGAAGAGGCAAGAAATCAAACCATGCTAGCCATGGAAAGTCATCAGGCACAGGTGAAAAGAACATTCGACAAAGGAGCTTCCTCACGAAGCTTTAATGAAGGAGATTTGGTCCTCAAATGGCATGAGGATTGGGCCAAACCAGGAAGGCACACCAAATTTGATTCCCTTTGGAGTGGCCCAAATACGATCTCCAGCTGCAAATCCCACAACGCCTTCCAACTTGCTAAGATGGACGGCCAAGAGCTTCCAATCCCAGTCAATGGGATACATCTGAAACATTGTTATTAAAGAGCATAATTCTATGTACATATTTAGTTATTTTTTGCTTTCCTCCAAGTGTTGTTTAAGCACAGTAGTTGGCTTCAGTTTTTGTTCCCATAAGTGCTTCTTTGCACATTTGCTTCTTAGTTTTTTGCTTTCGTGTCTTTCCCTTCTTATTTTGAAGGAGGAGGTTACTACAGTGATGATCAGAGCAGATTTTCAATCAGAAATCAGGTTCACCATTTGGGAATTCGAATAGCGTCTATGCATGGTCTGAGTTCTCAAGGATAGCACGCATGCTGAGCCAGCTGAGTCACCAGAAATGTTGACAATTCTTCCACAAGTCAGATTGTCTTTTGCCATTTAGAAAGTTCACGTCTCTAGCCAAGGGAAGAAGAATACATTGTTTTTGGTAAGGGCCTTTGCTACAAAAGAATGAATTCCTTCGGACTTTTGTCCGAAGGAATGGTTCATTAAACAAGGGAATAACAAATCAACAAAACGCATAAGGAAAAAGGAAGTAATTCCTTCGGACTTTTGTCCGAAGAAATACTTTGGAAAAATCCAAAAGTCCACCCAAGACCCTTCGGAAGGGTCATTTTCAATTTTTCCGAAGGGCACCTACCCTTCGTGAAGGCACAGGAGCAGATTCGAAACCTTGGCAAATAACTCGGGTGCCCTCCAATTTTATCGAAGGGCAAAGAGGGAGAGCTACTAGCCATTTAGAAAGTTCACATCTCTAGCCAAGGGAAGAAGAATACATTGTTTTTGGTAAGGGCCTTTGCTACAAAAGGATGAATTCCTTCGGATTTTTGTCCAAAGGAATGGTTCATTAAACAAGGGAATAACAAATCAACAAAACGCATACAACAAAAGGAAGTAATTCCTTCGGACTTTTGTCCGAAGGAATACTTCAAAAAAATCCAAAAGTCCACCCAAGACCCTTCGGAAGGGTCATTTTCAATTTTTTCGAAGGGCACCTACCCTTTGTGAAGGCACAGGAGCAGATTCGAAACCTTGGCAAATAACACGGGTGCCCTCCAGTTTTTCCGAAGGGCAAAGAGGGAGAGCTACTAGCCCTTGTGGAGGGCACTTGGTCGGCACCACAGTGAAAAAGCCGAAGGGCACATTTCGAAGAGCAAAGGCACAAAGATATCCTTCGGACTTTTTGTCCAAAGGAATGGTTCATTAAACAAGGGAATAACCAATCAACAAAACGCATAAGGCAAAAGGAAGTAATTCCTTCGGACTTTTGTCCGAAGGAATACTTCAGAAAAATCCAAAAGTCCACCCAAGACCCTTCGGAAGGGTCATTTTTCAATTTTTCTGAAGGGCACCTACCCTTCGGGAAGGCACAGGAGCAGATTCGGAACCTTCGCAAATAACCCAGGTGCCCTCCAATTTTTTCTAAGGGCAAAGAGGGAGAGCTACTAGCCTTTGCGGAGGGCACTTGGTCGGCGACAAGACCACGGTGAAAAAGCCGAAGGGCACATTTCGAAGAGCAAAGGCACAAAGATATCCTTCGGACTTCTTGTACGAAGGAATTTGGAAGACGCAGGAAAGAAGACCGAAGATAAAAAGCCGACGGCAAAGGACAAAGCGGCTTCGGAGAAGTTGAAAAAAGCAAAGGCAAAGCAGAAGAAAACCTTCGGACTTTTTGTCCGAAGGAATTCCTTCGAACAAAAGTCCAAAGGAATTCGAAGAAAAGGGCCGCGGAAAAGACCCGAAGAAAATGCAGCCAAGGACAAAGGAAATAAACCCGAAGAAAACAAAGAATTCCGAAGGCCAGAAGAAGAGACCGAGATAATTCTTGCGGACATTTTGTCCGCGGAAAAATGACGAGACAGAAAGTCCGAAGAAATTCAGACAAGGCCCTTCAAACGGTTCGAAGGAAAATGCCAAACAAAGAATCCCAAAGGAATAAAAGCCAAAAGGTGATGTCCCACTAGCCATCAAATTCTGACCGCAGGAAGTAACCGTTGAAACAAGGGAAAAGCCAAAATTCTGAAAGCAAAGCCCAATGGAGAAAATATAGACCGGATATAATTATAAAAACACATCTGAATATAGAACCCTGCCAGAAATAGACATGAATAGGCAGAACAAAATAGGACAAAATACATGCAAGCAGAGGCTATTTTCGAACACCGGTCAAAGCTTTAGTTGACTGGTTATTGAAGTCCCGCTCGTCTCCAGGTCAACTCCACGCATCCGAGAGTTCAACCAAAGTTCCAAATTTGAATGTCGAGTTGACCGTTCCAGATTTAGAGTTAACTAATTGTTAAACGCCGCATTCACTAGAAGCTTTCCATGCAAGGAGAATGATATCTTCGTCCAACTCAGCGTACCAAACGGTTAACTCAGCTTTCAAACGTTACAACTCGGCATCAAGCAGCTCACGAAGAAGTTTTAAAATTGACATTTGTGTGGATTTCCATGCAAAGAGAGGTGGGCGGTTCATAACAAAGACAAGTTCACTTCCTCAAGCGCAAGAAGTTTCATGCAAAGACAAAAGAAAACATATTTTATTGAAAGGCCAAGTCAGCCTTGAGTTAAACTAAGTGAATCCTTCTCTTCAAGTTTTCTACGTTAATCTTTGGCCTTTTTTAATTCTCTATAAAATGGCTTTCAGCGTTGATTAAAAATCATCCAACCTCTCTCTTGGTTAGACCAGACTCTGCCATTGGTGAGTTGTCTAACCTCTTCAATCAATAGAAGGACTGTACTTTCAAATTTCAAGCGCTGGCATAGTGTATATTTCTTCAGCAATTTGCACAAGTGGTAGATTTCTCTCCCTTCCCAAATTTTGATTCATACCTAGTTGCTAGTTATCCTTATGCAGGTTATGTTAAGTGTTTTTTATTGTCTTTTGCTTAAGCTATAAGTGGATGTTATGTGGCCGCAAAGTGTCTTTTATCAGACCTCTCTCCATCATTTTCCCTCAGGTTTTAGTCATTGGATCGAACCTCTTCATGAAATATTTATGCATAAGTGATTGATTGAAGTCTAAGGTCTTCCTTTTCCCTTGATTGTTCAGTGTTCAAGGTTCCAAGTTGAGTGGATCAAATTTTCGGTGTATCACCTCTTTTAGGTAGGATTTCCCCTTTAAGTTTTCTTCTCCCTTTTCCATGGTAGTCCGCAGCATAGAGTAGGGATCCTCATTGATACATCATACAGGAACCAGCCTTCTCTGGAGGTTCTTCTCACCATTGAGGCACCCACCCTCGTGAGAAGATCCCATTGTTTCAGCGGGATAGAGGACTGGCCGTTCTATGCACGTCTTCGATTCAGGGCGCAGCTCCAGGTTGACAACAATAGCTAGTCGCCCTCAACCTCCTAGGGTCAGTCGAGCTTTGGCTCTCTATAGTTTATTATTGGCAGGGCCCATACCATACCACGGCTTGTCAAGATGCATGACATGAATGTCGTCACCATATCTATTTAGGGTTCCCTTTTAAATACATGTGTGCTATTAGATCAATATAATAAGCTAATACGCTAATAATGACTAAACTAAGTACTGGTTTAGGCCTGTGTGCTATCAAAAGCACATAGATAGTTATCTATTCATGTTTTTAATAGCTTGGAATGGTTATCCAATGAGAGCTTGTTCCATGGATATAGGAGTATATCATTTGTTTCGTGGATATTTAATCAACCACTATTCTTGTAATCTTTACAGCTTGAATATAATTTCGATATGGTATCAAACCCTGTGAGTGCCAAAGAGGTGTTTGGGAGAGTATTTTATTTCACCTGAGGTGTTTGAGGGAAATCTCACTTTGAGGGAGGAAACGTTTCAGGAAATCAGCACCTAGAGCAAAGTGTGTGCCTTTCTTTTTTGTTTGAAATCTGAAAAGAGGAAAGTTAGAACATAGAGAAAAGAGGTGCACTTGAAGATTTTCAAACACAGCTCATGCTATTTCCAATACCAGAAGATCAGAAGAAATGCATGAGTGTTGGCTAAGGAGTGAGACTCACTACGTTGCCAATACAGATACAGGTACGAGAATCGGATACATGGATAAGGTGATTTTTTTGGGCCTGGATACGTTTTTGGATACAGCCATACAAAAATATACATAAAAAAAATTAAAAATATAAAAAATATAGCCATATAAGCAAAATTAACCACATAAACGATAATATGCATAGAGGAAACAAAATAAGTTAAATAACCACAAAATATACTGATAATTGCATGCCAAATATCATAATATTCAATGGCCAAACTCGAACTTAGATTAGTCTTATTATTATAACAAGTACATAGTGCAAATGTTACAATGTATGGACAAAAATAAAGATAAATCAATATATTTATTATTCAAATTTCACTATATTCGTATTCGTCTTCGACTTCAATGTCTCCATCTCTAGCATCATCATGTGGTTCTAAGCAACAGCGATGCCACTCCCACTAGCTCCACTATGCAGGTAGCGTGAAGCACCATCTAGCTCTATGTCAAGCAATGAAAGGTAGGCAACGGAAGCATCCAAGTCAGTAGTCTCTGAGTCCACATCCCATCACTTTGTCGACCCTTGTAATCATTATAGACCAACTACTCACCCTTTTTATTATAAACCATCTATATACCCTTTTTATGACAGACCATCTATCTACTTTATCATTAACTTTTTAATTAATGTGGATACGTTTTCGATAAAAATATAACTATTACATTGATGAATTAAAATATCAATTAAACCTTAAAATGACTTGCATTTTCACAATAAATTGTCATTTATAATTTTATAAAATAAAAAATAAAATATATGATAATGCAGATTAAAAATATATATATATATTTTAATATTTGATTTGAATTTCATTATTACCTTTAATATTTTTATATTTCTAACTTCTTTATAGTTAATTTTATATTAACATATATCTTAAAATAATTAGATCAATATATGTTTATGTAAAATTAATCGACGGAGGCATATCATCGGTTTTAGAAATTAATTTTAAGATCTGCATACGATTAACTTCTTCATAATTAATTTAATATTAACGATTTTTTTAATTAATCAACGGAGGCATGCGATGGAGGCAGGGTAGATCTACAACGACGAAAAGGAGGCAATGAAGAAGAGAATAAAG
This sequence comes from Torreya grandis, assembly GCA_037957365.1. NCBI lineage: Eukaryota > Viridiplantae > Streptophyta > Pinopsida > Cupressales > Taxaceae > Torreya > Torreya grandis. Next base: position 3,583,978 of record JARHVA010000138.1, read on the forward strand.
CAACGCGACGGGTAGAGTGCAGTGGACAGCTTGCTTGGATGCTTGCTTGGACACAATCAGACCCAAGGTGAGGAGGATGTTTGTGTAATGTCCCCTTCTCAACAGCAGTCCTTTCTGTTGCCCGTCAGCCTATTCCAAAGACCCATAGGCTTGTTGGAAATGGAAATTAGAGTTTCCTATTTTATAGGAGGTTCCAATGGAATTTTGAGGGCTTGCATACAAGATGTTGGCAGTGTGCTTTGGAGATCTTTCTGGGTTCTCAGAGAGCTTCAGAATGGTGTAACATGCATCTGCATCTGACAACTTTTCCAAACTTGTTATTTTTAGTAAGTCCTAATTCTAGCAATGTTGTTGTTGGCAACAACTCAAGGCCGCGCAAAAAATTGGTGATTTGAACTTCGGCACCTTGGTCTCATTCTAGTTAATTGAATAATTTAAGTCATTTAATATTTTAATCTTATCTTGACCCCCCCCCCTTGGCCTAGGCGAATGACTTAATGATGTTTTAAAATGTGGGCTTTGACATGGACGCCTCATTTGAGGTATTTTAAATATTGTTTTATTGCCAAACCTTTGGGGCGCATAAAAGGATGTGCAAAAAGAATGTTTAAAAAAAATTAAAATAATTGTGTTGGTCGTCCCCTTTTTGGAGGAAGAGGAGGAAGTCGAAGAGTCACTCCAGAGTTCTATTTAAGCAAGGCTTTGCTCCTTCATTTGGGAATCCATTTGCTTATCACAACAAAGTCCTGCCGAAATGTTTTCAAGCCCTTGCTTCGAGGAACGCATACCTCCTAGCTGATGTCAATTTCGTGTTTGAAAGATAACATCTAGCTGGTTTTGAGGCTGCTCCATGCAGAGGTTGCAGATTGAGATTCAAATTGGTTGTTCGATTGATATTTTCAGATTTTGAGTTGCTGGTTCGTGCTTGGCTGTAGCGTGTTTTCATTGATAACTCATTGGGTGAATATCTTATGGTTTTGGGTATTGGCTCTATGGTTTTCCCTTGCTTGGGCACCCCTTTGCTCAAAGTTGCGGATTTTTAGAGGGAGTCACTGAATTTCTATTACTGATCACCCCATTTTGGAGATGGTGTTTTCACTTTGGCTGCGTTGGGAAGTGTGCACAAATAATCTGGAGATATTTGGCTAAGTTTCTCCATTGGTACAGGATCGCCCAGCTCCTAGCATCCATTTGCATTCAATTTCACCTTCATCAGAGGTGTCCGGAGGGACATATGATCATTTTGGTGAAATCTGTACTTGCTGGTTTGAATTTCTGATCGCTGTTATTTTACATCAGACCTGATATTTTCCAGTTATTCTTGATATTTTCAGTTGATTATCAAGCATTTGATAGTGGAGATTGTTGCCTAACTTGTTGATGATCTATTGCTGTGAATATTTCCTTCAATTGCAACGAAAACTATACCTTGTAAGTTGATTCAGTAGTACTGATCAGCCCTTTATATTTCTGCACTTTTCTTTTGTATGCTTTCACTCCCGCTGAATAAGTGGTCGAGTTATCTACATTTCAGTTTGCTTTCACTCCCACTGAATAAGTGGTCGAGTTATCTATATTTCAGTTTGTTTACTCTCCCGCTGAATAAGTGGTCGAGCTATTTACATCTTAGTTTGTTTCCACTCCTGCTGGATAAGTGATTGAGTGTTTGCTTTAATATTGTAATAATGCTCCCATTGAATAAGTGGTAGAGCTTTCATGGTCGGTTGTCCGCCTACCTTTACATTTCCAGCATCTATTTTCAAAATGGTCGGCAAGCCACCAACAGTTTGTAATTTCATTTCCAATTTTCTTCTAACGATCCCCTTGCACCATATGCTCTCACCTCTCCCTCAATAGGATCTTGGTGATCAGAAAGTGAAGGGTTCCTTTCAAGCTGGTTTTATTTCGGAGCTAACCTTAATGGATGCGTTGTTTGCAATATTCTGTGTGAAAAATCAAAAAAAAAAAACTAAGGGGGATATTTCAATTTGTTGCGCATTGCCCACTGAAACGGCAGAAATGGCAACAGGTTTTGTTGCATAGCGAAATTGAAAAAAAAAAATGTTTTTCCTGCTGCATACACAGGATATGGGCAGGGCGTACCCTGCCCATATCCCCCTATGAATCTTACTCGAACCCGTACCCTCTGCCAAATCGTATTGTATCCGAGAGTCTAAACAGCAGTATCCAGTAACGTAGAGCAAGAGGCATGTGAGGAAAGAGAAAGGGTGTTATTGTGAAGGAGGAGCTCATTCCCACACATGTGAAGAGTGAAGTCTGTTGTACATAGTGTTAGCATAGCAATTTGTAAGGTGTGAAAATGATTAGACATGAAGTGGAGTTGCAGCCAGAAAAAAGGCAAGAAGGATGCATGGTGAACAGCGCTTGAAGGAGGCACCATTTGTGCATTGTCTCTGTTATGTGGGGTATGAGAGTAATAAGAGATTCAGTGCAGCCTGGTCGCTAGCTGTAGTATTTTGGTGCAGCAAACTCAAAAGGAGAAGAGTTGTGAAGGGTGTGGAGCTATAGGATAAAAGTTGTGAAAGGTGTGTAGTTGTTTGAGCAACAAATTCCTGTGTGAATGGCTCACAAGTAGTAGGAGGCACACCTAGAAGAGTCAAAACATGGCATAGGTGGTGGCATGATATCGCAACCGTACGACGCCAAGCTGATGCAAGTATAATGTTCTAAGTTTTTAAACTATAGTTTGGAACACACTAAAATTTAGGGCAACAAAAGTTTTAAATTTTATTTTTATTTTTTTTTAGTTTATTAAATTAAAATTTATAAAATATATATATATATATATATATATATATATATATATATATATATATTGCCTTAAATTAGCCTGAAAGGCATTTAATTATGTAACTTGTGAGCGAAAGGGTCTTTTTCCCAGAAAATTTGTTATAGTCTGTGCATTAGGGCGGCAAATACAATAGTGCCAGAGATTTAATCTAAAACCTAGTCATTTTCCAGGTTTTTACTGGTTACAATAGTCTTGTTGGTTGGAATAAATGGCTGGTATACAACATTTATTATTGCCTGGATCCCAAAAATTGACTGCAAAGAATTACTATCTGTGGAGTCATAAAATACTTATTGTTTGAAGATAGGAATCTTGACTAGATTGCGATGGATAAATAACAGAGACCCATATCTAAAACACTGTGATAAAAGGCATAAAGAGACTTTAATGCTTCTAAAATTGCCAGGTGTTAGTACCTTAGTACCAAAAATAAAAAATGCCACTGTAGAATTTGCATTATGAAAAAATCAAAAACTAAATATCGGGCATTATACGCTGTGAGGAATTTGCATTTGAAAAACTTGTTTTCCACTAAGTTATAGGAAGGAGGTTCTATTTTTAAATACCTCTTACCTTTGAAGGATCTCAACAATCAATTGAATGCTATTGAGAAGCCAATAGATGATCAGGATATGGTTGCTTTGGTGTTGCATAACTTAACTTCTTTTGGTTCATTTGTGGAGTCATTGCATCTGATTGCAGAAACTTGTACACTTGATTTCAATAAGTTATCGACACTTCTCTTATAGGAGCAAAGGCAAAATCAAACAGAAGTATCAACTTCAATCACTATAGAGAGTACATTCAGTTCACAGTTTAAAAGCAAAGGCAAAGGCAGACAATACAATGCTAGCGGTTTGTCAAAAGATTCTTCGAAAGGCGGTATCACATCAAAGAGGTCAAAGCAGAACTGTTTTTAATATAAAGATCCTACACATCCCGAAATGGATTGTTGGAAGTGACAACATGAACTAACAAGTGGTAAAAAAAGATCATGATATGCAAACGTTGTTGAAGGAGATGAAGAAGAGGCACTAGGTGACTTTGAATTTATGGCATCTCAAAACCAGTCAATCAAGTCGACTCATGTGCATCCCAACATTATACATGTCACAAAGACTAGTATGTTACTTTCATTGAAGATAATAGTAGTGAGACTGTTTCTTTTGATGATGGTTGGACTCACTATTTTTATAGGATGTGGAGATGTTTGTATAAATTTGAACAATTATATTAACTATACTTTAATGTTCGATACATCCCTGATATTAAAAAAAATTGTTGTCCGTTAGTGAGATCACTTAGAATCTTATTTTTTATATAAACTTTCAAGGAAGTAAATGCATGGTCACTAATTTTCATGACAACAAGGTTATTGTTGTTAGCGTTGGTGAAAAGGGATTATACAAACTAGTTGATCCCAAAATAACAAAAGCACATTCAGTAACAGTGATTGAAAGTACTAGTGTACTCCCCTATCTATATATGGGGTGGGGCACCCCTACCCCATAGACAGTGAATTGAGGTTGCTTGACCAACATAAATCTAGATGGGGTCTATAGAGTCTAGATAGGGTGCCAACCACATACTACACTCCAATCCAAGCACTTTGGCATGAGAGGTATGGTCACCTCAATTATCAATGCTTGAATATGCTAAGTAAAACTAATATGGCAAATGGACTTCTATCCATTCAGTAAAGTCAGAATGTGTGTACAAGGTGTTAAATGGGCAAAGAGATTAGACATTCGTTTGATGCTAATAAGTCATGGTGAGCCAAAGGAGTCTTGGACCTAGTACATGCTAATTTGCATGGTCCGATGAAGGCACTTACAATGTTTAGAGCATAGTAGTTTTTATTGATAATTGATGATTTTTCTAGAAAAATGTGGGTTTATTTTCTAAATAAAAACCCAGATTGTTTCTCTAATTTTGTTGCATGGAAAGCTTTGGTAGAGAAACATACAAGTCAAGGTCAAAGCTCTCAAACCAGATAATGAAGGCGAATTCGTCTCAAAACAATTTAAAGAATTCTACAAGCAAGAAAGTATACACATGCAATATATTACTCCAAACACACCACAACAAAATGGAGTTGTGGGAAGAAGGAATAGGACAATTATGGAGATGGCACGGTGCATGATGCACAGTTGGAATATACCTTCTCGATACTGGAAAGAAGTTGTGTAGACAATAGTTTACATGTTCAACATAACTCCTTGTAAAGCCTTGCAGAATGTTATGACCGAAGAAGCATGGTCAAGCAGAACCCCTGATGTAACTGACTTTCAGATTCTTTGTTGTGTTGCTTTTGCACTAATTCTTGGTAAAAAGAGAAGTAATTTCGATTCAAAAAGCAAAACATGTATGTTGGTTGTGTTATCAGTCTGGAGTGCACCCTGATTGAAGGCATGCAAGCACACCCTCACTCCAGCTGATTCAATTTGAACTTCTTAGAGTGTGGGTGACTCTTTGATGAGAAGAACCTCCAAAGAGGGCTAGTTCATTTTAGATTTTTCAATAAATTTGACTACTGCGATTTTTGGATGGAAAAAGGGAAGGAAAAACTGAAAAAAAAATCCTATCTAATGGGGTGATGCACCTGAATTGTTCAAATCCTCTGAAGTTATTGAAATTAATGCACATATATAATCAAATAAAATCTATAATTTTGTCCTTAACCATAAATATTTCAGATGAAGGGTTCCAAACCTCTTCAAATGCCCTGCAAAAGGTTGAGATAGAGAAAGATAGGTGAGGAAGGGACCTGCAAAAGGAGAAAAATCTCACTTATACGCTAATGCACAATCAAATACACACTATTCTTCTTTTCAAACTCAAATTCAGAACAGAAACTTCTTTATTGATCATTGGTCCAGCGTACAATTTCTTTTCTTCCAACTTCAGGGATCCTCCAAAATGGCTTGATTAAACCAATAAATAAGCTTTTCATAACCTAAAATAGCCTTAAGTAGAGTTCTAAAATGGGAAAGGGTTAGTCTTGGTTAATTAACTCAGGACTTAACACCTTTTACAATCTTTAGAACATTTAATAAAATCTTTTCCTTTTACAAAATTTGCATGCCTTTCCAAACTTTGGCATAGAAGTATGGTGGTGGGGCCAAGTTTGAAAGGTTAATTTTTTAAAATAAACAATACACTCTCCAAAAATCTTCAAACATGCATGAATCCAAGGTTGGCGTAGAAGTGTGGATGGTGGGCCCATTGACAGCCAAACTTATCCTTTGCATGGAATACTACGCCAAATCTCTGAATAAAGGACTCCATTTGATTTGTTTGAAAGTTGAGTTGGAAGAAGAGATTATTCCCTTTTGCATGGAAAACAAGTAAGATGTGTAACAAGCTTGTCTAGTCAACTCCAGCTCAAGATCAATCATCCTCCAATGGTCTCCACTTGCATGCAAAGCTATGCCAAATCTTGGACGGAGAACTCCGCTTGAACAACCTGAAACGTTGAAAGCTTTGGATTGCATGAAAACCAAGGAGAAGCGTGATTTCGTCGAACAATCAACTGAAGCTTTGACCAATCCACTATAAATAGCCCTTGCTTGCATGGACAAGGATCTTGATAAGCGAGAAATATATTTAAATTGAATTCTTTGTTTATATCCCGACCTTTTGCTCTCGGTTCTTATGTTTCTGTGCATGCATTTCTTCAGACCATTTGCTTGTTTGTGGCTTTTTTGTGTCTATTCCCCTTGGTTTGTCTTTCCTTTCGGGCTTTATCATTCTCAGTTTTCCCTCGGTTACTTTCCCACATGAATTTTCCCTTCGTGCTTGGTTATTTTCCCACGGACAAATTGTCCACAAGAATTATTTCGGACTTCTTTTTGAGCTTCCCTCCCTTTTTCGAAGGAATTCCTTCGGACTTTTTGTCTGCAACCATTTGCTTGTGTCTTTTCCTTCTTCCTTAGGACAAAAAGTCCGAAGAAATTGCTTTCTCTTATGCCCATTTGTAAGTGACCTACCCTTCGAAAATCTTGTAGATGAACTTTCCCGAAGGGTAGATACCCTTCAGGTTTCTTGAAAACATCCTTTTTTGAAAATGCCCCTCAGCAAATTGGAAATGCCTTTCAGGGTTTTTGTAAATGTACTTTCCCGAAGGGTACATACCCTTCAAGTTTTTTGTGAATGAACTTTCCTTTTGAAAAGAAGCCCCTCGAAATTTTGAACTGGCCTTTCTTTCGGAAAAATTGGAAAGTGTCCTTTTGAACTTTCCCGAAGGGTACATACCCTTCAGGATTTTGTAAAAGGTCCTCTTCGGAAAATTTGAAAAGTCCTTTGGACTTCTTGAATTTGTCCCTTGAAACATCTGTTTTGAGCTTTCCCAAAGGGTACATACCCTTTGGGATTTTTGTAATGAACCCTCTCGAAGGGCACATACCCTTCGGGTTTCTTGAACTGCACCTTTTCCCTTCGCCGTGCTGCACTTTGTAATTCTTTTGGACTTCTTGCAAAGTCCTTTGAAATCTTTTTTCCCTTGGATAAAAAGTCCGAGGAAATTGTTCCCACTCTTACCCTGAAGAAATTCTAAGAGGAAAACACTTAGTGTAAAGTCCGAAAAAAATAACCTGTACACCTGCTTTTAATCCCTTGTAAGTGAAACTACAGGGCTGTAAGTCTAATCTTAAGGATGGTTGTAGCTTTATTAATTCTTCATTGGCTCTGATCAAGGCATCACATGTTTTATAACCTGATCCTCGTGAATGACCATCACCCTTGGCACACAAAACCTCCTTGAAAACAACTAGAAACCCTTAAAATAACAAAAACCTTCTTGACTGGGACATCTTATGGCAACTATAAGTTAATGTTTGTAGAGGACTGTAGGTTAATGTTTCCTGTCCCTTTTCAAAACATAAACACACCCTCCATGTGCCCTGTATAGAATCACTTCACCACCATATTATTTAACTATTTATGATTAAACCTTTCAAATTAGAACTGCATACAGAAAAGATTGATATATAGCCCTAAAAAGGACTTGTAGAGTTATCTTTTTGGTGACTAGCTGTATAGGTGCATATGATGAGTAACCCTATATAAGGCCTTTTGAACCCGAATATGCCTTTTTCCATGACACTCCTATCCACCTTACGAATTTATTCCTCCTACAAGCCTGTAGGTTAACTTTATAACTGTATATGACATTTTGAGTTGAAGATATGCTTTTTGAACTTGTAGGTGTATTGCCCTTGCATGGACTGTAGCTTGTCAATGACCTCAAAGAAGGCTTAAAGGTAGATTTGGTCTTCATTCTTCTTAATGGTTGCTTGATCAGTCCATTGGCAAACATGAACCATACGAGAAAATTCACTGCCACCTTAACCTTCATCTCCATGCTTGTCTTTCACCCCATAAATGGGTTGTTCGTGTATTCTCCTCATGATCATAAGCACTTGTCACTAAATCTTGATAAAGGCCTTTCTCACTTGATTGTGTAACATTGTTGTAGGTCCTCATCATGACTGTATTTGATACTTTGACTGCCTACATATCCCTTCATTCATGCCTTTAGACTATAATTCACCAGTTTGACCAGCTGTATAGGGAAATTGACCGTTTTGAGAAAATTTTCGAATAGTAGAGGTAGTAATTTGGCCTTGACAGAGCAAATTACTAACAGGTTGGCTATAGTGAGCAGTCTAAGTTATACAGATTACTAAATGTCTCTACAAACTAAATTTTGGTAAATAAATATGTTATTTTCGATGATAAAATACCATTCTTAGATAATGGTAAAATTATCGATAGTGATGTATGGGTAACTGTTGCTGCTTTTGGAACAATTTTTGGTGTTGAAATCAAACAGGGCTTAGAGCCAGAAACATAGGAGTCAAGTTCCAGGAAGGGATCTAATGAAGAAAGGAGTGATTCTCAGTCTTCACAACAAGATCAGGTGGGACAACATGAAAGATCAAAGTGGTATTAAACCGCACTAAACGATGTTTGAGAGGGTGAATTTCCACAAGCAATGGAAGGAAGATCCACGAGATCTAGAAGACAGGTGGTGCAAAGTGGTGAATAGATAAATTTTTCTCTTACTCCATTTGTTTCATAGATATTTGAACCCAACAAATTTAGAGAGGCCAAAGGGAAGCCTGAATGGGAATCTGCCATGAACATGGAATATAATGTTTTGATGAAAAGCAAGACTTGGATGTTTTCAAAATTGCCTCATGGTAAGAAATCCATTGGATGTAAATGAATTTATTAATTTACATGTAAACCGAATGGTTCTTTGGACAAGTACAAAGCTCATCTTGTCACCAAAGGATATGCATAGGAGGGATAGGCTACAAAAGACTTTTGCCCCTATTGTAAAGATGGTAAAGTTTCAGTTTGTAGTTGCTATTGCTGCTCAAATGGATATTAGTAGTGCCTTCTTGAATGGAGACTTTGAGGAGGAAGTATACATGGTTCAGCCGCAAGGGTCCCTGGACAAGAACATCTAGTTTATAAATTGCTAAAGTCTTTGTATAGCCTTAAGTAGGCTCCTCAAGCCTGGCATTTTAAAATTGATAAATACTTTTAAGATTCTAGTTTTAGAAAAAGTAATTATGAACCCATGTAAAAAAATAGTTAGTGAAGACATTATGGTCCTATTTGTCTATGTTAATGATCTTGCCATCACCAGAAGCAGTGCCAATTTGATTGCACAGGAAAGCTAACATTCATGCTATTTTTGAAATGACAGATTTAGGCCTACTTCAATATTGTTTAGATGTAGAATTTTGGCAATCTAATTATATACTATTTTCGAATCACAAACTAAGCATGCCAAAGCTCTATTAGAACTTTTCATAATGTTTGATTGTAATCCAACAGCTGCACCTATGGAAGTTGGGATAAAACTTTCAACTAACACTGATTCACCACCGGTCAATGAAACAATGTATTGGCAATTGGTAGGTAGTTTGATTTATCTCACTACCACTTGACCAGATTTATATTTTGTAGTAAGTTGTTTTTCTCATTCCATGTGTAGACCACAAGAAGAACATTGACTAAATGCAAAAGGAGTCCTTAGGTATTTCAAAGGGATTATAGAATTTGGCATTCTGTATCAAAAATCTATTGACTTCATGTTAATTGGACATAGTGATTCAGATTGGGCAAGATCAATTGATTCAAGGTCCAAAACACGTTATGTTTTCACTCTTGGTTCAGAGGTCTTTTCTTGGCAAAGCAAGCATCAAACTATAGTTGTCTTATCCTCTAGTAAATTTGAATACAATGCAGTAGTTAGTGCAGGTTGAGAAACTACGTGGATAAAACAATACTAGTTGATCTTCAACTTGACCAAACTGCACCAACTTCATTTTTTTGTGACAACTAGAGTGTTCTCAAGATGGTGAAGAACCCAGTCTATCATCCCAGAACTAAGCATATCGATGTTCATCACCATTACATTTTCCGGTAAGTTTATAATGAAGACCTTTGTCTTTATTATTGCCCTACAACAGAGCAAAGTACTGACATAATGACTAAACCTCTTGGTAAAGAAAGTTTGTAAAGTTTAGAGATAAGCTTGGGGTTTGTATCCAATTTTTCCATTAAGGGAGGGTATTAGATTAATATAATAAGCTAATAATGACTAAACCATGTATTGGTTTAGGCTCGTAGTTATTTGTGCTATCATTAGCCATAGCTAGTTATCTATTCGTGCTTTTAATAGCTTGGAATGTTTATCCAATAAGAATTTGTTCAACGGATATAGGAGTATATCATTTGCTCTGTGGCTATTTAATCAGCCACTATTCTTGTAATCTTTATGGCTTGAATATATTTCTAGCATGTGTGTAACTCAAGAGAAAGTAACATGCAAAGCACTGGGAAGAACACACAAAAAACAAGGAGTAAAAGAATATAATACATATGAGAATAAAAGGAAATCTAACATTTCTTAAGCAGCAGTTACATGACATGTAAATGACAAAAGATCAAAGCATTGCAAAGCATCTCACTAAATTTAAGGATATCAAGAATCAACTTTTTGGCATCAAGAAGAAAGTAAGTCATAAGAACTTTTTTTCAAATTACTCTTGACAACATAACACGGTCCTATCAAGGTCTCATAATCCCATTAACTTCATAGTCAAATGAGATACAAGTTTCAACCTTATTTCCCTTGCAGACTAGCATCACATTCCTACATTACAAGACTAAATCCCTTTTGTTTGCTTTCAACAAATTGTGTAAAAAGTACTCCTTCAAGACATGTTACAAATGACATAAACAAGTTGTTTTAGACAATTTTTAAATCAACACGATAAGTGGAGGCAATATTATCTCACCAAAAGTAGAATTTCAGAATTTTTTTGGCAAAGGAATTGTTAAACATAGAAAGACTATAAGCATATGAATAAATATGAAACACAGTTATAATACACTGACAAGCTAGAGAAATTGAATTAAGAACAAATGGTCCAGAATAAAGAACATAAATATAGACTTGCCTTAGCCTCCTGAGCCAAACAGGTTATAGCAAAAGAACATCTAATCCAGCTGCCAGCCAAGGTTCCAAGAAGATAGGTCGCAAAAAGTTATCCCTAAACTCAAGAGAGATTAATCTTATTTTAGCTAAAAGGTCATTGTGCAAGGAATGTTCCACAACCTAAAGAAAAAGTAGTTATCTCTAAGGAAACAATCAGTTTAAGAAATCTAGAAGGTGTATTCTTATTGCCCCTTTAGGTCCTAATGATTATGATAATTAGTATTTTGATTTTTGTGTATTCCAACATATGACACATAATAGTCACCTTTTCATAAGAGAATAACAATCTTCATGAGGAGACGAAAAAAATAAGAGAATAGAAAAGAAAAACGACCTTCAAATGATAAACAAGTTAGTTGAAAGAGGAGAGGAGAGAGCTCTTTCAATAGAGCTAGGACGCCAAAAGGAGTTACAAACAAACTCCATCATAACCCCACACAACCTTCTTAGGGTGTGTCTCGTGTCACTAAGTCCCATGAGATGAGGGGGAAGTGTGTAACAATCGTTGAAAGAGTTACATGTAACATAGAACTCCAAGATTCCCTTCAAAAGAGACAAAAGAGGTGATACCTCATAGATCCGAAATATGTGAACTAAAAATTCATATAATAAAAAATACATAACTTTGGTATATTTAATATACCCAAATAAAGATTAAGCTCCAACATGTTCCAATTCAAACATTTTGAGTTTTATGAAAAATCCTTGGGTTGAAGTGGCAATCTGCATACCCAAAAAAAGTACTAGTAAGTAAAGTTGTCATGTAGTTTGTGGTGTTTCTATAGAGTCAATTTGTCGTCATAAATCCACCTTCATCCTAATGAAACACTCATCGTAGTTCATTGTTGCCTTTACTGTGTTTGTAATTTCCGGGTTGAACTCCCATGCAATTGTCACGTTGGTCTCATGAGTGAAAGCTGCATCCTACATATGTAACCAAGGTTGCTAATCCGTCATGCATCTTCATGTTAAAGAGATTAAATTGTTTCTTTTGATTCAAATGAGGTTTATCATCACTCATTGTCATCATCATGTGTTCAGGGCAAGACCATTATATAATTTTGAGCTTTATGAGCAAGAGGCTGATTTTTCAAGTGTTGACATTTTGTCAAACACTGTGCATACATGTGACATGGTTTACTATGTTAGAAGCCATCTGGAAAGAAACATAATGCAGATTTTGTGAGTTTCTGATGGAGATGGTGCAGTAAAGAGTGTTTGGGGAAAGAAGAATGTGGTCATGGGTTTTGAAGACAAGAAAATCATCTAAAAACGCCCTTGGAGGGAGACAAAACCCCTTTTCTTTGCTTCTTGTGCAAATATCATCATTGGGAGCGTCCAAAGGAAGGGGATGAGACTGGAAAGAAAGGGGAAAAATGCAGTTTTAAGACAGCAGCAAAGAAAGGCAAAAAAAATCAGTTTCAAGAAGAAATAGAGGCAAAAAAGGTGGACATCCAAGCATTTGAAAGGTTGGAAAATTTGGGGGTCTTTCAAGAGGAGCTACCAAAGGATTTGCAGTGGGTCTTGGTCCCTGATGGTAGACAATAGCTTGGCCTGCAACTCTGAGTATGTATTGTGGAATAGAGCTATGAAAATTGCTCTAAATGTTTGACAAAAATGTTTTTTTCCTGTTTTTTGCTGTGAATATCCAAGAAAAACTAATAGATTGTTGTTTGTGAATAGTAGGGAAGCTTTCATGTAATCAGAGAATAGAATCCATTTTACAAGCCTTTGTGGTGATTGAACATGCTTGTATGCCTTGGGTGTATGCCTTGGGAAGGCATGAAAACTGCATTTTACTTAAAATTTTGGACTTGATTCCAGTTGAGATTTGTATGAGGTTGGGAATGTGTCAAAATAGGTCATGAGAGTCGTTTTGAGTGCTCATACTCCATAGCTCCTCTCATTTCACCCAACTTTAGGTGCCAGGCAGTTTACATTGCTTCCTAGTTAAAAAATAGCCCATTATAAGATGGAATTTTCTAATTCCTTGAAAATGGTCACACAAAAAGGTAGAAACATTGTAGTTCGGACAAATGATACTAGGGGGGGTGGTGGGAGCGGGGTGGCGGCGATCGCCTACTAGAACATGGTTGTCGCTCATTTGGCTTTGTCCTAGACCTACATCATACTTTCATCAATATAAATACATCATAGTTTCATCAATATAAATTATATACATTTGGTAGCCATATGGCATCCTATGCAATAATTGGATACTAATAAATATGTAATTTTGTATTGAGTATTTACTATCATATACAGTTTCATTTTTATGATATCATGGATAATGTTGTGGCTTATTTTGAATCCAAGTTTTTTGTTATTGATTTTGATTTTAACTTTAGATGTGTATTGCTTCACCCCTAAATCTAGACGTATATAGCTACCCACCTAGACCAAGACATACATTGCTTCACCACCTAAACCTAGCAATGATACTCTCAAAATATTGAATCTGTACCTGGTAACCTACACTCACTCAAAATTATTGGGAACCTTACAAACTATCGATTTAGAGCAAGTACACCTATAACTTTTAATGTATTATAATATAAGAATTTACTTCTTGCATATTCTTAAAAATGGTAAAAGGAACAAATGGGTGTTAATTAAAAATGGAACTACCATGTTCACAAAGGCGTAACTGAAAGATATAGATAACTTACTTTTCTCCAACAGCAAAAGCTACCAAGCAAGACATGTTTCGAGTAAAAAAGTAACGGCCACCGGGTTGCACATCCCATTCATCTTGTTCCTTCAATTGTTGGAACCCAGCTTCTAGTAACAATCGCCTTGCTTCAGCTACAAATGTAGAGGAAAAGTGGGGGAAGAGACACTAAAGTAAATAATGCACTTCTCATTCACAGAAAGACCAAATCAAGCTAGTAATAGAAGAAAAATCAACTTTAGAGTACTCAAGGACAGCAATTCTTCATTTGGAAAACATACATCTTATATTTGCTTTATCCAAAAAAAACAATACAAGTGAAACCTTTCAAGAGTATCTCCCACAAAGACAAGAAGAGCTAGAATCTCTAATTTTACACCTACTTGCAAATAGTTAATATCCATTTTAAAAACTTCCATTCTAACTGAAATAGAGAGTGATCTCACTAAAATGTTGATCTATATCCTTTCCAAAGAAAAGAAACTGCAACAAGTTGTAGACGTTTCCAAATTTCTATCCCATGGCCCCTAACATTGCCTCTTCCCAAGAAAAAGGGCTCATAAATAGCTTGTTATATTCTGGTTTAAACTACTGCCAAAAGGTTCTAGCTGTTTTGCACGGCCAAAATAAATGTAAATTATCATAAGTTACAAGCAGCATACGTCAATCCTGTTTTGCTCAATCTCTTCTCAAGTGATAAGCTCCTTTGAAGCAAAAACTCTACTTGAAAGTGCTTCTAATCTTCCAGATACTTTGGCATCTATGCCACTATCGTTCCTCAAGATCTGGAGTCCCCCACTTTTTATTCAGATAAGAAGAAATATGAAACTCATTCCTGACCTTATTGTCAAGACCTTTGGTTGCATAGAAGTAGAAGTTTTTTTTCCAGTAATCCATCTCCCAGTTGTCCTAAATGGACCCTGAAACTTTCATTTGCATTTTAAAAACACTCATGAAGAAAATCCTGCCAAAGCTCTAGGTAACGGGCTTATCTACTCCTAGCAAATTTTGGCTATGATTCAGTGTACTCCAATTTTGCAAATGCTTTGTGCTTTGTCCCATAACTACTTCAACCAAAAGAACCCACTATGTGAAGCACACTTCCTTGCTAGATCAGTAATACTGCAAAATTGTCCTCTAGGTGAGGGAAAGGTCTACTTAAATCTTGCAGGGAAAGGTCTAAGTAAATCTTGCATTTAAGTCCCAAGCATCACACCATCCTTCTGGCAGCATGCTTGCCAAATTCTATTAGGGGATTGTTGATTGACCAAAATGGATATTCATGCCCTACCAAGCACAATCGCAAAGGATTAAACGCACCTGTTATGTGTGCCTATAATGATCATAACTTTGACCAATCTCCCATAAGGCATTACCATATACAGCTCGCAACCATCCTTTTTTGAATAGTACTTCTCCTTGTGCTCTAAGGCCAATATAGTAAAGGCCTCCTCAATCTTTGTGCGGATTGGAAACCTCGCACGCTACTAAGTGAATCCCTCTCATGCTGCCTTGTTCCCCCCATAGGAATTGGTTTAAAATTGATTCCATTTTTTTGAATCTGAACTTGGAAAGGCAACAGCATGCACAGTAAAACATATGGCCTGCTGCCAATCTCCCATCCACCACTGTTAGTTTCATTGACAAGGAAATGTCTACAAACCAATTTTTAATAGTTTCCTCAATTTTTTCTAACGCCCATCTCTAGGCATCAAAAGAAACATCAATACCAAAGGGAGTAACCGGTCATCTATTAATTTGTACTAGTTTAATAATCTTCCAATAATATTCTAACCAAACGAGTATCATGTCTTGGCCAATAATGATGGTTTTTTGTCTTTTCTTTGCTAACTCTTCTCTAATTGTTGCTTCTACTGACTGTAGGATATGTTCAGAGGTTAGAGCATTGTTGTTTGCAAAATGCGCATTGAGAAGTTGCCTACAGTCTGGTACATAAATCCATTTGATTTGTCCCTAAGGTCTTGCATCTTCCAAAGGATACGCAGGTGCATTTCCTACTAAGACATACAACTAAAACATTAAAGGGCATCCTTGTTGGAAAATTCTTTGCAATTGAATTTTCTGTAAGAGGCTAACATTGACACCAGCGCTCACTGATGCTTGCAAGAAAAAAGTAAAGAGTGATGTGAGTTGGAATATCTGCTACCATTACATCTTCAGTCCTAGCTCTCATCTCAGATCTAATATCCGTACGCATGCCTATCCCCTAACTTAAGTCATGGATGGCAAATGTAATCCCAGCAGGCTAATACTTAGTTTCCACCTTGAGGACCTAGGAAAAGGACATATGGACATTCTATACATTTCTATGGTCTAAACATCTATAATAAGAAAAACGAAGTCCGATTTGGACTTGTAATTTCATTGTTTTCTAATGCTATAACAAAATATCTAGGACAGTGATATTTGGATGTTAAAAAATTCACGGATGTATATTCTTGGCCGAAAGCCATGCATTTAATTTTGTCGGTGAACGCATTGGTAACTTCCATGCCAACAGTACATCCACTTATAGATAATCATAAAACCAAAAACACAATCATTAAGACAAACCAAAATGGCGACACAATTGCATGGCTATTTAAAAAACAAATTAATATCATCGCATGAGAGTTGAATAACCCATTTCAGATGCAATTAATCATCAAACAAACAGTTGCAAGGGTTCACGAAAAGATTATAAACATATCAAGGGCATTACCAATTTACCATGTCATGAGTTGATGTCCCATGAGGTAAAGCAAACTTTAAAAGATAGATAAAAGTTCAAAACTAAAACCAAGGCTAGGTTTAGATTCCAGACTCCTAAATATATAAAATGCAAAAAAAGGAGAAGCCTAAAATGGGATCATTTGATTAGGATGAGCCTTTGTTTGTAGAACTTTACAAACTCCTAAAGAAGTGTTAGCACGTTTTAGTATCCTCTTGTTTCTCTCACTCATAGTAACTAGTATAGATATCTTAAATACATTTATCTAAAAACGCCGAGAGATATCAATCTCAAGTTGCCTATACTGGATTTGTCACATACTAGATTTATTAATGACTCCATTACCTTCTCCATAAATTTTATGGTGACAAGTGATAGATGCCCTCAATCTATTTGCACCAGTATGTCCGGCTCGAAAAGAACTTTCAAGGAAAAAAAGGGGCTCCAAACTGCATCGTATGCCCAAGATATTACGATTATCCATTGACTTCTCCAAGTAAAAACTTTCTATATGATAGTCAAAATTCAAATGGACGTCAAATTTAAGGTTGAAACTACCCTAGGACAGTCAAATGGGCGTCAAATTCAGAGTTGGACATTAATTGTTAACATTTCATGGACATTATATTCGTCCATCACCACCCCCAGCTGTCATTGTAGAAAGCCTATCGGCATAATAAAATAGCCTTCATGTGCATACTTCAATTGTGCAAATATAATTTTTGGTGTGTGTGGTCTCATAGTGTAGTTGTGTTACATCCGTTATCAATGCTTTCATGGTTACATTAGATACAAATTTAGAAAACAGCAGTTGATTGGTAGTAAGTTATATATGTAATGTCCCCTTTTTCAAGATTAAAATAATATTGTTAATAAAATAAAAAGTATTTCTAAATACTTAAAGTAAAATAATAATATTCTAATTTGCTTATGACTTAAGAAGGGGACCTTTTAAGGGTCATGAGCTAGTTAGTCCTTAAGTGAATTATAAGAAAAATGTGCTTTTAAATATTTAATTTTCCCTCTCAAGTGGCGCGCCCACTTTGGGAAAGATATTTGGAGGGAAAAGGATATAAAAAGGGAAAGGAGGTACATTGCAATGGCATGTTATGTTGATAAATTGAACTCATAGTTTACGCATGCTTGCTTGAACATTTAGCTCGGGGAAGGAAAGCCCTCCTTGTTATAGGTTGAGGAACGAAAACTCTTCAATCTTTTGAGGATTCTCCATCCAGGGGTTTCTATTGGGCTTCAACAGATAATAGATTCTGGGATTTTCAGCAAGGGTTTCATAAGGGAAGGGCTGTTGGGGCTGTTAGGACACTTTCAGGTCTCTTCCAAGGGTGGCGACCACTACCTAGGAGAAGTTTGCAGGGTTTTGAGGCACGGCAACTCATTCTTCATCAGTATTTGGGTTCTTTGGATTTTTAGAGGCTGTTTGCACTTTTCAGTTTTGTATTTGGGCTTCGGAATCGTCATTTCCAGCCATTTTTGCAAGTTGTACTTCTGTCGTCATAAATAAATTCCAGCTGTTTGGAAAAGCTTCAAAAAATATAAATTTTTGATCTTCTTGCATCTTGCATTGGTTCCAAATATTTTATAAAATATTTCCAAGGGTTTCTACATCTATTTTCAGTTGTTTGTGTGTTTGCTGCCCTGATATATATATAATTTCAGATTGCTGTTAGGGTTTGAAATAAAATTAGAATTTTGTATTTTGGGTAAGGGTTTGTACGAAAACCCTAGTTGTTCTAATTCTGCCCCATAAGGGACATTACAATATATGTGTCAATGTGTAGAGATAAAGGAATGTTATAATAACAAAGTCAAAGAAAATCTAGGAATCAGATGCACTGTCTAAGCTCCCTAAAATTGACAAGTTAGTCAGTTGTCTGGTGTCAATTCCTTAAACTAAGGCATCAGAGGTCATCCTAGCACCCACTTCCTTTAATTCAAGAAGTCAACCAATGGCATATTACATAGTTTGTAGACTTAGGACAGGATCAATGCCCAAACCCAAAGTAAAGATCAAACAATAATGGAAGTACAAACGATTGACTTTTATCAAATGCAACCTACAAGCCTATGGAAAATATTTTGATGATTAGCTAAGAAAAAAAGGAAAGCAAATAAAGAGACTAGGATCCAAGGGAACTAGCCTCAAAATGTTGAGGGACAGACCTGTCTGAAGACCCAACGTTATCAATGCAGATGGAGGAATGTATTAGATTGCACATTAAAACTTAATTGTTTTTACCATTAAAGATATAAATTTGCTCAAGGGGTGAGTAATTGAAGTAAGATTGAAAGAAAAGCAACGTAAAAAATAACAAATGACAATGTGTTAACTCATTTTTGTTACAAGGAAATAAAATACACAATGTACTTTTTGAGTGGGCTTGATCGTGAAGGCATGTCCACTCTATAGAGGAGGTCAATTGTTTGAACCCAACGGGGGGTAGGGTTGTACACCTTGTTGAACAATATATAAGGTAAATTGAAAAATAATCCCCTTGTGGCGTCCACAAGGAAGGTCTCATACACTAAATTGGCATCTCGCTTGGAAGTAACCTTAAAAACTACCTCTACCTTTACCTTTACCTTTATATGGGTCTCTGAGCAGTCTTAGATGAACATGGAAACAGAATAGAAGTCGCTTGAAGCATGATACTTTACAGGTGCCAATACATGTAAGGAATCCCTGTACTCCAATGCTAAGGAGATTAGGATGATAGGCATGTTCATCAAGGGATGTATAAAGAGATCCATGTGCATGTGAGCAAGCCGTATTTGTCAGAGCTTTAGGGCAAGTTGTGGAGCATTAAGAATAGATCTTAGTTCTTTGGAATTTCTCCCTTTGTCATGTGTAACCATGTTGCATATATATATATATATAGTTGTATATCTATCTAAGAAGACAAGAATTAGTTCAATCCAAAAATCTGAGAAGCCATCAAAATAGATTTGAAGCTCAAAATTGACACATTTGCAAAGTGTATGCAATGGGAAATACAACAGATCTACAAATCAATCATAGCTCAGAGAAGATAGATCCTACTTATAGTTTTGACTGGATACATTAGATAATCAAAGTCATGACCAATATGGATCCACTAGACCTAGCCAAGGGATCTCTTACCACAATAATATCACTAAGGAGGGTTCCAAAGCCTCCAGTCAAACAAGAGTACGCAATAACCCTAACTAGGTCCTATGTTTTTATATTCACTAAATTAATAACAAATAAAGCAATATCTAATCTAGTGCTCACCAAAGCTTATGGCATAAAGTGGGGGGGCAGGGGGTAATAAACACTAAAAGTAAACATGCATAGAAGACATACGTCAATGTATACAAGATCCTAATGTATGGAAGAGAAGTACAAATGCATATTTATCTACTTTTACAAAAGAGGAACAAAGTTAGGAATACTTACCTTCAAAGACAAACACGTCAAGCCTCAATCTCTCTCTTGGCCAAGGTGTTTCACAAGACGTTGTGGTATGTACGGATGACAAGGATAAATCAGCTCTAAGCTACACAACCTATCAATGCATCCAAAAGACTTCTCCACAAAACAAGATCCGTATCTCCAAAGAAAGTATGAAACCCTAAGCTTGCTCCTCAAGTAGAATGGTGGAAAAGCAAATACGCAATATATCTTTCTTCTTCTCTTTATGATAAATGATGGAAATGAATATGTTTATATAGACGGATCTAACCCTAAACTTTTTCGAAAATTTAGGCCAACAAGGTCGACCTAGTATTGAAATTGGCAAAAAACTAACTAGGTTATGAACTATGTCGACCATGGCCGACCTCGTTCTTGGTAAGCTTTGTAAATAACAATACAAGGTCGATGTGGCCGACTTAGTCATGTAAACTGCCAAAAAGAGGTTTAGGTTAGGGAAAAGGTTAATGAAGATGGTAAATTACTAAAAGATGATGCAAAATAGGAGGCAAAGCTTAGGGGAATGTTTTTAGGAGACAAGTGTGTAGATAGCAAGTGGAAAAAAAGGACAACAATCTTGCAAAGCACCAATGGTCTGCCCACCCTTTTTCTGATGCACCCCTTAAGACGTGCACTCAGAGAAATTGAGATTCGACGGGTTCCTGCAAGATAAAAATATTATGTGTATACATATGCCTCAATCGAAGCTCATCACGTGTCACGTGAGTGTAACAGGGGATGGTACTTCGAGAAAGAACATAGAAACACACAAAACCGAGATAACTAAAAATGGCATACGAAAAGTAATGCTAAAATGAAATGAGAATGACTAAAAATACCATATAAATACCTTACCTTTTCGCTAAATGATTGTATGCAAACATCCTATTCTTGATCGTGGAGGGTGCAGTACCTGCATTTGAGAAACCCTAGGGATACAAGACTAACAATAGAAGCAATGTGTGTGTGCGTAGGATGGTTAAAGTAGCAATGAGGTACTTAGAAAAATTGGCAAATTAGGATTGTTAAGGCAAGTTTAGAACCAAAAGATCATGTAAATGACAAAATGATGACAAATGAAGGACAAATTATTGTAGAACAAACTAAATTACATTGGAAAGAATGTAAAACATAAATGGAAAAAGGGAATGTAGAACATACTAAATCACGTTGAGAAGCATGTAAAACATAAATGGCAAAAAGGAATGTCGAACATATAGTTAGCAAATGAAGAAATGAATGTGAAAGCACTGGATGTCTTCATTTGTGCATTGATCTTTATTTATGCAATCCAAAAATGGTTACAAGCAAATGGTTATAGAAGTTATGGAGGTTACCTGTTTAATCCTTAACTAATTTTAGTTAAGCCTAATTACATTATTTAACACCCCTTCTTAATGACTAAACTAGAGACAACTCCAAGTTTATCTCAAAACTTTACAAAAGGAATAGAACCAAGAGGTTTAGTCATTAGATCTATAGGTTGCTCTATAAAAACAAAAAAGTGAAAAGAAATGTCACTAGAATCAACCAACTATCGAATGTAGTGATGATGTATCTCAATGTGTTTCGTGCGAGCATGAAAAACAGGATTATTTACTAACTTCAATACACTTTGATTATCACAAAATAGTGGAGTAGGTGTATATGAAGGAAGTTGCCAATCAGCAAGAATCTGGGATATCCAAACTGCTTCACAACTGGCACTGACTGTTGCTTTGTATTCTACTTCAGTGGAAGAAAGAGCAACAGTATGTTGAATGCTTGCTCTGCCATGAAACAACTCCTGAACCACAAGAAAACATATACCCTATGGTAGATTTCCGAGTATCAACTGATCCTCCCCAATCAGAGTCTATATAACCAATCAATCTAAAATATATTGTCCTCTGATAGAAAATGCCAAAATCAAAAGTACCTTTGACATATCGCAAAACATGTTTTGCTACTGTCCAGTGAACTAGTAAATCTGATCGAGTGGTGGTAAGATATATCAAGCTGCCCACCAACTGTCTATTTAATAATTAATTGACCAGTGATGAATCATCATGAGCTGACAATTTCAGCCCTACCTCCATAGGTGTAGAAGCAAAATTATATTCTATCATTCCAAACTTCTTCAAAAAAGTAGTGGCATACTTGACCTGAACAATGAAAATGGAGTGGTCATGTTGCCAGAATTCTACACCCGAAACAATAGTGTAGGAGGCCTAAATCAGTCATATCAAAAGCAATGCACAAATTTGATTTTACTATCTGAATCGTTGTGTCTCCACTACCTGTGATGGCAAGGTCATCAACATACACAATGAGTATCACAATGTCATCATCAGTGATTTTGATATAGAGATTTGGATCAGATGGACTCCGTCTAAATCCAGAATCTCGTAGATGTTGATCAATCTTGATGTACCAGGCTCGAGGAGCCTGCTTTAGCCCATACAAAGACTTCACCAACTTGCAAACCAAATGATCATGACCAGGTTCCTAAAAACCTTCAGGTTGCACCATGTATACTTCTTCATCCAAATCGCCATTAAGGAAAGCACTTTTGACATCCATTTGAAATACTTTACAACCAAACAGAGATGCGATAGAAAGAAGTAACTGAAATGTGACCATTTTGGCAGTAGGAGCAAAAATCTCCTCGTAGTCTATTCCCTCCTATTGTGAAAATCCTTTCGCAACAAGACGGGCTTTGTACTTGGCCAAAGTACCATTAGCCTTGCATTTGACTTTGTAAACCCATTTGCAACCAATGGGTTGCTTCCCTAGAGGTAAATCTATCAATGTCCAAGTATTGTTTCTTATCAAGGCATCATATTCCGATTGCATCGCTTTCTCCCACTCAGATTTTCCTTGTGCATCATAATATCGTTGAGGCTCTGAAGTACTGAAAAGATCAGAAGCAAGATCAAAATACATAAGCTCCTCATCATCAGTTGAATCCACAACTAACTTTCCTAGTTATCAAGATCGTGTATGAGACTGAGGAAGATCCCCCTCTCGCACACCCTGTAGAGTGGTGTAATACCACTTGGGTCTCTTCTAGACCAATGATTCCTATACCTGTTGATCATCAAATGGAATGGTCGACTCAGGCCAACGACGTTGATACACTAACGGAGTGTTAGTTGTAGATTGTTACACTGAAGACTGCGAGGGTGTCTCCAAAACATGTGATTCATCTTTCAGAGAAAGTACAATGCTAGAAACCTCTAAATTATCAGAGACAGCTTGCTAATTACAAACAAAAAATGATTTTGTTTCTTTTACATCAACATCCCGACTAATGATGATCTTGTTAGTAGAAACATCTATTAGTCTATATGCCTTGGATTAAGTACTATAACCAGCAAAGAAATATCATGCACATTTAGAATCTAGTTTACTCCTCTGTTTCTTAGGAATGAGAGCATATGTAGCAGAACCAAAAACACAAAAATGTGTTACCTTTGGTTTGATGTTGGACCAGGGTTCTTCCATAATGTTCTCCAAAGCCTTGCAAGGACTTCTATTGAGTATGTGAACTGTTGTGTTTACTGCTTCTCCCTAGAATTTATATGACACACCTCTGCTATGCATCATGGATCGAGCCATCTCCATGATTGTGCAATTCCACCTTTCAACCACTCCATTTTGCTGAGGAGTGTATGGGGTTGTTAGCTACCGATGAATTCCTTCCTTGCTGCAAGAGTTATGAAATTGCTTTGAAGTGAATTCTCCCCCAATTATCGGATCTTAAGGCTTTGATCCACCAACTTGTCTCATTTTCTACCAATGCTTTGAATTTTACAAACTCAGCAAAACAGTCAAACTTATTTTTCAAGTAGACCCACATTTTTCTAGAAAAATCATCTACGAACAACAAGAAATACCTTGCACCAAGAATGGTAGATGACTTCCAAGATGGTTCACATAGATTTGCATGAACAAGATCAAGGAGCCCCTTTGCTCTCCAGGCACCTTAAGTGGGAAAAGGCTTTTGCTTCTGTTTTCCAACCAAACACCCTGCACATATTTCTCACTTCCCCTGGATAATAGGCAATCCAAGAACCATATTTGATTTTTGGAGTTTGGCCAAATACTGAAATTTGAGATGTCCAAATCTCTCATGCCATACAACACTGGTATTATCCTCCACAATTAATGCATTCAAACTGACAATGGTATGATCAACAAGTCTATACAATCCATTTTTCCCTACGTTGCAGAGGTACGCCCTCCCTCCCAGCGCCTCCTGTTCGAAAGATGCCTCCGGCAAGGGGACATCCCGAGTACTCCCGGAGGCATCCGTGACCGTGCGTTCCCAAGACGTCTCCGGGCGTGCCTGAGGGATTCCGACAGAAAAATGGCAAAAAGTTTAAAAAGAAAAACTCAGAAAACCCTTTAAAAAAAAAACCCTAAAATATAAGCTTACATTTAGATATGGACATCTAGTTTCTTATACTTTAAGTTATATTTTATTTATATACTTTCAGGATGTTTGAGAGGGGTTTCGGACCGCTAGGAGCTATAATGCAAATTCTATGTTTTCGAGGATCCTATCATATTTCAGAGTTAGTCAAATTCCAGGGTTTCAGGGTTTAATATTTTAGGGTTTAAAGATTTCAAGGAGACATCATAGGAGGTATGAAGGCTGCATGAAGGGATGTATGTGTGATAGAATAGTATGAGAATATCTCTCGCAAAGTGCCACAAGCCGATCCCACCCCATTCCCTGTGCACCCCTTAAGGCATGCACTCATGAGATTCAATGAACCGATGAGCCCTTGTGAGAGAAAGTGTCAATAAATGAGAAAGTTGAAAAATAATGGGAGTGGCATTCATGATTTTGTGGGCAATCGAGATGATTTATTCTAGATTTGAATGTACATCTCGTCTTTGAAGTAATGAATGAATGAATATTATATATTTTTAAGTGTCTTATCATTTATAGACAAATATTTTCATACTATGTAGTTTCCAGTGTTTTACTAAAAAAAATGAGTAATATACTATATATATATATATATATATATATATATATATATATATATATATATATATATATATATACAGACGTACCCACGACATATCCAAACCAAGGTTTTTGAAAAATGATGTACCCGCATACCCAAGACGTCCCTGTATCCGTCCCCGTACCCGTACCCAAACAACATAGATTTTGTCCAATGCCTAGGGCTATGACTATCATTTTTGATATCAAACACAATACATTTCTTCCCTAAGAAATTGACTATAATGTGAGGGTTTTCAGTTAACAGATTGATTGACAGAAGATTTTTGTTTATCTTAGGCACGTACCTAACATTCTTGACTATGAACTTTGCAGCATTATTCAATACAATGCGTATATCTCATATCCCTTTTACAACACGTGATCTACCATCACCCAAGGAAACTGAATCTGAAAAACCTTCTTTTGTAGTGAAATTTACATACCAGTTTTTTCGACATGTAAAATGTCGTGATGCACCAGATTAAAAAACTAATAACTGGTAGTCCTCTCATCAAAACATGATGCCATGAGAGCATATTCCTCCTCAAATTCAGCTTCAACTACTACCACATTTGCATGCCCTTTTGCCTTGTGTTAGATCATATTGTCGTTTTTTGTATTTTTTCTTAATGACCAAATTTTTGACAGTAATAACATTTTACCTTGAATTTTAATGAAGATGAAGACATATATGAATGTTTCATTCCCTTTGGACTGGATAGCAAACGCACTTTCCGATTGGCCAGAACTGGACTCACTGAAGTGAGAGTGTTACTCTCTATCATCAGGGGCAAAGCTTCCATAAACGATTTACGAAAGTGTCAAGCTGTTCAAAACAAGAGCCATCATATCATCGTCATCCACCTTTTTGTTGATAGCTGACAATTGGTCACGGAGATCTTTCATCCATAATAAGTGCTCTGACAGAGACCCACCTTCTGACATTTTTGTGAAAAATAGCAGATTTTTCCAATAAAGTACTCGACTCTTTTTCAAAGTTTGGTACTTGTTCTTGAGACTAGTCCATTGTGCACTTCTTTGTGGAGCATTGCAAACCTCCGGAATCATGTCATCTAACAAAGAAAGTTTCAATAATAGGAAGGGCTTCTTTATGGCATTTGTCATAATCGACAAAATTTGTTGCCTGTCGATGTTTCGTGTCAAGGATTATTTTGTCACAATCACAGAATTTCGCAATCGTCAAAATTTTATGACTCCATACATTATAATTTTGCCTAGTTAATTTTTGGGCCTCAAGAAAGGAGAGATTTTGAATATTAGCCATTTTTCACTCCGAAAAATAATGTGTAACCAATAAAATAAATTTCGCAAAAATTGAACTATATATATATATATATATATAGTTCACAAAAATTGAACTCTATATATATATATATATATATATATATATATATATATATATATATATATTTATTTATATTGCTTATTTTTGGAAAAAAAATATTTTAAAAAAATCCAAAAATTGTTAAAAACTCACAGGAATTTTTATGCCTCGTGACTGTAAACTAGTGCCTGCCCTTCTCGATGATTTTTGAGCCCTCCTTCGTGATGATTTTCAAGCCCACCTTTCCACGACTTTGCAGCGTCGTTTTTCTTCCCAACGTCAAGCCAAAAAACAAAAAACCTTCGACAATCTCCTTCCTGCGATACTTGTTGGAATTTTCGTGAGA
Organism: Torreya grandis; assembly: GCA_037957365.1. NCBI lineage: Eukaryota > Viridiplantae > Streptophyta > Pinopsida > Cupressales > Taxaceae > Torreya > Torreya grandis. Next base: position 3,610,854 of record JARHVA010000138.1, read on the forward strand.
AGTTTCGTGCTCTTGACTGTGTTTTTCGTAACGTTTTGTGTCCCAATCCCCAGCCACGACTGCAAACCCTTGCAAACTGCATTGGGTTTTGTTCCCACGTCCACATCCCCTTGCTGATGTTGTGTCCTCGCGAACCTTCCGCGATTTGTCTACATCTACAACTCGCGATTCTTCTTCCACGGCTTCCACGATTTTGTCTATTGTCTTTCACGAGATTGTGTCTTTCCACGACTATTCAAAACAACACAAGATTTGTCCATGAACTTGCCTTCCGCATCCGTGCCCTTCTGACTATTTTTTTCTTCCATGAATTTCCACGACCTCTGCAAACTTGTCAATGATTTTCTCTTCTTCCTCCCGTTCGTATCCTAACACCAAGGTTTTCTCAAACGACAAATCACTCGTACCGTCTATTGGCTTCCTTGAGTGGTGGATCTGATACCACTACTAGCAAATGAAGAGATGAATGTGAAAGCATTGGATGTCTTAATCTATGCATTGATCTTTATTTATGCAATCCAAAAATGGTTACAGCAATTATGGAGGTTACCTATTTAGTCCTTAACTAATTTTAGTTAAGCCTATTTACATTATTTAACACATTAAACACATGAATGACAAATAAAATATCAATGAAAGAAAACTTTAACAAAGATATGTAAGTGACAAGTAACCCCATGTAAAATAAGCATGTCAAATCAAACTTAAAGAAATCACAAATGACTGAAAATGAATCTTAAATCAAGATGTAATACAAGTATGTCAAAAGAAAGCATAAATAAATGAAAATGAAATGTAAGTCAAGATGTAAGACAAACATGAAGTCATACATAAAGAGAAACATATAAGAATGTAAAATGTCATGTGTACGATAAGTGAAGTCCACAAAAATAAAAAAAGAACATGATAAATAGATGAAAATCAAAATCTCTAAAGGATGAAAACTCAAACTTAGTGCTTGTTCTAAGATACAATGTAAGAAAACACAACCACCTAATGACATGACTAGGATGATAATGAGATGGTGTGGTAAATAAATGGTCTAAGAGTGTTTGTAAGGAATGTTTGGTCATATCCAAAGTCTTACAATGCAACTCACAAACTATAAACCAAGAGGCGTAATAATGTAGATGTGATCAGCTAAAAGCAATCTCCAACAAGGGGAATATAAAAAAAATATGATGTAAATAAGGAATGTGAGGCACCACATGGGTGTTGTGAACATTCTTAGCAAGAATGAGACACACTAGGCAAGTGAGAAAGGCTAAGAATTATCAACACCAAGGACTTAGGACATTTTAACTAATGAACACAAAGCTTGAGTTAACAAGTGAAGTACATAGATCAACCCATGAAGGCTATATGCATGAAAAGTAAAATGGACTTACCTTCCCACAACGTGTTCCCTATTCCTCAGGACCCCTTACAGAGCCATCGACCTACTGCGAAGATTAGGTACTTACGTGAGAAAGTAGGTGTCACTAGATAGTGGTCTTACAATGCAACTCACAAACTATAAACCAAGAGGCGTAATAATGTAGATGTGATCAGCTAAAAGCAATCTCCAACAAAGGGAATATAAAAAAAAAAATGATGTAAATAAGGAATGTGAGGCACCACATGGGTGTTGTGAACATTCTTAGCAAGAATGAGACACACTAGGCAAGTGAGAAAGGCTAAGAATTATCAACACCAAAGACTTAGGACATTTTAACTAATGAACACAAAGCTTGAGCTAACAAGTACATAGATCACCCCGTGAAAGCTATATGCATGAAAAGTAAAATGGACCTACCTTCCCACAACATATTCTATGTTCCTCAGGACCCCTTTCAAAGTCGATCTACTGCGAAGATTGGGTACTTACGTGAGAAAGTAGGTGTCACTAGATAGTATATGATATAATGGGACCTCCTAACCCAGTCTATTGGCCTACTGCACCGCAATGGACCTTGGCTCTATCTTGAGGCCAACTGTGGAGTTTGTGCTTCGACTAAGGTAAGAGATGTGCCAAATATAGATCACGTCTTTTGGTGTGATATGACTTTTAAGATTGTTTTTGCCTTTGAATCATTGCCTTTTATTTGTATTTTATGATTTGGCTTTTAACTTGTTTTGGCTTTTTCTATTCCTCCTCCATAAGGATTCAGAGAACTAAACATGAGTGAAATAGGTGACAAACACAAGAGAGTTTACACTTGGTCATTAGAGAAAAGGACCTAAAGACCAAGGTGTTTAAAGACTCCTAGACTTGCCCACAAGTGTGCAATCTCAAAATTGACCGATGTGAGCCTCAAATGAAAAGAAATAAAAAAAATATGGGGATCATAAGAGATCCGTCTATGTAATAAGTGATACAATGATGAATATGCTTGTAGCTGATCACAAGGAGGTAAAACAGTGTTATGAAAGGGACGGGGCTATGCTATGATAGTCATGTCACTAGAGAATCCATGCTAACCTACAACGGATCTAGCACAAGCACCAATGAATGTAGTAGCCACCCAAAAAGTGATTTAAAGATGTTTTAATGTAGAAATTTGTAAGGAAGCCTTGATTCTATCCATGGTCTTACACTGCAACTCACAATGAGGTGAATGCTAAATAATGGGGGGCAAATAATCATAAAGCTATTAAGGCATAGAATGACATAAAAAGACAAAAATGAAAGAGATGTATAAAACCAAAATGAAAACAAATGCCAAATGTAATGCGTAAGAAAACCAAAGAACACAAAGGTGACAATGATGCTAGTAAAATGTGACTAAAAGAAGTATAGTGCACAAAAACAAAGAAACATGAGACAAAAAATAACACACAAAATCCATGCTAACATTTGTATCAAAGATGAGCATGTGAAATACAAGCCTATGTGTCTCGAAATATTTCTTGAAGTTGAATTTGTTTGTTATTGTGCATTGTAGAATAAGAGTGGACATCGTAAAATGCTCCAATGGGTGAGTGGATGTAGAGATGGGCATCGCAAGATGCCCCAAAGTCTAAAAGGACATGTGGATGGGCATCGCAAGATGCCCCAACATGTGGGGTGGAGTGAGGTAACATTGAACCATTAAAATGATTTGCATTGGGTTGGTAGGTGCATTTGAAGATAGGAAAATGTGTTGGTTTGTTAGATTTTAGGGATGTTGAATGTGACATAGGTTATGTAGGAGAGGTATGAAGAGGTAAAGGAGGTAAAGGAGGACCATGTATGATTTACTTTGGAGTAGGCATTTGAATTAGGTACTCCTTTGGTTCATGTAACCTAAGAGGTTGATGTTCAATGGATGCAACGATATGTTTAAAGTTGTTCATGTTAGCTATCCTTATTGGTGTAGGAAGAAGGATCAACTGTGGTTTGAACAACATTAATGGATGAGATGTAGGTATGGGATAATTGTTGTTCATTAGGTAGTTGATGTTGATGTGATTGTGGTTCTTTCGATAGAATTTGAGAAGCTTGAAGATAGTCTTGATAACGTTGTTTTGTGAGAACATCAAGATTGAAATGTGGACCAAGCAAGAAGAAATCAGTGAAGATCATGACAAGATTCATGAGAATGACGTACTGTAGCATGCCACCAACAACACTTATCAGGATTGTACAATTTTGGAGGAGGTTTGGAAGGTTCAAAGCTCATGGGTTTAGAGGGTGGCAATTTCTTCTTAAGTTGTTCTAGACTCAAGGGAGGGTGGGTTGGTTAAAATTGGTTGAATTGGATGCTCCATTTTGAGGTTGGGGAGGCTTGGATGAATCAATTAGGTCCTATGTTTTCATATTTACTAAACTAATAACAAGTAAAGCAATATCTAATTTAGTGCTCACCAAAGCTTGTGGCACAAAGTGGGGGGGATAATAAACACTAAAAGTAAACATGCATAGAAGACATATACTCACGTCAATGTATACAGAATCTTAATGCATAGAAGAGAAGTACAAATGCATATCTATCTACTCTTACAAAGGAGGAATAAAGTTAGGAATACTTATCTTCAAATATGAACACGTCGAGCCTCAATCTCTCATTTGGCCAAGGTGTTTTGCAAGAAGTTGTTGTGGTATATAAGGATGACAAGGACAAATCAGCTCTAGGCTACACAACCTATCAATGCATCCAAAAGACTTTTCCACAATACAAGATCTGTATTTTCAAAGAAAGTATGAAACCCTAAGCTTGTTCATCAAAAAAAATGGTGGATAAGCAAATGTGCAATATATATTTCTTCTTCTTCTCTTCATGATAAATGATGGAAATGAATGTGTTTATATAGGCGGATCTAACCCTAAACCTTTTCGAAAATTTAGGCCGACCCAATCAACCTAGTATTGAAATTGGCAAAAAATTAACTAGGTTACGAACTATGTCGGCCATGGCCGACCTAGTTCCTAATAAGCTTTGTAAATAACAATACAAGGTCGATGTGGCTGACTTAGTAATGTAAACTACCAAAAAAGGGTTTAGATTAGGGAAAGAGCTAATGAAGATGATAAATTAGTAGATGAAGGTGTAAAATAGTAGGCAAAGCTTAGGGGAATGTTTTTAGGAGACAAGGTGTGCAGATAGCAAGTGGCAAAAATGGACAACAATCCTACAAAGCACCAATGGTCTGCCCACCTCTTTCCCAGTGCACCTTTTAAAGCATGCACTCAGTGAGATTGAGACTCGAGAGATTCTTACAAGATTGAAAGCATTAGTAATTGATAAAGGTTGAAAATATTATGTGTATACACAAAGAAGATTGTTATGAAAATGATTTAACTATCTTAATATTTGTACATATAAGAGATGCCATTATATGGAATTGTGATAGGCAATAAAGAATAAGATGAAAATAAATGAATTCTTACTTGTATTTCATTAATGAATATCGCACATTTATAGTTAAAGGTGGCAATACCACCAATAATGATATCTGATGATCCCAATGATCATTTATGATAATCCCTATGCTAACTAAATGCATGTCAATGTTGACAATCCCTAGCTAATGCATGACAAGAAGTATCATTGGCATTGAATAATTATCTTTGTTATTATGCTCACATTTTATTACTGAAGAATATTTCCTTGTCATTCATATCAAGACCAACACAAGAAGTTGAGGTTTGGCATAAGGATTTACATAAACATTGATACCATGTTGAGGCTGGTATGGGTTAATGTTGTAAAGTCGCACAATCCATAGTAGTGGTGTTGAATTGCAAAGTTTAAGTTTCTGCGAAAATTCACCTATGGTAAGATAATATGAGGAAGGGTGCATTGATACGGAAGTGCACAAGGTTGCAAGTGTAAATTCTGTTGCATAGGTGGAATGCAAAGAGTAAAATATTGTGAAGCACTGCAAATTGCAAGCACAGGAGCAAGGAAAACGTAATAGCTTATCAGTTTCCACAATGTACCATTTTGGCTCTTCCACACAAACAAAAGATTTCCAATCTGTGGACAAAACAAAAATATATAACACTACGGCTTGGTGAAGAAGATAACTCTAAAGACCATGTACTCCAAAAAAGAGGAAGGCTAAAGCTCCTCAAAAAAATATGGGAAATCCAATGCACTGAAGCAAAGTTGTAATGGCATGGTGCAAATGAACAAGCAAAAAGGCATCAACATGAAAGATCAGAATTTGGTAAAGTCTAAAATAACTGATGTTTTGGCACTAAGTGGAGTTTGGTGCCAAAAAAAACATGGATGACCTCAGTTTAAGAAATGGGAGTTTCATATCAGATGAAGTCAAGTGCAATAAGTGGCGGTGCTGATGTTGCATTGCCACAATGGCCTTGACTTGAGCTTGGAAGAATCATCATCGGTGCCAATGTTGAATTCAGCATTAGCACTGAGAATGGCACAGCTGATTTTGGCACTAAGATAGGCATTAGAGCTAGCACTACTTAAAGATGTATGTTTTGGCACTAATTTGGCAATGTTCAGGACTTACAATGGTCTACGAAAAGGCTGATGCAATGATGCATGACATAGAGGCCAATTTGTCAACTCTACAGAAATCATAAAGTATTTGGCAAAGTTTTCAAATTTGAGTAACACCATAGTGAGGATTGACTTCATACTCAATTCACAAATAGGTCTTGGCAAAGACAACAAGATATGAAATCTGTTAGTTTTTTAAAAAACTTGCAAGTTTGTAATGTCCCCAACTTGGGGCAAATCTGAAAACACAGGTTTTGCAAGCAAACCCTATCAATCTGAAATAAATTACTGAAAATTGCAGCAACCCCTAAATTGGCTGGAAATACACTCCAAACTGAAAATAATAATCAGCAAACCCCAGTTCCACAATATGCCTTATTCCTGAAAATCAATAGCACTTATTGAGCTGCACTATGCTCAAACAATCCAATTTATATTCAGAAAATTGCCAAGAAATTACAGAATATTATTGGCTGTAACAAATGCCTTTCACCCGGAAATATGATGCTGAAAAATGCCTAAATATTATTGATTAATCACACCAAAATTATTATAAATTTATGAGCATGTTTGAGGCCCAAAATGACCTTCAAAACCCTCCTAGGCAAGTCATCCTAGGGGAAGAAATTATAAAAATAGAAAACTCCAAATCGGAGCCCTAGTTTAGGGGTCTTCAACTCCACAAGTGTAGTGCAACCCTAGTCAAAAGGGGTCTTCAACAAAAGGTAGCAGTTGCCACCTTATAAGTGTCACAAAAACCCTAGACATGGCTCCAAACCAAGTCGCCTAGCTCCAAGACCAAGTCAACAACCTTAGCCTCCAAGCCGCCACCCTAGGAGAGGGTTAGACACTTCAATTTTTGAATCTGAAGTACAATTACAGCATTTGAATAATGTTGTCTTAGATGAGGAATGAAAGTTTTCGCCCCCAAACCTTCCTTGGCCTTGAAGGTTTTCATCTTCAAATCCTTGGTCAAGTGTTTCCGTGCTTAAACCTCACAATCAATTATCATAAAATTCATGGTAACCTTTCAAATGATCATCATACCGCCTTTTATACCATATTTTCCCACAAGTTCTCCCTTAAAAGTAAAAGGGGCGCTCCACTTGGAGGGAGGGTTAAGGTGGTTTTTTAAACATCTTTTCCCTTTTTCTCATTAAGGGTTAAGCTAACCCTTACTCAAAAGTTACCTTTTAAGCTATAAAATAAAAAGATATATCAAAAAGGTATCTTTTATAACTTGAAATTAGAACCAATGTTTCCATTTCTTCCCTTAGCCTTAAGGAAGCACCAAAAAATAAGGCCAAGGGCCCTTTTCCATGCTTATGTCCAAAAGGGGGGCATAACAAAGTTGTATCTAGTTGAAATTTGCATGAGAAATCTAACCAAAAAAAACACTTGTTGCAAGGTAGAGATCCTTCTTCCATTTGACAATACCTCTTGGATTGATGAAGGAAGCAACCCAATTCTCTAGAGTTAATCAATCATGTTCCAAGACTCACATCAATAAATTCATTGGGGCATTCATATATGATTAAAAAGTCTTTGGATTACTGCAAACCATATCGTAGTTATTTACGTTAGAGGTTCTTCAAGTTCCATAACACAACCTTCCCGCATAACACTTTGAAAACAAAAACATACAAAATTACATACATGTTACTTGAAACCATATGCTTGAGCCCTGCAATGAATATTCATATTACTTGATAAAAGATCACCTAGTGCAATGTCTACCATACCAAATAAGCTTCTTGAATGGTTTTGCGATGATAACTCTCTATCAACCCGACCATAGCAACAAATATGAATAGGACAATTGGGGGCCGACTACCCACAACCTCGTTACATCACCAACTAAATCTAGGATTCTAAATACACATCACAATGCTTCATGACCCATGAATACAACATTACATTCTTTGGAAAATGTCCATAACGAGGGTGTCGGCACTAAGGGTATTTGCAACAAAGTGTTGGTCCCACTACTCACTAACGTGTACTCTTATTTCAAATTCTAAGACACGTTATCTTAATGGTTCAATACTGTGCACAATATTTATATTGAAGCTCATTCCGAGGCTAACATCTACCCCATCAATTAGTCTTAAGTGTATAGAAAATTGGTATTCGTAAGGGTTACTCAATCATGACCTATCAATGTCGATATGTCGAAAAAAGTTGGATCTGGAAATGGTATTGCTAAAGTAGACACATAAACCACATGTATGGAAGCTACGTTTACACGTGTAGAAGTTGATCCTATTAATTGAGAACTAGATGCACTCCTATTTCTAAAAGTGGCTTCCTCAAAACTATGTCCTCATCATAGAGTGCCATCCTCATGAAGTTAAATATATCCGTGTCTGTAATCAAATCCTCTCACCATTCCTTCGACTTTTACTTGGCCTCAAAATTCTTCTCTCTAAGTCTTTGCAGTCATAATGGTGTCTTAGAGTGTTTCCTTAGTTTCTTTTAGTTCCATCTCCTCACTTGCCTTGGTATTTCCTAGTGACTTCTTTTTCTACTCCGTTCCTTTTCCAAGTTTGCAATCGTTGTCCAAAGCACCTCATATATCAGTCTTCCACATTACTTTTAGAAATTATATTGGATTTGAAACCCATTCAAACCATCTATTGTCAGCCTCAACTCTATTTAGATATTCTTCCAAGCCCTCCAAAGTTTTGTCCTTCAACTTACATGGACTTCCATGTCAAATATGTTGTCTTTGATTCTTACAATCTCTCAACAAAACCTCATGAACTTGCCTCCCCTAGTCCCTTCCTATCCAACGTCTAACTTTGCACACTTGATAATGAATTTCAAAGCTCTTTTTCAACTTGAAGGTATGTGTTTTGCATATAGGAGTGTGTTGATAATTATACCAAAGCTAAAATATCATAAGCTATAGCCAACTCAAAGCATAATAAGAAAAAAATGCAAGGAAATTTGAAATCAATATTTGAAAACCACAATCAGTGCTCTTAATTAAATCAGCTACAAATTAATATTGAGATAAAATGAAGCCTTGTAATTCTTATACTATTTTTGAGTGATGCCATGTATCCAAACAAAAGTTTTGCATTTAAAAGTTAAATGTAAATCATGTTACTGGGCCAAAGTGCAAGAGGAAGTAAATAATTAATATTTGCTAGTGTGATATGAGCACAATTACCACAATGAGAGAGACATAAAGAGAGAGTTGAAATTTTACATATGGTGTACACTTAATTGTATCAAGTATTTATGGAGTACAGTGATATACAAAGAAGCTTCTAGAAAAAATAAATCTTCTAAGAGAAAAAGGGCTTCTAGACAAAGCAAGCTTCTGAGAAAATAAAGATTTACATAAAAAGATGTACAACATTTAATAATATAAAATAGCCCATATGATTAGGTAAAACATATAATGAAGCACACCAGCCCACATGACTATTTAATAAATGCATTAGCCCATGTAGCTACATCCTCTAAATCATATCATTTGTTATCGGAGCCTGTCCATTGCGGCCTTCAAATCTAGTCCTCTCGTTTCCATCTTTTGCCATTGCTAGATCTAACACTCTTAGGCCTCTTCTAATCACATCCTTTGATCTACGATTAAAATAATTGTAGATGTAACAAATAACACACAAGGAGAAGGGAGTGCTTCATGCAGCTCCATTGCAATAAATAAACAGATAAGAAGAGAGAGCTAAGGGGAATGAGAATTTCCAACTACATTCCAAAACATTCAAATTAAGATGGAAACACTAGAGGAGGGAATGAGCGAGGAAATAACACATAGGCTAGTTCATTATTGTCCAATACTAGCATACCTAGTTGATTAGAAGTTGGAAACAACAGCAATTGCAGCATTGTCTTGTTGTCTTTGTGTGATTTACCATTAGATTGATTGACAACTACGTTATTGGATTCTTTAGAAAAAACATTCTAGAACATTCAAGTCAAGATGGAAACATTGGAGTGTTCAATATTTTCACTCAAGTAAATATGGAAAAGTAACTACATAACTACATTTTCTTAAATTAGTAAAAGCTTGTACAATATGAAAACACTCCATTGTTTTTCACTGCTTTCATCCTCAAGCATAAATACACTTAAGGGGGAGTAGTTTGCACACAGGACCGAACGGTCCACCCAAAAACCAATTTCCCAACCACCTATGACTACTTACTTTTATTTAACCAAGTAATTAGTGACAACTATTATAAATAACAAGAAGGGGGTGTCTCACTAAGAGATGCATGGCCCATACAATAACAAACTACCAACTAAAACTCATTTAAATCACATGACCCAACAAACCCCCTTGATCCAAAGGGCTCTAAAAGATGATATGGAGCATATGACTATGTAGTCATCCAATGGTCTCTGTCGCACCTACAAATTGACACTCTGTACGTTCTAGTACAAATCAACCTTTGTCGCTTTGCAAACCCTATGATTCACAGATCATGACATGAATGATGAGCATCATCTTGGACATGCTCATCCCCTCTAACCTTTTTGTACCCCTCAACTACATCAACCCTTGTTTCGGTGACTATTCAGTACCTCTGTATGGCACATTTACCCTGATGCCCAACAACGTTGACCTCACTTTGCTCAACACTACTAGTGTTATCCATCCCTATCAATTGTATAATCACCAACGACTGATCGAAGACAATACAATATCATCCCCTATCAGACGAGAGGTGAGAAGTCCTTGCAACGAAAAACATAACCAAATAACTCGGTTTGTTCCTCATCAATGATATCAAATAACTCAAAAACCAAAATTTGGACAAAAATAACAACAAACTCTTATCATCTATCCAAAAATGCCCCTACAGCATAACCTGATCTTAGAGCTAGCAGCGAACTCAAAATGGGTGGGTCCCTATCTCTCAAAAGATGTTGTCAAGTCCATCTAGACCATAGGCTTCAGCCATGTAAGATGATTCTTGTCCAAATGATGATGTTTCGTAATCAAAAGAAGCTCCACTAGAGTAGTAAGAAGAAGCTTCACTAGAGTCAACAACATAATGTGCTTTTGTCTTCTTTTTATGCTTGCTATTTTCTAGAATGGCATTCATCAGCAAAGTGTCCTATATCACCATAGTTATAGCATTTTGCCTTTTTTTCTTTTGGAAGATTTGACTACTAGTACTAGTAGATGAGGAAGAGTCACTTGACCAATCACACAACCCGGGAGAATGCTTATGCTTATGTTTGTGTTTGAAGTCATGTGGAAAATGTTTCTTTTTCTCTACTTTGTGTTTTCCTGCCTTTGTAAAATAGGCATCTTTTGTAGGCTTGCCACTTTTCTTCTTGGCGAATTGACACTCACGTTGAGTAAGCAATTCACATACATAATCAAATGTTGCATTATTAATTTTATCACTAAGTTGCAACATTTCCAAAAAGTTTTTATAAATTGAGCTAAGCCCATTCAAAAAAATAGAGATTAGCATATCATCATCAATTTTTCCACCCATAGTGTTGTATTCTTTTTTCATGTTTTTCAACCAAGAGATGTATTCAAAAACATCTTCATGTCACTAAGTTTAGTATTTAGCAACTACATCAAGAGATCAGTCTTCTTATACGCTGGTTACTTGTCATATAAGTCTTTCAAGCTTTCCAAGCTTTAGACTTAATGGCTTATATGTGAATTATGACTTGTGAAGAGCTAGAAGATTTTAATAATGCAAGTGCTCTCTTATCTCGTTTTGGAAACTCAAGCAATTTTGCAGCATTGGTAGGTGTAGGTTGGTTTTCAACCAATTTCCAAAGATCATTGAAAACTGGTGTATTTTCCATGTTCATACTCCATTCTTTGTAGTTTTTAGGTGTCAATTTTCCTACTTCAAAGATGAGGCTCACTTTTCTAGTCATGATGACACAGAAAAAATAACAAACCACAAAAAATAGGTATACTACTAGGGTTTTGCCTTTACCCTCCAGTAGATTCTTATTACAATGCTTGCTACTTATGACTCCAAGAAAATGAATACAATTTTAGACATAATGGCCGTTGCTTCATTTTTCCCCTGAGAACTATAGACCCTTTCACACTTGTTTGACCACTTCATCTACACATGCACTTAGCATAAATTTTTCAACACTAATAGATGACTCATACTCTGGATGTTTAATTAAAACAAATTGCTTTACATGCAAAATAAATGGGCAATGGGATTTGAACTCCTAAGTTCTTGTGAGAAAGATTTTCCAGAGCATACAATAACCAGCTCCACTATCTTTTCCTTGGAAACAAGACTCAAAGCATTTGTCTTTTATCTTCAATATTCCAAAGTCAAGCCAGAATTAAAAATAAATGATTTTCCAAAAATGAGTGTTTACCTGATAGTAAAAGAAATATCCAATAAATATGAAATAAAAGTGCCCAGCAAGATAAATGGGGACCCAGGTTGGTATAACTAGTTTGAGCACCACATGAGCAGACCTTGTCAGAGTTTCATCTGTGCCTAGCCAAAACAATCACGCCATTTCGTAGATTTGCAAGTTTTGTTTTGAAAAATCCAGGGCTCCCAAGTAGGTAAAAACACCCCAATGAATTAAATGGTGCCTCACACTTCCAAGCAAGTATATCTATCAAATTTTTGTAATGTCCTATTTTTGGGCTAAAAGACCAATAAGAGTTTTCCCTAAAATCCCAATATTATGCACATAAATTCTGAATTCTGAAATTCGAAAAATCAACCAACCCTAGCTGAAAAATGAAACTTCAACACACCCAATCTCACCAAACCCTTGGTGCCAAAGTACAAGGGTTAAATAAACAATTTTCAGCAATCGATTCAACCTTAATTCATCCTAAAATATGCAAATACGAGCAACAACTGAAAATTAATAAAAGTGTACCTTTTTTCCACTTGAATGAAGATAAATTTCTGATAAATGTTTGTTGAAAAAATATCTGATTTTACTCAAAAAAATCGCAGTTGTTCTCTCTCCAAAATTTTCCTCAAACCCTTACAATCATCATAGAAAAAATATCAAAATTATCTAAATAATTTCAGCTCCTTTCTAGGCCACCCAAAATGACCAAACAACCTCTCAAGTGAAGTCGTCCTAGGCCAAAACACTGAAATAAAATCAAAATTAAATATTCTTCACAAACTAGGGTCTAGGGCACCCTCAAGGACCTTCCAAGCTTGCCTAACCAAATTGCCACTGTTAGGAAAAATCATAATATTTATGAAGGCCAAATCAACATTTCACGAAGCCAAATTCACCATAAAATTATGTTAAATAAATAAATAATAATTCAAAAAATTATTATTTATTTTTCCAATCAAATAACTCTTGAAAACCTTGCCAATCATTCACAAAACCCAACACCACACTTCAAAAAATTAGCAACTAATTTTGAGCAATTGGACACCCGAATTGTCCTCAAAACCCTCTCCAAAGATCACCAAGGCAAATCGCCTCACTCCTAGGGCAAGCAACAAAATATTCCTTTGTAAGGTGGTGTCAAAAAACACATTTTTATTGATAGTTCAGCTCAAGACCATAAGGGCAATTATTGGGCATACATCCCAATCATTCTTCAAGCATGAAGATTCACAAAATAATATTCAACATATGAAGAATAAGATCTCCACCTTGTATTTGTACCCTCCAAAGGAGGGCAAACCACTTTGGGGGGGTAAAATACCTCATAACACCTTGCTAACTTTTTAAAATATTTTTTCTTTTCTTTGTTCATCTTCCAAGCCGACATTCCTCTTTTTCCACATATAATACTAAATTAATTGCCTTAATAACAAATTGTAAATAGAATTATTTTTAGGCAATAATCCAATAATTATTTATCCTTTAATTACCATAATGGTAAAACCCATTTTTTAAAATATTCTATTAATCAACTAGAATTGTCTTATATCGATAAATGATAAAAATCGACATTCGAGCAATCATAATTAATTAATAAAATAAAACCCCAAAAGTGATCCCTTAGTCTATAGAGAAAGTACACTAAAAGTCTTTCGTCCCTGTTCATAAGTGATCCATAAATGGGGACATTACAGTCCTCTCTTCCCACAATTGTTTGCCCTTAAACAAATGCAAGCTCATATGCCCAATTACCATGTCCAAGTGGTAAAACCTATTGTAGTGCTCAAAAAGCCTTGCTCATGTACCTATTAAGTGAAATAACTTTTTCCAAAAAGCATAGCATAACATACTCTGAATGGATAAAGAAGTCATACCACCTTACCAATATGTGCCATAATGCAACCAAAAGTTGTCCTTGCTTCCCAAGGGGGGAAAGCATCAAAATGAAACCTATAGCTTGGAGGCTGCCCCAAATGCAAAAGGTGACATAACAACCTTCCATAGGCTTCCAATGCCTCCATGTCAACAATTCTTTCATTACCAAGTTGTACATAGTGGAGTCCTTCCAATCAAACAAACAAATGCATCTAGAAAATGCTACTTCTTTGTCCCAAATGAAGTAGCCTGCTTGATCCTTCCATGGAGAGTGTACGCAAATGAAATTAATGCCCAATGACCTCTCATGAAATACTTCATACCATGGTGTTACTTTCCAAGCTTGCAAATAGTTGCCAAGATTAAATGCTTTGAACAACATACCTTGGAAGGAACCCTTTACCACATGCCATCCTTCTTGGATGGTTCCGTCCATATGTATCATATGCCGAAAATATAATGACAAGCACTGTTGCACCATACTCACATGTTTCCCTCTTTCCGTGTGCCCTTTGTGATGCTCCAAAAAGTTGTTTTCAAACCCAAGGAGCTGCTATAAGTGTGCATGAGAATCAGATATTTTCTCCCAACAATAGGGTTGAAAGAGAAGCCAAAATTCTGATTTTTGTAGTGAAGAGAATCAGATTTGTATAACTATTGTAAATAAGCATCAATGTCAATCCTTAGCCACAATTTCCGTTCTATTGTTAGCTCACAATCACAAGTACATAACAGTTGTGATAGAGGACAAAAATCAGTCACTTCTTCCTAACGAAGGGGCTGTGATAGAGGCAAAACTTCAGATTTTTCTGATTGCATACAATCAAAAATATTATGCACCACATCCTTCCTTGTCATGGGTGACAAGGTATCTCCGAAATCAATTTTATTGTGAATACTAGGTGGCTATAAAAAAGGGAATCATTCATAATTCTTTGAAGCAACATCTTCATACCTTCCAACAAGAATTTCGTCCCTCCTAGTTGACTGCCATGTGTCAATCATGCTTTCTCCATTGGAGTCCAATGGCCCAACATGTTGCCAACAATTTTTTTAATTTTTTGGAAAGATAGGAACAAATTTTCCTTCACCAAATTATTTTGTCCAAGGCTGCTCTTGATTTAGGCCTTTGCCCACTCTATGGTAGTCCTCAAGCCTTCATCTATGTCTACATTTTTGTGATGTTCACTTTTCATATAAATTTAATAATTAATAAAATTCCCTGAATAAGCGATTTTAATCATTCAAAAATATAAGGCAATTAATTAATTATTAAAATAGCACTATCTTGGATAATTATTCGAATTACCAAAAAAGTGGTTTTAACAATTTGAAAAATTGAAGTAATTTTAATAATTATTTTAAGAGGCTTTATAATTAATAAATTGCTTAAAAAGTGATTTTCATCACTTTAATTATTAGAGCAATTTAATTAACTATTTAAGTGAGAACCTAATTATTTAATTTGCCAAAAAGTAATTTTAATTACTAATTTATTAAGGCAAGTTATTTAATTAATTCAAAAAAGCCTAAAGTGAAATTAAAATGAATGTTGGCATGGGAGCTAGAGCAAAGGAAAAGTGTTTTATCTTCCAAAGTGGTTCACCCTCTTTGGAAGTTATAAATGCATGGCGAAAGCTACAATGGAGGATATGTTAAATTTTAATAAATTATTCATGCTTGAAGAAAACTATTGGGATGCATGCCCAATAGAGGTTCGTTACTGTTAGTGATTGATCAATCTAAAAGATGTCTTTTGACACCACTTTTTCTAAAGAGATCTTGTTTGTGCCCTAGAAATGGGGCGATTTGTTTTGAGGAGTTTGTGTGGAGTTTTGTGAGGGTTTCGTGGTTATTTTCTTGCATGTTAACATTGCTAAATATTTATCCTAATTTTGCAAGTGGAGTGAACCACCTTGGAAGCTTGGATCTAGGGTTTGGAGGCCTCTTTTGGTCTATTTTATGCAAATTAAATATTTTGATTTTATTTGTTAATTTTCAGCGTGTTGGTGTGAGGAATTGGAGGAGTTCGTGAAGGGTTAGAGCATTTTTTGATGACCTTCCCATGGAAGAAAAATTCTAAAATTATTTTTATTTGATAGTCATTATTTTTATGATCGGTTTGAACTCTTATTTGTATCATAATTTCAAATATTAAGGGTTTGAAGTTTTTAGTTGTTCGTAGAAAATAATATGTGGAGGGCAGATTTTTTATGAGAGTTTGAAGTGGAAAAATATTCAGAACAGCAGTTGTGTTTTTGGAATTAAATCAGATTTTTCAACCATCATAAAGTGGCATTTGAGCTTCAGAAATTAGAAAAAAAGGTACTTGTTTTGTGTAATTTAATTTCTGGTTATTTTCTATCAATTTCAGTTATTTTGGAACAAGTTATTCGCTGGGATTCATCCATAAAACCCTACTATTTTGTCGTCTAAGGTTTTTAGGGCCTAACAAGGTTTTTGAAAGCTTATTTTGCAAATTAGGGTTTGTTGATTGCATTTTCAAAATTGTGGATTTAAGAGAAAACCCCTTTTATGTGAAATCGTCTCATTTGGAGACATTACAATTTTTAACTTTCTCAAATAAACCTACACATGGAACAAACATGTTAAGAAAATTTTTAGTGTCTAGCAACACTTTTGCAATTACTTCATCATGCCTTATGAGCATGACATGGACTCCCTTGTGGTCTCTTAGCTTTTTCAAATCATGGTTATAGCATGCCTTTTTCTCCTTCAACCTTCCCTTTATAGTGGTTAGAAAACCACTCATACGTGTGGAAATCACTTCCATGGTGTTAGGGTGTGAGAGGCACACCTTCTTAGGGCCAACACTCTTCATGGCAACAAAAAGCTTAGTGAGAAACACGCTGAAAATATGAAAAACAGCAGCGAATGTATTACTTACAGCTCTTCCCTTGATTCTTAGATCATGGTGCTTCTTCCTTATGCCCTTTTTCGTGAGGATCCAAACCTTGTCCTTTGTTTCATAAAATAACAAAATCATGTTTATAGTGTTCACTTGGATCCCACAACCATGATACAAGCTTGTCATGTCGAACCCACGAATTGATAAGGAAGAGTTCCTCTCTTCCCTTAGTGCCCCTCATCTCTTCTTCATGGTTGGCAATATCAATATCAACCCTTGCAATTCCTGATTTTGTTCCTTCTATTGCATATTTGATTGAGGTTGAATAAAAATCAACAATCATTACCTTCAAGCATTCCTTCTTTTCATGGTGCATTAATTCATCAAGAAGCCTTGTAATGTCATCCAACTTACAGCTCTTCCCTTGATTCTTGGATCATGGTGATTCTTCCTTATGCCCTTTTCCGTGAGGATCCAAACCTTGTCCTTTGTTTCATAAAATAACAAAATAACAAAATCATGTTTATAGTGTTCATTTGGATCCCACAACCATAATAGAAGCTTGTTATGTCGAACCCAAAAATTGATAAGGAAGAGTTCCTCTCTTCCCTTAGTGCCCCTCATCTCTTTTTCATGGTTGGCAATATCAATATCAACCCTTGCAACACCTGATTTTGTTACTTTTATTGCATATTTGAGTGAGGTTGAATAAAAATCAAAAATCATTACCTTCAAGCATTCCTTCTTTTCATAGTGCATTAATTCATCAAGAAGCCTTGTAATGTCATCCAATATGGTCAAGGCTTGCACTTCCTTCTCATTTGTAACTAAAATCTGTTCCTTCCAAACTCTTTCACCCACTCTACAGTTATGCAACAAATTTGAACAATTATTAAGGACCAAACAAAATTTATTATTCACAACATATCTTTATATGCATATTTTGATTTCCTTGTCTTCTTCAAAATCATCTTTTTGAATCTCAAGGTTTGGGGTACTTGGCTACCCCAAAGCATTTAGCTATTTCCCATTTTCGTCCATATTTTGCAGCCTTCTTTGCTGCTTCAAAAACTCAGATTTTTTGGTACTCTAGAATTTCCACTCTAGGGCTGCCCTAAAGTGTTACTTTGTTGTTGCTTACCTTCTTCCCTCAAATCTGATTTTTCTGTTTCATTGACTCCTTTGTAGGAGCCCTCATGAAGGGCTGTCCATTCTTTTCCTCCAACTCTCTATGTAATTCGGTCCTTTCTTCCTTAATGACACCTTATTGCCTTTCCCTTTGATGCAAGTGTCTACAAGTCTGCATGCTTCGTACGCTTGGTTTGGATCCATCCTTCATCTCACAATAATCATGAAATGACAAGAGTGTTGCATACTCTTGTTGACGTGTATCAAGTGGATCGCACATTGGTGTCTCAATCTCAACTACTAGTTTTTTCTGCAAAAATGTAGCCTTGAAGAACTTATGAGAGGGATTGATAGAAACCCTCTAATTGCCATTCAAACTTCCTTTTTCCATTGAGGTGATGGCTCTTGCTTGGATCTAGTGTAGTCTTCAACATGGTTGCAAATTGCATACTCAAGGTATGCTGAAAATCACATTGGCTCTCCATGATCAAATCCTGCAAAAACTTTACTTGTTCTGAAGTAAACCCTTGATCACCCATGGCTTTTCCTCTTCTCTGATAACACAAAATCTTTTTACCTGCTTGCATCTAAATCAATACCAAAACTCATAGGTGAACATGATCAATGCTCTGATACCACTATAATGTCCCCTTTTTGAGCTAAAAGACCAAATACGGGTTTTTCCTATAATCCCAATATTATGCATATAAATTCTGAATTCTGAAATTTGAAAAATCAACCAACCTTAGCTAAAAAATGAAGCTTCAACACACACCCAATCTCACCAAATCCTTGGCGCCAAAATACAATGAGTAAATACACAATTTTCAACAATCAATTCAACCTTAATTCATCCCAAAATATGCAAATAAAAGCAATAACTAAAAATTAATGGAAGTCTACATTTTTTTCACTTGAATGAAGATAAATTTCTGATAAATGTTTGCTGAAAAATATCTGATTTTACTCAAAAAAACAGCAGTTGTTCTCTCTCCAAAATCTTCTTCAAAGCCTTACAATCATCATGGAAAAAATGCCAAAATTATCTAAATAATTCCAGCTCCTTTCTAGGGCACCCAAAGTGACCAAACAACCTCCCAAGTGAAGTCGACCTAGGTCAAAAGGCTGAAATAAAATCAGAATCGAATATTCTTCACAAACTAGGGTCTAAGGCACCCTTAAAGACCTTCCAAGCTTGCCTAACCAAATCGCCACCGTTAGGAAAAATCAAAAAAAAATTATAAAAGCGACATCAACATTGTACAAAGCCAAATTCACCATAAAATTCTGTCAAATAAATAAATAATAATTCAAAAGATTATTATGTATTTTTCCAATCAAATAACCCTTGAAAACCTTGCCAATCATTCACAAAACCCAATGCCACACTTTAAAAAATTAACAATAAATCCCAGCAACTAGTTTTGAGTAATTAGACACCCAATTTGTCCTCAAAACCCAAAGATCATCAAGGCAAATCGCCCCACTCCTAGGGCAAGCAACAAAATATTCCTTTGTAAAGTGGTGTCAAAAAACACTTTTTTATTGATAATTCAACTCAAGACTACAGGAGCAATTATTGAACATACATCTCAATCATTTTTCAAGCATAAAAATTCACAAATTAATATTCAGCGTATGAAAAATAAGATCTCCACCTTGTATTTGTACTCTCCAAAGGGGAGTGAACCACCTTGGGGGGTAAAATACCTCATAACACCTAATTGTCGACTTTTTAAAATATATTTTATTTTCTTTGTTCATCTCCCAAGCCGACATTCCTCTTTTTTCAAAAATAATATTAAATTAATTGTCTTAATAACAAATAATAATTAAAATTACTTTTAGGCAATAATCAAATAATTATTTATCCTTTAATTATCACAGTGGTAAAAACCACTCTTAAAAATATTCTATTCATCAACTAGAATTGTCTTATATGGATAAATGATAAAAATCACTATTAGGGTACCGATGAGATGGGCATGCATTGGTAAAGTAACTTGGTTATTACATGCACCACCCAGGTTCAAATCTCAGAAGTATTGGAGGTCGGTTGTGACCAATCATTGGTATTGGTCGGTTGTTGCTCCGGTCAAAAACTTCGTATCTAAAAAAAAATCACTATTTGGGCAATCATAATTAATTAATAAAATAAAACCCCAAAAGTGATCCCTTAATCTATGAAGAAAGTAGACTAAAGGTCTTCACTACCTGTTCATAAGTGATTCGAAAATGCGGACATTACAATTTCCACACTATTTTCAGCCCAAACTGAGTTTCAATGCTATTTGTCAAGCCTTCACACTTTTCCAACACTATTTTTTGACTTCAATGCCACACTTTTGACCAATTTCCAACGCTATTTTCTATTTGCAAGATTTAAGCTTCATTCCAACGCCATTGTTGATCTTGATCACCTCTTTCAATGCCTTTGTTAGCTATTCTCAAGCTTCCAGTGCTCTATCAAAGGATCCCCATGCTTCACTTGGCCCCCATAGCAGAATCTTCAAGCAAATCTCTTTTCCATAGCTTCCTCCTCAAGGATCAATGGCAACCATCTTGCTTTGATACCACTGTTCAGAATTTTCACTCAAGAAAATATGGGAAACTAACTACATAACTATGTTTTATTAATTTAGTAAAAGCTCATACAATGTGAAATTACTTCATTGTTTTTCACCGCTTTCATCCTCAAACTTAAATAAGCTTATGAGGGAGTGGTTTATATAAAGGATCCAAAGGTCCACCCAACAACCAATTATCCAGCCACCCTTGACTACTTACTTTCATTTAACTCACTAAGTAATTAATAACAAATACTAATTACATACAAATGATAATGTAAATAAGAAGAAGGGGGTGTCTCAGTAAGATATGCATGCCCTATACAATAACAAACTGTCAACTAACACTCATTTGGATCATGTGACCCAACATGGAGGAGGGAATGAGAGAGAAAATAACACATAGGCTAGGTCATTATTGTCCAATACTAACATACATGATTGATTAGAAGTTGGAAACAACAGCAGTTGCAGCATCGTCTTGTTGTCTTTGTGTGGCCCACCATTAGATTGATCGACAACAACGTTACCAGATTATTTCAAAACAACCTCCCCCCCCTCTTCCCCCTTCCCCAACCCAAACCTGTTCGATTTTGAATCTGATCACAGGTCTGATTCTCCCTGGAAACGTCCCCAGTTCTTCATAACCCCCAGGTTCAAATGCCGACTCCCTTTCCAGGACAAACCTGCAGCACACTTAGCTGAAACTTTTTTAAAAAGAAGTATCTGAACCTGGGTCTTCCTAATGAGTTTCAAGGATCTTTTTCAACTCGAAGATATATGTTCTGCCTGTGTCATAAGAGATTTCAAGAGAATCTTATTCATTCTGTTGCATATAAGAGTGTGTTGATAATTATACCAAAACTAAGAAAACATAAATTGTAGCCAATTCAAAGCTTTAAAAAACAAAATAAATGTGAGGAAATTTGAAATCAAGATTTGAGAACTACGATCAGTGCTCTTATTTAAATCAGCTACAAACTAATATTGAGATGAAATGAAGCCTTGAAATTTATATACCATTTATGAGGTGATGCTATGGATCCGAAGAAAAGTTTGGCATTTACATGGAAATCATGTTATTGGGTCAAGTTGCAAGAGGAAATAAATCATTATTATTTGCTAGTGTTGTATGAGCACAATAACTACAATGAGAGAGACACAAAGAGATAGCTGCAAATTAACATATGCTGTACATTCTATAGTATTAAGTATTTATAGAGTACAATGATCTATAAAGAAGCTTGAAAACAAAAGGAAGCTTCTAAGAGAAGAAAGGCTTCTAGAGGAAGGACGCTTCTAAAAAAATAAAGATGTACATAAAAATATGTATAGCATTAAACAATAAACAATAAGCCCATGTGTCTATGTAAAACATTCAATGAAGTACACTAGCCCATGTCACCATATTTAATAAAACGCATTAGCCCATGTGGCTACATCCACTAGATTATGTCATTTGTTATCAGAGCCTGTCGATTGTGGCCTTCAGATCTAATCCTCTCAAGGATTCCATCTTTTGCTCTTACTAGATCTAACACTCTTAGACCTCTTCCAATCAAGTCTTTTGATCTATAATTAAAAGGATTGTAGATGTAACAAATAATAAACGAGGATAAGTGAGTGCTCGGTGCAGCTCCATTGCAAAATCTACAATCAAAAGGATTGTAAATGTAACAAATGACAAACAAGGGCAAGGGAGTGCTCAGTGCAGCTCCATTGCAAAAAATAAACAAATAAGAAGAGAGCTAAGTAGCGGATTCGTTTTGGGAATGGGTATGGGTATGGAGAATCAGTACGCCAGTACAGCGATTTTTTTGTGCTGGATACGTTTTTGGGTACAACTGTACAAAAATAATAAATATATATATAATATTAAAAATATAGTCAAATGAGCAAAATTAACCACATATTATGCATAGAGTAAATAAATTTAGTTAAAAACCACAAAACATATTGATAATTCAATGTCAAATGTCATGATATTCAGTGGTCGAACTTAGATTAGTCATAGTGCAAATGTTACAATGTATGCATAAAAATCAGGGCAAATGCAATGAGAAGTAAATGTGCAGTTGTTGTTGTTTTCTTTTGATAAAACGAACATGAAAGCTGCTTTTAGGATTTCCCTTATACTTAAATTTATTTTTCATTATTTTTTGAAGTCCATGTTTGAATTTTTGTCAAGTGAAAACAAAAACAAAAATAAAATAAACATTTTTTGCCCTGGATACCTGTCGGATATGCCCACGATACTGCTGGGCAGCTGCATATATGTTTGGGTTCATCCTGGGATGAACCCAAACATATCTACAGCTGCCCAGCAGTAACCTGGGTGAATCCGGTGACATATCGAACCCATACCAGTACCCAGGGTGTACTGTATTGGTACTTGCACCTGGGTAGCAATATCCTGTAATGTAGGAAGAGAGAGCCAAAGGGAATCAAAATTTCCATCTACCATCTAGAACATTCGAGTCAAGATGGAAACATTGGAGGGGGGAATGAGAGAGGAAATAACACATAAGCAAGGTCATTATTGTCCAATACTAACATACATGGTTGATCAGAAGTGGGCAACAACAGCAGTTGCATCACCATCTTCTTCTCTTTGTGTATTCCACCATTAGATTGATCGAAAACTACGTTACTGGATGAATTAGAACCAACCCCTCCCCTCCACCCAACCAAACCTGTTCAATTTTGGTTCTGATCCTGAATCTGATGCTAACAAAGACACTAATACTTCGTATGAATACCTTGTTTCTGACATAATGCTTGACATCCATCCAATATACAGACAAGACTAAAACAATTGTAAAGTTATTTATTCCATTCAAAGCACTAAGAACGTCAATACTAAAATGCATTATAGTTCAAATTGATTGTATGCGGAAACCTCAACGATCTAAATTCACATCCTCCCTGTCCAATACTAATATCGCTGACATATTTAAGCTCCCCCATGGGCATTATTATACTTTTAATGATCTCAGAGAGAAATTTTATAGACACAACAACATAGAAGGGAATGAGGCTTTTTACAAGAATACGTAAGGGCTTGGATACAAATATTTAAAATTTTAGGAAAACATTTTCATGATATCATTTGTAACTTGCCACAGAGCAGACGTCATACCTGTGGCATGAAATTGCGTCCAAGACTCGTTCAGGAAATCAATTAGCCCGTCAACAATAGAAGTCGAGCTGTCAACATTCACGTTTCCCTTTCCACGTAGAAAACAAACACCAGTTAAATTTATGCACTTCCAAAGACACTTTAGGGCAAATTTCCACAACATATGACGTTAAATCTGAGAATTATTTTAAAGAACCGTGCATTTTTAAAATCTTAGAAATCCTGGCAATTTTTTATTCATATTGAATTCTTCAATTAGTATTAACCTAGAGATATTCTTCTATTTCGTGATTGTTTAGTTTGTCTTGATTAACTGGTAACTAGGTTATGATTGCCAAATATGATAATGATGACAACTTTCACCGTCCTTCGAACAAAACTGGCATGTAACAACTATGTAAACAATGTTATTCACCTACCTTACTTGTTGACTAGTTTAAGATTGGCAATTATGATAATGATGACCACTTTCACTGTCCTTTAAACAAAACTGGCCTGTAAGAACTATGCAAACAATGTTATTCGCCGCCTTACAGCAAAGTATAATCTACATAAATTGAGGCAAATCTTCATTTTCAAATGGTTTGAAATTGCGAGTATGTTTTAGAAAAAATTGAAAAATATAGGGCAAAAATTAGCGACTAAAATTATCCGCCGCCAGCTTAAATCCTAAGTCTTCTGCTAGGACACCAAATGACATCCGTGTTTATCTGTTGCTAAAATTTAACTTCAATTTAAATAAAACTTACCTCGGGGGATTTCGCGCCTGTGCTTTCTGCCTCGGCTTTTGCATGAAAAGAAATTTTCTGGTTTACTTTCGGAAAACTGTGGTTTAATTTGGTCCATTGCCGCTGTGTGAATGTCCCCGGGATATAGAATTTGGTAGATTTTGGCCGAAATTCATAGTGAAAAGCTAAATTTGAGTGTGGATTTGGGAGTATCGTTAAATTGTTTGCAAGGAAACGATTTGAATGATAAAAGGAAGCGCATGAATGTAAGGATGGAGCCCTGTGAATTATGTTTAGGTGCCTCATTGGATGTTGCAGCAAGCACAAACCCCGTACAACATCCCTCGTTGAATTCAGGTAATAATATGCAATGATGTTCGTTTTCCCTGTAGATTTACTATTGGAACGCTTCACTAAAGATAACTATTAATAAAATAATAATTTACAAAAGGTTGAGATGAAGTGGATTGATATGCAAACAAGATTAAGTATCGATGTCGATTAAGTCATTGTAACAAAACAACATCACAATTAAAATAGGCATAATAAATTAGGCTCACGATGTCATCTTAAAAGGAGGTGGTGGAGGATCATCCTTAGGTAATAGAGCATCCCAAAATGAAGGTTCCATCAAGG
Source organism: Torreya grandis (assembly GCA_037957365.1). NCBI lineage: Eukaryota > Viridiplantae > Streptophyta > Pinopsida > Cupressales > Taxaceae > Torreya > Torreya grandis. The sequence goes on from JARHVA010000138.1 coordinate 3,636,077, forward strand.
GAGGATTTGGAGCCACCCAACCATCCATGGGGTCTAGAGGAGCCAAAGAAACAATAACATCCCATCCAGTAGGAGGTTGCAGATAAGGACCAACAACATATTTCCCACACGGTGATGGCAGACTTCATGCCCCCTGTTGAGGGAGAAGGGAAAATTGGTTGTAGATGTGAGATCAACTCCGTCAATGTCTAGGCACTAGAGGTGGTGGGCCCTATGGTGGACGATCCAGGGGGACGCAGTTCACAATGTAAGGAGCACTCCCCCAATGATCAAGCGACCCTTGCAAATGCCTAACCTCCATGGTAACATTCTCTGCTTGGACTCGAATCTACATGCAAACCAAAGATGATACAAATACCTTGTCGTTAATAAAGAATTAACAAGAAGCTTCCTCATTATTAATAAAGCAAAGTTTATAACTTTCCATAATTAAAACATAATAACAATTCTGAAGAAATTTCACATAAAAGCTATAGAAGCTAGCCAATTAGTGTAATACCCAAGGAGGGCTAAATGCCATGAGAAGGGTTCTGTATGGTAGAGTTGAAAGAGACTATTTATCCACTACCAAACAAACTGGGCTTTGTGTCAGGAAATCAAGGAACAACAAACATGCTCTGACTCCACTGGTTAGGATCTTGCTCCTCAGATAGAGCACAGTATGATTACCAAATATATAAGCAATTGAATATGCGGAAATAACCAGAAACACAAGTAACTAGAATTCACCAATAGCACAGAATATGAGAGACAATACACTATCTTGTATTAACACTAACAGAAAAGAATACATCAAAGAGCCGCCACACTCTTTCACCTTACAGAGATTCGCCACACCTCAAGTGTACAGTAATTCTTCTCACACACACTCTCCTACACAAAAACGGTCCCAACAACCAACTCACACACAGAATTGGTGTTCACCTCACCAACCAGTCAGTAATAACCCTGCCGGTACATCAAGCACTCTATAGCACTTCAAGCTGATCTCTCATGAACCTGCAACCTGCAATTCAAAGACCAAGCTTACATGTAGATCACCAATGAGCTTGCAACAACCTGCAACTCATAGATCTTACAACTAGAAGGAACTCTTCCTTTCTATCTCATGCCTTAAACAATACATGCCAATGGGTCTATAAATAGATCCTTAACTCAAACAATAACTAAGACTCTTAATTTGGACAATTATCCTCGCAGCCCAAGACTCTGGCTGGTCTTGACATGCAAACTCATAGTTCACTTAACTAACTGTCCGTGAAACGAACACTTCGGGAACACACAGGCGACCGACGTCGGTCCCTGCTGGTCTGGTTCTGCCGACGTCGGCCGACTTCCTGCCGTCGCCGGTTGCCTTCTGCACTGGATCCTGCCGACGTCGGTCATGCTGCCGACGCCGGTTCCTGTAGAACTCAGCAACCTTCTGTTCCTAGTTTGCAAAGGTTGAAGCTTTTAGCTCCACAACCTAACAATCTCCCACTTGGAGATAAACAGCTGCAACCTGTACCTGTACCTGTACACCGTCTAGTTTGTTTCCTTGGCTTTGTATCCCTCCTCAAGATCACTCTTGAAGACCAACCACCACAAAATCCGTGATGCAAAATCTGTCATCCAAATTACCTGCCACATCCGCATCTACAACCATGTAGAAGAAGAACTTGACCCTGCATAGCATGTGCACCTGCTGCTGGTCCCACTGAACTGCCCTTCAGTATTACTCTCCCGGATTGACTCCAAACTTGTGACAACTCCCACTGCTTGGGAAAACTCAGGTTTAGTACATACCATGCACTCAACCTCACTATGTGAATCAAGACACCTGTTCTATGAACTGTCTTACCATCGGCGTGCTAACCGGCTTCACACAATCATCCTGAAACAAAGTCAACAAGACCTCCATGTCTCTAGAACACACTCATGCCAAAGAATCTTGCTGCTCCCAGATTCTCCATGACAAACACCTGAACTAGCTTTACCTTTAGTTCAGAAATACCTGTATATGTAACCCTGCAACAAGCACATCATACAGAAAATAGAATAGTGTAGCTAATACTATCCAACCTGGTAAAGAGAAACACAATGATCAAACCTCCATTGCCCTGCAGCTAAAACAAGATCATATACCCTGATCTTCCATCTCACGTAACTATTTCCGCTCTTCTTCATCCTCAACATCCATTCGTCTCTCAGTGCTTACTTCCAGCTGGCAACACTACCCAAAACACCTGTTTGGTTCTCCTCCAAGGAATCACATCCTCATCCATGCCTAGCTCCCACTGTTTCCTGGATCTACCTGTTCTGCTTCTTCAACAACTTCCTGGTCCTATGCCATAAGTGAGCAACAAGTAGTGTAAAGAAGGGAAATGACGAATTTAAGAACTTACTTACACCTTCAGTCCTCCATATGGGCGCTTGAGACTCCATGACAACTAGCTGTCCACCCAAAATTCGTCTCAGTAACCGATGCCGGTCACATCTCAGTCTACAGCCGACCGATGTCGGTTTCCTGCGACTGCCTCACTGCCGACGTCGTTTTCCCCTGGCCGACGCCGGTCTCTGTCTGCCCCGAGTCACCGACGTCGGGCTGCACATAGCCGACGTCGGTCCCTGTCTGGACGCCGACGCCGGTTTTCCTGCCGACGTCGGTCTCTGTGTTTTTCTTGTGAGACCTGACTTTTTCCCGTGAGCTCTTTTTGGATCAAAACCTTGTCCAAATCACCCTTGCTCTGCTCAGAATTCCTCTGCACCTTATGCTGAACTCTGTCCGTCACTTTCTCCTTGAAAACCAAGGCTTTCCCGTTCTTGTCACTAACATCGGATTCCTCAAGAAACCTTACTTTCTTCTTCTGCATACAGAAACCACGATCCATGCCTTCCAAATCTGAAAGCATATTCTTTGACTCAAGAACCAGCATCTCCTTCTTATCTATGTGACCAAGCCTATCAAGCCACATCTCTGAATCTACAGCTGAAGTAGATAACCCAGAAAGAGAATCAGTAAAACAAGTAGATAGATAAAGCGTACCTACTTTCTTACCTCTAGCTATAACAAGTGTACCCTTGGTAACCTTCCAAGAGTCCGCTGAGAGAGTTACTGTGCAACCCTCTTCACCCAAACTTCTAACAGAAATCAGATTCCGCTTAAGAACTGGGACATGCATGACCTCTTTTAACACCCATGTGTCACCTGTCTGCAACTTCAGCTTCACTTTGCCTTTGCCAACAACTTGACAAGGCTTACCATCCCCTACACAAATTTCTCCAAAGTCTCCCTGGACATACTCATGAAAAAATTCTCTATGTGGAGATGCATGAAAAGAGGCACCAGAATCTAATACCCAAGATTCTACTTTATCCAAAGAACATACCAGAGCATCCTGTGCAACGTAGCCTGCAACATCTGCTTCTTCTTCATGTTCTTCATGCTGATCTGTACCCGATCTGCAATCTCTCTTTAAGTGCCCTTGCTTTCCACATTTCCAACAGGTTATTCTGCCATACCTGGACTTGGATCTCTTGCCTGTCTTCGACCTTGATCTCCCACGCTCTGTTCTCTCTCTTGGCCTTCCTCTTCCTTCAACACTCAAAGCATTTCCAGATAATTCACCTGTGCTTTTCCTGCGTATCTCTTCATTCAAGATTACACTCACAACATCATCCACTTTTAAGACTTTTGAAGGAGACACAGTATTAGAAACTGCCATTACCAAACCTTCCCAACTTTCAGGTAATGAACACAAGATTAAGAGAGCTCTAAGTTCATCATCAAATACAATATTCACTGAACTTAACTGGTTTACTAAACCATGGAAATCACTAAGATGGCTATGAATAGATCCACCTTCCAACATTTGCAAATTAAATAAACGCTTCATAAGAAATACCTTGTTTGAAGCCGAGGGTTTTTCATATAAATTTGCCAAAGATTTCATCAACTCCACCGTTGTCTTACACTGTGATAAGCTGGAAATCACAGATGAATCAAGACTCAATCTAACAGATCCCAGAGCCTTCCGATCAAGAACCTCCCATTCTTCATCTTTCATATCCAAGGGTTTGCTAGCAACCCCACCCAACGGTAAGTACAAATCTTTCTGATACAGATAGTCCTCAATCTGCATCCTCCATAATTGGTAGTTCTTGCCATTGAACTTGTCCATTCGTAGTTGACTGCTTTCTAACATTGCTCAACTCCCACTCAAACAGAAACCCTGTGAGTAACCTGTAATCAAAACACACTACCCAGATCTACACCAATCTGTTAGTATCCCAACCAAAAGCTCTGATACCAATTGTTGGTATCAAGCTCAAGAACCTACAACCAATACCACTTGTCAGGAAATCAAGGAACAACAAACATGCTCTGACTCCACTGGTTAGGATCTTGCTCCTCAGATAGAGCACAGTATGATTACCAAATATATAAGCAATTGAATATGCGGAAATAACCAGAAACACAAGTAACTAGAATTCACCAATAGCACAGAATATGAGAGACAATACACTATCTTGTATTAACACTAACAGAAAAGAATACATCAAAGAGCCGCCACACTCTTTCACCTTACAGAGATTCGCCACACCTCAAGTGTACAGTAATTCTTCTCACACACACTCTCCTACACAAAAACGGTCCCAACAACCAACTCACACACAGAATTGGTGTTCACCTCACCAACCAGTCAGTAATAACCCTGCCGGTACATCAAGCACTCTATAGCACTTCAAGCTGATCTCTCATGAACCTGCAACCTGCAATTCAAAGACCAAGCTTACATGTAGATCACCAATGAGCTTGCAACAACCTGCAACTCATAGATCTTACAACTAGAAGGAACTCTTCCTTTCTATCTCATGCCTTAAACAATACATGCCAATGGGTCTATAAATAGATCCTTAACTCAAACAATAACTAAGACTCTTAATTTGGACAATTATCCTCGCAGCCCAAGACTCTGGCTGGTCTTGACATGCAAACTCATAGTTCACTTAACTAACTGTCCGTGAAACGAACACTTCGGGAACACACAGGCGACCGACGTCGGTCCCTGCTGGTCTGGTTCTGCCGACGTCGGCCGACTTCCTGCCGTCGCCGGTTGCCTTCTGCACTGGATCCTGCCGACGTTGGTCATGCTGCCGACGCCGGTTCCTGTAGAACTCAGCAACCTTCTGTTCCTAGTTTGCAAAGGTTGAAGCTTTTAGCTCCACAACCTAACACTTTGGGGCATGTCCATAAAGTGTGCTTGAAAGACTCAAGATTGGTACACGTTGGACACTTGGGTTGAACAATCCCAAGATGAGAAAGTCCTTCCCAAGCAAGCCTTGATAAACTAGACACCAGAGGAAATGAGTTGGTTTGGGTTCAAGCTTGGCCTGCCAAATTCAGTTGAGTCAAGCAAGCCATGTCCTAGGTGAGTAATTGAGACCCCAATGCCTATTGAGCTTGCCAAGCACTTGTGAAAAGCGGTTCATCACCTGGTAAAGGAGGTCTAGAGAATAAATTTTGAAGTGAGTATCACAATTCTACCTCCATTCTTTCCACCATGAGTGAGGAGGTTGTAGACCCAACTCGTGAAGCATGACATCTAACAGTAACTCTTGAATGCATAGAATAACTAGTAATTCAACATTACTTAATTTGAATTTTGCTTTTAGCAAGGGCCATGGGCCCAGTCGCAAGCATAAACCAGATCCTTAAGAGTATAAATCCTTTTTTTTTAAGAGTCTCAAAGCTTTAATACCAATCATTTCTACCAACAAGAGGATAGTAATGGTCATGATAGGAGACCATTATAGATTGTGGTCATTAAAGGAGAGACTGCTACGAAAGCCATCACCAACACTTATTAAACGAGGCTTAACAACCCCAAACATTCCAAATGTTTTTCACCATAAAAGAACCTTCAATTTTAACAAGATCAGAAGTGATCAATAGAGTATGGAAACCAATATTTTTCTAAGTGGATTTACTGTAAGGAGATCTAAACGAAATACAATGACATATAAGGATTTTCTAGGACTCATTATCTTCAATGACTCTGACCACCCATTTCTCACAGGGTAATGTTTTGTCTATAGACATAAATAATTCCCTTACCTCCCTTATCATGAAAAAGGCAATAACTATTGCAGGCAATTATGTGGAATCCCCATGTTTACTTGGCATTAGTCTAGAGAAAGTCTCTAAGAATCTTAGCCAGCTTATCATAGGAGGCTTTGGAAGGAGCCCAATTGAAGGAATAATAAACATGAGTACCAGCAAAATTTTTAGTGCAAATCTGGATTTTCCCCGCTAAAGAGAGCGGTTTGGTGACCCAATATTCCACCTTTTTCTCCACTTTGTTTATGACATATTGCCACAACTCCATAGGGGAACTATCAAAGGCAAAATGAATGCCTAAAAACTTGAATTGTTCCCCTATATGAATCCATTTCCACTTGTATCGATGTAACCAATCTAGCATGGGCATCATGCTCTATTTGAAGCGTTAGGTCTCACTCCACTGCAAGCTAGAACTAGAAGCTAGGTAGAAAATGTTGATACAAAGCATAGCCTCCTTAAAAGGTTTTTCTTGCTCTTCGAGAATGAGGAGAGTATCATCTGCAAAGTGGCTATTAATGAGTTGAGAGGATTAGTCAGGAAGAACAATACCCTAGATGAGACCCTGCTCGACTCTATGAGCTAATAGATATCCCAAAGTTTTAATATACAAGAAATATAGAGTTGGGGCAAGGGGAAAACCATGAAATATAGAGCGATAAAGGCCTATACAATCATATTTGAGACCATTGATAGTGAGATAAGTTGAGTCATCTGCAAAGACAGTTTGAAAAATCAAACTAAAGAATTGGCCAAAGCCGAGAGCCTGGCGCATGGCCAAAATAAAAGGCCTTTCAATGCTATCATAAGCTTTCTCAAAATCAAGCTTGAGATAGATGGTTATCTGATGAAAGGCTCTCGCCCATTCCATACCTTCCCACACAACAATAAGGATGTCAAGAATATTTGTGCTCTTGATAAAGTTGGTATGTTTAGTTCTGACAATGGTAGTTAAAATGAGTCGAAAGCGGTTAACAAGAGTTTTAGCAAGGATATTGTAAGAGACATTCAACAAGGTGATCAAGCGCCATCTGGTGATAAGTTTTGGGTTGCCCACTTTAGAGATGAATTTAATATTGCCTTGATTATTAAGGGAATGCAATGATTTTTTTTGTAGAGCTTCTTTGTAAATTTGCAACAGGTCGAGACTAACAAATTTCTAGGTGGCTTTATAGAATTCACTAGGGAAGTAATCAATTTAGAGGGATTTGTCATTGCTCATGCAATGGATGGCCTAAGAGAGCTCATGAAGAGATAAAGGTGCATCGCATAATCTTTGGTCGATAGGTTTGAGTCTAGGAGAAACCACGTCGAGGCATTCTTGCAAAGCTCGAGTCCTTTTGATTGTTGCCTCTTAAGCTTTAAACACTAATTTATAATGATCTAAAAAATCAAATTTGATGTCAGGGAGAATAGTGAGTCTCAATTGGGCTGACTTGATGGCCTTGATCTAGTCTCGAGCTTATTTGGCTCTAAAAGACTTGAAAAATTCCTTGGAAGCATTATCACCAATTTTGAACCAATGAAGGCGAGCGAAAAATTATGCCCCTTCGGTAGCATAATTGTCTACCACTTTGAGTTGGTGTTTCAGAGAATTGGAGTGACTTTACAATTGCAAGTCAAAAGGGTCACACTCAAGGAGGGAGGAGATCCTTTGGTATTCTTTGAGCACAACCTCATCCCCCCACTTTAGAACGTGAGAAATTTGTTTGCCATAATGGGGAGAAAGGTGGTGGTATGAAGGATAACCTCATTCCACCCTAGTAGTAAAAGGTGGTCAAGGAGCAAGATTCCAAACCTAGACTATGAGACAAATGGTGCCATTATGGCAAAAGAGAGAGGGGTTAAGGAGGAATTGATTGCATGACACTCTAAAGTGGTTGTTGTTCCACTCCACTCTACAATTGATTGGATTATGGTTGTAGAGAGTGTATTCAAAATTCATGATGATAGGATGTCCATTGGTATTAGCAAAAGAAAATATATTTTGTTTTGATAACATATAATAGTCTACTTGCTTAAGGACCCTATTGGCACCGACATGACAATTGGACCACGTAAACTAAGTGGAATTTATTATGTGTCAGCAAAACAAAGGATTGACTAGGCCCCATCGATCTTTAAAATAAATCCTTGCACATAAGTCACGTGATGAGGAGTGGGTTGTCAGTGAAATATCACCCTAAAGTTGTTACGTTAGGGCCATCATTAGGGGCATATGTGTCCCCTAATGAATGCCCATTCACATCAAGGAAAAGTTAAATAGCCCAGTATGATGATCACCCCTAGCAACAATCAAGGAAGAAAATTTCAAGGAAACCAAGATATTGGGGCCACCATGTCTACTATCGTGTGGGGTGGAGAATTATGTAGAGTCATACCAAATGCATTTTAGAGTAGTATGTAGAAGAGACCCTAATATTTTAACTTCTTATAGACAAACATTATCTAAAGATCTCAATCATTGACAACCATTTCACACATATAATTTTTATAAGGACTATGTGAGACCTTAAACATTTCAAAATAGGACATTCATTGGGAAGCCTCATCCATAAAGAACTCACCATGTCTATCTTTGATATCTTCAAGATTTGTAAAATTATTAGGTTAGTTTGGTAAAACAAGATCTCCAAGCAAAATGGAGCAATGCTTAACCCCATTATCTTCTTGAGGAGAGTCACCACCGCCATTGGGTGGGCTGTGCAACTGCCTAGAGAAGGAATTGCTTGTAGAGAGAGGCTATAAAACTTGTGAAATATGGCTCCACAGGGCCATTGACATGCTAAGAGCCTCAGGAAATGGGTTGACATTACATGCCTCATAAGAGGGTTTGGTTACAAGGGGAGTAACGTGTCAGGAATCTAGAACAACAAACATGCTCTGATTCCACTGTTAGGATCTAGGAAGCACAATTGACTACCATGTACTAGCAACTAAATATGCGGAATTTAACCAGAAGTAACAAGTAACTAGAATTCAAAAACAACACAGAATATGAGAGACAATACCCAATTGTATTAATACTCTTCCAGAAGGAAATACAACAAAGAAGATGCCACAGTCTTCTTCCTTACACACCTCTAGGGATCCCACACCTCTAGGGCATAAACAATAAATCTCTTCAAGAGCTCACTCTCTCTCTTACGGTCCCAACACACAACTCAAACACAGAGTTAGTGTTCACCTCCAACCAGTCAGTATCACTACTGCTAGTACCACCAGTCAGTATCACTAATGCCAGTACACAAGTGCTCCACGCACTCCAAATCCAAGTACACACCGTACTCCAAGTACTCAATGTACTCCAAGTAGATCTCCCTGATCTTGCTCCTTGTTGTGTTGCCCATCTCCTTTGACCTTGCTATCCTATAGATCCACCTTAGACCTTGCACACACAAACACCTGCAAATCAATGATCTTACTTACACATGTAGATCTCCAAACGTGGCCTTGCACACCTGCCGACCAAGATCCTACACACATGAAGAACCCTTCTGATTCTCCAAACCAGCACCCCTGTGGATCTCTACCAGAACTTGCATAACCTGCAGCGCTACCTGATCATACACACTTGGCACCCCTATGGAACTAGGAGGAACACACATTGCTCTCTTCACTCTGAAGGAGCTAACCTTGCTCTTACTCAACTAGCCCAAATTAAAATACAGCCCATGAGTCTATTATATAGATCTCATGCAAACAATAATTAGATCCGCAGTTCAAGACTAAATTTAGCCTTTCAACATGCAAACAACCGGTTCGTTAACTAACTGTTCATGAACTAGCAGTTCTGGAACTGCGCAGGCGACCGACATCGGTCCCTGTCTGCCTGGAGATGACCGACGTCAGTCAATCCCTAACCGATGTCGGCAGCTTCCTGTCTACACCTGGCTGACGTCGGTTGGCCTAATCGATGCCGGTGACTGTGACACTCAACAACCTCCTCCCATGTCTGCATCAGTGAAGCTTTTAGATCCACAACCTAACAATCTCCCACTTGGAGATAAACAGTTGCACTGTACCTTTACCTGTACCCCATCTAATTTGTTTTCTGGCTTGTATGCCTCTTCAAACTCAATCTTGAAGACCAACCACCACACATCCTGTGGTGCAACCCCTGTCATCCAAGTAACCTGCCAAATCCAAAGTACTTGACCCTACATAGCATGAATCCCTGCTGTTGGTCCCTCTCAGATACCTGAGAACCCACTAAACCGCTTTCCAGTGCTTCCTTCCTGGATTGACTACAAACTTTCTGACAACACCCACTACTTGGGCAAACTCAGGGAGTACACGTGTACTCAACCTCATCATGTGATTGGGGACCCTGTTCTGTGAACTGTCCATCCATAGGTGTGCTGCCCTGTTCTGCATCCTGCACTACCTTCACACAATCATCCTGTGACAACATCAACTTGTGATCTTCCCTGTCTCTAGGATTACTCATGCCAAAGAATTTTGCTGCTTTCAAATCCTTCATGGAAAACCACTGAACTAACCTTACCTTTAGCTCAGCAAAACCCTGTATGTCTGAACCTTCAGCTAGCATACCATCCACATACAGTAACAGGATAATGTTGCGACCATCATCCAACCTGGTAAGACAAACACAATGGTTACACTGACATTGACTAAAGCCCTGCTTTGTCATCCACCTGTTAAAACCTGTACCACTGTCCTGTAGCTTCCTTAAGACCATATGACCTGGCCTTCCATCTCAGGTGTCCATTCTCTCTATTCTTTAACTAAGGTATCTATTCGTCTTTTAGTGTTTTCATACCAGCTGGCAACCCTACCAAATCTCTCGTTTGGTTCTGCATCCTATTCATGCCATGCTCCCACTGTTTCTTGGATCCTTCTTGCTCTGTAGTGAGCAACGAGTATAAAGAAGAGGAACAATGAATTTGAGGCTTACTTACCCTTTCAGTCCTCCACATGGGCGTTTGAGACTCCTTGACAGCTTGTTGTCTGCTCAAAATCTATCTCAGTGACTGACCTTGGTCACCACACAGTCTGCATCCGACCGACGTTAGTTCCATGCGACTGTCCAGGTCGCCGACGCTGGTTATGCTACCGACGTCGGTCTCCACCTGCCCGACACCACCGACTCCTCTGGTCTGCACATGGTCGACGTCGGTACCTATCTGTTTGACACCAGTTACCCCTGACCGACGTCGATACCTGTCTGTTTGATGCCGGTTACCCCTGACCGATGCCGGTACCTGTGTTCGCCTGTGAATGATGACTTTTTACCTGCGAGCTCTCTTTGGATCAAAACCCTGTCCAAACTGCCCTGCTCAGAGATATCCAGTCCCATCCACTAATCTCTGTCTGTCATCTCTTCCAAGAACACCAAGACTTTCCAATTCTTAAGTTTATCAAATACATCAGTCTTCCTTTTTCTACAATAAATCCAATCCTTTCTTGTAGCATCCCACTGCTTACAAAAATCTCGGTTTATGCTCTCCGAAGTTGAACTCTTACCATTTGACTTAAGAACATCCATTCCCTTCTCACTTATGTGACCAAGCCTACAAAGCCATGCCTGTGCAACAGAAGTGGAATCAGTAATACAAGTAGATAAAGAGTACCTACTTTCTTACCACATGCTAATTCAAGTGCATCCTTGGTAACATTCTAAGAATCCGCTGTGAGAGTTACTATGCATCTCTCATCACCCAATTTTCCTGAAGCAATTAGCCGCATCTTCAGAACTGGGACCTGCATGACATCCTTCAACACCCATGTGTTGGCCATCTGCAATTTCAACAACACTTCCCCTTTGCCAATACTTTGACAAGGTTCACCAACCCCTCTATTTGGGGCTTCATGGAAAGAGGCAACATAATCTATAAACCAAGATTCTACTTTATCCAAGGAACATCCCAGAGCATCTTGTGCAACAACACCTGCAACATCTGCTTCTTTAGTTCCTTCATGCTGATCTTCTACCAACCAACAATATTTCTTTACCTGCTCTTTCTTTCCATAACACCGTAATTGACCATTCATGCTTTTCAATTCCTCCATTCTTAGATTACTTTCTTCTGCCATTGCTATACTCCCACTCAATCAGAAACCCCTGAGAGTGACCTGTAATCAAACACAAACCTGCTCCCTGCAACCTTAGCTCTGATACCACTTGTTAGGAATCTAGAACAACAAACATGCTCTGATTCCACTGTTAGGATCTAGGAAGCACAATTGATTACCATATACTAGCAACTAAATATGTAGAATTTAACCAGAAGTAACAAGTAACTAGAATTCAGAAACAACACAAAATATGAGAGACAATACCCAATTGTATTAATACTCTTCCAGAAGGAAATACAACAAAGAAGATGCCACAGTCTTCTTCCTTACACACCTCTAGGGCTCCCACACCTCTAGGGCATAAACAGTAAATATCTTCAAGAGCTCACTCTCTCTCTTAGGTCCCAACACACAACTCAAACACAGAGTTGGTGTTCACCTCCAACCAGTCAGTATCACTACTGCCAGTACACAAGTGCTCCACGCACTCCAAATCCAAGTACACACCGTAATCCAAGTACTCAATGTACTCCAAGTAGATCTCCCTGATCTTGCTCCTTGTTGTGTTGCCCGTCTCCTTTGACCTTGCTATCCTATAGATCCACCTTAGACCTTGCACACACAAACACCTGCAAATCAATGATCTTACTTACACATGTAGATCTCCAAACGTGGCCTTGCACACCTGCCGACCAAGATCCTACACACATGAAGAACCCTTCTGATTCTCCAAACTAGCACCCCTGTGGATCTCTACCAGAACTTGCACAACCTGCAGCGCTACCTGATCATACACACTCGGCACCCCTATGGAACTAGGAGGAACAGACCTTGCTCTCTTCACTCTGAAGGAGCTAACCTTGCTCTTACTCAACTAGCCCAAATTACAATACAGCCCATGAGTCTATTATATAGATCTCATGCAAACAATAATTAGACATCCAATTACAATAATTAGATCTGCAGCTCAAGACTAAATTTAGCCTTTCAACATGCAAACAACCGGTTCGTTAACTAATTGTTCATGAACTAGCAGTTCTGGAACTGCACAGGCGACCGACATCAGTCCCTGTCGGCCTAGAGATGACCGACATCGGTCGATCCCTAACTGATGTCGGCAGCTTCCTGTCTACACCTGGCTGACGTCGGTTGACCTGACCGACGCCGGTGACTGTGACACTCAGCAACCTCCTCCCATGTCTGCATCAGTGAAGCTTTTAGCTCCACAACCTAACATAATGATTAGAGGGGAAGGTTTATTACCAACCAATGATTTTTTTTGGTTATTATCATCCAATCATTATTCTTTTCCACCACATCAGGGTTCTCAACTTCCAATTGTTTAAATGAGGGTTTTGACTAACCCATGAAGGGGCGATTTTTGATATGGTGGTCAGGGTTTTGATAATGACAATAAGTGTTAGAAATACTAAAATAGATTACTTTCTATGCCCAATGCTCGTTATCAACTTGAATATCAATGGATTCCTTTAGAACCTTGGTCAAGTCGACTTCAACACATACCCCACTTGTTCGGGCACGTGAAATAAAACTTGTTTGGATCATGGCATAACACATACCCTGTGGGCTAGATAATCTCCTTAAGAAAGGACCATAGAGGAATTGGGAGGCCAAGGAGTTCAATCTAGACTGACACCCGAATGGAAACCTAGTCAGTGACCTTAAAGTCATAGGGCCATTTGGACAAAATCAAAAGTGTGTTTCTCAAGAACCAACACCTTGATTTAGCTAGAATGACTTGGACCTGGGATGGCTCTTAAAGGAGAAAGGGAAAAAATCCTTTGTAAAGTTTCAAATGCCATTGATATGGACACCCAAGGGCTCCCAGGGGTGTCTAAACCAAGGATCGAGGGATTCGTTTGAGGCGATATAGCCAAAAAACAAGCAATAAAAGAATAATTTTCATACCATTTGCAAACACTATCTATGACATCTGGCTTTAAACATACCTCAGGATGAGAGAGAGAGTCAAAAAATTTACCTAGTCTTAAACTTTTAGCACAATTATTTTAGCTCAGTTGGGTGTCATCCTTCCCATTGCCTGCATTAGTTACATAAGAGAAGACAAAGGCCATTATATAACAAATGACCACCTAAAGGGTGATGTGTTGAGCACAATAAATATGTGACAAACTTTGAGATTCTCACAGACATGGTATGGAATGTGGGGAAGCTAAGAAATCAAAGAAAGGTGAGGATAACATAAAAACCCTAAAAAAACTAGCAGAGTGAGCTTACTCTCATGCAGAGCTCCAAAGGCATACAACTTAATTTTACCTTTAGAACTATCAGTTTTACCTATAAATTTATTAATGAGCTCCTTCTTTTTTAAATAATATAACAAACCATTATGTTGGTAGATAGATGGAGATTTCAATAATGTCCATAGGAACAAAAGAGTCTATGGGACCCCAAAAACAAAAAGCATAATTGAATGAGTGAAGAGGTTGATGGAAAAATTTAATATTTGAATCACTTGACCCTAGTTCAAAACCTTTCCACTATTCTACCTCTGAAGATTCATTCTCCTATCGTGGATTTGGTATGAAATTATCCCTTTTTAATGCTTTTTTCTTCAAGTATAGTGGACATAAACACCCCCTCTAGGCTATCTAAGTATCTAGCTCAGATTTGTCACATGCAAAGCACTCCATGATATAGTGCCATATATCTCAGCCATACCTAATGTGCGAAAAAAACATCCTCTCTTCCCATTTTTATTTTAGCATCTTCCCCCTACTTGTCTCTCATCAAAGTTGGTGTGATCCAGTTCTCGATTGAGCTATGACCATCTTCATTCTCCATTTTATTTTTGCCCATTTGTAAATTATTTTAGTCATGCTCATAATCAGGGTTGAACTCGATCATGTAATATTGTTTTTCCCTCTTGATTTATTGTGCTTAGTTTAAACTTTCCCTCACATAGTTCTTTACCTCTTGATTGATGGTTGAACATTCATATATGTTAGTATCCCACTTTTCCATCCATAGTTTGTTTTGTTTCATCTAAGTCCTCTTTATTTTCTTTAACTCTTATTTTATTATTGTCTTTATCCACCTATCCTCTTCCATGCCTTCTACTTTATTTATGTAGCTTATGAGAAATATCATAATAACTACTTTTATTGTAAAAATACATGTTTCTAATAGGATTATCTCGAATGGAAGTGATGTTTTAAACTTGAAGGTACTTGTGATGAAATTTTTATAAACTCTCTTAATTTGTCTCCACTTTAGACTCGGCATACCGCTGACCCAAACTTCACATCCATAAAGTACCATTGGGACTACTAGTAGCCCAAACATGACCCTTATGGTCTTCCAATCTCACAAATCAACATCTTTACCTCTATTTTCAAGAGAGTATAGTGATTTCCACCCTCCTTTAATTCTCTTTGCTATGCATGTTTCCTAACTGAGCTTGTTAGAGAAATCAAGCCCTAGGTATTTGTATACTGAGAGTATCTTGAGTGGGCTTTCCTCAAATATGAAGCTTATATGTTTCTTTTCTTTTCAACTCGAGAAAATCAAAATCTTAGTTTTGCTTGTGTTTACTTACATCCTGATCTCTTTGAAAAATAGTTCTAACATTTTTAAATGATCTCTTAGATTTTGGGTTGTCGTTGTGGTCAAAATAAGATCATCTGCATATAAAAGGAGTTTTATCACATAACTAACTACTTGGACTCTGCTACCCCATAATTTGTCTATCCATTATTCCAAATTGTCAATATAGAGACCAAATATAGTGAGTGATAATGCACATCCTTGTTTAAACCCCGTGTTGCTACTGAATCTTTGTGATAATATTGTATGTAATATGATATTGGCTCTAACTAGATCAAATGCCTAATGAATTATTGCCCTGTATTCTCTTGAAACTCCAAGTTCCTCCATCCAACCCCATAACTCACCTCTAGGAACTATGTCAAATGCTTTCTTGAAATCAACAAAGTCATAGAAGACTTATTCTCCTTTTTCATCGCATACTTTTTCAATTAAATCAGTAAGAGTGATGTAATGGCCTATTATTGAATGCTTTGGTCTAAAGCTCATTTGCATTTTTACTCTCTCTCCTTATTTTTTAGCCCATTCATTGATTTAACATTCAACCTTGCTTCCAAATAGTTTTTCCATGAGAGGATTGACTATAATAGTTTTGTAGGTAGACAGGTTGTTTACCTTTCTGCTTTTGAAGAGGATTATGACTAGGCTAATGGTCCACTCTATGGGGAAAAATTCTCAAGCAACGTTTTTAAAGATGTCTTTTATGTGGGGAGTCAAAATATCTCTCCCCTATTTTAAATATTATGCCTATAGCCCATCTATATCTCATGCCTTACTATTTTCTGGCCTATTGATGCCTTTTTAAACCTTAATTATGGTAAATAAAATAGTACCTCAGTCTTGTACACTTGGAAAATACATATCACGGTTGAACCTTTTAGTCTTAGACCTTCCTATTGCTAAAAGGCTTACATTCACTATCTCTTTGTGCCTAATTACTTATCTCTTAGTCTGACCCTTGTTATTATTATGACCCAGGGCTTTTATGTTATAAAAAATGCTCTAAACCTGATGTTTATCCTTCACTACCAATTTTAGACCTATACCTATTTCTATCTCCCCAAACACTTGAGTTCCAGGTGGACACATGTGTCGACACAAATCCATTTTTATACAAAGTGTCAAGTGCCCAAAATTCATCCAATTTTCAAAAAATATATATCCTAAAGGTTCACCTAAGTGTTTTAATGTGAGATATTTCCAAAAGGGATTAGTATATATACAAAATCAACCCTTATTCATACTAGACCTAGCAATCACTTACAATTGACAAGGTAATATACCAAGAAGCACTCAATCAAGCATTCAAGTGAGCAAATCTACCCTACTTATCCCTATTTTCATAACAGTCATAAGAGTAGTCTTTCTTCAAGTTTAAATTATGCAAATAGTAGCCCATGAGCCATATTTTCCAATTTACAAACTAAGTCATTGCATGTCTTTGTTTATCACACATTATACCCTTGTGTGCACACAAGCCAACACATGGGTGAGAAATACATAAGTTTGAGACCCTATCGGAGTAGTGAATATGTAGGTAATGCCCATTGATAGAGGGTTCTTTGGGATCAGCTCAACACTTTGAGCCCACTAACTCATTTTTCTCATAATCACTCCAAGGGTGAAGAGCTAGGGTTTGATCATTTGACAAAAAACAATAACTTGTGTGCATGATCTGAAGAAATCATAAGAAAGGTGACATAAAACTTAGAAGGCTCAAATTAGTTGCATCCAAATCTAGTTAATATTTTGTACAAGACACATGTAGTAGAGTTAGACACCTATGTTGACACAGTTATCTAGATCTGATGCAAGCATTTGAGGCCACAAAAAGGATATTTCTAGAAATTGATGATTGTTCCAGGATCATCATCTAGTCCACTTCTATTTGTTTATGTTCAAACTTGTGTGCACATAATAAACTGACTAAGTATCATTATTTTCAATTTATTACAATATCTATCAATAGTGGTAATTTACTACTTTTAGCAATCATAGTTGTATAAATTCAGGAATACTATTTGTTTGAGTTTTCTATAAATTGACCTACTATAGAGGTAGTTTTATCATTTGTGTGCTCTAGACTACCCTGTCTTCTTAACCCTACTTACCCCATATTTTCAATTTAGGGTTAAACATTTGGTGAACCTGACCATTGGTCCCCAAACCCTAGGTTGATCCAAGGTTTATTGATTTATTATTTTCCTAAATTTATATTTCCAATTTCAAAGTGTTCAAAATTTAAAAATAATAATTTATTTTCCTAAAATCATGTTTAATATGGATAAAAGGGAACCTTTTCCTCCTCCAACCCTAAGGAAGGTGATAGTTACCATCCCTCTAACCAGTTTCATGTTATCACTACTTCAAGGGGTAAGGTGTCCCATCCTATGATCTCAAATGAAAGTAATCAATATATCCTTCCTCAAACCCCTCCATCTCCCAAATCTCCCTTAGATGGTATGTGTATACATATTCAATCTGAGGCACCTAGGGTCTATGTTTGTCCCTTAAGGATCAAATCACCACTATGAAAAAGTTAACATAGAAGAGTTACAAAATCATATTACATACATGTAAAGTCAAACAATGTTAGTGTTAATCATGTGTTTGCATCTTCATCTAGAAATGGTGTGACCAACAAGGTTTCATATCAAAATAAGAAGTTAAAGGAGACTTCATCTACAACTAGTGATTCAAAAAGTGAATAAAAAGCTAATAAAAGTCCAGCTAAAATCTTAAGATAAATGATTATAAACAAAGTGATTCAACTACCTCCTTGACATCATATAATGAGATCCAAATACTAATGCATATCATAAAATGCATGGGCATCATAAAAATTACTATTTTGCATTAAAGAACAAAATACAAAAGATAAATGATAGTGGTGATCATATCATTGATACATCAATCAAACAACCCACTCACATTATGACTACCTCTCCTATAACACAAGTGCCAAAATAATAAATATGAGTACCGAAGGATAATTTAGAACAAAAACAATTACAAATGCAAAAATTAGAGCAAGAAAAGATTTAAAAGGCCAAGCTAAAGAAATCTATGTTAAAAAATATTAAGAAGTCAAAGCATAAATTACATATTTTCCTATTGTTCAAGCAAAGAGACATGACTCTTCTCTAGTCCATAATGAGATGCAACATTTTGACAATTATGAACATCTTCAAGAAAAACAATTTTTCAAGAAGGAAACTCCAATCTATAGTAAAATGGGTTTTGCATACATGGATATATCACATGTTCGAGAACATCCTTATAAGTTACATGTCTCCTACAACAATGATTACATTGATGATTATGATCCTGATAATACAGAAGATTGATATGATCATGATGATACTGATTATGCATCATATGAATATGACACACATCGTACAAGGATTTCACATAAGCATCCCCTTGACAAGCTCATTGGATTCTAGTATAAAATTTCCTCTATCCATAGCTTATGTGCTTCTCAATCAATTATTCCAACAAATTCAAAAAAATTCAAATATTCAAGAAAATACAAAAACATTCAAATATCCAAAAAATTCAGCATGTTTCTAGTTTTACTATTTATTATACTTATGTTGTTTTCTCTATGTTATTAAATATCATATCATTCCTTTCCACATATACACATATGTTTCACACATCATTTAAGTATGACACAGGCATACCAAAATACATGATATATGCAAATACAGAAGTTAGGCCTTCCCTCTACTCATGTCATACATACATTGGGGGAATCTACTTCTTTGATCATGATACACCTAGGTTATATTATTCTATAATCACTTTCCATTATCATGTTCGAGCTTCTATAATTCCACATGCTTATATGTTTGCTCATGTCTTTTTATAGTATACTTGATATGATATGTACTCAACATTTTTTGCTAACACATATTTGTAAGAACTATTATGTTATGTTTACGTTGGTTGCTTTTATTCCATGCTTTTCTTTTTGCACTTCCTTGAGTGTCTTACCTTGGTTGTTATTGTCTTACATTATTTTGCATGTTTGAGCATTTGAATATGCTTCTTTAACTGTGGGCCTCGTGCCTTTGTTTACCTAATTGGACATTTTAATATGTCATTGTTTGTTGTATGGACATTTGAATATGTTATTATATGCTTCATGGACAATTGACTAAATCATGTCCCTTCAATTGTGTGACATTTGAGCATAACCCTTGTATGATGTCTCCTTTGATCATTCCCTTTTGCTTTACTTTTGAGTTCTCTTGTGTGTTTGCTTGATTGCTTGATGAACTTGTAATGTTACTCTCTAGATGTTTCCGGTCTTTATATCATGCATCTTGGGAGTTAATGTGATCATATATCATGTGCTTCAATGTTATATCTACCTAAACATGTCATTCATATATGTTACATGATCCATAAAAACTTATACAATTGACTTATCCTTTTGAGGTAAGGTAACTACTAGATTTTGTTTCCCCTCACCTCGAAAGAGGGGGGACATATCATTGAGGTCATGTCACAAAGGCATGACTTCCACATTTTCATAGTTTCATATTACAAAGGGGGAATGATATAAAAACATGTTCTCTACATTTGCACCATTCTTATATTCTCCAGATTTAGTAGGGGAATGTCATATAAGCATGTACCCCACACTTACACCAGTTTTACAATTCACTATATTTCACACTTATATGATTTAGATACACATTTGTGACAACATTATATATAATGGTATTGGTATTATTCCCAAATTTCAACATGAGACATATATGAGGTGCATATGCCATGTAAGGGGTGCCTAAAAATTACAAAATCAAACCATTTTCTAGATTTTAAATACTATTATGGACTTTTGTGATACCCAGGATGAACTGTTATGGACTGTTATCAAGCCAATATAGTATAGTATTTGGTTCACCTTTAGAATGTTGAGTTGATTAAATCACTTGATTTTGCCAAATTTATAAGTTAGATTTGATCAAATCATCTAAATTCACCATACTTATATGTTGGATTTGATTTAATCATCCACCCTCACCAGACATATAGTGTGAGTTGTGTTATAGCTTGGAAATACACCCCTGTGAGAGAGTTCTTCAGGCTCTCTCACTTCCAGCTACAAGCATGGGGACAACCTCAGGATGTGGGTATCCTATGGTGAGGTTGAACCTCTAGGCTTTTTTATGAGGCTAGTTCCTCAGGTGCTTCACTTCAACTCTTGATTCCCACACTAAAATCTACTATGGATAAGGAAAAGAGATAGGATGATAACTTGGAAATAAATCTAAGCTAAGGGAGGTGATGCACCAAAAGATAATGATCCACTGAATATGGAAAAGAGTCAACTACTAATGAAACCAAACAGGACACAGGCTACTCTGGTTCTATCTCAAGGCCATACGCGTGGAGCTTTTACATGGAGGTCAAAGGAGAGCTTTGTGTTTGAAGGATAACAAGAATAGGTCTACGAGAGACACTATAAGCTGGTAACACTTCAAAGGGAGCTCGACACACAAACACTTCACACAATCCTGCACAAAACCAAAAGCATCAAAAGTAAAGTGTTGGAAAAAAACATAGGTGATGAATGACAATCATACATTCTACAAATGAAACCAAATTTGCACACTTGTTTTAACTAGAAACAAAAAAGTCTTCCTTGTATTGCTTCAAAAGAGTCTTTTACAAAGTGATTTCTATAGAGTAATTTTATCACCAATCTAGGGATAATTGCTTGGCTCTAAGGCCTCTATTTATAATAGAAAAAGGGGGAAGAGAAGATGGGAAGAGGGAAGAAGTCGATGATGACTGGGATCCCTATTGTCATCCTCCCTTGTGCCACTAAATGTGCCACTCAAGATTACTGAACCACCTTTTTGAGCCACTCCCACATTCAATTCTCTTTTGGTGGAGCTAAGGGAAGTCACATTGTGAACAACTAAACATCTCTTCCTGGCATGATTGCATTTATCTTTGCATTTAAACGGTATGACATCTTTCACTTTTACGTGTCCTATTCGAAGAAATATGTGGGTCTCCATGTTTGGGAATTCAAATTGACTCATGTTGTTCCTGCGTTTGGATGGTTGTTTGTCAAGAGCAAACCATATTGAAGGATGAGAGCCTTCATAAATTTCTAGCTACCAACCACTTGGACTCTTCTGTGTTCATTGGTCATCCTTGTGCTACTTATCCTTTATTGATTGGCCCTTTTTGCTCTATCTTGTGCTATGTGGCAACCTTTCATTCATTACATCATGATTCTTACGTTGTTGGACCAAGCTTAAGTCAATCACTTGAAGAATCTTTATTTACTCTATGTAGAGTAATTCGAGTTCTTTGATCTCTCCAACTTTAGACTTTCTTAGATCTTTTACTTATAAAGCTTTTAAAGTAAAGTACTTAAAGAAACCCAATTTACTCTATGCAGAGTATTTTGGGTTCTCTAAGCTTACTTACTTCGGACTTATCCATCTTGAAGTCTTCAGGCTTCTTCATCTAGAAGTCTTCTTTATTCTATGAGCTCCTATTTGTATAGAGAAAATCTCTCAAAGGAATTGCTTGGGACAATTTGTCTGAAAGAATTCCTTCAAACTTTTTATCTGAAGCTTCATTCTTGCTCTCTTCCTTCAGAAATTACCTTTCAAACTTTTCAAAATAAATTTTATCGAAGGGTGAGAGACCCTTCAGGCTTCCTATCATCATTTCAGACTTCCACAAATAATTCTCTTAAAGGAAAAGATACCCTTCAGGATTTTAAAATGGTCCTTCTGAAGGGTAACATGCCCTTCAGGAAACTTGCAACTATCCACTTGGAGATGGAAAAGCCCTTTAGATTTATGAAAGTGACATTCAAAAAAGTTGATTGATCTTTTTAAAATGTTGAAAAGATCCCTTCTGCCTAAAAAAAAGGCCCTTTGACATTTTGAAAATGCCCTTCGTATTTTTGAAGTGTACCTTCAATTTTTTTAAGGACCCTTCAGAAAAGTGAAAAGGACCTTCAATTTTAAGAGAAGACTTGTCCCTTGAAGAACCTAAGAAGCACTATTTTTTGAGACCAAATCAAGTTTGTCAAACCATTTTACTTATTTTGAGCTTTTCACTGCTCATAACTTATGAAGTAATCAAGTATTGCTCCTTGGAGAACCTGAAATACACTATTCATGAGTAATTTGGGTTCGTAAACCCCAATTACTTCTACTTATAAAACATTTAGAATTCAAGCACTACTGGAAACCCAATTTGCATTGTGCCCTCATAAACTCAAAGTTAGCACTTCTAGAAAACCCTAAGTCCTCCCAAAGACTTGCCATTTTCTTGCTTGAAAGCTCCCTTTTTCATGGGTTCATCTTCTAGTAGCTCCAGCTAATGGGTTGGTTCTAATACAGGTAGCTCAAGAGAAATGGGCAGCTTAGCCTCTCTTCCATATACTAAAACATATGGAGAATTGCCAACAATAGCTTTAGGAGTTACCTGGTCAGCCCACAAGGCTATCTTTAGTTTGGTGTGCCAGACTCTCTGGTTCTCCTCCATAGTCCTCTTGATGATTCTCAGCAAATTCTTATTTGTGGACTCAGTTAGTCTATTTCCTTGAGGATAATAGTTTGAAGAGGTTTTGTGGTAGATGCCCTCTTGAGATCCCATTCATTCATTTTCAAACTGAGGAATGCTAGTGCATTATCAAATATGATAGTGGATGGAACACCAAACCTGGTCACGATGTTGTCATAGAAATCTAAGACTGCACTTTCATTGGCTTCCTTCAATACAATGGCTTCCACCCACCTGGTGAAGTAATCAGTTGTAGTAAGCACCCACTTATGCCCTGCACTTGATGGGGGGTTGATTATGCTAATGAAATCCAAACCCCACTACATGAATGGTTGCTCCACTTGAATCGAGTTGAGAGGGAAAGATGATAACCTTTTCTTACCCTTGAAGAGAGCACATTCCTGACACCTCCTCACCCATGCATAAGTGTCCTTGAAGAGGTTGGGTCGGTAACAGCCAACCCTCATTATCTTTGATGTTGTAGTCTTGAGTGCAAAATGACCTCCTAAAAGTCCATCATGGAAATGCTCTAAAAGCTTAGCCACTTGTCATCATCTATTCACCTTAAGAGTATTCCATTGAGGTCCCTTATGAGTAAAATCCCATCAACTAATGCATAAGGTATGGGCTAAAGTTTTAAATACCTTTTTTTTGCTTTGTCCATACCTTAAGGGCACTCACCTGTTAACAGAAAGTGCATCATATCATGGACCCAGCTAGTGTGAGATGGAGGTGCATCTATTTGTGAGTTATCTTGTGTTACCAAGATGACCTCTTTGTCTTCATGAAGGTCATCAACCATATGCTCACACAAGCCTTTACCTCTTACTCAGTTACCTTGATCTCCATGTCATACTCTGTGACTTTAGTAATCCAACCAGCTATTTTTTTGCTCAAGTCCTTGTTAAGAAGGAAGTCTCTTACTCCAAGATGAGACACCATAAGGTAGATTTTTTTGTTGGAGAGCATTGGCCTAAACTTCTTGAGGCTCCTTACTATTTTAAGGACTTGTTTTTATATAAAGGTATACCTCACCTCATACCCTTTAAGCTCCTAATTGAAAAATGCTAATGGCTTCTCAAGTCCTTCACCATTCCTTTGCATCAACATAGCTGACATGCTATCAATATTGGCAAAAGCATAAAAAATGAAATCCCTTAAGAAATCAAGATTTATAAGTGTGGGTGTTTGAGCAATGGCTTGCTTTATAGCCTCAAACGTTAACTTAACTTCATTTGACCAAGTGAACACTTGGTTGTTCTTTAACATAGCAGTGATGGGCTTGACCAAACTTGCGAAATTGGGGATAAATCTTCTCACAAAGTTTATCTTTCCAAGGAAACTTTGGAGTCCCTTCTTATGCTAGGGTAAGGATAAGGCCAAGATGGCACTTATTCTATCAGGATCAATGGACAACCCTTCCTTTTAAATGATGAGGCCCAACAACTCACTTTCATGCACACATTTGATTTATAAACCCTTAGAAAGCCATGTCTATGACTCTTTGGAAAGTTGTGCCAGTATTTGATAGACCAAAGGGCATCTTTTGGTATGCATACATGCCCCATTTGGTGGTAAAGGTAGTCTTGTACTGATCTTCATCTTTCACCCAAACTTGGTTGGAGCCTAAAAATCCATCCATCAAAGAGAAGTGTTCTGATCCTGCAACTATTTGAAGAAGTTACTCCATGGATGGTAGAGGGTAGTGATCCTTCATGGATACTTTGTTTAAATATCTTAAGTCCACACATAACCTAATCTGCCCACTCTTCTTCCTTACGGGCACTAGGTTGGCTACCCATGATGAGTGTTTGATGGGAAAGATAATCTTCGACTTGATCAATTTAGTCAACTCTTTCCTCATGAGATTTTATATCTTAGGGTTGATTGGCCTTTGCTTCTGCCTTACATGCTTGGCATTGGCCTCCAATTCTATGGTATGTTGAGCTAACTTTGGATCAAAAACTTTTAGGTCACTATACTCCCAAGCAAAATGTTTACATATTCCTAGCAAAGTGATATGAAACCGTGCCTCTTAGCCTTGTTGCTTACCTTCCCAAGATTGAAAAGCTTATCCTTGAGGATGAGGACTCTCTCATAATTTTCTTCATTAATAGACATTATTGCCTTCTCTTTCCTCACATGGTCTCCTTCATGAAAAAGGCCCTCAAGTGTAACCAACCCCTTAGGAAGTTTGTTCAACTTTAGTTGAACAATCTGATCCTCATATTGATGCTGCAATTTAGCTTGATTGGAGGAGGATAACTTAGCTTCTTGCTATAAGAAATAAGCAATTTGCTTATCACTTTCAAAAACCTATTAGTGAGCTTCATTATCTAACACTAATGGCCTCACCACCACCTTGACATGTGGCTAAACCTTAGCTTCTTTTAGCTCACTTAGAATGTCAAATTGAACTCCCACGATTGCCAGCCTATCAGCATGCTGGTTCTAATTTCTTGGGATATCTTGAATGTCAAAGGCCTCAAAATCTTTAATTAAGTCCCACACTTGATTTTTATAGGACCTCATCAAGGAATTCTTTATGATGTTTAGGCCTCTGACTTGGTTTACTATGAGCTTACTATCCCCATAAACTTGCATTAGTTTGATTCCTCTTTTATTGGCCCATTGAAGGCCATGGATCAAGCCTTCATATTCTGTTGTATTTGAAAAGAAACTAAAATGGAACCTGTAGGAAGAGAAAATCTTGTTACCTAAAGGGGAAACCAACATTGCCCCAACACCTACACCATTTTTGCTCCTTGAGCCATCAAAGAATAATTTCCATAAACCACTGGGGTCTTCTTTAGGTCTAATGAGGGAAGGCATGGGTTGATTCTCTTCATGTAGTAGATAGACACCCATGTCTCTTTCCTCAACACCTTCTAAAGGGTTAAAAAATTAGTTATCTCCCCATAGCTCATCCAAGAACAAGTCTAGAACCTCTTCAAGATTAGTGTTCAGCTCCTGGCCAATTGTAAACTCATCCTTATCAAGGATAGTACAATTAAGGTTTATGTTATCTAGATGATGGGGTTTAATGTGGAATTGTGTCATGGGTTCATCCTTGATTAAGACCTTAGTCTCATACCTTATTTTGAATCCCATATAAGACCAATCTATTGCAAGGTAACCCCCAATCTTGGATATGAACTCCTTAGAAAGACACAATGCAAAGTGAGGAGTGATGTCAAGGATGAACATGTCCTACACCACTAAACACTAGGACAAGCATGCAGGGTTAAACTCAAATCCTCGATGATACCTGATGGTTTTATGGAAGAACCATCAAGCTATAGGACTCCTTTGTTGTGTGGCTCATACTTGAGGTTTAGCTAATCAACTATAAACTTTGGCATAACTGAAGTGCTAGCCCCACTATCTACCAAATAGTTGTGCACCAAGGAATCAACAATGATTAATGAAATGTAGAATGGAGGGGGCTTGGTCACATTACTTGGCCTTTCTCCCAAAGGAGTCTTGGTTGCATTAGTGAAGACTTCAACTTTCTTACTTGGTTGTTTACCTACAACTGTTGTAACACTCATCTTGGACAAACCTTCCTAAAGGATGTCCACTTGGCTAGGCATGAAAAGCAAATCCCACATTGGAATGCTCATGCTATATTTTTTCATTTGTTCAACAATGTTATTTGGCATACCACCAACCTTTGCCTAGGTTTTGGGTGTAACTATTGTTGGGTTTATCAATGAAGGAGTGATGACAAGAGGTTCTTTGAAAGCTTCTTGATTGTCACCCATATTCCTTATCTTAGACCTTGTGTTTGTTGAAACTGGGATGTGAGCCAGACTGGGGGGCGGCTTGTTGATTGGATGCATAACACTCCACCGCACTGATGACCATTGTGGTCTCCAACTGGTTTGACACCTGATCTGAGCCTTATTTTTATGAAGGCTACTCCTGCTTTGTCATTGTGGGCACCTCTATGTTTTGGGCCATAAGAGTTTTACTATACCCATAAGCAACAACCTGCTGCCATTAGTCATCATATGACTAGTTAGAGACATTAGTTGGGAAAATGGATTTCCCAAAAGAATGATTCCAAGCCATTATCCCCTTAGCCTCCTAAGCCATATTGTTCTAAACTGGGACTAAGGAATTGGAAAGGTCTACAACGTTTGGATTATAATTATGTTGTCTAGCATAGTTAGGTTACCCATGTCCTTAGAAATTTCCTTTATAGGGTGGCCTATTTGCTTGATAAGGCTGTTATTGAGGTTGATATGGCTTTCTATAAGCTTGCTACCTCTTGACATTAACCACATCATTCCTCAAGGATTGGAGCATACTCTTCAATTCCAAGTAATTATTTTACTCTTAGGACTCGCTGGATTCAATAGTGGAGGCCTTTTCTCACTTTGGTGAAGGCACAACAACAATTTTTGGCATTAGAAGTATAACATAAAGTGGAGGAATGACTATAAGAGGTGGTCTAATCTTATGAAAAAGAGGCATTGGGGGTTTGGGCGTAAGCTTTCCCCCCTGAATCAGGCAATTTTTTGTTTTAATTTCCACCTCATATGCATTTGGCAGTATGTCCCCTACCATGAATTAGATCATTACAACTATATCATTGTTGAGAGCATTTAAGTAATATAAGAAAGAGAAGTTTAGAGATGGTCTAATAGCTATTGTAATTCTATCCCATGCCTTTTGAAATATCGTATTGAAGTCTTGCATGACTTCATGGGGATCTCTCTTGATTGTGGTTAGCTGCTTTGCAAGTGATAGACAATCACTTTTATCTATAAACCTTTCATACAAGGTTGTACCCAACTCATCCCATGAGTGTATAGAATTAAGAGCTAGGCCCCTATACTAATCTAATGCCTTTTCCTTGAAGGATACAACCAATGTCCTAAAAACCATATTCTCCACTATGATATTATGAATGTTGCAAAAATTAGCTATGTTTGTTATGTGCTTAGTAGGAGTTACAGTTTGATCTCCTATGTAATATGGGATATGTTTGAGGGTTTTTACTGGCATAGGGTCATACTGTGGAAAATTTAAAGGACTATGGTCATTGAAGCCCAAAAAATATCTTTGAGGAATCATGGTAGCAAGAGGAGTTAACAAGGATCTTCTTACGTA
Organism: Torreya grandis; assembly: GCA_037957365.1. Lineage (NCBI taxonomy): Eukaryota > Viridiplantae > Streptophyta > Pinopsida > Cupressales > Taxaceae > Torreya > Torreya grandis. Next base: position 3,664,473 of record JARHVA010000138.1, read on the forward strand.
GGTATACCTTATGACTGGTTTAAGAAAGTAGCTTCTCACGTAAGGGTGAGTATGGGCGAACCTTAAATTTCTTGTTGAGTTTAAAGGTAATTCAACAAACTCAAAAGGAATACCTATAGAAGTTGATCTTGTAGTCACCTTTGGCATGAAAGATATCTACTGCTCTGCCACTAGATAGTTGGGTGTTTTTTGGAGTCGCCAGATGCTAGAAGATGAAATCTACCACTACTGCAAATTGATCAAAACAACATCAAACTTGACCAATCTTCCATAAAAAATGGAATTGAAAATGGTAGTGAGTCCCACTGGGTGTGTCAAAACTGTTATAGCTTGGAATTGCACCCTTGTGAGAGAGTTCTTTAGGCTCTCTCACTTCCAGCTATAAACATGGGAACAACCTCAAGATGTGGGTATCCTATGGTGAGGTTGAACCTATAGGCTTTTTTATGATGTTGTTTCCTCAGGTGTTTCACTTTAGCTCTTGATTCTCACACTAAAATCTACTATGGCTAAGGAAAAGGGATAGGAGGATAACATAGAAATAAATCTAAGCTAAGGGAGGTGATGCACCAAAAGAGAATGATCCACTGAATATGGAAAAGAGTCAACTACTAATGAAACCAAATAGGACACAGACTATTCTGGTTCTATCTCAAGGCCATAGGTGTGGAGCTTTTATGTGGTGGTCAAAGGAGAGCTTTGAATTTGAAGGATAACAAGAATAGGTCTATGGGAGACACTATAAGCTGGTAACACTTCAAATAGAGCTTGACACACAAACACTTCATGCAATCATACACAAAATCAAAAGGATAAAAAAAATGGTGCTGGAAAAAAACAAAGGTGATGAATGACAATCATACATTCTATAACTAAAACCAAATGTGCACACTTGTTTTAATCAAATATATATATATATTCCTTGTGTTGATTTAAAGAGTCTTTTATAAAGTGATTTATGTAGAGTAATTCTATCGCCAATCCAAGGATAATTTCTTGGCTCCAAGGCCTCTATTTATTACAGAAAAAAGGATAAGAGAAGATGGGAAGAGGGAAGAAGTCATTGATGATTGGGATCCCTGTTGTCATCCTCTTTTATGCCACTAAATGCGCCACTTAGGATCGCTAAACTACCTTCCTGAGCCACTCTCACATTCAAGCCTCTTTTGGTAGAGTTGAGAGAAGTCACATTGTGGGCAGCTAGATGTCTCTTCCTGGCATGAATGCATTTATCTTTGCATTTAAATGATATGACATCTTTCACTTTTACATGTCCTATCTAAATAAAGACACAAGTCTCCATGCATGGGAGTTCAAACTAACTCATGTTGTTCCTATGTTTGGATAGTTGTTTGTCGAGAGCAAACCATATTGAAGGACGAGAGTCTTCATAAATTTCTAGCTACTAATGCTTGGACTCTCTTGTGCTCATTGGTCATCCTTATACCACTTGTCCTTTACTAATATGCCCTTTCTGCTCCAACTCACACCATGTGGTAGCCTTTCATTCATTGCATCATGATTCTTGCATTGTTGGACCAAGCTTAAGTCAAGCACTTGAAGAATCTTGATTTACTCTATAGAGAGTAATTTGGGTTCTTTGATCTCTCCAACTTTGAACTTTCCCAGATCCTTTACTTATAAATATTTTAAAGTAAAGTACTTGGAGAAACCTGATTTACTCTATGCAAAGTAATTTGGGTTCTCTAAGCTTACTTACTTCGGACTTATCCATCTTGAAGTCTTTGGGCTTCTGCATCTATAAGTCTTCTTTATTCTATGGGTTCCTATTTGTCTCGGGCAAATCTCTCTAAGGAATTCCTTGGGACAATTTATCCAAAGGAATTCCTTTAAACTTTTTTTTCGACCTTCTTGATCTCTTCCTTCAGAAATTACCTTTCGAACTTTTCAAAATGAACTTTCCTGAAGGGTGAGAGACCCTTTGAGCTCCCTGTCATCATTTCAAACTTCCATAAATGATCCTCCTGAAGGGAAAGATAACCCTTCAATAATTTTGAAATGGTCCTTCTAAAGGGTAACATACCCTTTGGGAAACTTGCAAATGTCCACTTAGAGAAGGAAAAGCCCTTCGAATTTATGAAAGTGACCTTCGAAAAAGTTGACTGGTCTTTTGAAAAAGTTGAAAAGATCCCTTTTGCCTAAAAAAAAGGCTCTTTGACATTTTGAAAATTCCCTTCAGAGTTTTGAAGTGTACCTTCATGTTTTTTAAAGGACCCTTCCTAAAAGTGAAAAGGACCGTCGATTTTTGAAGAAGACTTATCCCTTGAAGAACTCAAGAAGCACTATTTTTTGAGACCAAATCGGGTTTGTCAAGCCCTTTTACTTATTTTAGGCTTTTAACTGCTCACAACTTATGAAGTAATCAAGTGGTGCTCCTTAGAGAACCCAAAATACACTATCCATGAACAATTTAGGTTCATAAACCTAAATGACTTCTACTTATAAAACATTTAGAAGTCAAGCATTGCTGAAAACCCAATTTGCATTGTGCCCTTAGAAACTCGAAGTTATCACTACTAAAAAAGCCAAAGTCCTCCTAAAGACTTGCCATTTTCTCGCCTAAAAGCTCCCTTTTTCATAATTAGGCAAATTTTGATATGTGGGCTAAAAATGGCCAATAAGTTAATTAAATCACTTACACTCACCACGTTATGCATAGATTTGGGTTGCATGATTGAGATGAAACAATCTCAATGGCCATGTTTCAACACACATTTACACCAAAATTGGGGGCATGTTGTCTTCAAATCTCTATATATACATGTACTTACAAGTTCAAAATTGTTGCAATCTTAGTTTCAATGATTCATAATGAGGCATCCTTTCAAATAAAATTTCTGAAAGGAAAAATGGTTGCACAACACACAGATGTACTCCTAACTGTATGCAATCAGAAATGCATCATATCTATAAATTAATCTTGGCTTAGATAAGATAGAGCATACCTACACTTATGATTGGGAACACATTTGTTAAGCAAGGGCATGACCAATATTGGGATCTATTAAACCTGATTAGGGTATCACTTGTCACAATACACCATGTTAGGAAGGGTTCTAAAGCCTACAGTCTAACACAATCACACAACAACCCTAAAAGAGTCGTAGCTTTAATGTTCAATATATTCTAATAAACAAGAAAGTAAATCTAATATAGTGCACACCAAAGCTTGTGGCACAACATGAGGGGTTAGTAAAGCAATAAAAACATATATAAGATCATCTCAATTAAGCTAATTATGAGTAAGACCTGAATGCATGGAATATGAAGAGTAGTATTATTTGAGCCAATACTTATGCTACTTCTATCTACTAAAAAGAGGATAACAAAGTCAGTATATACTTCCCTGAATGTGAACCTGTCGAGACTCAATCTCTCCCTTGGCCAAAGGGGCTTTCCAAGAGGTTGTTGTGGTTTGTAAGGATAACTAAGAAAGGCCAAATCATCTAAGACTTATCCACAAGATTATATTCTCCAAGTAGAAACCCTAATCTAAGACTCCTCAAGTAGAATGGTGGAAGAGCATATTGTAAAGAAGCATGAACAAATAATGACTCTTGATTGCATATTGAAATAATGATGAAATGATATTGTATTTATAGGTGGATCTTGCCCTAATTCCTCCTAAAAATTTTAGTTGTATAGGGTCAACCCATTGGACCCTGTATGTTTTTGAGGATAATTCACTAGGTTTGAGCTAGAAACAAACCCAAAAACTGAAAAATACCCCTATATTGTACAGGGTCGACCCAGTCGACCTAGTGCAACCAACTATCCAAAAGGGCATTAAGGTAAGAAAAGGAGGATAAAGCATGGAAAAAGACTGGAGGAGTGTGCAAGGGAGGATTAATAGCTTAGGGAATGGTTTTAAGAGTTGGTTGGATTGGTAATAATGTGGCAATATGGGACAAAAATTCTATAAATCACCAAAGGTCTACCCAACCCTTTCTCGGTGCACCTGTTAAGGCATACACTCAGAGAGATTGAGCCTTGATGGGTTCCTGAAAGATGTAAAGCATAAGTAATTGATAAAATTTAAAAATATTATGTGTATACATATGCCCCACTCGAAGCTCATCACGTATCACTAAGATGTAATAGGGGATGGCGCTTCAAGAAAGAATATAATAACACACAACACTGATACTAATTTTTTTTTATAGTATTATGAAGCAAAAATAACTGAAAGTAAATGATAAAATAAATAAATAATTGAAAATTAAATGTGATGCATACCTTGAATTACCTTTATCATTGGATGGTTGTGTGTTGTGTTTTAAGTTTTGATTGTGTAGGGCATAAAGACTGCTTTCGACAAATCCAAGAATACAAAACTAAAAAGCAAAAACAAACAAATGCAAGAAAAGCCAAGATAGTTGGTGCTATGAGGATGGGACGTACTTGGGAAATTTAGCAAGCTAGGGTGATAGGTGCTATGTTAGACCAAATGACCAGTAAATTAGGTAACTAAAAATCCAAGGCTACTAAAGACTAAAAAACTCAAACAAGCTATCCTTAAGTAAGAAAGGCAAACTCACCAACTCAATCCAAGGATACATGTCAAACAAGATGGTAATCAAAAGAAATTAGTGGTAAAAATAAGAAACAAAATGGTAAAATAACATTGATGAGTGAGCAATAACAATATTTATCTCAGTCAACAATGAAAAAAGGTGCAAAAAAGGGAAAACAATGTTGATGAGTGAGAAGTAACAAGCCAACCTCACTCAACAATGTAAAAAAGGGTACGAACTTAAATGTTCATAACAACAGGAAAGTAAAAAATGATAAATGGTAAAAGGAAAGTAAAGTAAGTGTATAAATTTAAGTCATGGTGTAAAATAAAGCATCCATAGTGGCTCTAACATGTTGTTTCGCTTTAAGGATAGATAAAACTGAAACAAAGTAGTGTTAGCATGTTTTTAAGATGTGAAGAAGAAGGAATCAAGGAAAAAGGAAAAACAAAATTGGAATCACAATTTTGCTATCAAAGGGAGAAATGAAATGGGTGGAGGGGACAATGAAGAAAAAACCAAGGTAGAGGAGCTCTTTGTCAAAGTCAAGACACTCAAATTAGGTTTATCAAAACAAGAGGACTTGTGACCTTAAGGACTCTGAATAACTCTTAGCTATACAAGTCTTAGGTCAACAAATGAAGTATATAGATCATCCCATGAAGTCTATATGCATGAAAATTAAAATGGACCTACCTTCCCACAACGTGTTTCCCATTCTTCAGGAGCCCTTATAGAGTTGTCGGTCTACTGCAAAGATTGGGTATTGGTGTGAAAAAGTAGGTAGCACCATAGAGTTTATTGAATCCCCCTATTCCAATCTACTGGCCTACTACACCCCAAAGGACCTCGGCTCTATGTGAGGCCGATTATGGAGTTGAGCTTTTATCAGATATAAGAGATGTGCTTATAATCACATTTTTTGGTGTGATGTTGACTTTTGAGATTTGTATGTTGCCTTTTAGATATCATTACTTTTTGTTTCAAATGATTTGGCTTTTAACTTTCTTGATGGATTTTTCTATTTCTCCTCCATATTAATTTGGAAAACCAAACATGGATGTTTAAAGATAACTTTCATTTGAATACTTGGGACTTGGTTGCTAAGAGAGAAAACTTCAAAGATCATGGGGTCTAAGAGTCTCATAAATCTAGGTAAAATAAAAGTGTTATCTTGAATTCAACCTTATTTTATCCAATTTGGAGTGAAAGAAAGGGGAAATCATGAGTAATGACACATGAAACAATTTGAGTTAATTCAAATCGCAAAAAAATTGACAAAGGGCAAAAAAAAAGGATACAATGATAGTAAAATATGATTCCTTATCATAAGAACTAGGGAAATGGAGGGAAACATGCTAACATAGATTGTTTGGGCAAATTCCATCTACCAAAAGAAGAAAAAGCTAAGGTTTGAGAACAAGGATGTAAAAAGATGAAAATATGGTAATTTTTATGAGGGCCAAGTCCTATCCATGGCCTTACACTGCAACTTCATAAAAGAGAAACCCACGAGGGTGCCAACAAGCAAGTGAAAGATAAAGTGAGGTAAGTAAAAAGATGGTAGTTTTGTGAGGAATGCTAGGTCCTATCCACGGTCTTACGAAACAACTCATAAAATTAAAACCCAAGTGGCGTAAAAAAAAAGAAAGAATGTAAGAAGGTAAAGAAGACTATGGTACATCAAGAAACTAAAAGACCAAAAGGGAGGACTAAAGGTTTGTGAAAAGAAGGAACTTTTTGCAGAGGGAGAGACCCATGTAAGTAACCTACAAAAAGTGTTAGATAGATGTAGATAAAAAAACATGAAAAGAAGGAAATGTTTGGGCAAAGTACTTTTTGAAGAACCATGCATTGGTGGGCTCTTTGAAAACATGGCCTTCATTGGTTTGAAGATGATAGGTGCTTGGACCAAGAATATCTTTCACTAAATATGGGCCCCACGATTTTGGGCATATTTACCTTCTTTATCATGTGTGTATACTAATTTAAGAACAAGATCAACAACATTAAATGTGCAAACTTTAACATGTTTGTTATGTTATCTGGTAATGTGAGCTTTGTATTGGCAGTTATGCTATAAGGTGGAAAGATGATGTTCATCAAGGAGATAAAGGGCATGAAGATGAGCTTCACGTGATTCTTCTTTGGGAATAATACCATGAAGATATATACGAAGAGAGGGAAGCTCAACTTCTAAATGAAGAACTGACTCAGAACTATAGCCTAGAGAGAATGATATTGCCCCAGTGGCAGTACGTATGCTAGTTTGATAGGCCCAAAGTGCATGGTAAAGATGAAGATGCCAATCCATGCAGGTTTCTTGAAAGGTCTTTTGGAGTTTTTTTTAAGAATTTTATTAGTGGCCTCAGGTTGGCCATTGCATTGTGGATGATAATGCATGGAAAATTTATAATTTATCTTGAATTTGTTGTAAAGTTGTTTAAGATGTTTATTTTTGAAATTACCACCATTTTATAAAATGATGGTATGGGGAACACCAAAGTAGAAAGTGATTTGGTTAAGAATAAATTTAGAAATGGTAGGACTAGTGACATTAAAAAGGGGCATAGCTTCTACCCACTTGGTAAAATATTTAGTAGTGGTGATGATAAAGACATGTCCATCATGGGAGCGAGGTAGTTTGCCAATGAGATTGAATCCCCATGTGAAAAATAGCCAAGGAGATTTGATAGTTTGAAGTTCATCTAGAGGTGAATGGATTATATCATTGTGAAGATGACAAGGATTACACTTCTTAGCATATTCAATTTCATATTTTTCAATAGTAGGCCGAAAGTAACCCATACATAGGCATTTGTGGGTTGTAGCATGTTTGATACAGTGGCCACCTCAAATGCCTCCATGTGCTTGTTCAAGAAGAGGAGGGACCTCATCTTGCATAACACAATGGAGAAAGGTACCTTTAATGTTGTAATAATAAAAGATGTTATGTTGAAATACATATTTGAAATCTTTTTTATGAATATGTGTCTTTTCACGAGAGTCTAAGTTAGGAGGATAAATTTGATGTTCCAAGAATTGAATGATGTCTTGGTACCACAAGCTTTATCAAATGGTAATAGCCTCGATATGATAGATATTCAAATCTAGTGGTTGAGTAGAGGATGGATATTTTATTATTTGTATAAGAAAATTAGGATTGAAAAGGACTTGATGTGGATGAAAGACAGATGCTGAAGAGGCAAGAGAATCAACAATAGAATTTTGATATCTAGAAATAGGCTTAATAGTGAAAGAGATAAAATTCTTAGCAAGAGTGGTTTGAATTTGATGATATGTGATGAGGTTCTCAATTTTACAATGATAATCACCAGTGAATTGGCAACAAATAAGCTGAGAGTCACCTAAAACATGAAGGTATTGAATGTATAAATCAAGAGAAACTCTCATACCTAAAATGAGAGCTTCATACTCGACCATATTATTGGTGACATCAAAGGTGAATAAAAAAGCCAAAGAAATGATCTTGATAAGATGACTTGTGAGAATGCAACCTTCCCTAGCTCCTTGAAGGCATTTAGCACCATCGAAGTGAAGGGTCCAAGTATCCTCATGCAAGTCAGCATTGATTTCACAAAGCTCCTTGATAACTACTTTTGGTTTACTAGTACTGAAGGGAGTAGTGAATTCATCAATATTATTAGCTTCAAGATCGATGGTAAATCTATGAAAATAATCTTTGAGAGAAATAGCTTGATTAAGACCTTTGATGTAAAGGATATTATCATTTGGGAGGTTATCTTGAAGAGAAGAAGTGGTTGCTACACGAGTTGCAACAAGTTGTTCAGCTATGATTTGCCCTTTGATAGCTTTTTGAGTGGTGATGTGGAGGTTAAATTCCATAAGGAGGACCATCCATTTACCAATTCTATCTCTAGGAAGAAATGCTTTGGATAAAAAATGATGAAGAGGGTTAGAATGAACAATGACATAAGTAGTTTGGTAAATCATATTGTGGTGAAGCTTTTCAGCTACGAAATAAATGGCGAGGTAATCATGCTCAATTTTAGTATAACGTGTATCATAATCAATGAGGCTTCGATTAATGTATTAGATAACATACTCTCTTCCCATATCATCTTTTTGGGCAAGCATTGCCCCAACTAAAATAGGTGTGGAAGAAGTATATAAAATCAAAGGTTTATCATTGGAAGGAAGACAAAGTGTATGTGGACGAAGCATATAATCTTTCATGTTATCAAAAGTTATTTGACACGAATCTATCCATTCTAAAGTAGTACCTTTCTTTAGAAGGGAATTGAAAAAGTGATTTTGATATGCCATTTTAGGGATAAATCATGTAATTTCCCCAAATTTGCGTAGATAAGTATGAATGTCGGGAATAAAACAAGGAATGGGCATGTTGATGATAACACTAGTTTTAGCAGGGTCAACATTGATGCCATGGAGAGAGACTAAAAGTCCTAACAATTTTCTAGATGTGACTCCAAAGACACATTTATAAGGATTAAGTCTAGCTTTATATTTAAGGAGATGGTCAAAGATGATATCAAGATCATAAAGATGATTCCTATGATGTTTAGATTTAATAATTAGATCATCCACATAGGTTTCAATAGTTTTGTGAATAAGATCATAAAAGATATGAGTCATTGCTTTTTGGTAAGTGGATCCAACATTTTTGAGGGTAAAGGGCATTTTGACGTAGCAATATGTGCCCCATTCTATGGTGAAAGTAGTCTTATGTTGGTCCTCAAGAGTGATATGAATCTGATTGTATCCTGAGAAGCCATCCATAGGAGATAACATTTCATAGCCAGCTATAAAATCAATGATGGCATTTATCGAAGGTAAAGGGAAGTTATCCTTAAGATAAGTAAGATTAAGATTGCGAAAATCAATATAGTTGCAAATAACCATAGTGACTTTCTTTTGAATGGGAACAATGTTGGAAACCCATTCAAAATAATCCTCTAGTTTGATAAATTTAACATCAAGTAATTTTATGATTTCCTTATGACATAAAGTGGAAACTTCAAGTGGAAATTTTCTTTAATTTTGATGCACATGCTTGGCATTATGATAGGTAATGATATTATGCACCATAATGTTAGGGTCAATACCAGGCATGTCCTCATAGGACCAAGTGAAAGCCTCATGATATTTGTCAAAGAATAAGCTAAAATTGTCATGTTTAGTGGGTGAGAGTTCACGAGAGATAGTAATTGGTCGAGGACAAGATGGAGTACCATATTTGATACAAGTAGTTTCTTCAATAATCATGGCATTGCCATCTTGAAAGTGGTATGATGCATTAGGTAAGGCTGAAATTGGATTTGTTTTAGGATCAATGCTAGCATGAAGTTGTTGAAGCAAGGAGTTTTAGTTTTAAAATTTCTATGTTTATGTTGCTACCGAGGAAGTTGAGGTTCTTAAGCATAAAGTAACTCAATGATAGATTCATCACTAGGTAAGATAGGAAGAGGACCATAATATTCAACATCTACTTCAAGATCTATAATTTGATTGCCATAGTGATCATACTCAAAACGTATCTGATGAACATCAGTGGTCTTGGCATCTAATGTAATTTCAGGAGTAGAAGAAGTAGATGGAGTAGAAGGGATTGGAATATTAGTGGGTTTAATGATGGGATAAGGATCAAATGCAATAATTTGATCAATTGGTGGTTAAGGAGATGTAGAAACTTTCAAAGGTTCATAAGCTATAATTTGCTCTACCACCCAAGGAGTATCGATAAGAGGAGGATTGGCAAGAGGCACATGGTCCTCGGGGTCTAAAGTATAATCTATAGAAAAACATGAATTTAGGCTAAGTTTTTTTGATAATTTTGGACATCTAAGTCTCTAGATTGAACTTGGACCTTTATATAGTTATCATCATATATTGGAAAAATTGTACATGCTTGAGAATCAGGGAGAGTTTCAGAGGGTGAAATCCCAATATTATTGAATGTACAAGGAGACATGATGAGAGGATCTTGAAATAATTTGGCCACTCTAAAATCATTGCAAGTGAAGGCATCTTCAGGTAAATAAGGATCATAAGCATTGCATGGAGGGGGGAAATCAATAATCTCATTAATAAGAGGAATATTATGATCCCTGGGCAATAGAGAAGGAGGAAGCCATTGTGAAATGTAGGGAGGTAACTTGGTAGTATTGCAAGTATGTTGAAAATAATTGGGATCATCATCATTAGAATCTGTAAGAGTAACTTATAAATCAAGATTCATGTTGATGAACTTAGGTAAAGGAGCACTATTGATTTTAGGAATGGTAGGAATATGATATTGTGATTTAGGATTAGGAAGCTGAATACTCCATGGGTTGGGATCAACCTCATGCTTATGCCATTTTCCATTATGTAAGAATTTAATACATTGACTACCAAAAGAAGCAATGGCCCTCATTTAATGAGTCTATGGACAACCAAGGAGTATGTTGTAAGATAAAGGAAGATCAAGGACCATAAGCTTGGTTCAAACAGTCTTAGGTCCAATGGTTAATGGAAGCCAAATACAACCAAGTGGTTTTTTATTAATTTTATCAAAACCACAAGTAAGATGAGTTTGCTTGAGATGATCCTTGTTATAATCGAGTTGTTGGATAAACCATAAATATGTCACATTAATAACATAACCCTCATCAACTATAAATTTTTGGATAAGAGTGGTATTAATGGATACTTTGATTAAGAGTGGTGGATCATCAACACAAAAGACAATTTCATCATTGATCATGTCCTCTTCAAGGAATTCATTTAGAAGGCTTGGAAGAAGGACATATAATTTCAATGGTATTGATGTTGGTAGGTTGAGATTCAATAGAAGGTGGTTCTTCATCCAAGGAGAATAGATCTTCAATTTCTTGAAGTTGTTGCATAAAGAATTTACGATGAGAAGATGAACTGCGAACCAACTCCATAAATGGAATCTTACAAGGCATAGAGTTGATATCTTCAAGAAAGTTCCAATGAGACTTAGAAGAACTAGCACAAGGTTTATGAGTTAGATTAGATTTTGGAGGAATAGATGTGGTTGGAGGATCGGAAGGAGGAGATGGTTCCTCTTGGGCTTTCAAAGAAACATTAGTAGTGGTAGTATCTTTAAGAAGTTGTTCATCCAAATATGGCTTTTTAGGGTTGGTAACGGGATTTTTGTGAGCTGGTTTACGATGATAGTTGACCTTAGCAATGTTGACATATTAAGAATTGATAAAATATTGGTCATAATTAGTGTCAATGACATAAACATCCTTGGTATTTGGTTGATTATTTGAGTAAGATTTTTGGTTATTTGAAGTATAAGCTTTATAAGTTTGTCATTTTAAAAAAGCAACGATGTATTCTTGATTACAAATATTGATCATAGCTTCATGATTGAATGAATCACCAAGCATATAGGAGACAAAAAATTGAGTGATCCCTCTACAAGATTTGTGAGTATGCCCAATGTCAGTCTGGAACCAACAAAATAGATTGGAGTCATAACACTTAGGAGGAACATTGGGATAGATGAAAGGTTTTGAGGGTAGTAAAAATTGTTTCATTTACCGAATTGAAAGAGGTGTATGAGAAGGTGAAGGAATATCTATTTTGGCAACTCCTAGTTTAGTTTTTTGAGTATTACTAGTGATATCATTAGATGTTTGTAAATATCCTTTAATAATTTTAGGATTAGGTTTTGATTATTTCATAAGAATGTCTTGATGCTTAGCTTGATCAAGAGCTTCATTTAGTGTATGGGGAGCAAAAGTTTAAACCTTATATTGGAGAGTGGGAGTTAAAGTTGTGACAAAGAGTTTGAATAAGTTATCATTAGTCATGTTATGGTTGGCTTTCTGAGCTAAATATTTACATCTTTTGATAAAGTCATGAGTTGATTCAGTTGGAGATTACTTAGCATTGATAAAGTGGCTAAGACAATTTTCATGAAGATCATTGTGTTGAAACTCTTTAACCAAAGGATTAACCAAATCTTCAAGTTTCCAAATAGAATGTTGGGGAAGTTGATTATACGGTTATAACACATCGTCAATGAAGTTTTTCAGTAAGAGTTTTGTAGTGGTGAAGGTATTAGTTTGGATCCACTCTTTGTAAAGGTTGCCAAAGGATTTGAGAAATGAGGTAGGGTTTTTAGTCCCATCATACTTGGTAGTTGGAGATATGTTACCAATATCAATGAAAATAATGAAAGGAGATAAAGGCTCATTTTTAATGGTTTGAAGCATCTTGTACTCATTATGGGTTGATGACTAACATTACTTGAGGCATCCCAAAGAGGTGGAGGAATGAAATTAGGATTAGCTTTAGGATGCATAGTTGGAGGTTGATTAGCCATATTGATTAGATGTTATTGAAGTTGCATCATTTGGATGGTGTTAGTATTTTGCATTATGTTCATTTGTTGGATAACTTAGACTAAAAGTTGAGTTGTATCAGGAGGTGGGTCGGTGTTGGTAGAGGCACTCTCCAAATTGGTGTTAGGGGGAGGATTACTAGAAGAAAGATTATTAGTGGGATTGTTAAGTAAACTTGTATTAATTACTCCCACATTAGTTTGAAGATTTTGAAGATGAGAAGTTTCTTGGTAAGTATAGAAAGGATTAGATCCATGAACTTCATCTTGAGGTGTTATTTGCACCATATTTTAGTTCATAGTTGAAGAAGGAGAAGAGGTGCTCTGAGAGTGATGGTGCTCTTGGGAGAAAAAGAGAGGGAGAAATGAACATCCCATATAGTATCTAAATGGATTCAAGCTATCCAAGAAGATTATGATAGGATACTTCATTCTGTCCAAAGAGGAATGAATAGAATGTAAAGAAGTAGAAATAGGGAACTAGATTGATAAACAGGGAAGGCAAAAAGCACTATAGGGTCGACTAGGTTGACCTAAAACAAAAATAGGGTTTGCAAACTATACAGGGTTGATTATGTCAATCCAGTATAATGAACAGGGGTTGAAAAAGATACAGGGTTGACTAGGCCAACCTAGTACAGTAGATAAGGAAATTTAAGAATCCTATAATAAGTTGTCAAATGAAACAAGAAAACTTTTGTAAGAAATTTTGAAAATAAATGATGAAAAGGAAACAAATAGTCAGTTGGATTACCTTTGGCCAATCCAATTGAGGCACAAAACATAAAAACTTGCACCAGCATTGGCTAATGTAAGTTTTTACAATATAAAAAATAATTGAGCAAAGTGTAAATGATCAACTTGGAAAGTAAATATATAACTAATTGGTCAAATTGAATGTTAATTAGATTATTAAGATGTGATTTTAAATGTGATGGGATGTTGGATATAAGCAAGGAACTAGAATGACAATCTAAGGATGGTTTCAAGTAGTTTGGGTTGAAAGAGATTGTAGTGGTAATGATACAGGTTTGGTATTGGTGCCTAACCCCTCACTTTACACAGCACATTGATGAAGGTGTCAGGTGATTATCCAAAATATACCATTAATCATGCTTTATACTTGACTAGAGTATCAAGTCAGCTTCCCCCTTGGTGATGAAATCCAAGTAGGTTAGCCTTGGGTAGATAAATGTTAAAATGCTTATTTAGACTATGTGATTTAGTTGTGTGTGCATAATATAAAAATAGTGAACTGAATGATTAATTAAAAAACCACCTAATTAAGTTATGTGATCTATTCTAAGCATGCAATCAATAAGAAAATAAATAATGAATTAATTACTAGCATATAAGGTTAATTCTTACTTTGAAACAAGGTATAATGTTGATATGGTCAATAATGTATGCACAAAATATAGAATAGGCTCAATAGGGTCAAGCTTGTATTATGAAAATAAGGTCTAAAAATGAACAAGGTCGACAGAGTTGACCTAGTTATCTTGAGAGCACACAAAACATAGAACTGGGTTGGTAGTGTCGATCCAATTGACTGTGCAAGGGCAATTTTTAAGACTGCAAACTATGAAAGGAAAGACTATAAATAAAGAGATAGAAAGGAACCTTAATATATCAAATATGAAATGAATGAATATTGTTGTTCAAGAACCTTGATATATGCCTTTAAATTTTGCTAACTGGGTCAACAGGGTTAATCAAGCTTTACAAAAACTTGTTGCTAAGTGCTTGAATTGTACAGGGTCTACTGGGTCGACCTAATATGTTTAATAGGATGTCTAAAAATGTACAAGGTTGATTGGGTTGACCTATTAATATGTATTGGATGTTTGAAAATCTAAAAAATTATACTAGGTCAACATGATTGATCCAATAGCTTGTACCTAAAAACCTACACATAGAAGCTAGACACTGGGTCGACAAAGTCGATCTAGTATGGTAAATATATGGTAAAAATAATGATGAAAGAAAATGAACAAATCTTGCAAGGATTAGTTCACATCGGGTTCACCAGAATGTATGCAATAAAAAATGCATCATGTTTATAAATCAATCTTAGTTCAGAGAAGATAAAGCATACCTACACTTTCGATTTGGAATACATTTGTTAACTAAGGGCATGACCAATATGGGGATCCACTAAACTTGATTAGGGGATCATTTTTCATAATACACCATGCTAGGAAGGTTTCCAAAGCCTACAGTCTAACATAATCATGCAACAACCCTAAAAGAGTTTTATGTTTAATGTTCAATCTATTCTAATAAACAAGAAAGTAAATTTAATCTAGTGCACACCAAAGCTTGTGGCACAACACGAGGGGTTAGTAAAGTATTAAAAACATGTATAAGAGAATCTCAATTAAGCTAAGTAATATTAAGACCTTAATACATGAAATATGAAGAGTAATATTATTCGATCCAATACTTATGCTACTTATATCTACTAAAGAGAGGAGAACAAAGTTAGAATATACTTACCTGAATGTGAACACATCGAGAATCAATATTTCCTTTATCCAAAAGGGATTTACAAGAGGTTGTTGTGGTTTTTAAGGAAAACTAAGAAAGGCAAAAGCATCTAAGACTTATCCACAAGACTAGATTCTCCAAGTAGAAACCTTAAGCTAAGACTCCTCAAGTAGAATGGTGGAAGAGCAGATTGTAAATAAGAGCGAGTGAATAATAAATCTTGATTACATATTAAAATAATGATGAAATGATCTTGCATTTATAGGTGGATCTTGCCCTAAATCCTCCTAGAAATGTCAGTTGTATAGGGTCGACCTAGTTGACCCTATATGTTTTTGGGGACAATTCACTAGGTCTAAGCTAGGTCAGCTGAAAGGCTAACAAACCCAAAAAGTTAAAAATACCCCTAGAATATATAGGTTTGAACCATTTGACCTAGTACAACCGACTATAAAAAAGGGTATTAAGGCAAGAAAAGGAAGATAAAGTATGGCAAAAGATTGGAGGAGTGTGCAAGGGAGGAGTAATAGCTCAGGGAATGGTTTTAAGAGTTGGTTGGATTGGTAATAATGTGGTAATAAGGGACAACAATCCTGAGAAGCACCAAAAATATGCCCACCCCTTTCCTGGTGCACCCCTTAGGGCATGCACTCAGAGAGATTGAGTCTCAATGGGTTCCTGTAAGATGTAAAGTGTTAGTAATTGATAAAGGTTAAAAATATTATGTGTATACATTAATCCTAATCTTTTTACTTTCAAGAATTTCAAATTATTTCAATTTTAGATTTCATACACTGATTATATACTATAACATGTTCTTGGTTATAGGTTAGTCACCAATAAAGCACTCAAGGTGGGTGCACTCAAATAGAAGGTGTGTTATACACATCCAGGTACACATTTATTTCTTTTAAAATAGTAATTTCATTACTATATTAGGGGGAGGGGGGATGTATATGTATGCACTAAATTATGCTTCCCTGCTAATTATACTAATTTAGTCTAATTCCTATATTTCCTAGCTAAACTAGTTAATAACCTAACAATCACCATCCCATTCATATATCCCATAAACCTTTACCCTATTCTAAAACCAATTAATCTCCCCATTAAACCCCTAATTGAGCCTATTACCTGCTAACCTATTCCCTAAACCAACTAGCCAATTTAAAATTCATATTTATTCAACTACCACCCTAGCTACCCTACCACCCTAGCCATTCCTACATCCTTATGAGTCCTAAACCTCATTAAATCCAATTTAATCCCCCTATTTTCTCTTAAGCTAATTGATAAGTCTCTAAAACTAGAGAATCTCCTCCAAAAACTCTGGAAGTCTCTAAACTAGAGACTTCTAAATAATTTTAAATTCCCTTAAAATTCCCTCCATTATTCTATAAAAGCCCATGCTTCAGCCATGGACAAGCTAATCACAAGAAAATGAGAAAACCATCAAGCCATCATCTTGCTACTACCATTTCATCCATAACAAGCATTCTATCACTCATCCAAGCCATCATCCACTTTACATAACCATTGGAAGCCATTGTTAAGATCTTGCAAGCAATCCCATAATCCAAATTTTGGACATCCAATAATTCAAGTGCAAGTCTTGGAATGGAGGCATAAGGAGGTAAAGAGGATGGTAAGAATGTTCAATTTATTATAATATGCCTCTTCTATCCATTCCTATTGGTGTCATCAGGTTTTAGGTTTTTATCACTAAGTTTAGTAATATTGCTTGAATCTAAAATTTGGTGCACATTTTGGTGACCACAGTGGGAGTAACCTCCCTTAACTAACCTTATAACATTGTTGGAAGTATTTACATGATTATAAGACAAATTGAATATAAATCTAAGCCCAAATTTTCAATTTTTAAAATGCGTAGGTGAATCATGATTTTGCACCTGTATTTTTGTTAATGTAGTCATGACTTTGTAAACACTAGTAACGATAGTATCATTTAGCCGTTAACATTCAGGGTTTTAGCTTTCAACAAAACCAAAATGTTAAGAATTGTGAGTTTATGGTATTGCAAGTAGCAATTATGATATTATCAAACCTAATAGTCAGGGTCAAATTTATGGTCTATTTCTACTAACCCTCCCTTTTCTGTAGACAGTTTATCTATTTGTGTTGCCTCTATGTGCAGGATAGAAAGAAGATTCACTTGGCATCCAATCATTGATATATTTTGGACAAAATTGTAACTTGGACATTTGCGATATTGGATTGGTAATCATGGTATTGTAAGTTTTAGTTACGATATTATCGGTAGTAGTGAGGGCTAATTCTGTCATTTGCTAACTCCCCCTCTATAGATATATTGTTATCTCTTTCATATTTTTGTGAACAATAAAAATAAGGGGTTTACCTAACTTCTAGCTCTTGGAATATTTTTTACAAAACTATAAATCCCCCAGTTGCAGTATTGAACTGGTAATCACGATATTATTTGGTAAAGTCATGATCTTGTAGGACCTAGGTTTTACCTTTAGATTATTTGCTAGTACCTAATAAAAGCATTTATGTAGGTTAATTCATTTGTTTGGAAGGATATTATGATATGTGGTTGTAGTTAAAGGACATTAAGCCAAAACCTTGACCTTTTGACTATCTCTGACAAAATTGTGACTCCCTGAATTATGACTTTGGACTGGTAATCATGGTATTATCATCGAGAGTCATGATTTTGTCCATATATCTAGAACTGGTAAAACTCTGACCCCTTTTATTCTTTGCACCAACAACAAAGACATTTTGGGTTCTATAAATAGGGTTATAAGGTTATTTGAGTAAAAATAAAGTTAAATTTTATCACAAATCTCAACCATTTCTCAATCTAAATATTTTGACCCAAGTCTCATTCCCCTAAAGGAAGGCTTTGACTAGTGTTTGTTTATGTGTGCAGGATCCACAATGGGTGGGAAGAAGATAGAATAAACATCTTAGACCCCATCACATAGACTATTTTGACTTCTTTTGCAAAACAGTAACTTTGACACTTGCGGATTTTGCAAATTGCAACGTTGTCACTTGCGGTCACGACTTTGCAGATACCTAGTCAAATGATAGCTTAGGATATCTAGCTGGTATAAGACTTAAACCTTAGTGGTTTTAGGTTTTATATAGGGTAAATAGCATTTTATTTATTATATCTAGTAGCATAAGACTACATTTATAAGAATTTTTGTCATAAAATTGATATATACTATATCTACCTTGTAATTATTTTTATTTGGTAAGAGACTTACCTTAGGACATATTTTATCTTCTCTATTGTTTTTTGTAATATCTTTTATTGTGATTTTTTTATATTTATGGATTTTTTGGTCTGAGTAACAATTTTGTTAGACAGTCATGGTTTTGTTAGCTAACCGTAATGGTTTACTAGCCTTTTGCAAAGTCGTGACTTCTAATTTGCAATTTTGATTAGCTAGTTGTGGTTTTGCACATTATGGTTGTATTTTTTCTTTGTACATTTGTAGTTTTACAGGGACTTGTGAGAATTCAAAAATTTAAACTACTAAACCTTTTGTTGCAGGACGCTTCAATACTTAGGCACCCCAATTAGATTTCTAACCTTTGTGCTTACAGTGAGGGGTGCCTTTTAGTACTTTGTCCTAGTTTTCTTTAATTTTTTGATATATCATCATATTTTTTGCATATATATTTTGTTATAAATATCATTTATTGTATATATTTGTGTGTGTGTCAACTTGAAAATAATTATCATATCATGTTCTTCACACATAGGTAATTAAAGAGGTTTATTAATCATATTGTGTGTTTGCATGTTTGTTAGCCCCCCTAGGATAACACGTGACATGAAATTCATCTCCATGCATGGGATTAGTTTCATGGATTTCACCACCATGTGCTGACCAAACTCTGTGCTCCAATGGAGTCTAAAAATTAGGACAAATGTCATTGCATGTCTAAGCAGAATTATCCATGAAGGGTTTTATGGAGTGAGAGGCGATTAGACTCCAAGACACGGGATGGTCAGACATCTTACATGGATTTAGGCCCCAACATACCTTTATGTATATTGATGATGTACCTAGAGCCTTTTGTGTATACCTATATTAGGGGACTTTGACCGTAACAAGTGTTCTATTATAGGAGTTAGTATCAGCTCTGAAGTAGCCATTGAGTGCAAGCATGGTTGAGAGGGTTTGATTGATATTGTAATAGGTCACTAGCCTACAACCTCACTTGTGAAGTGATTGGATGGTGCAAACATTAGTTTATACACCCATAATAATTGACTAATTTAGGATCATACTTATGTATGCATTATTTGAGTGTCATGATGAGACCCGTATTGTTTATGAACTGAGTTAGCCATGCATACATTTTTGTGTGGTACCTTAGAAATGTCAGGATCTTGGAGCACACAAAGCTCTGATACCAATTGTCAGGATCCTACTCCTTAAGAGCACAATTGATTACCTTTGTATAAACAACTAAACACGAAATTAAACCAGAAGTAACATGTAACTAGAATTTAGAAATAACACAGAATATGACAGACAATACAATCTTGTATTAACACTCTTCCAGAAGGAAATACAATGAAGAAATCACACTCTTCCCACACCTCTTGGGCGTACAGTAATTTTCCCTCAAGAGTTCTCTCTCTCTCAATTACAACCACAACTCAACACTGAGTTGTTGTTTCCACCAGTCAGTGACAATCAACCCAATGGTTGTTGTTGCCTACTACTAGTCCACCAAGTACTCAAAGTATTCCAAGTAGATCTGCTTGATCTTGCTCCTTGTTGTGTTACAGATCTCCTTGATCTTGCTACCCCACATATCTCCTTTGACTTTGCACACACACACCTGCATATCAGTTGACCTTACTTACCATGTAGATCTCCCTGATCTTGCACAACCTGCAGATCAACTGATCTTACACACCATGGAAGGATCTTGTTCTTGCCTTTGCAATTCCTTCTATCCTCCACTTGGAAGAACCCTTGTCCTTGTCCTTGACAAGTCCTTTTGATCCTCCAATTTACAATACAGCCCCATGGGTCTATTAAATAGATCCCAACCAAACAATAATTAGACTTCCTAATTACAATTATTAGAAATGCAGACTCAAGACTAAAATTAGTCTTTACATGCAAACTGACTGTCCATCTAAAATTAGACTAGTTCTGGAATGCACAGACGATTGATGTCAGTCGCTGTCTATCTGGAGATGACCGACGTCAGCCGATGAATGACCGATGTTGGCAGCTTTCGGTTTACCCCTGACTGACGTCGGTTATTGTGACACTCAACAACCTCCTCCATTTGCATCAGTGAAGCTTTTAGCTCCACAACCTAACAATCTCCCACTTGGAGATAAACAACTGCACTTATACATGTACTTGTACATCATCTAATTTTGTTTCTTGGCTTGTATCCCTCTTCAAGTTCAATCTTGAAGACCAACCAACACATATCCTGTGGTGCTTCTCCTGTCATCCAAGTAACCTACCATATCTAAATCTACATACCCATGTAGAGAAGTACCTGACCCTGCATAACATGAATCCCTGCTATTGGTCCCTCTCAGATACCTGAGAATACACTGAACTGCTTTCCAGTGCTCCTTTCCCAAATTGGCCACAAACTTGCTGACAACTCCCACTGCTTGGGTAATATCAGGTCTAGTACACATGTACTCAACCTCATCATGTGATTTAGGACACTATTCTAAGCTCAGCTTGAACTGTCCAACCATAGGTGTGCTAACCGATTCTGCATCCTGCATATTGAACCTCTCTACTACCTTATTCACATAATCCTCTGGAGACAAAATCAACCTGTGACTTTTCCTGTCTCTAGAAATACTCATGCCAAGGATTTTATTTGCTCCTCCTAAATCCTTCTTGGCATACCTCTGAGCTACTTTTACCTTTAGCTCAACAAATTCTTGCATGTGTGACCTTGCAACAAGCATATACACTACATACAGTAACGGGATAATGTCGCAACCATTATCCAACCTGGTAAAATAAACACAATGGTCACATTGACATTGACTAAAGCCATGCTTTGTCATACACCTGTCAAACCTTAAACACCATTATCCTAGAGCCTGCTCAAGACCATATAACTTGGCCTTCTATCTCACCTGTCCATTCTCTCCTTTCTTTAACCTAGGAATCCATTCATCTTTTAGTGCTTTCTTTCTGGCTGGCAACTCTACCAAATCTCCTGTTTGGTTCTCTCCCAAGGAATCAATTGCCTTATTCATGCCATGCTCCCACTGTTTCCTAGATTCTACCTACATTGCCTCTTTAAAACTTCCTGGTTCTTGACCATCAGTGAGCAACAAGTAGTATAAATAAGGGGAATAACGAATTTGAGGCTTACTTACCCTTTTAGTCCTCCTCATGGGTGTTTGAGACTCCTTGACAGCTTGCTATCTGCTCAAAATCTGTTCTAACAGTGACCGATCTCGGTCACCCCTGGCTGACCTCAATCTGCACCCAACCGATGTCGATTCCTCCTGATCACCGATGTCGGTTCCCTGACCGACGTCGGTGTCCACCTGCCCGACATCACCGACTTTGGTCTGCACATGACCGATGTCGGTTCCTGCCTGTTCGACGTCGGTTCTCACCTGACCGACGTCGGTAAGTGTGTTTTATTTTGAGTGATGATTTTTACCCGTGAGCTCATTTTGGATCATAACCTTGTCCAAATCAACACTGCCCTGCTCAGAATTATTCAGCCTCTTGAGCTGATCTCTGTCCATCATCTTCTCCATGAAAACTAAGGCTTTCCAATTTTTAAGTTTGTCAAAAGCATTAGATTTCTTCTTAAGAACATGCATTCCCTTCTCACTCATGTGACCAAGCCTCAAGAGCCACATCTTTGCATCTACATTTGAAGTAGGTAAAATAGAAAGAGAATCAGTAATACAAGTAGATAGATAAAGAGTACCTACTTTCTTACCACATGCTAATTCAAGTGCACCCTTGAAAACTTTCTAAGATTCCGCTATGAGAGTTAATGTGCAACCCTCATCACCCAACTTTCCTATAGAAATTAGACTCCTCTTCAGGACTGGGACATGCATGACATCCTTCAACACCCATGTGTTGCCCGTCTACATTTTCAGCCGCACTTCCCCTTTGCCAACAATTTGACAAGGCTCACCAACCCCTAAATAAATCTTTCCAAAGTCTCCATGGACATACTCATGGAAAAATACTCTATTTGGGGTTGCATGGAAAGAGGCACCAAAATCTAAAACCCAAGATTCTACTTTATCCAAGGAACATATAAGAGCAACCCGTGCAACAATCTCTGCATCATTTGCTTCTTTATTTCCTTCATGTTGATCTTTTACCAACCAACAATCTTTCTTTACCTCCCGTTTCTTTCCACAATTCCATAATTGATTATTCTTGCCATTGAATTTCTCCATTCTTAGTGTACTTTTTTCTGCCATTGCTTTACTCCCACTCAATCAGAAACCCTTGAGAGTGACTTGTAATCAACAAACACTAACCTGCTCCGAACCAGGCTCTGATACCACTTGTTAGTGAACCTGGCTCTGATACCACTTGTCAGGATCTTAGAGCACACAAAGCTCTGATACCAATTGTCAGGATCCTACTCCTTAAGAGCACAATTGATTACCTTTGTATAAGCAACTAAACCTGGAATTATGCCAAAAGTAACATGTAACTAGAATTCAGAAATAACACAGAATATGAGAGACAATACAATCTTGTATTAACACTCTTCCAAAAGGAAATACAATGAAGAAATCACACTCTTCCCACACCTCTTGGGTGTACAATAATTTTCTCTCAAGAGTTCTCTCTCTCTCTCAATTACAACCACAACTCAACACTGAGTTGTTGTTTCCACCAGCCAGTGACAATCAACCCAATGGTTGTTGTTGCCTACTGCCAGTCCACCAAGTATTCAAAGTACTCCAAGTAGATCTCCCTGATC
Source organism: Torreya grandis (assembly GCA_037957365.1). Lineage (NCBI taxonomy): Eukaryota > Viridiplantae > Streptophyta > Pinopsida > Cupressales > Taxaceae > Torreya > Torreya grandis. The sequence continues at coordinate 3,687,837 of JARHVA010000138.1, forward strand.
TTGCTCCTTGTTGTGTTGCAGATCTCCTTGATCTTGCTACCCCGCAGATCTCCTTTGACCTTGCACACACACACCTATAGATCAACTGACCTTACTTACCATGTAGATCTCCCTGATCTTGCACAACTTGCAGATCAACTGATCTTACACACCATGGAAGGATCTTGTTCTTGCCTTTGCAATTCCTTCTATGCTCCACTTGGAAGAACCCTTGTCCTTGTCCTTGACAAGTCATTTTGATCCTCAAATTTACAATACAGCCCCATGGGTCTATTAAATAGATCCCAAGCAAATAATAATTAGACTTCCTAATTACAATAATTAGAAACGTATACTCAAGACTAAAATTAGTCTTTACATGCAAACTAACTGTCCGTCTAAAATTAGACCAATTCTGGAATGCACAGATGACCGACATCAGTCGTTGTCTGTCTGGAGATGACCGACATTGGTTGATGAATGACCGATGTCGGCAGCTTCTGGTCTACCCCTGACTGACGTCGATTGGCCTGACCGACGTCGGCTATTGTGACACTCAACAACCTCCTCCATTTGCATCAGTGAAGCTTTTAGCTCCATAACCTAACAAGAAATCCTCTAGGTTAAAATTCATCATCCTATCATTTTATCATCATCATACCCCACCCTATCTCTCATATCATTCCCCTATATATTAGTCATCTGCCCCACCAATTGTCATTTCTCCACCACACCCAATATCCACATACTATTCATTTTGGATATCCCTTTTGTTTGACTCTACATCTCCCCTCATCCCATATCCATTTCACATCATCTTTGAACTCTTTATTTTATACCTATATTCATCATATCATCTCATATTCACATCATATAATCCATCTTCTACATCTATTATCTACTAATCCATCCCATTTGTCCTATAACATCTTCATATAGTAATATCCCCCTTCATAACTAGCTTGTATATACCATCATATTCACCCTATAGTTTCCATCTTCTATCTACCACCCATACCTTCTATATTCATCTTATAACACTTGCGTATAGTATCCATCCCCTTTTCACATCTTTCATTTTATACACTAACTTGTATATACCATTATATCTCTTATCCATTCTTCTATATATATATATATATATATTATCCATCCCATATACATATTTCATATAGTCATTATCCCTTTCACGTCTTTCTTTGTAGAATAACTTATTTATATGACCTTATCTCATATCCATTTTTATATCCATCCTTTTGACCAATTCTATATCACACTATTTTGTATATAAGTTACCTATATCTACTATCCGCACATATCATATTTGACATAGTATCTATCTTCAACATAACTTCTATCCTAATAAGACCTTCATATAGTAATTACCCCTTTCACAACTTTTCTTTGTAGACTAACTTGTATATATCCTCTATCCATTTGTATATCCATCCTTTTGACCAATTTTATTATACCTTTTCATATTGCACAATTATGTATATAACTTACCTGTAGCTACTATCCACCCTCTAATAATCAATATAGTATATATCCCCATCACATTATCCCATTAGTATCTAACTACTATCCACTTCACTTCATATATACTACAACACATTTGTCCATATTATCCTTCCTTTCACATCTTTCTTTGATAACTAGTTTGTTCATTTTCATCTCTTCAACCTCCATTTGTGCATAACTCATCTTAAGTGGTTGTCATTCTTGTCCAATCCTACACCCATCGTACATGTCTTAACCACCTAATACATGTCTTATTTTTCATCCTACATATCACACATCTCTCATCCTCTACCTATCTCATCCTCTTTGAATACTAAATTTCATCTTGAAATCAGGACTCTAGTGGTCACCCATCTTCCTTGAATTATCATTTATCACTTAGACTTTTGGACTATCAATATACGTCATCTTATAAGACTCTATTCTAGCACCCATCATTTATCTTTATCTTTATCAGGCACTTTTTGTCATCTAGCACCCATCAAATTGTCTCTTTGATAGTAGACAAAGTATTTGATCCCATCACACTTTCTTCATCTTTGCTCGATTGGTCTCTTAATAAGACTCTATCTCTTGGTAATTATTAGTCACCCTATCCTCTTACATCACTCTCTTTTGACCACTAGTAGCTTTGGTCTCTAGATGGAGGTAGTATTTGAAGACTTTGATCTCATCCATCACACTTCATCACATCCCTGTATCATAATGGCTATCCATACCCAAGCCCATCTTAGAATTGGACAAGCCTCTAACCAAGATAATCAACCATTGGGGTATATGGTTGATCTAACTCAGGAACATGATCAAAATCATAGCGATATGCAGACACTGAAGAAGAGGATGAAGGATTTAACCCCCTCCATAATGATGAAGTAATAAATCTCATTGACCACTATCTATATGAGAATTGTAATCATGTCCTATCCCATGTAATCAAAATAGGGGGTATATTACCTTCTAACTTTGATCATGCCCTATTACATAACCTAGTCCACTCTCCATCACATCCAAACTCATCCTATCAACATGATAATCACATACCCCAAGAAGAATAAGAAGGTGTGGACCATGGGTTTGCTGAAGAAGAACACCCACCACCCCTTCATAATGATCACAGTGAGGCTAATTACAGACATACTATCATAGAAGATCACCAAGATCAATTGATGTAACAAATCAATATTCTACTCCATAATCAACACCCACCATCCCCAAAACACAATAACACAAATAACAATGTTCATAATACCATCAATAATGCCAATAACATTCATAGCACCCATAATACTCATGACACCCATATCTCCCATGGTAGGTAAAACTAAACTACCAATCTTCTCAGGAATCCCACCTTTGCCAAAGAATAGATAGTGATGAAAGAAACCCTCCAACAGATAGATCAATGATCACAAGCTCTTAAATTTAAATATGAAGACTTTTATTCCTCACCATTGGACATGGGTGTTTTGTAAATACCCTTTACTTCACATTTTGAAGTACCCAAATTTGAGAAATATAAAGGAAAAGGGGACCCTAGAGATCATGTCCAAGATTTTTATGTAGCTTTTCATGAAGTGGCTTATGAAGATGCTTATTTTTTAAGACTCTTTCCCAAAAGTCTCATGGTACCCATTCTAGAATGGTTTATGCATTTACCTGAAGGGTCAATATCTAACTTTGGAGAGATGATAGAGTAATTAATTAGACACTTCTCATTTAATATTGAGCATGATATCTCCATTATTAGCCTTTATAATACCAAACAACAAAGTGATGAAATTATAGCATACTTCTTAAAAAGATGGTGAAGTCTGGCAAGCTGTTTGAGGTGTATTATACCTAAGAAAGAATTGGCCAATATTTTTATAGATAATCTTAATATTGATATCAAATATCAATTAAAATTATAGTATGCCAAGACCTTCGATGAGATCATAGAGAAAGGAATGCAAATATATAAGGCCATTATTGAAAAAGGGACTATCAAGCTATATGCTCGGAATGAGCACACTCAAAATCAAGATAATTCTTTTTTAGTAAAATCTAAAGTCTTCAATAAGAACAAGATTGTCATGGGTGATGGGGTGATGAATTATAAGCAACAACATGTATAGATAGTTCAAAAGAAAGGTCCCATATAATAGCCCAATATCTCTTCCATCTGAGTACCATGAGGTAAACCAAAGCCTCGTACATGCAAAAGACCACTCACAAACTTGGGAGTTCTAATATAAATAGTATTGAATTAATTGATTGTCGCCAATATGATCACCTTGCTTGAAATCAACCCTTTGGATTATCACCAACCAAAGCTAGATTGGTATCATGAAGATGAGGTTTAAAAGTACCACAGGGTTAACGGGCATTATATAGAATGATATATACAACTCAATTATTACATCTAGGATTTAATTGAGAAGGGTGACATTGAGATTGAAGGAGAAGCTACATCCAAGATTTAATTTAGAAGGGTGACATTGAAATTTAAGGAGAAGCTTCCCCAAGGCATTCAACAAATGGACAACTTGGCATCTACAAGGATCCACTCCCTAAGCATGATCAAAGGAATCAGAAACCAAAAAGAGATCAGGGTCAGGCCTCTTCATCCAACTATATCGACTACCATAATGTGCCTTTCCACTACATTAACACCATCAAAATCTGTAACATCAAAGAACCCACTCCATCCTCATCCCCCATCCTAAAAATTAATTAGACCACTACTGATTACATCGTAACTACTAGGTGTAATAAGATAGTAGTTAGCCTGACACCCCCTAAGGATCTATCCACTTCATTTGCTACCTAAAAGGGGATTATTTATAATAAAACTTTAAACTCTTCTAATAAATCATATAACATCATTCAACAACTTAAAAAAACTCTGTCTTTAATATCTCTAATGGAGCTTCTTAAAACATTTGATTTACACTGGGAAATATTAAATCAAGTGCTGAATGACCTAAAAGGCCATTGAGTTTCCTGGGTTCTCATAGATGGAGGATCATCACTCAACTTATGTAATTTAAACTTAAAAAAAAAATTGGTATATTAAAAACATCTTTAGGGCCCACCTTGATAATTAGAAAGGCTTATGATGATAATGAAAGGCCATCAACTATGACTATTTATCTTCCCATCATTGTGGGACCTGTGGTACATAAAACACTAGTTCATGTTATACATGTGGATTTTCCATATAATATGCTACTTAGAAGACCATGGATTCATGAAATGCAAGTTATCCTGTCCACTTTACATCAGTGCCTAAAATTCCCACACTCTGACATGGAGGTCACCATCCCCATAGTCATAGACCATATTCATAGCTGTTAGATGGATCAATCATTATCACCATCACCTTATCTTATCATAGATAATTCTATCCTAAGTCACACAATGGGTAAATACATCTCCCCTAATCAACTTGAATCCACATCAAATCCACTACCCAATGTCACCTGATTGAAGATCACATCCACAAGATGTGGAGAATATGAATGCAAAACATTTTACATCGATGATTAACCTCTTTTTCCATGTAGGTATGGGTCCCTATCCATGAGGAAGGCCAATCCAATTAGATATCAGTTTGGGCCAACAACTTTCTCAAGCATTGGATTTTTATCTGAGGAATACATTGAAGATGGGGATGATTTATGGCTTACTCTAGAAGATGAGGCCCTTATTTCTCTGAGAAAATAATATCCCCAAGTCCAAAAAATGAAGGAGAACATGCACTACAGAGGAAAAGGACTGGGAAAACAAGAGCAATTGTGACTTTAACCTATCATGGTTTGATAATATTCACAATATTTTGGTATAGGGTACAGACTATATGATGAAGACCCAACTAGTATCATTGTGGATTCTCTTTTGATCCCTAGGTTATCTCTCCACGATGATGATACTGAAATGGGTTCCATATGTCATCACTTCAAGGAGTTCACTGCCACTAACCTTTTCTTAGGTATCACCATCTCCACCATCAATATTTCCCTTTATTATCCATACCTTATAGAGTGGGAATCAAAATAGGAGCCTTCGTTTCACATTTTTCAAAATGATGAGGCTATTTTGGAATATATGGGAGCTAGATATTTCATGCTAGACCATAAAAGGGGATTTTATATCAATATTTTTCAATATGCATACTTTAGGGAGCAACAAGAACCCCATGATCAAGGTGATAAAGAACACTTTGAAGAAGAAGAGCCTCCCAAAACATCATATGAGCTTTCACATATCTCCTTGGAATCATAAGAATATTTTAACATTAACACATAACTCCTGGATTGCTTTGCTTCAAACATTCCCAAATTATCATTGCCTCCTTACTTGCAAGAACAATCACCTTTTCTTATAGAAGATGTGATAGAACTCAAAATTAGGACTAATCAACATCCCAAAATGATTAAATTGGGGGCATCTCTCACATCAGATGAATGTGAAGTCATCATAGAGCTACTTAAATAATTTATTGGCATATTCTCATGGAGTTATGCTGACATGCCTAGATTATATCCTTCACTAGTAGTACACCACTTGGTTGTGCATTTGAATGTGAAACCAATAAAGCAAAAGCTATGAAAGATGCACCCAAAAGTGGCATTATTGGTCAAAGAGGAGTTACAAAAATTCTTAGAAGCTGGGTTTATCCGCCCTATTGATTTTTTACATTGGATTTCTAATATTGTCCCTGTAACCAAACCTCAAGCCAAAATCAAAATATGTTACAGACTTCTTAGACATCAACAAGGCATGTCCAAATGATGAATTCCCCTTCCCTAACATTGACATGATTGTAGACTCTATTGTAGGTTATGAAATGATCTCCCTCATGGATGGTTTCTTAGGATACAATCAAATCAAAATCACACCTGAGGACCAACACAAAATGGCTTTTATTACTCCACGGGGAACGTTTTATTTTCAAGTCATGCCTTTTAGCCTTAAAAATAGAGGTGAAACCTATCAACGGGCCATGACCATCATTTTTCATGACATGACACATGACATCATCAAAGATTATGTAGATGACATTTTGGGAAAGTCTTGCCTAAGATCTGAACACTATGTGGTTTTACGAAAGATTTTTGAATGGTTGTGAGAGTATAAGGTTCGACTAAATCCAAAGAAATGTGTATTTGGCATCACTTCAAGAAAATTATTAAGATTTATAGTTTTAAAAAGAGGCATAAAAGTAGATCTAACAAAGGTTAAAGCAATTAGATAAATGCCTCCACCTCGTAATCTTAAACAACTCTAGAGTCTTCAGAGCAAACTACAAGCCATAAGACATTTCATTTCTTAGCTTGCCAATAAATGTCACCCCTTCACCCATGTACTAAATAAGGGGACTATTTTTCATTGTAATTTAAAATGCCAACACGTTTTTGATAATCTTAAATAATATTTGGCTAATCCTCCTATATTATCACCACCCATATCGAGAAGGCCTTTGCTCCTATATATTTTAGCAATCCCATGTGTAATTGGTGCCCTCCCTCTTGTCACAACATAATAATCAGGGTAAGGAGCAAGCCATATACTATCACAATCATGCATTAATATCCTATGAGTTGAATTACACTCCAATAGAAAAGGCATGTTTAGTAGTGGTTTTTGCATCATAGAAGCTTAAGCATTATATACTGAATAATCAATTATAACTCATTGCCAAAGTTGATCCCCAAAAATACTTATTATCCAAGTCAGCTCTTACTAGAAGAATGGAAAATGGATAATGTTGCTTAGTGAATTTGACATTGAATATGTCAACTAGAATGTTATCAAATGACAAGCTATCACAGATCAATTAGCCGAGGCATGCCTTGAGGTGATTGAGCCCCTTATCATGAACTTTTTGGATGAGTCCATAATGAATACTTCACAATCAAATAGTTGTAAATTATACTTTGATGGCTCATTCAACACATATGGGTAAGGCATAGGAATCCTCCTGGTCACCCCACAAGGTGACCTTATTTTGAAATATTTTTACCTTGCCTTCCCATGTACCAACAACATTTTAGAATATGAAGCCTTGATCGCCAGTCTTCACCTGGATATTCAATGGAAAATCTAGCACTTGCAACTACTTAGTGACTCATAGTTAACTATCAAATAGGTCAATGATAAATTCCAGATGAAGGATGAAAATTTACTCCCTTATAAGTAGTTGGTGGATCAGTTAAAATAAAAAAATTAATCCATAACCTTTGAACAAGTTTCATGAGGAAGAAACAAAGTGGCCAATTCTATGACCACTATTGGCTCACTCATCGACTTCCCTGAAGACATTTTGGAAGGCAACTTTTTGATTGAGCATCTAATTATTCCATCCCATCAGTCAATGAATCCATTTCAAATTTGTGCAATTAATGATCCCAATCTCCCTTGGTGCCATCATATCTATAGGTAGCTCCATGACAATATCCTCCCTCCTAACCTCAATCGTCACCAATGTAAAGCCTTCATTCATCACACCTCTTAATACACCATCCTTGGCAACACGTTTTATCATCGAGGCTACAATGGAGCCTTATTGAGGTGTCTGACATTGGATGAGGCTTATAAGGAGATCAAAGAAGTTCATGATAGCATTTTTGGTAGGCACATCAATGGAATGACCCTATCCAAGAAAATCCTCTAAAATGGCTACTATTGGCCAATGATGGAACAAGATTCTTGCCAATATGTGCAAAAATGTATGGCTTGTCAAAAACATAGAAACCTCATTCATGCCCCTGCATAGGAATTACAACCAATCATGAGTCCATTATAATTTTCCATATGGGGCCTTGATTTAATTATCAAGATTAACCCAACTTCATCAGATGGCCACATATTTTACCAAATGGGCAGAGGTGATGCCACTCATTTATACAACAGGCCTCCAGATCCCTAAGTTTATTCTCAATCAGATCATTTACCATTTTGGCATACCAACTAATATCATTTTAGATAATGGTAAATAATTTAAGAATTAGGAAGTTGAGGCCCTATGTCAAAAATATCACATCACACAACATTTTTCCTCTCCTTATTATCCCTAGGGCAACAAATAAGTAGAAGCCACTAACAAGACCCTCATTAAAATTCTAAAGAAGATAGTTAATCAAGTAGGTAGAAATTGGCACACATAACTATATTTTGATTTTTAGTCTTATCGTATAAGTGTTCGCACACCTACTAGGGCAACCTCATATGCTTTGGTTTATGGGACCAAAATAATCTTTCCAATAGAAGTCAAGCTTCCTTCCCTTTGAATCTCACTAAGGGGCATTATCATTGGTCATAATCATCGACAAGAATGTCTATAAGAACTGAAGCTCCTTGATAAAAACATCAAAAGGCCTTGGGTCATTTACGAGCATATCAATAGGTTTAAAGGCCAATACCATAAGAAGATCCAATCCAGGGAGTTCAAAGTTGGTGACTTGGTCTTGAAGAAAAATTAGAAAAACACCAACATAAAAAGAGATAAGAAGGGGAAGTTTTAAGCTAATTGGCTAGGTCCCTATATCATCATTACCAAGTTCAGGTTACGAGTATATAAATTGGCCACACTTGATGGAGAAGAAATTGATGATCATATGAACATCATACATTTGAAGTGCTTCTATACCTAATCAGAATTCATCATCCTCCATCTATGGGACATTCTATATCCAATCTATCCACCCATTACATCTCCTCATCAATAAAAAAAAAATGTCTAATGGTGAAAACCAATTCGTTGGTGCCTTAGGCAAGTACCATGATGAAAATCAGTCCCTAGCATCATGATAACATAACCCTGACCCTAGTCTCAATAGTGAGCATCCATCATATGGATTTTGAATAGCAATGCGAGACATTGGCTTTAGCAAAAGGAAAGGACATGGCTTGTCAAAGCTATTTTTTGGAAGGTACTCTAAAGTCACTTATCTAAACTTGGTATACAATTCTTCAAGTCCCATCATATCCTAGTCATTTCTATCACCTCTTCCCAAATCTTCTTTGACAAGCATGTCTCCCCTTTAGCCTTAATGCAACATTACATCCTTACTATCCATTGTTATCACTAAGCCTTGGATCCACATCATCCCACTGATAATAATCATTATGGAGGGTCATAACGTATAAATCTTCCTTTTCAAGGGTTTTAGGTATACACTGTGCCACTGATTTCTAAAGGGTTATTTGATCCCCATTTTGTAACTTGGTTGGCATCCCATCCTAACATGGATGAAATGATGGACCCTGCATAGCCTAATATATCCTCTACGTCATCACTCAATCCATTATACATAATCATCCTTAATCATTTCATCACTCATATAAATGTCCCTATCAACATCATCATTTTTTCTCTATTTCATCTTTAATTGTCTTATGTGATTGTATGTTTTGTTTTAAACATGCATGTGTGTAAACTCTTCATGTATATGTTGATGTGTTTTATGGATCAAATTTATTTGAAAAGCACTTTACTTTTATCTTATTGATCATGGGAGTAAGGACAGTATGAGTGACTTTCAAATTTTTTTTCGGCATGGTCATCTCTTAAACAGAGTTCCCCACGCATTTATATTACCGTGTCTTAGACCTATTATGTCCTTGGCACCTAGATAAAAGATGTAATATTAAAAATGATTGCATACATATTAATAGATTTCAAAACCGTTACCCTTCCTATTTTCTCCACCAATCTATCCCCAGTCCTTTCCTAAATACTCCCCACCAGATTTACCCTTACCCAAAATCTTGAATCTATCTCAAACCATCACCACCCTCCTTCCATGGTGTAGGGGGATTCCTACCATAGTAACTAAGGACTAAATGGACCAAATAGGGGATTATTTTTCATAACATATCCACCCCATAGGGAAAATTGTGTAACCATCATGACCTATACACAAATCACAACACATCATAATTCGAAATCATACTCTATACATGTATACCATGACATCATAAGAATCTGAATCCACATCATATAACATCCATAAATCAAAGTAATATCCTATATGCCTTACATGTAACAACATCCAAAATAGTCAAAGCATATAGATCATTAATAAAATACTAAATCCATCCATCATATACATCACATATACATCATGACATCATTATAAATAAAAACCATAACATCTAATCCACATAACATCTAATCCAATCACATCATCTAAGAAAATGCATGTCATATCCATAAATATAACATCAATAAACAATTCATATACTTCCATCAACACAAAATCTCATCATATATAGACACGTCAATGTCCAGTATACAATGTCCACATGTAAACCATGTCAAAAGATATAATACAGATCACATAAGCCCATGGGGAAAGAATGAACTATTAATACAAAATCTCCTATACATGTGTGTGTGTGTATTCATGGTTGTGGTGGCCCTGGGGGTCCTTGGGCACCTCTAGAAGGCTACCAAACTAATGAATGGCTAGCACAAAAAGACATTGTAAGATGCTCAACTGATAGTGTTACCTCATACAAGGTTTGATAGTACCATGTCTCATGTGTGAGTAATATAATACTCTGCATAACATCCATCACACCCTACCCTCTCATCACGTGGTCAAAAACATATATTTCCCTCTTAGCCACCTCCACCTATCTTGTCAAATTCTGAATGCAAGCTTGTAACTATACAACATGTCCCTAAAAACTTGTAACCTAGATCTGTAAGGTGGAAATCTATGTCTGTGCATAGGAAAGTTGCCCATCTCACTATACTACTTATGCCTACACTCCTATCACATGCCTCTGTAATGTAGTAATCTATCCCTACAACTATCCAACCTACCCATCCCTTTCATAAGTTGAGCCTATAATGTAATAATATGCCCCTATGTCTATGCTAGCTGACCATCCCTTTATGCCATCATACTCTAAAGATGGGATTGTAGTTAATCTCTCTCATGTGTTAGACCTTCAATCTCTGACAAGCATAATTAAATATCACCCTATAATTATGTCACCTAGGACTACTCATCCTATAACAAAGGTGGTTGGGAAGGACCTACACCACTAATGCCACCTACCTACACTCCAACTTGTAGCTATGGCCCTACTAGCCTTTCTGCTAATAATTTTCAAGTCTTGGCAAAGTTACTACTTATGAAATGCCCCCAATTATGGTTTTGACAATATCGCAACTTGTTAATAGTGATATTACAATATTGTGACTTCCCAGTTATAATATTACAATATTGTGAATCTCATATTACAGTATTTCAATACTATAACTGAGGACTTGTGGTATTACAATATCATGGGTCAAACCTAAAAAAATGCTATTCACGATGACAATATCATAATTATGAGCATAACTGACAGTTAAGATATTGTCAAAATAAGTTGGATAATGTTTCTTTTTGCCAGAATCCATCCAAAATTTTTCCAAAACTAACCAATATCTCTAAAATCATAGAGTTAGGGTCTTTTTACTTACTGTAGGTCTAATGTTTGCCTCCCTCTAGTGTTCCCAAACTCTCTCACCGTGATGGGAAGCTCAGGGCAACTGATCCATGGTTTCATCTTAGAGCCTAAATCACAAAATCCAAAAGATACAAATGACCTAATTTGGCTCTTTTGTCTTATATGACCCCCCCACACACACCCCTAGTAGCCCCTTACTAACGTCCACCATCTCAAACATCATCTAATTGAGCCATTTTCCCCGTCTAATCACTTTTAGACATCTTATAACATCATCTTGGGCATGAAAGATCTAACCCCTTATCAACCATGATATCCCACATCAAGAACTACATCAGCCTGAGGTCTTTTAGGACTATGTAGGTGGCACTTGGTTTTGGTTTTCATACCCAGGGATAACTCAACTGCTATTTATCCTTCATCACTATCCCATTCTTGAATTAGTCACTCAATAATCATAGGTCATTTTTAAGCCCCACATCTTACGAACAATATCTCTTTATCCCCAATCAAAAATCATAATAAATATTATCCCTTTTTGAGCTTCCCCTAGCATGTGCCCTTACTACAGGACTTATCATTAGCTCGAACCCATCCTATTTTACTCAACTTCATCACTTTCTAGACATTTATCACTTTTCTAGAACCCATCATTTGAGCTACTTTCCCATCTTCATCCTTGGGGCATTATAATCATCGCTATGCATTGGGGCATCCTAACCCCATCTTATTGTGATCATATCCCACCTCGGGCTTTAAGTTTGAATGACCATCCAAGTCAATTTCTCCTTGCATGTTCCCTCGAGGGGGCATCATACCTTACTAACATTTAACACCATCTAATACCATGGTTTTTCTTTAAAAGACCATTACTCTTTCCACTCACAATTCCCTTTCAAAGAGGGGTAAAATGAATGCACTAAATTATGCTTGCCCTGCTAATTATACTAATTTTCGCTAATTTAGTCTAATTCCTATATTTCCTAGCTAAAATAGTTAATAACCTAAAAATACTCATCCCATTGCTATATCCCATAAACCTTTACCCTATTCTAAAACCAATTAATCTGCCCATTAAACCCCTAATAGAGCCTATTACCTACTAACCTATTCCCTAAACCAACTAGCCAATTTAAAATTCATATTTATTCAACTACAACCCTAGCTACCCTACCACCCTAACCATTCCTACATCCCTATGAGTCCTAAACCTCATTAAATCCCATATAATCCCCCCATTATCTCCCAAGCTAATTGAGAAGTCTCTAGAACTAAAGAAGCTCCTCCAAAAACTCTAGAAGTCTCTAAACTAGAGACTTTAAATAATTTTAAATTCCCCTAAAATTCCCTCCATTATTTTATGAAAGGCCATGCTTGGGCCATGAAAAATCTAATCAAAATAAAATGAGAAAGCCATCAAGCCATCATCTTGATACTACCATTACATACATAATAAACATTCTAGCACTCATCCAAGCCATTATCCACTTTACATAACCATTGGAAGCCATTGTCAAGATCTTGCAAGCAATCCAATAATCCAAATTTTGGACATCCAACAATTCAAGTGCAGGTCCTAGAATGGAGGCATAAGGAGGTAAAGAGGATGGTAAGCATGTTCAATTTATTCTTATTTGGCTCTTCTATCCATTCCTATTGGTGTCATTAGGTTTTAGGTTTTTATTACTAAGTTTAGTAATATTGCTTGATTCTAAAATTTGGTGCATATTTTGGGGACCGCAGTGGGAGTAATGATGACATTACACACTTAGATGCACAATTAAAAATATGTCCTAATTCTGAAATGATGTTGCTTGGTCCATTACTCAAATTTATTCATTCCCTTCTTATTGTTAAAATTTGTCTTATAACATTCTTGTACTGTCTTCAATCTAGTTTATGACCTTTGTTCTTGTCTGAGACTTCTAATATGACCCATACTCATTTATTGCATTAACTTCTCCTTAGTTTCTAATTATTGCTTATTAACCTAATAATTCAATCTTTACTCCTGTCACATTACATCTCCCCTTTTTTTACTCTCTAAGCTTTATTTCATAACAAAGATTGATCTCCTCTATCAATGCTCTTTTCATGACTTTTCTTAGAATTCAAAATTATCAAAATTCAACACAACCATTGTTTCAGTTACAAATTTGTGATCTTAATTTACCTATTTAGAGGTCTAGTTATACTATCTTTACCTAACCTATATACTCTTAAATCCTTTATCATTGTCTTGTCGTGTCATTCTATAATAATATAGACAATTTACTCTATATATGGGCTGAAAATAAAGAATCATTTTATTTCTACTCTATCAAAATTTAAATAGAGCAAGGCCTACGTATTAATTTTATTTTACTCTTCAAGTACACAACCAAAATACAAAAATTTGCATATGCGTCTATATATATTTAACTCAGGCTATGTATTTTTTGTAATGCATGTGTCTGTCACTACAGATCTGCCAACACTCCTTTATGAGCTCAAATCATGAATAAAACAACTATGATGCATCCAGATCAACACATTTTCATTCAGTTATTTCAAATTATTTATGTGTGATTGCACCTTTAATCTCAGTTGAGAATGATATATTTTCTTCTTCTGGTCTCTTAAAATATGAAGCATATAAGATCAACATATGGATTCATTAAATCTTACCTCTTCGATGCACATACTCCTGTTACAATCAATATTATGGTAACTGGTCACATAATCATACTATTATTGACTGTAAGCATATCAAAAATTTGTGTTTCAGTTACCAAATATTAATCATTATAGAATAAGATGAATCTCTATCAACAGAGCCTACTGTATAAGCCAATACTAAGAGCTTAATAAATTGCCAACCATTTTATACAAGGCTCAACCATTTCAAAATGGATGCTTTTTACAATATCAAAGAAAACAAAAAGACATTAATACATACCATATCTTTGTTCTTTGTTTCTGGTTATGCACAAACTCATATAGGTATACTCGAGAGCTTAATGTATCTTCACAAATGTGCTCGCAGCCATATAAATGAGAACATTGAAGACATGGGATAATTTGACAACTTTATGTTTGGATACAAAATCCTTCTCAATTTTTTTTCAAATCTCCATGTATCAATTTTTTTTTGTCTAGCTTCTTTTACCATTGAGTTTATGCCACATCAATTTCTATATACTTCAAACAAACTCCAAGTTCCATATTAATCTCACACTCGTGGATGAAATATCTACACAATCATTTGAGAATTATAAGAAATTTTTATATAAAGCAGATCATTAAATGTCATTGATCAAAATATCATGTACTTACATCAATACAATCATGAAAACTATTATATTCATACATACTTTCACAAAATTTACTATTCCAGACCTCTACAAAAATTTTCCCTTCGTTTATGCATCCTTTTTGTTGTTTATCTTCATCCAATATCTCTTTCACATAGATGTCTACAATTTCCTTTTATAGTCCTGTATAATAATGCATATCAACATCTTATCTATGTAAGAAACACAAACATAACAAGAGGAATAGATTGACTCTCTTTACATTAGAAATGCTCTTCTGTTATTAATGTAGACCATGTATACAGACAGTTCTATACTATATAGGCCTAAAGGCCTTCTCTTTTTATAAATTCCTCCCGATTTCTTACAACTTGAAATCTTCATTTTATCCTTGTCTACTTACTTTATTTGACTCCTATCCTCATGCTACTTAGACTTATCACTCCATAACAACTTGCTATACTTACTTCCTTCTACGTTGGAACTTCTTTGACTTGATTTGGAAATAGTTTACATTAAATGGAGGATAAATATCTATTGAAAAATACTAGGACCTTATAGAAAAACTCACCTTTAATATTCAAATTTGAATCTCTATTTTTAGAGGGAAAACCTTAAAATTCACTAAATTGATCTACAACAAGACTTATTCAGTCAAAATTGACCCTTATATACAAATTCATAAAAATGAGTTGATGTTCCTGCATCAAACTCTTGGGCTCAAAATGTTTCATGAGCTCCTGCTCATGAATTTGTCTGATAAATAGCCTTTTATTGCTGCATTTTCTCTTTGATCATCTTCATTCAATTGTCCAATCATATATGTGGACATGTTCTTGACTTACATATTTGTATTTTATCTTCTTCGTGATCTTCTCTTTTTGCTTCCTCTTTGTATGTCTATCCTCTCAAATGAGGATATCAACTACTATATTCATCTTTTGAGTTCTTGTTAGAGCTCTCTTCTCTATACATTTCACCTCCTTATCTATTATGCCTGCACATACATAATCCAATAAAGTATTAAATATCAAAATATGAGACCTTGAAGTCTCTCCAAGTGGTTTTGATAACCACACTTGTTGTCCAACCTTGTGATTTAATTTAACAACTACACTTTATTCTCCTTGAGACACCATGGTCTCAACCCAAGTGTCCACCTCTTCATTTGTTGTTTTAAGACAAATCTTGTCATCTGTTTGATTGTTGATGGAAAACTCTAAGGCTACCATATCTATCAATAGTTACTCTATGTCTTTATATATAATTGTTTGGCTTTGTTGCTCTCCTAACAACTCTCCTCCACCTGAACTATCTTGTTCAAGTTGTTATATCTCTCTTACAATATAAAAAGTTAGTATACTTTGATAAAAAACAAAGGTATCAAAAGAAAAATCTGATTGTTCATCTTTATATCTCTGCTATTGGTCTAATAGTTTATTTTCTTTATTTTCCATTACTACTGTAACTGATTATGTTCCTTTAATTTTATCTTCTTTATTCCCTTGAGTGAGGATGACCTCTCCTTGCTTGATCAACTCCTTGTGATGGAGGTCCAAATGGTCCTCCTTGATGTCTTTTTTTATTGAGGCCTTATGGTAAGCCTCTACTTCTTTTTGTCTAAGCACTCTCTCATGAGATGCTTCAACTTCTTGTTTTATGAGTATATTTCTTGACTCAAAAGCTTCTCCTTCAACTCTTTTACCTGCAAATGAAACATCAAAAGAAATATTAGATACTAAAACATTAGGCCACTTGGGCTATTGAGTGGTTACTTTTTATTGTTCTTCTTCAAGCATATCTCCAAGGATGATATCCATCTCATCTATAAAATATTGATCTTATTCAATTTGAAACTCTTCCTCAAGTTCTTCATTCTTGAGCTTTTCCTCTTTCTTACACTACATCTTCAAGGCAACTTTCAACCTTTGCCTTCTTATTCTATTTCCTATTTGTTTAATGGGCCATTTCACTTTATTTTTCAACTCCCATCCATACCATGGGTTCTTCATGTTATCAATCATGAGCCTTATCAAAGTGATTATCTACTTTATATCTTCCATTTCCTTCTGGAAGTGTTCCTCTCTTTGTTTTCTCATCCTTTCTTTCTCTTTCTCCTTTCTCAGTCAGTTCACATCTCTTGGTAGTCTCTCTATCACCTTTTTTACTACTTACAGCAAGTAATTTTGCTTCATCTTTATTGTCTCATCCAAGTCTATTACACCTTGGCCTTTTGACGATTTATCCAATTTCTCTTCTTGGATATTCTCTTAGAGAAACCACTATGCTCTTTTTCTTGAGCTTCTCCTAGCTTTGTATCTTTCTTTCAAGCCTCTCTTGGCTTTGACTGCCCTGAACCTCTACAATATTCTACAACTAAATCACTCAAATATAAATCAGTCCTTAAAGAACTTTACAAACAAATTTTACAATTTCTTGTTACCTATTTTTCTCTTGCAAGTTTGATGCTTCAACCTGCAACTTGTCAATTGTCAAAATCTCTTAATCAATATCAAAATTGATTAGAAAAATATCAAAATTCCAATTTTATAGAGCTTCCTAAGCTTTGATACCAAAATTGATAACATTACACACTTGGATGCATAATTAAAATTTTTTCCTGATTCTTAACTGATGTTACTTGGTCCATTACTCAAATTTATTCATTATTTTCTTATTGTTAAAATTTGTATTATAACATTCTTATACTATCTTCAATCTAGTTTATGACCTTTGTTCATGTCTGGGACTTCTATTATGGCCCATACTCATTTTCGTGTACTAACTTCTCTTTAGTCTCTGATTTTTGCTTATTAACTCAATAATTCAATTTTTATTCCTATCACACTAAATCTCCCCTTTTTTTACTCTTTAACCTTTATTCCATAACACAGATTGATCTCCTCTATCAATGCTCTTTTCATGACTTTTCTCAAAATTCAAACATTATCAAAATTCAACACAACCATTCTTTTAGTTACAACTTTATGATCTTACTTCACCTATTTAGAGGTTTGGTTATACTATCTTTACCTGACTTGTATACTCTTAAATCCTTTATCACTATCTTGTCATGTCATTATATATTAATATAAATAATTTACTCTATTTATGGGCCAAAAATAAAGAATCATTTTATTTCTGCTCTATCAAAATTTAAATGGAGCAAGGCCTACGTATTCATGTTATTTTTCTCTTCAAGTACACAACCAAGAGATAAAAATTCACATAAACATCTATATATATTCAACTCAAGCTGTGTATTTTTGGTAGTGCATATGTGTCTATCATTACAGATCTACCAACACTCCTCTATCAGCTCAAATCATGATTAAAATAATTCTGATGCATCCAGATCAACACATTTTCATTTGGTCATTGTAAATCAACTATATGTGATTGCACCTTTAATCTCAGGTGAGAATGATATATTTGCTTCTTCTGGTCTCTTAAAACATGAAGCATATAAGATCAACACATGGATTCATTAAATCTTACCTCTTTAATGTACATACTCTTGTTACAATCTATACTATGGTAACTGGTCACACAATCATACTTTTATTGACTTTAAGCATATCAAAAATTTGCATTTCAGTTACCAAATGTTGAAATCATCATTACAAAATAAGATGAATCTCTATCAATGGAGCTTGTTGTATAAGCCTACATCGAGAACTTAATAAATCGCCAACCATTTTATACAAAACTCGACCATTTCAAACTTGATGCTTTTTACAATATCAAAGAAAACAAAAAGACATTAATACATACCATATATTTATTCTTTGTCCCTGGTTGTGCACAAAATCATATAGGTATACTCGAGAGCTTAATGTATCTTCACAAATGTGCTTGTAGCCATATAAATAAGAATAATGAAGACATGGGATAATTTGACAACTTTATATTTGTATTCAAAATCCTTCTCAATTGTTTTTTGAACCTTCATGTATCAAAAAAAATGCGTCTAGCTTCTTTTACCACTGATTCCATGCCACATCAATTTCTATATACTTCAAGCAATCTCCAAGTTCCATATTAATCTCATACCCATGGATGAAATATCTACACAATCATTTGAGAAGTATGAGAATTTTTTATATAAAGTAGATCATTAAATGCCATTGATCAAAATCTCATATACTTAAATCAACACAATCATGCAAATTATTATATTCATATATACTTTTATGAAATTTACTATTCCATACCTCTACAAATTTCTTCCCTTCATTCATGCATCCTTTTCATTGTCTATCTTCATCCAATTTCTCTTTCTCATAGATGTCTATAATCACCTTTTATAGTCCTGTATAATAATGCATATCAACATCTTATTCATATATGAAGCACATAAACATAACAAGAGGAATAAATCGACTCTTTTTACATCAAAAATGCTCTTCTGTTATTAATGAAAACCATATATACAGATAGTCCTATACTATATAGGCCTAAAGGCCTTCTCTTTTTATAAACTCCTCCCGATTTCTTACAACTTGAAATCTTCACTTTATCTTTGTCTACTTACTTTATTTGACTCCTATCCTCATGCTACGTAAACTTATCACTCCATAACAACTTGCTATACTTACTTCCTTCTACGTTGGAACTTCTTTGACTTAATTTGGAAATAGTTTACATTAAATGTAGGATAAATATATATTGCAAAATACTAGGACCTTATAGAAAAAGTCACCTTTTATATTCTAAATTGAATCTCTATTTTTAGAGAGAAAACCTTAAAATTCACTAAATTGACCTACAACAAGACTTATTAGCCAAAATCGACCTTATATACAAATTTATAAAAATGAGTTGATGATATTCCATCAAGTAAACTCCCTTAACTAACCTAATAACATTTCTATAAGTGATTTAAGTGATTATAAGACAAACTAGGCTAAAATCTAAGCCTAGATTTTCAATTTTTAACACACACAGGTGAATCACGATTTTGCACTAGTATTTATGTTATTGTAGTCACAACTTTGTAAACACCAGTACTGATATTGTAATTTAGCTACAAACAGTTAGGGTTTTAGTAGGTTTTTAGATTTCAACAAAACCACACTTCAAGAATTACGAGTTTGTCTTGGTAATTATGGTATTGCAAGTAGCAGTTGCAATATTGTCAAACCTAATAGTTAGGGTCAGATTTATGATCTATTTCTGCTAACCTTCCTTTTTTATAGAAAATTCGTCTATTTGTGTTGCCTCTATGTGTAGGATAGAAAGAATATTCACTTGACATCCAGCCATTGATACATTTTTGACAAAACCACAACTCAAACATTTGCGATATTGGACTAGTAATCGTAGTATTGTAAGTTTTAGTTGTGATATTGTCAAGGGTAGTAGTGAGGGGTAATTCTATCATATACTAACTCCCCCTCTGTAGATATCATGTTATCTCTTTCATATTTTTGTGTACATAACAAATAAGGGGTTTACATAACTTCTAGTTATTGAAATGTCTTCTACAAAACCATGACTCCCCCAGTTGTGGTATTGAACTGGTAATCATGATATTATTGGGTATAGTCATGATCTTATAGAACCTAGGTTTTACCTTTATATTATTTTCCAGTATCTGACAACAATATTTTTTTAAGGTTACTTCCTCTATTTGGAATGATATTCTAATATGTGGTTGTAGGGAAAAGGACATTAATCCAAAACCTTAAAATTTTGACTATCTCTGACAAAATTGTGACTCCTTGAATTATGATTTTAGACTGTTAATCATGGTATTGTCATCAATAGTCATGAGTTTATCTATCTTACTAGAATTGGTAAAACTCTGACCCCTTTTATGCTCTATACCATCAATGGAGAGATCTTAGGTTTTGTAAATAGGGTTATAAGGTTCTTTGAGTATAGATAAAGTTACATTTTATCATAAATCTCAACCATTTCTCAATGTAAATATTTTAAACCAAGTCTCATTCACCTGAAGGAAGGCCCTGTCTAGTGTTTATTTCTATGTGCAGGATCCAGAAGGGGAAAGAAGAAAATAAAAATAACATCTTAGAACTCATCACATAGACTATTTCGACCTCTTCTGTAAAAACACAACTCTGACACTTGTGGTTTTTGTAAATTACAACTTTGTCACTTGCAATCATGACTTTATAGATACCTAGTCAAAGTGATAGCTTAGGATATCTAGCCGGCAGAAGACTTAAACCTTAGTGGTTGTAGGTTATATATAGGGTAAATAGAATTTTGTTTATTCTATCTAGCAACATAAGACTACATTTATAAGATTTTTTGTCATAAAATTGGTATATATTTTCTCTACCTTGTAATTATTTTTATCTGGTAAGAGATTTACCTTAAGACATATTTTATTTTTTCTATTATTTTCTGTAATATCTCTGATTGTGATTTTTTGATAGTTGTGACTTTGTTGGTCCGAGTAATGATTTTGTTAGATAGTCATGGTTTTATTAGCTAATCACACTAGTTTATTGTCCTTTTGCAAAGTAGTGACTTGTGCATTGTGATTTTGATTAGCTAGTTATGGTTTTGTACATTTTGGTTGCAGTTTTGCAGGGACTTGCATGATTGTAAGAATTTGAACTACTAACCCTTTTATTGTAGGACCCTTCAAGACTTAGTTACCCCAATTAGATTTCTAACCTTTGTGCTTGTAATGAGGGGTGCCTTTTAGTATTTTGTCCTAGTTTTCATTAGATTTTTGATATATCATCATTATTTTTGCATATATCTTTTGTTATAAAGATCATTTATTGTATATATTTGTTTTTGTCAACTTGTAAATAATTTTTGTATAATGACCCTCAGACATAGGTAATTAAATCAGTTAATTAATCATATCATGTGTTTGTTAGCCCTCCTATAGGATAACACGTGATGTGGAATTCATCCCCATGCATGGGCTTAGTGTATAGGGTTAGTGTTGAATATTTAACCACCATTCACTAACCAAACTTTGTGTTCTAGTGGAGTCTAAAAATTAGGAAAACTCTCATTGTGATCTAAGCAAAATTCCCCATAAAGGGTTCCATGGAGTGAGGGGCAATTAGGATCCAAGACACAAGATGGTCAAATAGAATCTTATATAGATTTGGGCCCCAACATACCTCCATGTATATCAGGGTTGCACCTAGGACCTTTTATGTATACCTAGATTAGGGGACTTTGGCTATAACAGGTGTTCCACTGTAGGAGTCAGTATCAGCTCTGAAGTAGCCATTGAGTGTGATTAGGGTCTAAAGCTTTTAGTTGATACCATAATAGGTCACTAGCCTATAGCCGCACCCATGAAGTTATTGGATGATGTAGGCATCATGTTACACATGCATAATAATTGACTAATTTAGGATCATACTTGTGTATGCATTGTTTGAGTGTAATAATGAGACCCATATTGTTTATGAATTGAGTCAACAACACCTACATTTTTGTGTGATACCTTAGACATCCTCTAGATTAACATTCATCATATTGTCATCTTATCATCATCATACCCCACCTTGACTATCATATCATTCCCCTATATATTAGTCATCCACCCCCCCATTTGTCATTTCTCCACCACACCTAATATCCACATAGTATTCATTTTGGATATCCCTTTTGTTTGACTCTACATCTCCCCTCATCCTATATCCATTTCACATCATATTTGAACCGTATATTTTGTACCTATATTCATCCTATCATTTCATATCCACATCATATAGTCCATCTTCTACATCTATTATCTACTAATCCATCCCATTTATCCTATAACATCTTCATATAGTAATATCCCCCTTTCATAACTAGCATGTATTTACCATCCTATCTCTTATCCATTTGTCTGTTTTGACCAATTTTTGTCTATCATACCACCCCATATCCATTTCATACTATCTTTGACCATTATCTTTTGAACCTACATCTACTCTATCATTTCATATTCACCCTATAGTGTCCATCTTCTATCTACTAACCATACCTTTTATATTCATCCTATAACACTTGCATATAGTATCCATCCCATTTTCACATATTTATTTTATACACTAGCTTGTATATACCATTCTATCTGTTATCCATTCTTTTATATATACTATCCATCCCATCTACATATTTCATATAGTCATTACCCCTTTCATGTCTTTCTTTGTAGAATAACTTATTTATATCACCTTATCTCATATCCATTTGTACATCCATCCTTTTGACCAATTCTATATCACACCATTTTGTATATAACTTACCTATAGCTACTATCTGCACATATCATATTTGACATAGTTTTTATCCTCATCATAACTTCCATCCTAGTGACACCTTCATATAATAATTACCCCTTTCACGACTTTTATTTGTAGACTAGCTTGTATATATCGTCTATCCATTTATATATTCATCCTTTTGACCAATTTTATTATACCTTTTCATATCACACCATTGTGTATATAATTTACCTATAGCTACTATCCACCTTATAATAATTAATATAGTATCTATGCCCATCACATTCTCCCATTAGCATCTAACTACTATCCACTTCACTTCATCTATACTACAACACATTTATCCATATTATCCTTCCTTTCACATCTTTCTTTGATAACTAGTTTGTTCATTTTCATCTCTTCAACCTCCATTTGTGCATAGCTCATCTTATGTGGTTGTCATTCTTGTCCAATCCTACACCCACCTCACATATCTTATCCACGTAATACACATCTTATTTTTCATCCTACATATCACACATCTCTCATCTTCTACCCATCTCATCCTCTTTAAATACAAAAATTCTTCTTAAAATCAAGACTCTAGTGGTCACCCATCTTCCTTGAATTATCATTTGTCACTTAAAATTTTGGATTATCAATATACATCATCTTATACGACTCTAATCTATCAACCATCATTTATCTTTATCTTTATCAGGTACTTTTTGTCATCTAGCACCCATCAAATTGTCTTTTTGCTAGTAGACAAAGTATTTGATCCCATCATACTTTATTCATCTTTATTAGATTAGTCTCTTAATAAGACTTTATCTCTTGGTAATTCTTAGTCACCCCATCCTCTTACACCACTCTCTTTTGACCACTCGTAGCTTTGGTCTCTAGATGGAGGTAGTATTTAAAGACTTCCATCTCATCTATCACACTTTATCACATCCCTCTATTATAATGGTTATCCATACTCAAGCCCAACTTAAGATCGAACAAGCCTTCAACCAAGATAATCAGCCATTGGGGTATATAGTTGATCCAACTCGAGAACATGATGAAATTCATAGTGATATGCACACACCCAAAGAAGACGACAATAGATTTAACTCCCTTCATAATGATGAAGTAAGAAATATCATTGACCACTATCTATATGAGAACTTTGACCATGTCCTAGCCGATGCTATTAAAATAGGGGGCATA
The DNA here is from genome assembly GCA_037957365.1 of Torreya grandis. Lineage (NCBI taxonomy): Eukaryota > Viridiplantae > Streptophyta > Pinopsida > Cupressales > Taxaceae > Torreya > Torreya grandis. Next base: position 3,712,492 of record JARHVA010000138.1, read on the forward strand.
TTACCTTACACCTTTGACCATTCCCTCTTACATAACCTAGTCCACCCTCCATCATGTCTAAACACACCTTGTCAGCATGTTAATCACATACCCTAAGAAGAGTAAGGTGTGGATCATGGGTTTGTTGAAGAAGAATGCCCACCACCCCTTTGTAATAATTGTAGTGAGGTTAATCGGAGATAGACTGTCATAGAGGACCACCTAAATCAATTAATGCAATAAATCAACCTTATAATCTGTAATCAACACCTATGATCCCAGAGATATAATAAAACAAATAATAATGTTCATAATACCATCAATAATGCCAATAATACCAACACCACCAATAATGCCAATAACATTCATAGCACCCATAATACTTATGGCATCCATATCCCCTAAGTTATCCAAAACCAAATTACCAATCCTCTTAGGGATCCCACCTTTGCCCAAGAATGGAGAACAATGGAAAAAACCTTCAATAGATAGATCGATGATCACAAGCCCTTAAATATAAATATGAAGACTTTTGTTCCTCACCATTGGACATGGGTATTTTGAAAATACACTTTCCTTCACATTTTGAAGTACCCAAATTTGAGAAATATAAAGGAAAAGGGGACCCTAGAGATAATGTCCAATATTTTTATGTAGCTTTCCATGAAGTGGTTTATTTTTTAAGGTTCTTTCCCAAAAGTCTTACGAAACCCGCTCTGGAATGGTTTATGCATTTACCTAAAGGGTCAATATCTAAATTTGGAGAGTTGACAAAGCAATTCATTAGACATTTTTCATTTAATATTGAGTATGATATCTCCTTTATTGACCTTTATAATACCAAACAACGAAGAGGTGAAAGTCTAGCATATTTCTTTAAAAGATAGTGAAGCCTGGCAAGTGGCTTGAGGTGTACCATACCTGAGAAAGAATTGGCCAAGATTTTTATAGATAATCTTAATGTTGAACTCAAATATCAATTAAAATTACAGTGTGTTAAGACCTTCAATGAGATCATAGAAAAAGGAATGCAAATAAGTAAGGCCCTTATTGAAAAAGGGACTATCAAGCTATATTCTCAGAATGAGCACACTCAAAATTAAGATAACTATTTTTCAAGAAAATATAAAGTCTTTAATAAGAACAAGAATGTCATGGGTGATGGGCTAATAGATTCTAAGCAACAACATGTATAGATAGTTCAAAAGAAAGGCCCCACACAACAACCTAATATCTCTTCCATCTGAGTACCATGAGGAAAACCAAAGCCTCATACATGAAAAAGACCACTCATAAGCTTGGGAGTTCTAATTAAAATAGTCTTGGATCAACTGATTACCACCAATATGATCACCTTACCTGAAATCAAACTTGTGGATGATCGCCAACCAAAGCCAGACTGGTTTCATGAAGATGAGTTTTACAAGTACCACAGGGTTAAAGGGCATGATACAAAATGATGTATGTAACTCAAGCATTACATCCAATATTTAATTGAGAGGGGTGATATTGAAATGAAAGGAGAAGTTCCCCCAAGTTAATTAGTAAATGGACAACTCGACATCTACAAGGATCTACTCCCTAAGCATGATTATAGGAATCAAAGACCATAAAGAGACCAGGGTCAAGCCTCTTCATCAAACTATACTGATTATGATAATGTTCCTTACCACTACATTAACACCATAAAAATATGCAACATCCAAGAACCCACTCCATCCTCATCCCTCATCCTAAAAAATAATAGGCCACTATTGATTGCATTGTAATTACCAGGTGTAATAAGATAGTAGTTTTTGTGGTACCCCCTAAGGATCTATCCTCTTCATTTGCTACCCAAAAGGGAAATGTTTCTAAGAAAACTTCAAGTTCTTCTGATAAATCATATGACATCATTCAACAACTTGAGAAAAATTTGGCTCATATATCTCTAATAGAGCTTTTAAAATGTCTATTTTATGTTGGGAAATATTAAACCAAGTGATGAATGATCTAAAAGTCTCTATTAAATTAGATACTAAGCTATTTAAGGCACTAGTAACACACTTATCCCCCTCACAACAAATCACTTTTAGTGCCTGTAATCTACCTCTCATTGGCCCACACCATAATTACCTTATATACATTGAAGTAGCCATATCCCACCATCAAATTTCATAGGTTCTCATAGACAGGGGATCAAAATTAAACTTATGTAATTTGGACTTTTTGAAAAAATTAGGATATTTAGAAACATCATTAGGGGCCCACCTTGATAATGATCAAGGCTTATGATGATAATGAAAGGCCATCAACTGGGACTATTTATCTTCCCATCATTGTAGGACCTGTGGTGCATCAAATACTAGTTCATGTTGTAGATGTGGATTTACCATATAACATGTTGCTTGTGTGATGTGTATACACATGATACTTTTAATATTTATCACTTTACTAATGGTTTCTCTTACATGGGCTTGTTGGTGCATCAATCTCCCTTGGTCCATGTCCTAAGGAGTGTACAAGGAAAGGGGTGGGGTTGGCTATTGGTAATTTATGATAAATTTTTACATCCTATTTATCATATCTTCATTACCATCAGTCTCACATCCTTTGAGTCTCTTTTTGTCTTCCTTTTGTGTCTAATTTTTGTGTAAATTTGCTAGCTAATATACATTCTTACTATATTAGCTAGATTGAAATAATTCATTTCATACCTATCATTCTATGTACTATATTGACCTAGCCAATATAGTAATGAGTTTTGTCCCTATCAGTTGTATTGTATCGGCTTAGTCGATATAATTTTATGTTAGTCAACATCCCAATTGACTATATCAGCTTGGCCAATACAATTGGATTAGATTTCATGGTTATTTTTGGGTCTAGATTCATATATATAGGGGTCATAATTATCATTCCCAACACACAACACTCAACTAATTTGATTGCACTTGCATTTCTACCCCTAAGTAGTAAAAACATGAGTTAGAGGTTAAATTCTTATTCTTAGAGGTCAAGTCTTACTCAAGGACCAATGTGTATATGCTTGTTTTAATGTGCTTAAGTGGTAGAAATCTTCCCTTGGTATGTCTTTACCACACCTATATGCTGATAAGTTGTCTTATACATGTTATATGAAGTGTCAAATGTTGGTAATCATGTTTGGAGTGTAACCTAGTTAGAAGTGCCTCAAAATAGACCTTCCATTCATCACCTCCAAGTTGAAGTCATTCATCATGACCTTCATGCAAAAAATTGTTACATAGGATCCTTGGTGCTAATGCTTTAGTTCATGATTAGTTCACTAGTGTTGTTAGGAGTCCAAATTGAGTGGATGAATGATCATATTGGTGCATCACCACCCCTTATATTAGGTTTATTTTCTACATTCTCTACCCCTTTTCACCCCTTTTCACCCCAAAATAGTAGGTCTTAATGATCATGAGTTATAAGTGATGTACCAGAGGAACTAGCCCCATAATCTAAAGGTCTATCCTAGTCATACGTCACCCACAACCTTGGGCTATTCCCATGTTAGTCTAGCCTTGAAGGTAAACCTGAACAACCTCCTTTAAAGGGTAAAATTTGGAGTGATAACAATTATGTCAGAAGATTGTTGACATTTTCATATAAGGGATTTGTGGTCAAAGTTAGGACCAAGAAAAAAATCCATAGCAAGATTTCTTAATTGTCTACAAGTCTCATGTGAATGGCCCCAACTTACCTGAAACCAACAAAATTTATTTGGATCATACCATGATTTCATAGGATGAGTGGGATCAAGATCTTATGGCAAAGGTCTTGGAAGATGTTTTAGAATTTTTGCTAATGACAACAATTTTTGCTAATTAGTATGTTTGTTTTGATAAAATGTGGGATTATGATTAGAATTGTTATTAGGGGTAGGAATATGCTCCATGGTATTGTTTGGAGAAATAGCTTGGATGGTGTATATGGTGTCATAAATGTCGGTAACACCATCATTAGTTTTATGATGGTTTTTATTTTTCATAAGTATGTGAGTTCCTATTTTAGGTTGATATGCTTCAAATTGATGCATGTGGAAATCTTGTCATTTGGCTTGGTCAAGAGATTCTTCCAGAGTTTTTGGAGAAAGGGCTTGAACACAATATTGTAATTTAGGGTAAAGAGCTTTAGTAAATAAGTATAAAAGATTGTCATCTACCATATTATGCTTAGATTTATTACACAAAATTTTCCATCAATTGATGAAGACTTGTGCCATTTCAGTTTTGAGTTGTTCACAATTTATAAAGTGAGATAAGTTGTTTTTGGGAATATCACTAATTTGGAATTCTTGGACCAGTGAGTTGACCAAGTCTTATAGGCTAGTAGTAGAGTGGGTTTTCAATTGATTGTAATAATTTAAATCATCTCTTGAAAGCATTTTAGCTAAAAGTTTAGAGGCAGTGAAAGTATTAAGTTTAATCCAATCTTTGTAAAGGTTGTCAAATGTTTTTATATGAAAGGTTGGATTCGTAGATATGTTATAAGTAATGGTGGGAGTGATACCTCCTATGTCAATGTTGGAAATTTGAGGTATTAAAGGTTCATTTTTTAAATGTTTGATAGTTTTGTTAATAAGTTACGGTTGTGATATCAGGTTACCATGTGAATCCCTAAGGGGGGATGGGTGGGCATTAGGATTTTATGCTCCCCATGCAACATGGTGAGGTTGGTTTTGGATATGTATGACATGATTTTACATTTGTATCATCTATTTTACATTATTATTTTGAGATGTATGCATTTGGTTAAGAACTTGTAATAGAAGTTGATTGGTTTGAGCAACATTTTGGCTAGTGGATTCAACATGTGACTTATTAAGAGCTTGGGGTGCACTATGAGTGTGGGTTGAGGTATTATCATGCACCTCACTAGTGGCATGAGAGGAATTAGTGGTGAAAGTGGCATTGGTAGAATAGGATGAACTAGTAGCATGATATGCAATAATAACATAAGATGCATTAGTAGCATGGGTATGGATGTGGGTATTTTGAAGAGCCCCACTAGAATTTGAACCTATCATGTTTGTAGAAATACTTGACATAGAGGTAGAAGAAGACATTGAGGATGATGTCATAGTGTGGTAAGGAGACATAATAGAGGGGAAAGGTTGGGAAGAGAATAAAGGGCTTACCCTAAATTCTTGGGAAAAGCTAGGGGAAGGTGGATGGGGTTCTCCTATATGAGATCCCATCATGAGGTTATAGATGGTTTTATGATCTTTTCCTCTATGTTGAGGGTTCTCATTGATGAAAAATATCATTTTAGTTGTGTACTCAAGGTCACACTCATCTTATAATGAAAATAAGGGGTTAAGTGTCGAGGAAGATTGGGGAGGAGTCCCGTATTTGGTAGTGTGGGTGGCAACATGGACATTGTTTTGATCCATAGTAGGTGACACAAGATGTGCTTTAGGAAACCTATTGGGATTAGTGAACCTCATCATGTTTGTTTGATTCAATTTTATGTTATCATAAAATAAGAAATTTATGTTATCATAAAATAAGAAATTTATGATGGAGAGAAGCTAAAATCTTATTTATAAGTGAGGATCAACTGGTAAGATATTGGGTCAAACTAATAGACACTGTCTTGTAAGCCAGTAGGCAGGACAAGTTACAAAAGACACAGTCAAACTAGTTGATTGTGTTCTATAAATGGTAAAATTGAGGGAGTTTAGAGACACACAATCAAATATATCAACTATGTTTAAAGGTAAACAAAATAAGTAGTCTGTAATAGACTGCATCGAACATAATGACTACATTTTGTGGGAGAATAGAGATTGTGGGAGACACAATGAATTAGAATGACTGTGTTTAGAAAGTAAAGACATGTTTTGATAGTTATGATTCTATATGATCAAGTATTATTTTAAAAAATACTTGAAATAAACACACAGGTAACTGGGTCGATCCAGTCGATCTAGTCATGGTACACAATACAAGCCTTGTACCAATAATGCCTGATACAGTTTTTATAATACAACATATAATTATCAGAGATTAAGTAGTAAAAATAGAAATGATAATCTATGTGATCATTCTTGAATGTTTTAATTTTTAATTTTAAAAATAAATGTGATAGGGAGTTGGCTATAAGAAAAAACTAGAAAGGCAATTTAAGGATGGTTTTAGGTAGTTAAGGCTGAAAGGGATTTGGGTTAGTGATGGTACTCACTTGGTATTGGGGCTTACCCCCCTCACTTCACAATTCCAAAATGATAAGGGTTTCAGATTCTTTGATAATATATACCATCAACCACATATTTATACTTGACCAAAAAATTGAATTGGCTTCCCCCTTGGTGATGAAATCCAAGTAGGTAGACCATGGGTAGAATTTGTTTAATGATTTTTGATATTACGTGGTTTGGAAGTGGGTGAATAAAATAAAATAGTGTGAATAAATCGATAAAATAAAACTTCTTGTTTATTCTATGTGTGTTACTCTAATCAATCAAACAACAAGATGAACGACAAGGTAATTACTATAAATACAAGTTCATTTCTCTGCTTGAAGAGTGCAGGGCTAGTTTAGGTGACTAAGTATGCAAATAGTATAGAAAAAAATCAAATGGGTCAATTTTTTATATTGAAGTAAGATTCAAAAAAACATAGTTGAATGAGTCTGTTGAGTCTCTTGGGAAAGAAAATAAGCTACAAAACTATGTCAATCCAGTCGACCTAGTTCACTGCAGGGTTACAATTTTATAGACTAAGAACTATGAAAAATAAAATTGTAATGAAGAAAATAAATGACTAAGATGGTGAGAATGAACTTGATGATTTTGAAGATGTTGATTTTTTTATACTATGTTGTCCAGATGAAGATTTTTAACTTGCTAACAAAGTCAACTGGGTCGATTGAGTCTAAAAACTTATATGTAAAGAAGTGAATTGAGTTGAGCAGATCGATCAAGTTACTTGTGGTTGAATATGACTTTCAAAAATAAAAATAGAGTCGATCTAATTGAATGTGTGTAAAACACATGCACAAAAAGTTATACTAAGCTGATAGATTTGATCTAGTGATGTAAAAATGAAATAAATAAGATATGATAATAAATGAAGGTGTGAAAGAAAACTTGTAAGGGTTAGTTCATGTCAAGTTCAGCATAATATATGAAAATGGAAAGTGAATTTGATCTATAAATCAATCCTATCTTAGAGAAAATAAATTAAACTAGCTCTTCTGCTTATTGGTACATTTAGATAATCAAAGTCATGACCAATATGGATCCGCTAGACCTACTAAGGGGTCTCTTACCACACAATATCACTAGAGAGGGTTCCAAATCCTCTAGTAAAGTAATTCCACACAATAATCCTAGCTATGTCCTAAGTTTTATTATAAAAGTAAATACAAATTATATTCAAGTCAATTTAGAGGTATTCATAATGTTGGAAAGAGAATCATATTCATAAGATAACATATACAAACCTATCTAGTAATAAAGAGGAGCAAGAGTTAGGAATACTTACCTTGAAGATGAACCCGTCAAACCTCAATCTCTCCCTTGGCTAATGGTGATTTTAAAGAGGTTGTTGTGGTTTATAAGGATAAAAAATATATGTCAACTTTAGGCTACATAAATTCTCCTATACATCCAAAATATTTTTCCCACAAGACAAGATTATTCTCTTCAAAGGAAGTATTAAACCCTAAGTAATGGATCCTTAATTAGAATGGTGGACAAGTAGATGTGAAAATAAATGATTATCTTTATCTCTCTCAAATGAAAATGGTGAAAAGGATGTGTTTATATAGTCATATATAACCCTGAACCTTTCAAAACTTTTAGCCAACACATTTGACCCAATCGACCTAGTTCTTTAATAAATAAAGCAGCTAGGTCCTGGACTAGGTCATCCCATGTGACTTTGTTTGGTAAATGACAAAAGGATATTTTAGCTTAGGTAGGGGTTGTTTGAGGTGATGAATTACTTGGAGGAGTGTGTAAAGGTGTCAAATCTTAGGGAAATGTATAGGATAAGTTTATGTTGGTTTTAAGTGGTGGTATAGGGGACAATAATATTACGAATCACCAATGGTCTTCCCACCCCTTTCCTGATGTACCCTTTAAGGCATGCACTCAGAGAGATTGAGTCTCAATGAGTTCTTTTGAGAGATAAAGCATCAGTAATTGATAAAGTTTTAAAATATTATGCGTATATAATACCATTCACACCATGGGTCAATTAAAACTAATAACCACTTTGCCTAGAATGGTAACTCTTGTGAGTTTTACAACTACCATAACATAGTTGGAATCTAGGAGACATTTTTTTTATTAATTAAAATAAAATAACATATAGTTATGTGAAGGCTAGAATGAAACCATTTCAGGGAATGCTTTGTTATGAGATTTCACACAAGTTTTCAAAAATTTATGGCCTAATGCCTCCCAAAAAAAATGAATAACTATAGGAGATGTAAAATTAAGTTTTTTATGACTACAATGTTAGGTGTGCTCTTAAAATTTCAGTAAATAATTCCTCTTGAAACTCTAGATATCATATTATTACGATTCTAGGCATGGATACAAGAAAAACATAAAAAATAAAATCTATGGGGGGGGTGGACAAAAATTATATGGAGGAATGCCTTGTAATGTTTCTATAGATCTCCATGAAAAAATTGGGCCTTTGGGTCTTCACAATTTTAATATTACATAATTAATTTGATTTAGAGATTCTTAAGGCAAATATTTTAGTTTTTTCTAAAGTTCAAATTAATAAACTTTTCTTTTTATTTTTAAATTAGGAAATAGAATCTACCATAATTTTCATGAGATAATAAAACTTTAGGTTAAAATATTTGTAAATTATCCCAGAGAATTAAAAAACACACGTGCAAGAAGCTTTTTGTAGGTCGAAATGACTCCTCTCTCAATTGGCATAATGCTCATAACTAGTTGGTTATGGTGATTTTTAGGTTACAAAATGGTACTCTGTTTATTTGAGATATCTTAAAAATGGTGATTATATTTATCAGACCATCCTAATATTATTCTCTATAGGTAGTGCCTCTCATTAGGGGTCCTCCTTTATGGTAGTTGTATCTTCTTTTTCTTTTAGTTGCACTTCTTGTAATGGTGTTTCCTCAGTGTATGGCTATTAAGGCATTTTACTTATAAGATCAAGGTAACTTTTATAAGAAAAAAATAGATATTTAAGTAGCATGCTATAATGGAGATTTCACAAGGAAAATAATGGAGTGCCTAACACTCCTCCCTATTCTTCCTGTCTCAAATTTTATCCTCTTCTTTAACAACTGCTCTGATATTAAACTTTTCGTAATATTGTAATTTTGATGCATTAATTTATTAATAAGATAAAGTTATTCATACACAAATTCGGTCTAACATTTACTCCTATATTTTAGGCAATTTAAACTATCCCAATAACTACAATTCTTCTACTCTAATTTGTAGATGCTTAGAATAGTTTAGCATCCTAACTAATCTATGTGAATGTTGTTAATAAATTAACAACATCATTTTCAATAGGAATTTTTAAACTTAGATTATGAATTAATTATTATAATAGGATGAATATAATTGGATGTGATAGTAGGACCCAAGACATTAACTACCTTGTTTTAGGTCATGCCTAATCATCTACACTATAACCTACGCTTGGGTCAACTTTAGATACATGCTATGGAAGTAGTACCATCTATGTTACACTGTTTTTTTAAATTATTACATAATGGACATTCGTATACATGTCCTCCAAACAATGATCACTTAAAATATTGTAAATTAACACAACCTAATAATGAATTATTTCACAATCATATTTTAGTCATTATTACATAGTAAATCCATCACATATTATCCCAATAGACCAAATCCATACATATCAGGTTGAAGAATCAAGTATATAAAATAATAAGGATCTAGCTACAAATTGTATCAATCAAATAAGAGACAAAGAAGCAATTCAAAACTAATTTGTATATAAAGGATACAATACCATATCTTCCATTATTGGTTCATTAAGAATATGTAGGTCATACAATCACGAATAATGATGATAGCGATGACAATTATAATGAAAAGAAAGGGAATATAGATGACTATTTGGGAAAACTAAATTTTACACATATGGATCCAAATTAGTGTTTATCTCATAATATGTTTACACATGTCAATTTAGGATAACTTAAAAGTCCATACTCAAGAACAATCTAAAGTTGATAAGGGAAAGAGAATACTTCAAGACAAGAAAAATGTTTGGAATCATTGTTGCAATATTATCTCAAAACAACAAATCCATATGCTAAGTTCACCATTACGACAAACCTTATAAAAATCAAGCATAACTTGGGCATAAGAATAACTGCAGATTGTACAGTGTATCAAAAATCTAGAGCAAAATTCAGTAAATAATGTAGAGTTTATGGATGCACATCCTTCCATAACATTTCAAATGACAAGCATTCAAAATAAACCAAACACCATATTAGAAATTTTACTTGATAAAAAAAATAATTTTGTTACCTAGTACTAGACATAGAGATATGGATCATTTATCACATCAAGAAGCCAAATCATATTATGATTACCATCTAATAACTGGGCATGGAAAAAATAATTATGAAACATTGTAGCGACAAATTCAAAAGTATAATTATGAAGGGAAAATTAAGGTTATACATATATGGAAAGACCAACAAATAATGGTTCCTAATACAACTCAGTATAGAGGTAGACCACAAAGAAAATACAACCATAAATGGAAGGACATTTTGGCTATCCAAATTTTCATTAAGGATGAGTGTCAATATCAAGTTCAGGTTGATATGGAACAAGGGCCAAATGCATGCACATTTCCATTTCTACAATAGTTGGGTCATGATATAGATGCATTATGTTGTCCCCAAAAATAGACTTCTCATTTTTTTGAGACAACATGTGAACTATTTTGGTTCAATAGACTAAAATGATCTCTTCCCTTCTCAAAATTTGTTCTGAGCTTTCAAATTCCTCATTTTTCAAGCTTCTCAAAAAATCTACGGACTCTGCAGGCTTGAATCTACGGACTCTGCAGGCTTGAATCTATGGACTCTACAAGAAGAAAATATATGAAATTTGCAGGAAAAGTTCTACGGGCTTCACAGGTTGATTTCTATGGTCTCTATAGGAAAGAAGCAAGCTCTCAACACTTAGGCAATTTCAAAGTTGTTTCAATGACAAGGTTCAACCAAAATGTTCATCGGCAAGCTTCTAAGTAAGGATTGAACCATTAAACCACTGAACTGTTGAACCTTGAACCATTTTGGTTCAACGGGTTCAATGGGTTCAAAAGTTCAACATCAGCAACAAGAGTTAAGCGCATTTGTCAAGGTTCAAAGTTCAACCGCTTCAAGGTTCAACGGCTTCAAAACACTTATCAAAGAGAAGAAGGCTTGAACCATTGAACTGTTGAACCATTGAACCACTTTGGTTCAAAGATTCAATGGGTTCAAGGTTCAACAGGTTCAACAGATTCAATGACCAAATGGTTCAACGCGTTTGGTTCAAAAAGATCAAAAGGACTTAGCCAAATAAAAAGAATGAACCGATTGAACCATTGAACCTTGAACCAAAGTTGGTTCAATCAGTCAGTTCAAGCGACATGTTCAAAGGTTCAACCAGTGCGATGAAGATGAAAGAGCTTAGAAAGAACAAGGAAGTGACAGACTAATGGTTCAGCAGGTTCAAAGGATTCTACAGGCAAGTTCAATCAAAAGAAAAAGTTTTTGACACTTAGTCATTTTCAAGGAATGAACTGATTAAACCGTTGAACCATTGAACTACTTTGGTTCAAGGTTCAACGGGTTCAACAAGGCTTTTCAAAGGATCTTGGTTCAAGCGGTCAATGGAAACAAGGGAATGAACCGTTGAACCAAAGTTGGTTCAATCAGTCGGTTCAAGTGATAAGTTCAAAGGAGTATCCTAAGTGTCAAAGACAAAAGTGCCCTTGTAGAGGGAATTTTTTTCAAAAGTGACTAAGGAAACAAAAAACCTGACAGAACACAATGGATGCTGCCACGTGTCATAATTTGAGATTCACATAAAATCGACTAAGGCAATTTCCAAGGGGCAAACAGTCCTTTTGGAGGACACTCAGAAGCCAAAGTGAACCATTGCAAAAACTTGAAAGGCTAATTTGGAGCTCAAACAACCCTTGCAGAGGGCAGGAAGGGAGCAAATGGACCAATTCAAAGGCCAAAAGAACAAAGGGATTTCCTTTGAAAAAGTTCCCCCGGCAAAAGTGACAAAGTGAATTCCTTTGGGAAAATGAACAAGGAAAAGGACAATGCAAAATCCTCTGGACAATTTTTTCGAAGGAATTCACCCGAAAAACAAAGCAAAGCCTGGCGGAAAGACAAGGCAAGGAAGACTTCCTTCAGACAAATTGCCCGAAGGAATTCCTTCAGACATTTTGTCTAAAGAAAATAAAGGATAAAGCCCACTGGAAGAAAGAAGATTGAAGGCCATCTAAAGACCACCTAAAGGGCATATACCCTTGTGGGGGGCTCTTCTTGATCCAAAGCAGATTGTTTATCAAGGCCCCAAAGGGCAGGTCCCCTCTGGGAAAGATCAAATGATAAAGCTGAAGGAATTGTCGAGGAAAGTGACGTGCCTGCAGACGTCAAAGTTGCAATAATAAAATAACCGTTGATCCTTGCTGGTTTAAGCATGGAACCCAATGCATTCAAAGGCTTTAAGGGCAAGACCAAAAGGAAGAACCGCTGAAAGAAGCGTAAAGAGCAAGAACGACTAGAAACATTTGCGCATCAGATATGTTTCTAAAAGTAAACCGCCAGGTGGATATTGAAAGATGAAAACTTTCAATAGTGTAACCCATTTCTCTGCATTAAGAAAAGCAAATGGGTAAATGCTCCTAAATTCTAGCATGTCTTCTTAACAAAATTCAATGCAACATGATGCATTACGGTTCCTAAGTCCTTCTTGAAGAGGCTATATAAGGGACTCTCTTTTATTGTTTTAAGGGATCTCTCTCTCTTTGATTATCGGAAATAAAACTCTACCCAAATTGAAAGGCATTATTGAGACTTTGAGCTCAGATTGTTGATCATATTTTGTTATTGGAATAAGAAAGAAAGTGACTTTTTAGACTTTGTGCTGTAATATCTTTGTTGTTGGGGAAATGTTCTTATGTCTTTTTCCTTAATATATTTTATGTTCCTTTAATTCAATAAGCAAAATTAGTGAAAGCAGTCAAGAAGGTGTCCTGAAGCCAACTGTGGAGAGACTTTGTGCCCCGACAATTGCCTTTAGTGTGTTTTCTTTTTGTTTCTATGTAAAAGACCTTGGGATGACTTTGTGCCCTCATTGTCCTTCATATCTCACTCTTGGGCAATTTAGGTGGAGACTTTGTGCGACTTGCTGGTTACCACGTCCTTGGTTACATTTTGCAATTACTACCAAGAAGATTCTTATGATTTTTTGAATGGTACTTCTGAAAGAAGAGTACTTTCTGTCATTATCCCTGAGATTTCTCTTTTGATTTGCACGCATTATCTCTAAAAAAAGAGAGATGGATGGTTTGTTCTACCCTTGAGTATTATTTTCTATTTATATACATATAACATATCTATAAGGAACCTCCCCTTGATGAGAGAAGATATTAGTCTCCTTTTGATGTGGTAAACCTACACATTTGGCCAACCAATCTTCCTACTTTGGATGATCAGACCTATTTTGTTTATCAGTACGCTGATCGACAAAATATTCAACCAATAGTTTTTGGCAACTCCGCTGGGGATATAGTTATGTGCATTCTAAAACCTCAAGTTTCAGATTGAACCAGTCTTTACCATTATCCATTATAGACTCCATTCCATTTTTGTCAGGAATCTAGAACAACAAACATGCTCTGATTCCACTGTTAGGATCTAGGAAGCACAATTGATTACCATGTACAAGCAACTTAATATGCGGAATTTAACTAGAAGTAACAAGTAACTAGACTTCAGAAATAACACATAATATGAGAGACAATACCCAATTGTATTAATACTCTTCCAGAATGAAATACAACAAAGAAGATGCCACAGTCTTCTTTCTTACACACCTCTAGGGCTCCCACACCTCTAGGGCATAAATAGTAAATCTCTTCAAGAGCTCACTCTCTCTCTTACGATCCCAACACACAACTCAAACACAGAGTTGGTGTTCACCTCCAACCAGTGAGTATCACTACTGCCAGTACCACCAGTCAGTATCACTACTGCCAGTACACAAGTGCTCCACGCACTCCAAAACCAAGTACTCTGTGCACTCCAAGTACTGAATGTACTCCAAGTAGATCTCCCCTGATCTTGCTACCTGTTGTGTTGCTGTCACCTTTGATCTTGCTACCCCACAGATCTCCTTTGACCTCGCACACACACACACCTGCAAATCAATGATCTTACTTACCATGTAGATCTCTTTACACCCTGAAGAACCCTTGTCCTTGCCTCACCAAGTCCTTATGATTCTCCAAACTAGTACCCCGATGGATCTTCTACCTGATATTGCAACAACCTGTAGATCTCAATGATCATACACACTCGGCACCCCTGTGGAACTAAGAGGAGCTACCCTTGCTCTCTTCACTCTCAGAAAGAGCTAACCAAGCTCAACTCAAACTAGAACAAATTACAATACAACCCATGAGTCTATTATATAGATCCCATGCAAACAATAATTAGACATCTAATTACAATAATTAGATTCGCAGCTCCAAGGCTATAATTAGCCTTTAACATGCAAACAACTGGTTCGTTAACAAACTATCTGTGAAACTCACAGTTTTGAACCACACAGGCGATCGACGTCGGTCCTTATCTGTCTGGAGGTGACCAACGTCGGCCGACTCCTGCCGATGTCGGTTGCCTTCCTGTCTACCCCTAACCGACGTCGATTGGCCTGACTGACGCCAGTGACTGTGACACTCAGCAACCTCCTCCCATGTCTACATTAGTGAAGCTTTTAGCTCCACAACCTAATAATTTTTGTGTTTTACCTGTTATTATTATAACATTACCATTCACCTCTACACTAACTGGGAAAGAATGCACAATTTAAAGCCTCAAGCTTCAAACTAAATCAAGGTCAATTCTTTTCTATTTTTGTTTCACAATCTGGTAGATTCAAGGTATACATGAAGCCAAAAGACTAAAGGTATTGTTGACATTGTATTTAGTTGGTACAATAAAGTAATTTTGACCTGTTTCCTTCACCATCTCGCCTTTAACGAACCAAGAGCTTTCCTCCTACTAAAGTCAGATCTCCATTGCCAAACGAAGTATCCACTTCTGCTATTGATAAAGCTTTGTCAATAATTACCCTTTTAAGATTTGTTATTCCTCTTTTTCATAGTCATATAATGGTAGTTCAAGGCTCTTGGAGTAATTCTTTTCGTCCTCTCAATCTTACTCCACCTCTACATGAGCTTCCACACATTTCAAGGAAGAATTTTCCCAAATTCTATGGTGATGGGAAAGTTCATCCTGATGAACACATTGCAGCCTTCAACATAGCCTGTGGCGTAATTAGAGTAGAATTTGAAGATGTAGCAGTCAGGGTATTTGTATAAACATTACAAGGTGTTACTGTAGATTGGTTTTATCATCTACAGGCTCGGTCAGTAACTGATTGGAATGCACTCAAAGCTAAGTTTGAAGCTAGATTTAAACCTATAGAAGATGCACATGCACTTCTGGCTCGACTTACACAGATGAAGAAAGAACCTCATGAACCAATGAGGGACTTCATCGCCAAGTTTGACAAATTGAGGAATTGAATTCTTGTAATTACTCGACCTACAACTGAAAATCTCAAATGCTTTTTCATTAATTCTCAGTTACCTAAAGTAAGTTTTCTTTTGAGATGTGTTGGTCAAATAGATCTTACTGCAGCTCAACATTTGGCCACTAAGGTAGAAAATGATCTCATCTTAGCAGGGAAGATAAGAAGAGATCCAAATAAAAATAGACCTTCATCATCTTATGAATATTCATTTACAAGCACCATAGATCCAATGGTGCAAAAATTTGCAAATGAGTTGCTTGCTCTCAAAAAACAAATGGTGCAAGGAAAATTTTATGCTCCTTCATATAGAGATATGCCAAGAAGGACATTTCCAAATCAATCATATTAGGGTAATGCTGCTAGGAATCAAGGGAAACAAAATTGTCTTTCCCCCATAAGAGAAACTTGCCCTAGAAGCTCCTCTAACCAATTTAGCAATGGGATATCTTGAAATAGAATCATAGTTCTCTTTCCAGTCTGAATTGAATCAAGAAAATGACACTAATTTCCTTGTAAAAAATCAAAAAGAATCAGCTGGCGACTCCCACGTTGGTTTCTTGAATTACTAGGATGAACCCAGAAGCAAAGGAGAAGATTTTGATGGATCATATGCAGTATTTACTAGGTCCAAGAACCAATTAGTCTACCAAGCTAATAAAGGAAAGACAGAGGAGCAACCTCAACCAATAATTACAATTGCTAAGTGTGGAACCACTCTGCCTTTCCAGTCAAAAGATCCGGTGATCACCCAAAAGGTAAGTACATCAATTTCACCTTCACCTTCTACTTCAATTTCACAAACTAGTCCTCCTCCTATCCCTCATAAGACCCAAAAAGTTGAAATACCTTCCTCTATTCCTAATCCAATTTAGCCATTTGACATAATTGATCATGTCAAAAAGACCAAAATATAAATGTCTGAATTTGAATATTTGCAGTCCAATCCTAATCAATTGGATAAGTTGGTCCAATATGTCAAGAACCAAACCGTCTCTATAAGACAAGAAGCTAAAAAGGTAACTCCTGATTCCCCAAAAAATATGCCCATTCTAAATAATCTTATCATTACTCCTCTAGCTGCCCCTGAGAAAATAGAACCTTTCTATGTTTCTCTGTTAATAAATGGTCACAAGCTAAGTAATTATATTATAGACTTAGGTGCATCTAACAATGTCATGCCTGCTAAAGTAGCTGAATCTCTTGGCCTCACACTGACCAAGACATTTGAGAGATGTTTCTCCATGAAAAACAAGCAAGTACCATTGTTGGGGCAAATCAAAGATGCCCAATTTGCATTTGTAGCCTTTTTAGATAAGAGAATCAAGATGACTGTCCTGATGGCTGACATCCCGACATCTTATGGCATTTTACTTGGATGAAATTTCTATAAAGACGTGGGAGGAGAACTACGCATGGACCTGTCTGAGGCAAGAATACCTATCAAAAGTGTAATAAAGAGATTGCTCCCTAAAAAGGATGCAAAATACATGGTCACCCAAACATCAGCCCCTGAAGCTCAAATTCTTTTTAAATCCTCAGGGATGGGTAACTACTTTTTATCTATAGACGAAGTGCATGAAACATCTGATAAAATTCTTGAAAGTGTCAACCCAGAAATTAGTTCAACTAGAATAGTAGAAGTAGTAGGTTGCAATACAAATAAAGAAGGACCCTCCCTCTCTAATGAAGGAAAATTTAAAAAAATTAGTATCTGATGAGGTATGGACTTTGGAATTCGATGGCAACTGTTCCTCTACCAATTTGGGAGCTAAGATTGT
The DNA here is from genome assembly GCA_037957365.1 of Torreya grandis. NCBI lineage: Eukaryota > Viridiplantae > Streptophyta > Pinopsida > Cupressales > Taxaceae > Torreya > Torreya grandis. The sequence goes on from JARHVA010000138.1 coordinate 3,730,072, forward strand.
GTTGATATCTCCTCAAGGAGATATGTTTCCTTCATCTTATAAATTACAATTTAGCAACACTAACAATAGAGCTGAATATGAATCTCTGTTGCTTGGATTGAAGACTGCTCAAGATAAAGGCATCAAGTTTCTTCATGCCAAAGGGGATGCTAAATTAGTGGTTTATCAAGTGAGAAACTTATACCAAACCAAGATTGAAAGATTATGCCACTATCGCAACCTAATTTGAGACCAAATTGAAAGCTTTTATGCTTTCAACATTTTTGCCATACCTAGGGAATCTAATAACAGAGCTGATGCACTTGCTATTTCAGAAACTCTTTTAGTTCTTCACTCAGATTTCAAAGAAGATAGGTATACTATTGAGCTAGTCTATAGACCAAGTGTTCATGACAATGCTGATCATTGGTAAGTATTCAATGATGATCATCAAATCATTGCCTTCTTAAAATGAAAAGACAATTTCGAACAACTACATTTTAAAGGCAATGAACCTTAGAAGTATGAATCAACCTCTGAATCTAGTTTAGATATAAATGAAGAATTCTTACAGCTAAAAGGAAATAAAATTTCCAAAGACCTGGTTTTTATTGAGAAACTATTTGATAAGCATGATAGATTCATCAAACAACAACAAACAGATTCAAGATTCTCTCACGGATTCGATCAAGTAAATCTGACTACTAAAGAAAATCTCAAGATGGTTAACATTGATAAGTGCTGCACCCTTGAAGAAAGATTCAAGTTCACCACTTTACTCTGTCAATACATGGATGTCTTAGCATATTTTTATGATGACCTGAAGTTTCTCAGACCTGATAAAATCTACCATGACATTCCTCTCAAGGCTAACTCAATGCCCTATAAGCAAAAATCCAGATAGTACAATCTAAAAATATCAGGTACTATTCTATCTGAGATACAAAAAATGTTAAATGCTAAAATCATCTTCCCAATCCATCATTCCAAATAGATTGCAATCATAGTGCCTGTAAGGAAGAAGAGTGGTGAAATTCACATTTGTGTAGATTTCAGGAATCTGAATTAGTCATCTTTGGAAGATAATTACCCTTTGCCAATCATGGATCAAGTGCTTCAAACAGTGACAGGTTTAGAGATGTTATCAATGCTAGATGGCTTCTCAGGATATAATCAAGTTAAAGTTGGTGAAGTAGACCAACACAAGACTACATTCACCACACCTTGGGGTACATTTGCATATAAAAGAATGCCTTTTGGCTTGATAAACACTGGTGCCACTTTTTAGAGAATAATGGACCTGGTTTTCAAAGATGAGATAGGTAAGTTCATAGTGGTATACCTTGATGACTTAACAGTCTTTTCAAAGCATCGTTCTGATCATGTACGCCACTTACAACAAGTGTTGGAGCACTGTCGCCAGAATGGTATTTCTTTGAACCCCAAGAAGTCTATTTTTGGAGTAATATAGGGGAAACTCCTCGGACAAATTATGTCTAAAGAAGGCATAAAGATTGACTCAGACAGAGTCAAGTCTATTTAAGAGCTTAATTTGCCTACAAATAAAAATATTGTTCACTCTTTCTTTGAAAAGGTGAATTTCTTACGAAGGTTCATCCCCAAATTTGCTGAGAAGAATAGACACATTATTAACATGATGAAAGGGAAGACCACCTTCAGCTGGACTAAAGAAAGCAAGTCAGCATTTTAGGATATCAAGACTGCCATTGCCCATGCCCCTACCTTGGTTTGTCCAGATTACAAAAAATATTTCATCATATATAGCTATGCTTCTGAACACACGCTTTCAATAATTCTTGTTCAACAGGACAAGGAAGGTATGGAATCTCCCATTTCTTTCATGAGTTGCTCTCTCAAAAACCATGAGATGAAGTATTCAAATGTAGAGAAGCATGCTTATGTAGTGGTGAAAGCAGTCAAACATTTTCGCTTCTATATCTTGAATTCACACACTACTGCTTTAGTTCCTAACATTACAGTCAAGTCCATATTAACTCAGCAGGAGTTTGGCACAAAAAGAGGTAATTAGATTGCAAAGATCCAAGAGTTTGATCTAGACATCAAGCCAACAAGGCTGGTCAGGGAAAAAGGCCTATGCCAATTAATTGTTGATAACAAGTCAGAAGATACAGAGCATGAAGAAGCAGAAGTGGAAGACACACCAACAGTATTTTTTGTCTCCACAACTAATGAGTGGTATTCAGGTATTGCTCATTTCCTTACTTATGGTGAATGTCTTGCTCATTTGTCTTATAAAGAAAGGAGGACTATCAGGTTGAAAGCTACCAATTTTGTCCTTTGGGACAATGGCTTGTATAAGAGAAGCATAGATGGAATATTCCTTTGCTGTGTAGATAAAGAGCAACAAAGCCAACTTTTGAAATCTTTCCACAATCTAGCCTATGGAGGACATTTTTCTGCTTCTGTGACTACTCACAAGATTCTGTGAGCCAGGTATTACTGGCCAACTATTTTCCAAGATGCATATAAGTGGGTGAGAAAATGTGAACTCTATTAGCAATTTGTTGGAAGACTCAAGTTAGTTGCCTTGCCTCTCAAGCCAGTGATCATAGAAGAACCTTTCCAACAATGGGGGATCAATTTTATTGGGACTATAAACCCATCTTCAAGTGTTGGACATGATTATGTCCTTACAGCAACTGACTATTTCACCAAGTGGGTAAAAGCAATCCCAACTAAGCATGCTACTTCAGAAGTTGTATGCAATTTCCTCAAGGAGAATATCATTTCCAGGTTTGGAGTTCCAACCAAAATTATTATTGACAACGCAACTTGTTTCACCTCTCAGGAGATTACACAATTCTATTTCCATTATGAAATTACACTCTCTGTCTTTTGATTATTTTCCACAAGGGAATGGACAAGCTGAATGAAGCAATAAGAACCTGGTAACTATCATCAAGAAGTTAGCAGATGACAATTAAAGGACATGGCATAAAGCATTGATTGATGCTCTATGGGCAGAAAAAATCACACCAAAGATGGCAATTGGTATGTCTCTTTTTCAACTTCTTTATGGTATCAATGCTAAGATACCAATCACCTTAGAATTTCCAGCCTTGAAATTAGCAAAGGCAATTGAAGATCAGACATATGAAAGCTCTCTTGATAAGAGAATCATGTGCCTAACTAAGTTGGATGAACAAAGAACCATGGTGGTGGACCGAATTTCTGCTCATCAAAGTCTGATAAAGAAACTCTTTGACTAGAAGGCCAAAAATCATGATTTTTGAATTGGGGATCAAGTCCTGCTGTGGGACAAAAGGAGAGAACCAAAAGGGATGCATGAAAAGTTTGACTCCCTTTGAAGAGGCCCATTTATAATTCATCAACACAATGGTGAAAATAGCTTTCTGCTGAAATATCAAGATGGCACACTCTTTTCTCTGCCTCACAGTGGGTAGCATCTGAAACACTTCAACTCTTGAAGTATCAGATCATTTCATCTGTACATATGTATATTTGTATACTTTTTAATTCTATTTTGTTTTATTTGTTTCTATTTTTTATGCCTTCCATTTCTTGGTAACATCACTCCTTAACCCAATGGTACACATGAAGGCACTGGAGATTCTGGATTCTACTCCCTTCAATTTTTTTTTACAATTGATAGAAGTTCCCCAACTGGAGCCAACGGTTATCCCCAAAAATAGACTTCTCATTTTTTTGAGACAACATGTGAACTATTTTGGTTCAACAGATTAAAATGATCTCTTCCCTTCTCAAAATTTGTTCTGAGCATTCAAATTCCTCATTTTTCAAGCTTCTCAAAAAATCTACAGGCTCTGCAGGCTTGAATCTACAAACTCTTCAGGCTTGAATCTACGGACTCTGCAGGAAGAAAATCTACAGACTCTGTAAGAAAAGTTCTATGGGCTTCACAAATTGATTTCTATGGACTCTACAGGAAAGAAGCAAGCTCTCAACACTTAGGTGATTTAAAAGTTGGTTCAACGACAAGGTTCAACCAAAAAGTTCATCAGCAAGCTTCTAAGCAAGGATTGAACATTGAATCGTTGAACCTTGAACCATTTTGGTTCAACAGGTTTAATGGGCTCAAAAGTTCAACATCAACAGCAAGAGTTAAGCGCATTTGTCAAGGTTCAAAGTTCAACTACTTCAAAGTTTAATCACTTCAAGGTTTAACAGCTTCAAAACACTTATCAAAGAGAAGAAGGCTTGAACCATTGAACCACTTTGGTTCAAAGGTTCAACGGGTTCAACAGGTTCAATGACCAAATGGTTCAACGTGTTTGGTTTAAAAAGATCAAAAGGACTTAGCCAAATAAAAAGAATGAACCGATTGAAGCATTGAACCTTGAACCAAATTTGGTTCAAGCAACAGGTTTAAAGGTTCAACCAGTGCGATGAAGATCAAAGAGCTTAGAAAGAACAAGGAAGTGACAGATTAATGGTTCAATAGGTTTAAAGGCTTCTATAGGTAGGTTCAATCAAAAGAACAAGTTTTCGACACTTAGTCATTTTTAGGGAATGAACCGATTGAACCACTTTGGTTCAAGGTTCAACGGGTTCAACAAGGCTTTTTAAAGGATCTTGGTTCAAGCGGTCAATGGAAACAAGGGAATGAACCGTTGAACTGTTGAACCAAAGTTGGTTCAATCAGTTGATTTAAGCGACAAGTTCAAAGAAGTGCCCTAAGCGTCAAAGACACAAGTGCCCTTGTAGAGGGAATTTTTGGCAAAAGTGACTAAGGAAACAAAAAACCCGATAGAACACAATGGATGCTGCCACGTGTCACAATTTGAGATTCACATAAAATTGACTAAGGCAAATTTCTAAGGGGCAAACAGTCCTTTTAGAGGACACTCAAAAGTTGAAGTGAACCGTTGCAAAAACCTAAAAGGCTAATTTGGAGCTCAAATAGCCCTTGCAGAGGGCAGGAAGGGGGCAAATGAACTAATTCAAAGGCCAAAAGAACAAAGGGATTTCCTTTGAAAAAGTTCCCCCGGCAAAAGCGATAAAGTGAATTCCTTCAAGAAAATGAACAAGGCAAAGGACAAAGCGAAATGCTCCAAACAATTTGTCTAAAGGAATTCACTTGAAAAATAAAGTAAAGCTCGGTGGAAAGACAAGGCAAGGAAGACTTCCTTCGGACAAATTGTCCGAAGGAATTCCTTCATACATTTTGTCTAAAGGAAATAAAGGATAAAGCCCACCAAAAGAAAGAAGCTCAAAGGCCATTCAAAGACCACCCAAAGGGTAGATACCCTTACGGGGGGCTCTTCTCGACCCAAAGTGGACCATTTCTCAAGGCCTCAAGGGGTAGGTCCCCTCCAAAAAAGATCAAACGACAAAGCTGAAGGAATTACCGAGGAAAGTGACGTGCCCGTGGACATCAAAGTCACAACAATGAAATAGCCGTTGATCCTTGCAGGTTTAAGCGTGGACCCAAATGCATTCAAAGGCTTTAAGGCCAAGGACAAAAGGAAGAATTGCTGAAAGAGGCGTAAAGAGTAGGAACGACTAGAAACATTTGTGCATCAGATATGTTTCTAGAAGTAAACTGCTAAGAGGATATTGAAAGATGCAAACTTTCAATAGTGTAACCCGTTTCTCTGCATTGAGAAAAGCAAATGGGTAAATGCCCCTAAATTATAGCATGTCTGCTTAAAAAAATTTAATGCAACATGATTCGTTACGATTCCCATGTCTTCTTGAAGAGGTTATATAAGGGACTCTCTTTTATTGTTTTAAGGGATCTCTCTCTCTCTCTCTGATTATCAAAAACAAAACTCTACCCAAATTGAAAGGCATTACTGAGACTTTGAGCTTAGATTGTTGATCATATTTTGTTATTAGAATAAGAAAGCAAGTGAATTTTTAGACTTTGTGTTGTAATATCTTTGTTGTTGGGGAAACTATTCTTATGTCTTTTTCCTTAATATATTTTTTGTTCCTTTAATTCAATAAGCAAAATTAGTGAAAGTAGTCAGGAAGGTGTCCTGAAGCCAACTGTGGAGAGACTTTGTGCCCCCACAATTGCCTTTAGTGTGTTTTCTTTTTGTTTCTGTGTAAAGGACCTTGGGACGAATTTGTGCCCTCATTGTCCTTCGTATCTCACTCTTGGGCAATTCAGGTGGAGACTTTGTGGTACATCTCAACTTGCTGGTTACCACATCCTTGGTTACATTTTGCAATTACTACCAGGAAGATTCTTGTGGTTTGCTGAATGGTACTTCTGAAAGAAGAGTACTTTTTGTCATTATCCCTGAGATTTCTCCTTTGATTTGCACGCATCATCTCTGAAAAAAGAGAGATGGATGGTTTGTTCTACCCTTGAGTATTATTTTCTATTTATATACATATAACATATCTATAGGGAACCTCACCTTGATGAGAGGAGAGATTAGTCTCCTTTTGATGTGGTAAACCTACACATTTGGCTGACCAATCTTCCTACTTTGGATGATCAGACCTATTTTGTTTATCAGTATGCTGATCGACAAAATATTCAACCAACACATTACAATGTATCATATATTATGAGGAATCAGTAACACATATCACATTACTAGTTGCATGTGGCCCAAAATCCATGCACACACTTATATGTATGATGTGTACAGGTGATCAATCATAGGCTCCATTGGGGCAACAATGTTAGGAACAAATGGAGGCAATAATCAATTCACCTAATAAGTGAATGACATTCAGATTTGAGGATAATACAATTAAAATTTACCACAATGGAAATGATGATAATCATAGAATCAGGGATCCAAAAATAAGACCAACTATAATATTTCCTAAGACAAAAAATATGACTTCATACATAGTAGAACATGTGGTGCATATACATAAAATTTGGAAATGAGCAAAGGGAAAGGCAAAGTTTATAAATGAACATTGGCATGACAAAATAATGATGATGATATATGGGCAATTGACATGATTTTATATCTGTAACTATGAAATATTCCACCAGATTCACCATTTGATTATCCACATCCCTTCGATGTGTTATTGGTCCTATAAAATATTTAAAAAATACAAAAAAATAAAATATTACAAAAATTAAGAACTTAAGACCTAAGCATATAATTTTTTTTCTAGTTATTACCATTGATTTATGTTGTTTATCATATGATTGGTTTATTACATATCCCTTTTCATACACACATTCATTTCACATTATATATGTGTGAGATGTAGGACATACAAGTTATACATGATGCAAAATTTATAGATGTAGAGCATTTATATACCCAAGGTCCATCCCAATGTTGGGCGCATCTCACTCCATAGGTCACATTATTATAGGTTATATATTTCTATGACCTTTTCCATTTATCATGTTGAGCTACATTGATTGCTTACATTTGCCTTACTCTTGTTTATATTATTTATAGTGTTACATTTAAAAAATATGTTATTTTACGTTGTTATGACTTTTACATAGATCGATATTTTAGGCTAATTAGACTTGTTCTATGCTTCATTATTACTATTTCATTTCATATAGGTTAATCATTGATTATACTTTGGTTGGCCCTTACCCTAGTGTGTGACATTATTTTATTGAGTGGATCATTGTATGACTCTTTATTTTTAGGGCCTTTACCTTGTTGTATGACATTGATTATTTATAGTGAACAATTATTATTCATTTTGTGTGGTTCTTGCCTTGTATGACATTTGATTGTCTATTATGTCTACATATATTACCTGAGATTTGATTGTTTATTTTATGTTGCTCTCACCTTGTGTGACATTGAGTTCTATTTCATTTGATTTATTATGTACATCATGTCTGTGACATTATCTGATCATGAGTGGACAAATCTAACATTCTTTTTTGAGCTTATGGTGTCGTGATATGTTCCAAACACCTTTCAAATTTTGTGTGCTATCATAATCCATATCATGAAACTTTATGTGAAGGTTAATATTCACTACATATATATATGATAATTACTATTGTGTGCCTAATTATAATATATGTCTTGACATGACACTACTATGCCTTGGGATACATATTTTGTATATGATTTGATGATATATTCCCACTATGATGGAATAAAGGCCACATGTTTTAAATGTTTACATATTTTTATAAAATGATGCATGTAACTCTTTTTTTTTTTGAGATGAGTAATTTGCAAGCTACATTACTTACCTTAAAAGGGGGACATATTAATGGGATTGTCATAAAGATTGAAACCTTCACACATAGATAATTTAGATTTTGGGAATGATTAAATTATTTAGATGCTACATATTAGTTCAGATTATGGTACAAATATTTATAGATTAATATAAATTTGAGGGCATATTCTGGAACTTTATAGGTACATGAGTGATGAATTATCAATATATCAAGTTTCATAGATAATGGGATATAGATTTTATGACATTTTATATTAGATTGGGATAGTTGATCAAGTTATGGGGAATAAGCATTTTTTAACTACACACTATTGCATTTTTTCTATTTTCAAGTTGGTACTGAAGGCAATGAAGGTAACATTTTTAATCTATGACTTTATCTATAATAGTTGATTTTGTTTACCTATGAGCACTAGTATGGGGATACATCTTAACATATTAACGTTAAATATAAGTTAAATGTGTAGTATGGTTGAGGTTATACGCTACTAATGGGCTTAGCACTAGTCCTTCTTCATGAGGGTTGGAACATTTATTTTCCCAACCCATGATTTGAACAAAGGCTCTTGCATTGGGGCATCATCACCCAAAACTCCAAGTTTCAAAGGATAACACACTTCACCCACTTAAATGTATATTATTTCCTCGATTTTCAAAATTGAAGTGTTCAATTATTTTATATTTCATCTCATATATGGACATTGATTGGTACATGTTTTATTACAAGCTTGCATGGAGCAAGTTGCACACTTGAAGCCTTCTCCTGAAGATAAAGTGTGTTTAAACACTAAGATGCACACTCTTTATAATTTTACTCTATGTTAGTATCAGTCCTTGGATTTCCTCATCAGGACATGCTAATTATAGTAGTCTTATATGTTTCCATGGGAATTGTAAGATGCTATGTTATTAAGATGTGTCATATGGATAATAAGGTTTTATAGACACTAAATATGAATTATATATCACTTTAGTCTTGTATACTTTGAAAGTACTTCTCATGGTTGTATCCTTAGTTCTTAGACCTTCTTATTGTCAAAATGCTTACATTTGTTATCTCTTGTTCCTATTATTTATACATTAGTCTAGCCATATGTTATTCTGATGACTAGGCTTTATATGTTGCTCAAAATTATATAAACGTGCTTATTATCATCCTCTATAAGTTTTGGACATATATCTATTTTTTAACTTCTCAAACACTTGCATCCAAACCAGATGCCTACATTGATTATAGTGCTTTATGATAAATTGAGTGTCTAGTGCCTTAAAGTCATCAAAATAGTAAATTAAACATATCCTTATGGTCATTTTAAGTTCTTGATATGATATATTTTTTGAAATGATTGGTATATATGGATGATCAATCCTCATTCATTCTTCACCTAACATAGACCTAAAAACTCACTAAGAAACTTACCAAAGGCATTCAATCAAGCATTCAGGTGATCAAAGCTTCCCTATTCTTTCTTATTTAAGTATTAGTCATATGGATAAACCATCTATATGTTTTAAGTACTAAAGGAACACTCCATGAGCCATATTTATCAAGTTACAAGCTAGGTCACTCTATGTACTTATTTATCACACATTGCATCCTTATGCACACACAACCCAACACATATGGGAGAACTACATATGTTTGAGGCCCTCTTTGGATTATTGGCTATGTAGGCAATACCCATTAATAGAGGGGTATTTAGTGTAACTCGACACTGTGTGCCCACTAACCCATTTTTCCACAATCACTCCAAGGGTGAGGAAACTAGGATTTTATCATTTAATGAAGAGAAAAAATTTGTGCATGAGATATAAACACACCATATCAAATGCAAAAAAAAACCTAGAAGGTTCTAGGTGGTTGCATCTAGATCCAATCAATATTCCATATTAGACATGATGTAAGAGCATCATTCTTAGGAGGAATTTGACTTCAATTTTGGTTTATTTTATTAAATTTTAGATTGGTGATGGTTTGGAGGGATTTTATATGCCTCAAAACATCCTTATATTTAAAATTGGTAGGTTAGATTTGCTTCTAGCTAGTTAAAATTTCAAAATTCTAGTTTCCTCGCCAAAACTCAATTTTTAAAAATTTGAATGGTTTGCTTGTAGTTAGAATATTAGGGGTGAATGAATGAATTTTTAAAGTTATAATAAGGTTTTAAAAACCTTATAATTACCCATTGAATCCATGTCAATGGCTCAAGGCTTAAAATGTATGGAAGTCTAACTTTTGTTCATTTTCATGCTTCTTAACTTGCCTTTTGTGATTGTTGGAAGGTGCCTACAGGTAGTTAGAATAGTTATGAATGTATAAAAGTTGTAAATTTTTATTAGGAGGTGGTTTTTTAATGTTTTAGATATGAAATTTTAGATAAAATAAATAATAAACCCCTGGTTTTGAAGATTGACATATACAAGCCCTATTTTCTGTGTTCTCACATTGTTTGTTCTTGACTGTGTGACCTATTTGTGAATGGAATGATAATAGAAACACAATAAAATCACTTATGAAGGTTTTTGTAAGATTTTTTATTATTTATAAAGGTTTATTACATATTTATTTTTCTTTGGATCATGTATTTTTGTATCCATTCTACTACAATCCTATAGAAGTTTGTCATTCCTGCACAGTCAAACAAAAACTTGGTTAGAAAAGTGGAACATAGGAAGTAAGAAGAATAAATTATGGTTGGATAAGGATTAAGGTGTTAGGTAAGAAAATAAAAAACCTTTATATTGGTAAAAAATACCCTATAAAAGTCACAAACAAATTATCTTTCCTCTCAGGGTTGTGTGGAAGCAGGAAACCCTGGTTTAGGGTTTTGATAGTGAAATGTCATTTTAAGGAGTTTAAATTGGTCAAATAAGTTGATATTTTGTAATATTTTTGGGTTAGAGTGATCTAAGAGAATAAAGTGATTCCAAACTTGTATGATCAATTTTTTATTGTTTTTGGAGGCTTGTGTTGAACAAGCCTATAAAGAGGCCTAATTAAGGAGACCCAGTGCTAGAAAGAGGGTTTATAGAGGGAGTTTGAGAAATAAAACTTTTAATAAGGTGTATATAGATATAGGTTATATATAAATAATCTCATATTCTATTGATAAATAATATTTTTATTTCACAAATAAAAAAACTATAAAAATGCTACTAAATATGCCTTAAAGTCTAGGAAAGTGGGTATAAGAGGCAGAGTTCAATTTTTATCATAAGTTGATCTGCATCATTTTGGTATTAGAGATAAGAAAAGACACCTAGAAAAAAGTGGTACAGAATAGATTCCTTAAAATAGAGAGAAGCCAGTAGTTGTTTGACAAATTGTTTGAGAAAGAGTCAAAATGCCACCAAGGAGGAATGTAGCAAGTGAGGGAGGAACAACTATATAGATGGGGGTTGCAATATTGCAAGAGTTGAGGAAACTTAGGGTCAATTTTTATGCTATAATCACAATATTAGAGGTTAACTAGAGAAAAATGTAGTCACAAGTGATTTGAGTGACCAAGAGGAAGATGAACCACATGCACCATAACTGGAAGATGGAGAGAGAGAGATTGAGGAGCATAAGTTTGGGAGAATATTGAAGGTGGTGAAAGGGTAGGGATATAATCCCAAATTGGATATTTTAATATATTAAGGTGTACTTAATGGAGAATAACTCCTTTATTGGATAGGGGAGTTGGACAAGTACTTTGACTTTGAGGATGTCCTATAAGAGTAAAAGGTGAAGTTTGCTAGAACCAAGTTGAAGGGCCATGCATCCCTATAGTGGGATTACATCTAAGATGAGAGAAATAAGAGGAAAGGCCAAGATCAATTCTTGGGATAGGATGGTTGCAAAGTTGAAGAGTAAATTCTTACCTAGTGACTATATCACTAATTTGTACAAGAAACTCCAAAAATTGAAACATAAAGAGATGGGGGTAAGAGATGAAGATGACAATGACAAGGTGGCAAGGTATCTAAATGGATTGAGATACAACCTATAAGATGAGTTGAGTATTTCTAGTCCAAAAAAACTTGAAGAATGTTATTAGTTGGCATTGAAGGCTGAAGAAAAATTCAATAAGAAGCAAAACCAATAGAATAGAGGTAGAAGCAAATTTTTAGAGGTAGAGGACACCAAGGGGGTAGAGGATACTCAAAAATAAGTAACCAAGGAGAGTCCAATACCTCTCAACAATAACCCTCTAGTTTAATAGGAGGATTAAGAGGTAGGAGGCCTTATTATAGGGTTGTATATGCACCAAGGAGTAGAGGATAAGGTGGATTTGTAGGAAGATTTTTCAAATGTAATAAGTTTTCTAGCCATAGATCATGGGAGTACCTAGAGGATCAACCCGTAGGGAGTCCAAGAATTGATGGAAGGAACTAGATTGCATAAGGAGTTGAGGAGGAGAGTGTTTTCTCTCCATCACTTATGGAAGAGCCTGAAGTTAAAGAATTATTACTAATGTGGAGGGTGTTGATCAAGCCACCCAAGGAGAAGGAGCCACCACAAAGGAAGACTCTTTTTAGGACTTCTTACAAATGCCAAGGAAAAGGTTATAAAATGGTCATAGATTTAGGAAGTAATGATAATCTAGTTTTTGTTGAAATGGTTAGTAAACTTGGGTTGAAGAAGTTACCACACCCCACACCATACAAGGTCTCATGGTTGAACAAGGGTCACCAAGTCTTGATAAGTGAGTAAAGCTGGGTGGAATTCCAAGCTGGAAGCTACAAGGATAAGGTAATTTGTGATGTCATCTCCATAGATGTTTTCCATGTGATTCTTAGGAGGCCTTGCAATATGATAGGAAAACCACTCATGATGGAAGAAGGAATGTGTACACTTTGGTCAAAGATGGAGTTAGTCATACCATGTTTCCTGTAAAGGATGAGTATAATGATCAACAAGTTGGATCACACATGATGTTGGAAAGTGGTAAAGAATTTCTAAATTCCATGAATGAAGAGGAATTAGGCTTTGCATTGGTAACCAAGCCTATGATTGTTATGATAGACACAAAGATCAATGAGTTACCCCAAGAAGTTCAAGATATATTGGAGGAGTATGCATAAATAGTTGTTGATAAGTTGCCAAACACATTGCCACCTATGAGGAAAAATACTCATCATATAGACTTTGTTCTTGGAGTAATCCTACCTAACAAGGAAACCTATAAGATGACCCCTCAAGAAAATGCAGAGATCAAGAGACAAGTGCAAGAGTTGCTAGATAAAGCACTAATTAAAGAAAGTCTTAGTCCCTATGTAGTACCTATAGTGTTAGTGCCCAAGAAATAAGGTGAGTGGATAATGCATATTGATTCCAGGGCCATAAACAAGATCATAATTAGATATAGATTTCCACTTCCTAGGATGGAGGATTTTATGTATTGCTTGAGTGGAGAAAGCTATTTTTATAAAATTGATCTCAAGAGTGGATATTATCAGATTAGGATCAAACAAGGAGATGAGTGGGAAACTAATTTCAAAACAAATGAAGGCTTGTATGAATGGCTGGTTATGCCTTTTAGTTTTACCAATGCAACAAGTACCTTCATGAGGCTAATGAATGAAGTCCTCAAGTCTTTCATATGCAATTTTGTAGTGGTGCATTTGGATGACATACTTATCTACATCCATAGAAATGAGGAGAATTAATGCAGATCTCTAGGGAGAAGTTTCACATAACATCCTTATCTGCTAACAAACTCCACTGGTCATGTATATTTGATGAATTGGTCTTGATTGTCCTTACTAAGCTAGTTGCTCTCTATGAACCATGGTGTTTGTCACCTTGCTTGAAGGAAACTGCCCCTATGATGTTTATTTTGATGTTAATATAACATTATATTTTCATTCACATTTTAGTTTAACCTCAAACTATTCATTTATTTCATATACTAGATCCTAATCTCTTATTAGTAGCCTTCTAGGCACCTTCTTAGGTTCATAAGACCAAATCTTGTTTTGGGTGTCAATGACTCAATCTCCTATCAAATATGGCCTTAAATGTGCTTATCATATCTGATTCATCCATTTTAACCACTCAACCAAACTCACACTTTCATTCACCTCCTTTGGTATAATGCTTATCTATTGCTTGTATAGGCTAGTAGCCCTTCTAACACAAACCAATTGGATCTTCATATTCTAACACTTTTCTAAAGGTTTATTCACTTTTATAGGCATATTATAAGTACTTGTAACTCATCCTAAAGTCTCATAGCCTACTCTCCTTTCCACTCCTACTTCCTTTGGAATACAACACTCTTTTAGGCCTAATTAGGCCTATCTTGTCATAGTGGTCAAAATCCATACACATACTTCTGTACGGGAATAAATCTTTGTGAAAACTACTCAAATCTCTATGCTTTGACTGTAACATGCCATTCATACCAACCTATAGGTTTTCATAGAAAGGTTCACATATAACTTTTTTGGCTCATCTATTACAATGAACAATTATGAAAACATTATTGCCTTTATAAAGACTATAAAGAATACACAAAATAAATCCTCTTATTCAGTTAGGCCATTCAAGGCTATTACAAAATGAGTCCAAATAAGGACTTCTTCAACCATTCTTGAGAGATGCATTCATTTCTATTTTTATTTCTCCCTTTTTATCCTTCTGAGAGCCTCTCTTCTCTCTACCCTCTCACCTATGCCATCCTCCACTAAATAACACAATGACTCTTCTTCTTTCAACGTAGGTTCTTGGTTAGTTACCAAAACTACTTCTTTGTTGGTCAACCCAACTCATGGGTGAGGTTACAAAACTAAAACATGGCTCTCAACTTAAAAAACTTAGATCTTTAGGACTCTCATCACCCTCCATATGACTTTATTGACCCTATTGAAATCACATTGTTCACCTAACCACCCATATACATGCATTTTGGCCTTCTTAGCCTTTTCACAACTTTTGAATTTTCAAATCCCTATTTTTGAAGGGAAAGCTCCTATCATCCATATAACTTACCTTAATGACTCTAGATGGAAACTAAAGACTCAAATGGACCTAATAAGGTCCCTTAAACACCCAAACATCAACTTTGACTAGAATTTACCCTTTTATTGACTAAAAACACAAATTTATTTTTTCTTAACTTGATGCTCCTGCATTATACTCCCCATGAGGGAGAAAACCTAAGCCTCCAAATTTCTTCATTGACTTCCAATTTATCCTTTGATGGTCTGTCATATGTGCTTGATTGTTAGTTATCCTTTCTTATTCCCTTATCTTTACCAAATGCTTGTATTTCTTCTTTGTATCTTTGTCCAATATTTGTGTCTATACATCCTCCAACTCCATGAGGTATTCCCATTGTTTTTGCTTTGAATTTTATGCATATTCCACCTTTTCTAAGTCATTTTATTCTCCATTATACTTAGTTACACTAAAATGGTGCCTATTACACTTGCTTATGCTTCTTTGATAGCTTTTTTCTTCATGAATCTTGTCTTCATACCTACAAACACAAACTCAAAAGCAATGTTAGCATACAAAACTAGAGACCATATAGTCTCTTTGAATGCCTTTAGCATAGGCATTATCCACCTTATCTTGTCTTCACTCTTTTGTTCTCTTCTTGGCACTTGGCTCTCCTTCTTATTCTTTTCAATGAGAACCCTCTTCTCTACTCCTCTTTCTTGGCATCAAGCATCTTCACCATTTGGATATAGTCATGAGAAGGCTGCAAGAAGAAAGGTTGTTGGTCAACATAAATAAGTGTGAATTAGTGAAGTCAAAGCTATTGTACCTTGGATTTGTCACCTCTTAAGGCATGCTCAAGATGGATAAGAATAAGGTGAAGGCAATCATGGAGTGGCCAACACCTAGGATAAAAAGAGAGGTAAGATGTTTTCATGGTATTGCATGTTTTTATAGAAAGTTCATTAGGAATTTTAGTGGGATATGTGCTCCTATCATAGATACCATTAAGGGAGACAAGAAGAAGTTTATATGGAATAATAAAATAGAGAAAATCTTCAAATACTTGAATCAAAGGATAACATAACAACCAATACTAGCATTACCAGATTTCAATAAGGTGTTTCAAATAGAATGTGATGCAAGTGGAATAACAATAGGGGATGTACTAAGCCAAGAGGGAAGACCTATAGATTATTTTAGTAAGAAGTTGAATGATTCCAAGAATAAGTACTCATCCTATGACTTGGAGTTCTATGCAATGGTACAAACATTGAAGACGTGGATGCATTATCTTGTGCCAAAGGAGTTTATTATCTATAAAGTTAATCATGCACTTTAGTTCATCTCTAATCAGCCAAACTAAACCAAAGACACATGAAATGGGTGGATTACATGGAAAATTTCACCTTCACCATTAAGCATAAACAAGGACAAAGTAACAAGGTTGCAGATGCATTGAGTAGGAGAGTATTATTGGTACATGAGATATAGTTAGAGAGTGTTGGAATTGAATCACTCAAAGACATGTATGAAGATGATTAAGACTTCAAGGAAGAATAAAATTCTTGAAATCACCCCAGTACACTCAACAAAGAGCCATGGTTGGATTTTGTCTTACAAGATATATTGTTGTTCAAAGGGGTGCAACTATGTGTGCGAAGAAGTTTAATAAGGTAGAATCTGATCTGAGAGAAGCATAGTGTAATTACGATAGGCCACTTTAAGCTTGATAAGAAATTGGAGTTGTTCACTAGGCACTAATATTGGCCTAAAATGTAAGAAAAAGTGAGGAGTTATGTTGAAATATGCAAAATTTATTAGTTGGCTAAAGGTAAGAGCACTAATGCAGGTTTGTATCAACCCCTACCAGTCTCAAATAGGTGATGCAAGGGCATCCTATATGGATGTAAAAATGGATTAAATTTTGGATCTTAGTAATCTTTTATGTGTTTTATAGGTGTATTAGGTCCTAATTTTTTCTTAGGTGTGATCTAAGTTAGTAAAAGTTGCATAAAATTTAAATTATGGGTATTCCCTCCAAAATGCTACTATTTGAAAATTTGAATTTTTAAACCTTGTGGAAGGATTTCCATGCATTGTATGAAGGTAGAAAGGTGTAATAACATGTAAAATAGGTCTTAATAATATGTAAAGATCCTAAAATATCTTATTTAGTCTATAAGCATGGTCATATATTGATCATATTAGAAAAACATGAAAAATGGTAATGTAATTCAATGACCCAATGTGGGAATGATCCAAGATTCAATTATGCTTCTTGGATTAATTTGGTAGAGTCAGTTTTTGATGTTGTCTTGCTGAAATCCATTCAAAAATGAAAAATAATGGGATGTAAACAATAAAAATTGATGAATAAGATGACTGTGATAATGAAATTCTGAGTGCATGGGAAATGGCAGGACTGAGATTAAGCAATTTTGCTTGTTTGAATAGTCAATATGGTAAGTTGATTGTTGTTTGATTATTAAAAATGATTAAGGAAAAAAAATTATTCTCTTGAATGTAATATGGAACCCAAAGTGAGTTTGGAGTTGTCATATTTGTGGTGACAGTCATGCCTGAGAATAGGGAACATACATATACAGTCTTATGTAAACAATTTGGTTTAGCATTTGATCCTTTTGTTATAGGAATCCTATGGATAATGGAAATGGAATATACATATGGATAAAATTATTTTTATTATTTTAATATATATATTTATCAAGACTGATCTTGCTATAATTTGGTAACAAAATTTGTTCATTGAATACTACAATATACTTATAATCAGGTCTATATTTGATAATTCTATTGGACTTGAATCTTGTTTGATTGAAAATGAATTTGAAAAGGGTTTAAGGTAGTAATATAATGTGGAGAGAGATTTGGTAAAGAATATAGAGTCCATGGGTGTCAAAAAGATAGTGAAACACAAAATACCCTATTCTTGGTAACCAAACACATTTAGGAAAGACTGAGATCTTGTGTTTATAAATGCATTATGGCTTAAAGTGGCTTACTAAAAGAATTAAAAAATGTGAATTATCATCACATAGACCCATTACAATGATTATTTTGTCTTGAAACCATTTATTTTACAAGATATGGAATTTAAACCACCCTCATCATGTGACAGGGTTTAGTAAGCCCTATACTAGGGTTTGTTCATTTGGGGAAGATTTAACCAACCAAAATTCACCAATTTTGTGGTATAGTATATTTTTGCATTAAATAATTGAACCACACATTTATAAGACTATAAGGACCTGTTAATACATATTTATAGCTAGAGGAGTTGAGAAAGGGCTAAAAGAGGCCTAATTTGAAAGGCTACAAGAATGAAAGTGGACCTAGAGAGTGAGATAGGTCTTGAAATTTGACATATAGGTGTGTTACAATAGGGTAATGGAGAATATAAAATTTTAAAGTCATATATTTTGTAATTTTTTTTTACAAGGGTATTTACATTCAGATAGGGCTACAAGGATGGAGTATTGCATTGGTAGAGTTGCATAAGTGTGAAAAGAATTGTTGGAAACGGTGATAAGAAGTTAGATTGAGTTATTAGGGGATATTATGATCAAGGTGAAGCTATTATAATCTATAAAAAATAAATTAATCTATTTATATAACATGGTGATTGATTTCCTTATATGTAACTTAGTAAGTGTTCCATTGATCAAGGTCAAGAAAGAGAGTAACTTGTGCAAGCTCTGCATCATTTGGTATCAAAGCATAAGGACAATCATAGGATAAGATTAGGAGGAAAAAATGGTACTAAGGCAAAGGAAACCTGTAATATCTCAAATAATGCAATAAAATATGGCAAATTTGGTCATTTAATTGAGGAATATGCAGGCTAGTATGGAAGCTATGGAGATAACTCAAAGAAAAAGGGTCATAGATGAAGATGATAGTGACAAAGAAGAGGAAGCTCATAGAGTAGATGAGGAGGAAGAAAGAGAAGATAAAGTGGAATAAATATTAATCAAATCCATGATGAAGATGGTGTCAAAACCAAAGCTATATGTGCCAATGTATGAAGGTAATCTTAATGTGGATGAGTTGGTGGATTGGATAGTAGCCATGGATAAGTATTTCAAGTATGAGGAGGTGGATGAAACCAAGAAATTTAAATTTATAGTCATAAGATTGAGAGGAAATACTTATTTATGGTGGCATGGAATCCAGGAAGAGAGAAGGAGAAGAGGTAAGATAAAGATCTAGTCATGGGATAGGTGATGAAGTTGAAGGCAAAGTTTATGCCTAAGGACTACCACATAAATTGTTTAGGATATTGTAGAATATTAGACAAAAGGAGCATTCAGTGAAGGAATATACAAAAGAGTTTCATAGATTGACAATCAGAATAAGACATTTGGAAGAAGATGATGTGAAGGTATCAAGGTACCTGAATGGCCTCAAATTTTCCATATAAAATGAGATTAGTATATTGACTTTGAATATAGTTAAATAAGCATACCAAAAAACCTTGAAATCTGAAGAGAAGCTGGAAAGAAGGCATACAAAACAAGTAAGAAGAAGAGGCAAACAAGTGAGAGGAAGAGGAGAGTATGAGAGCAAGAATGCATATGAGGAAGGTGAAAGTAGTGAAAAAACACATGAAACATAGCCAAGAGGTGGTTATAGAGGCAGGAGGCCATATTACAGATGTGGAGATGCATCTAGAGGAAGAGGGACTAGTGGATTCACAGGAAAATGCTTCAAATGCAAGTATGTAGGACATAAGTATTGGGAGTATCCAGAGGAGCAACAAGAAAGAAGCTATAAAATTGAGATTAGAAATAAAGTGGTGCAGCCTAAAGAGGAAGAAAGTGTTGGATTAGTTTCACATATAGAGGCACTTGAAGAAGGAGAGTCACTCTTGATGAAGAAGACATTGTTGAATCCACCAAAGGAGAAAGAATCTGCTCAATAGAGAACAGTCTTCAGGATAACATGTAAGTCCCACAGTAATTGTTGTAAGATGATAATAGATTCAATAAGTATAGATAATTTGGTCTCAAATGAAATGGTAAGTAAACTTGGTCTTAAAAGATTACCTCATCCTGCACCTTACAAAGTTTCTTGGATTTAGAAGGGATATCATGTGCTTATTAATGAACAGTGCTTAGTATATTTTTAGATTGGTACCTATAGGGATTAAGTCATGTGTGATATCATCCCCATAGATGTTTGTCATGTACTACTAGGAAGGCCTTGGCAGTTTGACAGGTCAAATATTCATGATGGATTGAAGAACACCTATTCCTTGGAGCACAAGGGAGTCAAGCATACATTATTACCTTTGAAGAATGATGACAAAGCTGTTAGTATCTATTCTACGGTGTTAGTTGTAAGTTACAAGGAGTTGGTGTAGTAGCAGGATGAAGATGTGAAGATGGACGAATAACCCAAGGAGATTGAGGTAGCCCAAGCTGAGGAATGTGAACCTTTATCAAGTAAGAATTTTTAAATAAAATATGTGAATGAGTTATTTTCAAGTTTGTCTCAATACTTATTAAATATTTTCAGTTGTGAATTCATGGAAGAAATGATAGGAAAACTCACATGCATGAGAGAAAGTATTGAAAAGGAAAGAGATGAAAAAGGGATGGAAGATGTACAATAGGTCCAAGAAGGATAGATAAGTGAAGACAATAATATGAGAGTGTTGAGTCAAGGTAATGAGAATGTGAAAGAGAACATTTAGTCCTTGTGTATATAGGGGGTAGAGGGTAGTTATGAAGATGATATACATCAACAAATCAAGCACTTATGCAATCAAATGGCATGCAAGGACTCAAGAGTTGATATGTATGATGTGGAGCATACTAATCAAGAAAAATGGGTGAAGAATAGAGAAGGCACATTTGAAAAAGTGGTGTATTATGGAAGGAAGGTTGTGATATATTAATTTGAAGGAGTGGAAGCATGGTATGCACATCCAAATCAAGCAACAAAAGACAACAGGTGTGATTTCTTTAACAAGTTTGTTGCATGTGCAGGTACACCATTAAAGAAGAAAAACTAGAGGAGGCCTAATTATGGGGCCTAGGAACATGTTCACCTATATGAGAGGCAAGTATTATTAGTAACGTTCTATCAAGAGGTACAATGCAAATAAAGAGGATCATACCCAAAGTTGACACCTATGGCAAAAATTCTTTAGCTTGGTAGTATGATGCAGGGGTATCCTATATAGACCCCAAAATGGATTAAATTTTGGATTTTAGTAATCTTTTAGTGTTTTATAGGTGCAATAGGTCCTAATTTTGTCTTAGGTGTGATCTAGGTTAGTAAAAGTTGCATAAATTTTGAATTATGGATTTTCCCTCCAAAATGCCACTATTTGAGAATTTGATTTTTTAAGCCTTGTGGAAGGATTTACATGCATTGTATGAAGGTGGAAAGGTGTAGGAACATGTAAAATAGGTCTTAATACTATGTAAAGGTCATAAAATATCTTCTTTAGTCTATAGGCATGGTCATATATTGATCATATTAGAAAAACATGAAAAATGGTAATGTAATTCAATGACCCCAACATGGGAATGATCCAAGATTCAATTATGCTTCTTGGAGTAGTTTGGTAGAGTAAGTTTTTGATGGTGTCTTGGTGAAATCCATTTGAAAATGATAGATAATGGGATGTAAACATTGAAAATTGATGAATAAGATGACTGTGATAATGAAATTCTGAGTGCATGGGACATGGCATGATTGAGATTAAGCAATTTTGATTGTTTGAATCTTAAAAATGGTAAGTGGATTGTTGTTTGATTATTAACAATGATTAAGAAAAGAATTGTATTATCTTTAATGAAATAGGGAACCCAAAGTGAGTTGGGAGTTGTCATGTTCCCTATTCTTAGGCCTGACTATCACCACAAATATGACAACTCCCAACTCACTTTGGGTTCCCTATTTCATTAAAGATAATACAATTTTTTTCTTAATCATTTTTAATAATCAAACAACAATCCACTTACCATATTTAAGATTCAAACAATCAAAATTGCTTAATCTCAATCATGCCATGTCCCATGCACTCAGAATTTCATTATCACAGTCATCTTATTCATCAATTTTTACTGTTTACACACACACACACACACACACACACACACACACACACACACACACACACACACACACACACACACACACACACACACACACACACACACACACACACACACACACACACACTCACACACTCACATATACATACATACTTATGTAAATAATTTAGTTTAGCATTTGATTCTTTTGTTACCAAAATCATGTGGAGAATGGAAAGGGAATATATGTATGGATATAGTTATTGTTCTTGTTTTAATCTATATTGTGATCAAGACTGAGCTTGGTATAATCTGGTAACAAAACTTGTTCATTGAATACTACAATATACTTATAATGAGGTCTGTATTCGATAATTCTATTGGCCTTGAATCTTGTTTGATTGAAAATTAATTTGAAAAGGGTTTAAGGTAGTCCTATAATGTGGATAGAGATTTGGTAAATACTATAGAGTTTGTGGGTGTAAAAATGATAGTGAAACACAAAATACCCTGTTCTTGATAACCAAACATAGTTAGGAGAGACTGAGATCTTGTGTTTGTAAAAACATTGTGACTTCTCAAAGATTGAAAAAGGTGAATTATCATCATACAAACCCATTAAAATGATTATTTTATCCTAAAACCATTTCTTATCCAAGATATGGAATTTAAACCACCCTCAGCCTGTGATAGGGTTTAGTAAGCCCTAGACCAGGGTTTGTTCATTTGGGGAAGATTTAACCAACCAAAATTCACCAAATTTTGTGGTCTAGTATATTTTGCATTCCCTAACTGAATCAAACATTTATAAGACCATACGAACCTGTTAATATGTATTTCTAGTTAGAAGAGTTGAGAAGGGCTAAAAGAGGCCTAATTTGAAAGGCTACAAGAAGGAAAGTGGACCTAGAGAGTGAGATAGGTCTTGAAATTTGACACATAAGTGTGTTACAATAAGGTAAAGGAGAATATCACATTGGCAAGTCATAATAGTTTGTATTTTTTTTCCATACAAGGGTATTTACAGTCAGACAAGGCTACAAGGATGGAGTATTGAATTGGCAGAGTTGAATAAGTGTGAAAGGAGGTGTTGGAAATGGTGATAAGAAGTTAGATTGAGTGTTTATGGGATCTTATGATAAAGGTGACACTATTTTAATCTATAAATAGTATTTTAAACCATTTATATTTCATGGTGATTGGTTTCCTTATATGTAACTTGGTAAGTTTTCCATTGATCAAGGACAAGAAAGAGAGTAATTTGTGCAAGCTCTGCATCAATAGGCCTTAGAAATGCATAAGCATGGAATTTTTGATGGGATTACCTAGGACACAGAGGGGTTTTGACTCAATCTATGTATTTGTGGATAGATTTTATAAAATAGCACATTTTATTCCATGTAAAACTACTAATGATGCCACCCATGTGGCAAATTTATTTTTCAAAAAGGTAGTAAGGCTTCATGGACTGCCCTTGAACATTGCATCTGATAGAGACACCAAGTTCCTTGGTCATTTTTTAAGAACATTATGGAGAAATATAGGCACAAAATTGAGTTTTATTTTAGCTTACCACCCTCAGATAGATGGTGAAACTGAGGTGTTTAATAGAATCCTAAGGAACCTATTGAGGTGCCTAATGACAATCCCAAGCAGTGGGATCTTGTGTTGCCTCAAGCATAGTTTTCCTATGATGACTCTACCAATAGGAGTATTGGTATGAGTCCTTTTAAAGTAATCTATGATATGTAAAACCTAGAGGAGTGTTTGAGCTCAGAAACATTAGTCATATGGATAAGAGGAGTGCTGAAGGTGAAGAGTTTGTAGTGGCAATGAAGGAGGTACATGAACAGGTAAGGAAGCATCTAGAGTCTAGTATGGAAAAGTATAAGAAATATGTAGATGTAAGTAGAAGGTAGGTGATTTTTTATATTTGAAACTTAGTTTTGGCTCATCTCAGGGAGCAGAGGTATCCAAGAGGTGAATACAATAAGTTGAAGATGAAGAAAATTGGTCCTTGCAGGGTACTTAAGAAATTTGCAAATTATGCCAATGAATTAGAGTTGCCTATTGGGGTAGGCATCTCACCAATATTCAATGTTGCAGACCTATACCCTTAAAAATTAGGATTAGAAGGAGAAAAAATAGTATAGGACACATCTACAACAAGCCCATATTGGGAAACATAGTTGCCTAAGGCCAAGTCAGAAGAGTTGGAGTGCATACTAGACAAACAAGTGATCAAACATACTAGAGACAAAAAGTAATTAAAGTACCTAGTAGAATGTAAACACCAACTAGTGGAAGATTATATGTGGATGACTAAACATGATATCAACATGCATGGGATTGCTTTGAAAACAATCATGGACAATAGGCCTTGAGCTCTTTTCTCTTTCTCTAGGAGTATGATGTAGGAACATCATTTCTAAGAGGAATTTGACTTAAATTTTGGTTTACTTTCCTAAATTTTGGCTTGTTTATGGTTTTGAGTGATTTTATATGCCTCAACCATATTTATATTTCAAATTGGTAGGTTAGATTTTCTTCTAGCTAGTTAAAATTTCAAATTTCTAGTTTTCTTGCCAAAACTCGATTTTCAAAAATTTGACTAGTTTGCTTGTAGTTAGCATACCAAGTGTGAATGAATGACTTTGTAAAATTTCCATTAGGTTTTAAAAATATTATAAGGAACCCTTTAATCCATATCAAGGGTCTAAGGATTCAAATTTATGGAAGTCTAACTTTTGTTCATTTTCATGCTTCTTAACTTACTCTTTGTGACCATTGGAAGGTCCCTACAGATAGTTAGAACAATTATGAATGTATAAAAGTTGTAAATTTTTATGAGGAGGTGGTTTTTATATTTTTTTGAGACAGAATTTTAGATAAAATAAATAATAAACCCTTGGTTTTGAAGATTGACATATACAAGGCCTGTTTTTTGTGTTCTCACATTGCTTGTTCTTGACTGTGTGACCTATTTGTGAATGGAATGATAATGGAAACATTATAAAATAATTTTTTAAGGTTTTGGTAATATTTTGTCTTATTTTTAAAGGTTCATTACATATTTGGGATCATGTCTTTTTATATCCATTCTACTACAATCCTGTAGAAGTTTGTCATTCCTGCTTAGTCAAACAAAAACTTGGTTATAAAAGTGGAAAAGAGGAATTAAGGAGACTAAATGATGGTTAGATAAGGATTAAGGGGTTAGGTAAGAACATAAATAAATTTTACATTGGTCAAAAATACCATACATAAGACACAAATGAATTATCTTTCCTCTCAATCCTGTGTGGAAGTAGGAAACCCTGGTTTAGGGTTTTGATAGTGAAATGTCATTTGAAGGAGTTTGAACTCGTCAAATAAGTTGAAATTTTGTAATATTGTTGGGTTGGAGGTTATATAAGAGAATAAAATGATTTCATACCTGTACATTCAATTATTTATGGTTTTTGAAGGCTTGTGTTGAACAAGCCTACAAAGAGGCCTAATTAAGGAGACCTAGTGCTAAAAAGAGGGTGTAGAGAGAGAGTTTGAGAAATAAAACTTGTAATAAGGTATATATAGATAGAGGGTATCTATAAATAATCTCAATTTTTTTTATCAATTATATTTTTATTGTACAAGTCAAAAAACTATAAAAAGCTACTAAATAGGTCTTATCGTCTAGGAAAGTGGGTATAAGAGTAACAGAGTTCACTTTTTCACATAAGTTGCTCTATATCAAGATACATACATCCAATTTAGACACCTGTGTCAACATAACTATCAAGATTTGATGCAATCATCTGAGGCCATAGTGTGCAAGATTTTAAAAGCTTACGACTATTCCAAAATCTTGATCTGATCCACTTCCAATCTATTTTAGTTTAGATCTACATGTGCATACTAAACCAACTAAGTAATCTTGTTTTCCATTTATTAAAATATCAATTGGTACCTGTACTTTATATTTTAGCTTATCTCATTATTATAAATTCAAGATATTATTTATCTAAGTTTTCAATTAATTGTATTGTTATAGATCTATCTATCACCCTTATGTTTCTTCATTTCTATATTCTTAACCCTGTACTATTTTGATTCATAGTACTTTATTCAAAATTAATTACAAATTAATATCACATATATTATAGTATTTATCTTAACTTCAAGTATAGAACATAAATTTAATTCCTTATATTCAACCAAAATTATAGTAAAAGATATGATAAGAATCCATTAGTTTTCAAAGAAGACATACTAAAGACATGAGATAAGTTTATATACTTAGGGATTACATACTTGTATTGAATTAAAAACTATTTTTGGATAGCTAATATATCCTTTTACACATGTTTAATATATATAAACTTCAAGTTGAACATGAATCTTCACCTTCTTGACCTTTTGATTCCCATTTTGTTCAATATGAGGTAAATGTTTAATCTTCCATTCATTTCATTGAGTTACACAAACAATTAAATTATATAAAATTGTATAGATGTCGCATGTACAAAATTCTACAAAAATTGTGTGTGATATATACTTAACATCCCTCTACTAAGAATTTCTTGGACTTGAACAATTGTATCATCCTAATACAAAAGCATTTGATGAAGTACATGTGCTTGAAATATCATTTATATACATAGGTGAGATGTTATGAGCTTTATAGTATATGATATGTGAAAAATATTTGGACACAATTCTTCTCAAAGTTTCATTTACTGGTTTTCACTTCTTGTGCACTTCTTGGCCACCATTTCAATTTTCATATAAGATAGGATACCAACCTACAAACCTTCACAGGTTTTCAATAGGTTGCCTAACCAAAAATTCACCCTTTATGGGTTTTAAACCTTCCTAGCCCATTCATAAATATTTATTACACCCAAAATTAGTTATAGAATCAAAATTGACGAAACTTGGAGGAGTCATTATAGCTATGCTATTAGCGGTGGCATTTGAGGAGGTATTTCAGTAGGAGTTGGCTGGGTAGGCCATACATAAATTGATGAAGACCTAAAGGAAGTTGTTATAGACATTACTATAGTGGATTTTGTACTAATATTTTATTTTTGACTTGGTTTCATTGGAGGTAGTTGTCCTATTTGTTACACTTAAGTGGTCTTCTTTGCTTACAACATCTTGATAAGTTCAATAAGGGCAATGCATATTGGCTCATTCTGGGTGTCCTAGACTAAACTTAAGATGTTAATAAAATCTAATTTATTAGCTAGTATAGTATCCAACTTCATCCCTTCACCACGGTGAAGAGCATTCAAATATTTACAAGGCTTTGCATGATTCCTTGAACATCCTTGTTGTTCACACTTAAAATAACTAGGTAAAGAATTGTAACTTTTTTGTATGTCTTACATAATTTTTTCCATTCTCTCCACATAAAATTATGTTTGGACCCCTAAAATCATGATTTTTAACTTTATAGCTCTAAAAATCCTAGACTTCTCATGACATTATCCCTATACAATAACGGTTCTTAAAAAGAAGAATCTATTTTAGTCAATATCGCTTGCCCCTCTAATGCTGCCTTCAATTTATTGACATTGGTCATGTCATCATTGATTTTATTCAAGGCATACTAGAGTTATACTTTCCATTCAATCAACTATTAGGATATATGTTTCACATGTGTTGTAGTTTCATTGATGACTTATTCGTGTTCCTCTAGTAGCTGAAATATAGTGTTAGCTTCGCTGTAAAGCTTCCATACTTGCACCATTATCTGATGGACACATTGTAAAACAAACCAATATTATGTAATATTGGTTATAAGGGTCATTAGTTTTAGTGAATCAAACATCACCTGCTAGCCCAAAAAATGATACACCAAGGTTGGGAAGGTTTCTTTGATTATCTTTCTATCATTTGTAAGAAGATCATTTAGTTTTTTATTTTCTTGTCTTAGTTGCTCATTATCATGTTGGATCTGATTAGTCAATTATGTGATGGATGTATGAAATTTAGTTTTTCCCTTGATTATCTTATATATAATAAGTTTCAAAACATCTAGATCTATTTGTTGTGGCATGGTGGCTAAAGTCAGTTATGTTATGGACGTTTAAGATGACATTGGTGTCTGACATAATTATGTCATAGGTATCATGAATGTTGTGTGTCTAATGATTTTAGCCTAGATGTCCATCCATTAGGACCCCTTGATTTCATCTAAACCCTTTGACCATTATTCTTATGATCTCACTATCACCAAACCAAAACCTATAGAATTCTTTAAAGCTTGTGCTTGAGTTTCAGTTATTTCTACTTGTTTAATGCCTAATGGTTATTGTTGTTGTGCTAGTTTTTGTGCACCTTTACTTGATTTTGGATGAATTTGTCTTGTGATGGTTTGAATGATATGGGAACACTTTACATCATCTTCATTTTTTATATTTCTCCTCTTCCTATTTATTCTTCCATTATGCCTATGTCTGATCCTTGTTTTACTAATCCTCCTTCTTCTTTGTCTATTGTAGCCTTTTCACTTGTGGATTTTTTTATTGTGTGTGTTTTTATACAGATTTTTCTTTTAATTCCTTCTATTTACATATGTTTTCAAGCCTATTATCTTCAACCTCCTTGGTTTCTTTTTCCACATTAGCCTTTTTTTGCTCATCCTCTACTTGATGTACTTTATCCTTCTCCACTGTTTCAATGACCTACTTTTGTTACTCTATAAATTCTTCCTTATTTTTTATGCATCTCCTCTATTTTTGTGTCTTCCTATGTGCATGACCTAATAGCCTAAGTAGTTGATTTTTATTATGTATTGTATTGAGGCTGAAGTTGATGGTGGGCCTGTATAGGAGGCTTATCGACCTATGATTGCTAATTTTGTGTACTAATAGCCAAAAATGCATTGGTGACTAGGCCTCATAATTGTTGTGCAAATACTACATTGGGAATGAATGACTGGCTTAAAGGAGTCCATTATGTAGTTGTGAGGGATAAGGTGAAAGGGGTATACTTTCAACTGGGAAAGATGGAAAGTTAGATCATGGAGGGGATGAAGGAGTGGATGGTTGAATGGAATACACATATGGTGTAGTCTTGTGCTTAGGTATTATGGCCTTATAACATGAGGCTAAAAGAACCAAATGTTACTTCTTGATAGACATTCATATGTCGTGTTGAATGCATGGGTTAGTTGTGATTAAGGCATGAATCTTTACTAACCAATCTGCAAACTTTTAGACCTATTAGTATGGTTTTCCTCCTCATTTCCATATCAAATTTGTAAATGTGTTCTTTGCCTAGAAGTCAACATCAATAGCTACTTCCCCTCAGGTGATTCCCACTGTCAGGAATCTAGAACAACAAACATGCTCTGACACCACTCGTTAGGATCTTGCTCCTCAGAAAGAGCACAGTATGATTACAAAATATAAGCAATTGAATATGCGGAAATAACCAGAAACACAAGTAACTAGAATTCACCAATAGCACAGAATATGAGAGACAATACACTATCTTGTATTAACACTATACAGAAAAGAATACATCAAAGAGCCGCCACACTCTTTCACCTTACAGAGATTCGCCACACCTCAAGTGTACAGTAATTCTTCTCACACACACTCTCCTACACAAAAACGGTCCCAACAACCAACTCACACACAGAATTGGTGTTCACCTCACCAACCAATCAGTAATAACCCTGCCGGTACACCAAGCACTCCATAGCACTTCAAGCTGATCTCTCATGAACCTGCAACCTGCAATTCAAAGACCAAACTTACATGTAGATCACCAATGAGCTTGCAACAACCTGCAACTCACAGATCTTACAACTAGAAAGAACTCTTCCTTTCTATCTCATGCCTTAAACAATACATGCCAATGGGTCTATAAATAGATCCCTAACTCAAACAATAACTTAGACTCTTAATTTAGACAATTATCCTCGCAGCCCAAGACTCTGGCTGGTCTTAACATGCAAACTCATCGTTCACTTAACTAACTGTCCGTGAAACGAACACTTCGGGAACACACAGGCGACCGACGCCGGTCCCTGCTAGTCTGGTTCTGCCGACGTCGGCCGACTTCCTGCCGTCGCCGGTGGCCTTCTGCACTGGACTCTGCCGATGTCGGTCCTGCTGCCGACACCGGTTCCTGTAGAACTCAGCAACCATCTGTTCCTCAGTTTGCAAAGGTTGAAGCTTTTAGCTCCACAACCTAACACCCACTATGTAAAACAAAGAAAGAAGACAAAAAACTAGTATTGGAATGATTAATTTAATCTAAAAAACAACTTCTCTACATTCATTTTGATTATTAAAATCTAAGAATTTGGGCTAGTTAAACACTTTGTTCATCCTCACCATATGGTGAGTGATGTTAATGACACCTTTAGTCACTTGATTGGCACCTTTTTTGTCTACCATATAATGCATTATAATAAATCTTGCATAGGTATGCTAATTACTTGTACAATGGGTAATTTTTGGTTAACCTTGCATACTGCTACCAAATCTACTAGCATAAAGTTTGATTGGTTGAATTGTAACCTATAGTGACTTACCTTTTGTTAGCAGTCATATGGCCCACATAACAGTCCAATCATTAATTTATATTATGAACTCTGGTGAGAACCAAATGGATCCTTCATTGTAAATGTTAAGGAGGTTCATCACCAACTCATCATTTTGGCCAACCATAGGCAAGTTAACCAATAATTTGGCAAGTAACCCTCATAATCATGAGTGAGGGAAAGTACTCTATGTACAGGTGTAACTCCTTATGGTTGTGGTTGTGAAAATTGATGTTGATTTACAACATCAATGAACTTGATGGGTTCTATATCATTCCATCTAGTTTTTCACAAAAACAATAAAATTCCCATCTCCTCCTTTTTTGTGTCCCTCAAAGGAACAAGAATTAGATGTCCAACAATTTCATCTTCTAGATATGGATTTCTTGTATGCATTGAAACTTTATTGGTGATTCTAAACATTCTTATTCTCTTTCACACAATTATTACTTAGAATAGAGAACATAATTCAATTTATCAAATTCATCAAGGTGGTATTCAATTGAGTCCCCCTCCTTTTGATATAAAATTTTGTGATTACTTGCATAGATATATTGAGATAATTTGTGTGCCAACTTATGTTTGCTTTAACTATGGTAGCCATTAATAAATTGATACATGGATATATTTTTTAGTTTTTTATTTTTCATCTATGTGATGTAACTCACTATCATTTATTTTTCAAATGTTTTAAACTTTTTAATATTAAATGCTTGAACAAATTATCTACATTTTGAAAACTGTGCAATATTATTTTTGTCTTATCATTACTTATAACTGTGCAAAACTGTGAAATTTGTCGCAAGTGATTACTTATAACTTTTTATCCCATTGCTCACACATTATTCCTTGACTTAAACTATTTTTAGGGCTATCACAAATGATTCAGAGCTACCTCATTCTCTACTTATCATGTACCTCTAATACCTATAATCACTAATTCATGCACTAAACTTCATAATTTCTCTTGTTTGTCAAGTCCCTCACTAGGATTGATGTTATTTTCATGCATAATCATATTAAATATGCTTATTAATTTCACTCACTATACCTTTATATCCTTTTTATACCTCATACTCAATCATACATCTCATCCCACTCATTTATTCACTCCCTTTGATTCACCTCATATACTAGCCTTCATACCACATTGCAACTTGACTCAAAATAAGCTTCAGGTTTCCTTGACCCAAAGGATGTTCTTGGAACCATATCCCTACTCATTGTATCTCACTTTGATCTTATCACCAAAACACACAACTTCCAAACATAACCTTTAAATCCCTAACTACTTCTTGTTCTTGTTCTTTCTTCTTAATAGCCTTGTTTTAGGCTTTTTTATCTTGTACGGATAAGTATTGTTAAGTATTGAGAAACTAAGGTCATTTTTTGACATTCTCTATCCTTAGCCTCCTCTCCATGAATTTTATTACTCCAAATCAACTTATAGATCCCCTTTTTAGACCTTTCTCAGACCCAATTAGGTCTCTTACCCCTCCTTTGCACATGGTCACCTATAACCATATATACAGATGTCATACCAATCTAAAACCACATAAATCCTTTTGTGCATGTTATATCCTTTCATATGACCAAATTTAATGAATATTCACTAGTGTAAACTCTTGATAACTCACTTTTTAGTTTTTAACCCTAAACTAGGGTTTCCTTATTCTACATAGACCCAAGAGGGTTCCAAATTGGTTTAATGAATCTTTTGACACTTTCAAATATTCTCAAGACCTGGATAAGGTATGTTTGACCAAGATTCAACTTTTAAAATCTTTAATTTAGCTTTCACAATCTCAAAATATTTTTTAATCCTTGATTCTCAATATTTTATCAACATAGTATACATGTGTAAGCTAAAAATAGGGTTTAGATGCACATTTTGCTCACTTTAGGTTTTGAAATAATTAATTAGGTTTATCCTCCATCATATTGTATCTCTAAACTATATTCATGCTATAATAACCTCAATCCTCACACATTCACATAAATGTCTTGGTTGTATCTTGCAGACAGAGCATTCACAAACTATTACTCTGAACCCTTGTTCCTATTGATAATAAACACTACCATATATGTATGAATAACAAATTACATTGTTACACTAATGAATATAATACTTGGATCACTCTCAATTTCATGTTATCTTACTTAGACAAGTTATTAGAACACCAATCTCTCAAATTCAATACAACTTCACGAAATATTGACATAGTCTAACCATACACCAACTTTTCAACTTGCATTACAAAACATTGTTTCAAAGGTTTTAAGGATTTAAATCCATAAAATTGAATTCAAAATTAATATAAACACAAAGGTATAGAAGGGTCTACTTCAATCATTCAACTTTTATTGATTCTACTCCTTTACATTAGTAACTCAGTCCTTAAGGACAAAAATATAGAGTCCTTTCTATCATTCCTTAGTCTCCTTCATACCTATACCTCTTCTTAACCTCTAACTAATTATTTATAACAATATTATACCTAATATCTACTTCATCTAACTCCTAAGACCCATACCATTCCTCTTTTTCTTGCATTCTTTTCTATTTTCTTGTTAGTTACATGTATGAAAGGTAGTTACAAACTACTTGCCAAATGAAATTACATTTCATTCTCATTGTGTTACACATTTGACCACCTTTAGACTATTTTAAGACACCGTATGATGTAAATAACTTACTTCAAACTTTATACTTCACCAAACACCACAAAACACCTCCCTAAGCTAAGAACTTAATTGAAAATTTCAAATTGGAGTTTTGGAAAGAAAAGCTCCCAAGGCCAAGAACATACAATACTAAGCCACCTAATGACTATAACACCTTGCTAGGGTCCCTATAGGACTTATAACACCAAAATAAATGAAAATTATAACAAAACACACTTAAATGCATTGACTTTTTTTATGCTCCTACATTAAGAAATTACTTTCACAAACCCAATATAACCTTACTGATGATATTGGTATTGAAAACTTCACTTCTCCATCAACATTGTATCCCTTGTTGAGGTATTTATGTCGTAGTCTCCTAATTATGTTTTATACTACTAAAAAACTTTTCAAAAATGAAAACAAAAGTAAAATCTTAACCTACTATGTGTTATGTAACACTTATTTGTGCATTGCCTTATTTTGAGCTTATTTTCGATAAGGCTTAAGCCTATTACAATTTATTATTCCAAGGAGAATATTTCCTTGTAAGTACCTCAATGATATGGTTCCTTGCCTTAAAAATTATGGATTATGTATGGGCCCTTCCATCTAATTCATAGCTTTCCTAGGTTTTTTTGGAACCTACTCTCATAGAGTAAGACCATCTACTCTTAGTAAAACGCCTTAAATCACAAGGTGTGATCTTGCCATGATTTTTGAGTTTGTTTTTGGAATTATTAAATCTAATTATCCATTTTTATACCTTCATCCTTGAAATATAACTCCATCAAAAATCATTTCAAGGACTCCTTGTGATCCAACCATGTGATAATCATAATTCATAAGCTAGGTACCAGATACTCCATAGGCATGATGACTTCTGTTACGTAAACTAATTATAACTGAGTGTACCTCATCACACATTTATAATTAGATATATATGACTATAATATTTATGAGATGAAATATTAATATTCATATCCATGTATCTTATAAATATTCATGATAATTTTCTCTAGTACCTTATTGGATGCTTCCTCTTGACCATTTACCTGTGAGTGATAAGTTGTACTCTTTTGGTGAAAAATCATGAATTATTTTATCAAGATTTTATTTTTATTATTCAAAAAGTGTATCCTTTTGTCACTTATTAACTTATGTGGATAAACAAAACTTATTATAATATTTTCATACAATAATTTTGAATAATATTTCATAATACAACCTGAAGTTGTAGCTACCTTGACTCATTTAGTAAAGTAATTCATTGTGGTGATAATATACCTAACATTGAGATAATTTTAGGAAATATATATATCTACCACAAAGTTAATCCCACATTTTTATAATGGAAATGTAGTCATAATTAGATTCAATAACATTTCATCCCTTTGCTTTTGTTTCCATGTGCATTAAAAAATAATGCAATTTTTCACAACTCTATGTGCACTCTAAAACAATATTGGCCACAAAATCTCAACCTGTAATATCTTTCTCACTTTAAATTATCCTAAAAAGTGTCCTATAGAAAACCCTTAGTGTGTCTCCTCTAAAATTTATGGTCTATCATGATCTAAGGCCACTCTATAAAGGACATCATCTTTACCCAGTTTGTAGAGAAATTTATTGATAATGATAAAAAGAAACACGTGTGACAAGATGTTTATTATCATAATATATATAGTGTTTTTGAAATGTAACATGTTTTATAAATGTGATTATTTATTCAAACTAATTTTTATTCACACTTACTTTGAATATATTTGCAACTGGAGATTTATCTTGTAAGTCTTCTGGTTTTTCCCTTGTGTGAATGCAACTAAAATGGTCTAGGTAGATATTCTTCTTAGCTTCACATTAATTTAAAATATTTATCACTTTAAATTATCCTAACAAGTTTCCTATAGAAACCCCTTTGTGTGTCTCCTCTAACATGTATGGTCTATCATGATCTAAGGCCACTCTATGAAGGACATCATCTTTAGTCAGTTTGTAGAGAAATTTATTGATAATGCTGAAAAGAAACATGTGTGACAAGATGTTTATTATCATAATATATATAGTTTTTAGGAAATATAACATGTTTTAGAAAGGTTATGATTTATTCTAACTAATTTTGATTCACACTTACTTTGAATATATTTACATCTAGAGATTTATCTTGTGAGTCTTCTAGTTTTTCCCTTGTATGAATGCAACTAAAATGGTCTAGGTAGATATTATATCTTCCTAGCTTCACATTAATTTAAAATTAAAGGTATTTAAAGATCATTATCCACTTGAGATTCTGCCTCCTAACATTTATCTATTTTCCAAGTATCGATATGCTTGGTGGTATATGAAAAATCTAAGGGAGTAGATTAAATAGTGTCAGAACTTATATAATGTGAAGATCATCACTAGAGATTCTCACTTTGTTGTGATATAGATTATATTAGCCATAAACAACTTACAACTTATTAAATGAATTGGGTGATGTAAGATTCCTTATCTTTGTTGTGCAACTACTACTCTAATTATTGACCTAGATGTATTTATATGAACATGAAACATTTTATTCCAGTTTAGAAAGACCAAAATAAGAGTTGTGACCTATATTTGCTCCAACTCTGTGAAGGTTGTTTGGCATCAGATATTCCATTAAAAATTAATTTCCTTGCATAATAACTTCTCTAGTGGTGCTAATATGGTTGCATAACCCAAAATAAACTTGTGATAATATCTAGTATGACCCAAAAATGATCATAACTCTGATGTGTTGGTAGTTGGTTTGAGCCTTACTTGCGATAATTTTTTTTTAGAATCTATTATAAACTAGGAAATGACACTAATGCAACTTTTTATTCTAAATATAAACTAACCTTCAATAGAGCAATAATAATGAAATAAAGTGAAACAACATGATACTTACAAAACATGTAAAACACACACATCACCTTTTCCATTGTGAACATATGATTTGCTCTTGACTCATTAGATGTGGATGCTCATTTTGTTTCTGAAAACAAAGTTAAATTGGGTAGCATATGGGTGCAAACAGATTGGATTCTCAATGGATGTATAGATTGAATTTGGTAGCAATTTGATATCTTGAAGGTGGATGTTGAAAATGAATGATAACATGTCTATTTATAGATTTGTGGATGGGAAAATGAACAGTTTTGAATAATCTATATTTATTTGATAATGATAATTATCAATGGTTGGATTTGAGTCCTCGTCTCAAAGGATGATAACTAATTCCTATGTGTGTGAGAGGAAGACAGAGAGAAAGATGGAGAGTTAGTTGGTAGTTGAATGACTCATCATGAATGGGTCAAGGTAGTTAAGTGAATTACCATGGTATTTTAAATGTTCAAATGGTGACTCAATAATTGGTTGAAGAAGTTAATGAGGTGGTTGGATGACCCAACACTTGGTTGAGAGAAGTGTGGAAGATGTCTAGACGAGGTGGAAATTTTGAATTTTAATTAATTTTATGGAATATGTATTCATGGTTTAATTAATTAATGTGGATTAATAAATTATTTTAAAAAAGGATGAAAATTATGTTAGTGGGAAATTTGAATGTAGGGTGGTAGTTGAGTTAATGTGTCCATATTAATCAAAGTTAATTATGACACTAAATGTGGCAAAATTCAGGTGTCTACTTTTTTCCCTATTTGAAAGAGTGTTGTGACTAAAAAAAGAAATGTATTTTCAAATAATAATAATAAAGTAGATTTGAATTGAATATATAAAGATGATGCCCCAAGTGGTGTTGAATGAAAAGATGGATTTTATGATTTTGTCAGTCCCAATCGACAAGTATGGGAGATTGAATGGAAGATTGTGTAAATGATTAAGTTGATGGTTTTATTTAATTGATTTATGTGTGAGTATAACCCAACAAGTGAATAAAAAACAAGGATTAATGATGATTGATCACATGATTAGATATCATGGATTTGATTTATTATTGGTAGATAGAGGTGATTATGGGATGTATGGTTTAACATTATTGTTGGATTATTGGTGAAGCATATTGAGTGGGATAGTGAGTTAGTTATGCATGGTTATAATGAATGTGAAGTTAGATTTTTATTATTTTAATGGTTGACGTGGGTTAGGGATTTGATGTATGTTTGGAGATGGAGTAATGATCTAGATTGGGTGAATAACTACTTTTAATAGTCTTTACATGGAAAAACCATGATGTCTATTGCATTATATGTGTAAGTATTGATAGAGTCACAAGTGAAAGGCTTTGTCCATATCATAATAACACTATTTGTAATGCTCATAGTGATCTAGACTTAACAAAGAGCAATAATTAAAATAAGATAAAAAGTGTTTACAATAATGAAACCAAGTAAAGAAAACAAAAAAAAAGTAAACAAATAATTGTACAAGCAAGTAATAAAAACACAGATTTAAAAAATAAAAAATCAAACATTTTTTTTATGTGCTAGAGTAAACACTTTGAGATATGAGATCTTTGACAATGTTAACTATCTGATGGGAAATTTGTATAAATGATAACAAGGGTATGCAACTGATGACAAGGGGTTTTAAGTGATTTTTTGATTCTATGGATGATGGTGATGGCCAATTTGACCTTAGATACCCCATGTACATGAATGTTTCCTTCATAGTCCATATGGACCTCAGGTCAATGTAGTTCTCCCATTGAGGGAATAAATGGAAAGTGATCATATTAGGCAAGATGATGATGATTATATAAAGGTTTCCTCCCAAGAAAATATGATGGATAATGGGGTTTGATTATGGATAAGTGTTATTTTTGCAAATGGATGAGTGATTTATTGAAGTATTATGTACAAGAGTCTACCAAAACATGAGAAAAGGTGTATATATATAACCATGAAGATCAAACCTTAAAATAAAATGTCATAGGAAACTAAAAATATGGGATATAAAAAATGAATAGGAATATATACATTAATGGATGATGGATATATATAAATGGATAATATTAGGGGATGCCCCCAAGTAACTAGGGTGTATATAGATAATGGTCTACGTATGGCACGAAAAATTGGTTTTACTTTAAATTAGGATTTTGATTTTGATTAGTTGATTGATTTAAATTTGAATGTTTATTCAAATTATGATTTGCATTTTTTTATTGATTAATCGGAGGATTACTTGACATGTGATATTTAAGTTCAACTATTTCCCTTTCTAAATATTTAACATGATATTCAACATAAAAGGGATGGATTTATCGAGATGTTTCATAAATAACTACCTTACGTTTCTCAATGTAAGTTTGTGAGACATTTTTCTTGGTGTTAGTAGAACCTATATGTGCTTTGTTATTCCATAGGGAATCACTAGATGTTCCTTGCTCTTGGATGGGATGTGTAACTTCTTTCCCTATAATTAAGAGTGATAAGTCCTTGGAATCAAAATTCAAAACTGACTTAGCTTCTAGACCCAAAATTTGCAACAAGACCTCATTTTTATTTTATAGGAGATAGTCCATGATTTGGAAGTGACTTTATGTGTGTGTTCATCTTGATAGGGTCCCTCATAATCAACATTATCATTGATCTGAATATGATGTTCTTGGATTCCAAATTGGAAAGGCTCATTTCTAAAATATTCAATAATGACCTTTGTGTTGTAATGGGAGACATGGATTTGAAGGTTTGACTCAAAAACTATAAAACATAAAAATAACTTGTTAGTATAAATGTTTGACAATAAGTTATTAGTTTTTTGGATTTTGAAATTTATTTTTATTGATTTGGGATTTGGTTTTTAAATACTAAAACTTGGTTTTAAAACACAAAACTTAAAATACGTGGTCTTCACAAGGAGGTAAAAATAAACAAAAAAGAACAAGCAAGCTTTACTTTAACCAAAAAGAAACATGAAAGTCACATATAGGTATTAAAACTAGGAAAAAGGACTTGAATGTATTGTAGAATCTCATCTATACTAACTCATCTGTTGAAAATTTTTGACCCATTATTTTAGAGAATTAACTATGGAGGTAGAACCATACCCATATCCCACTTGATCTAGTTTCAAGGGTAAGTTGAGAATAACTTCCTAGATCTAACTACTTTCTGATGCACTATAATTCAAACAACTAAAATGGCTATCTTAAGATTAAGGTTTATACAATATTATCTAAAGGGTAATCCTCTATATAAATTTTGTTACAATGAGGCCCAAAACCATAAAAGAAGCTAATTTAACAGATGCACACAAATGGGTCTAGTCCTAATGTGTTCAACCCAGCCATAAGATTTCAATAGGTTGATGTTAGACAAATCAAAATTTGAGGTCATTGTTAAAACCCTAGGTATTGGAGCATAGAAGCCCCTCACATCACAATTTACTTAAAACACAAAATCACTTAGGTAATTGAAATAACAGATCCTTGACTTATATACCCCATCAATACATGATGTTTAGCCTAATATGTGGTGGTGAAATTCACAGTCAATAGAGTCTCTATAAAAAGAAAAAAAAAGATTGACATTTGTCTCTAATTTATAGGTATTGTCACTAAGGTGATGCCAAGGAAAAAACATATACACAAGTGTAACCTAGGTAACACAAATTCACAAGAACTATTTTTTTATTTATGATTATCGTCTCCAATGTGATGCCAAGGAAGGGGCATACACAACCCTATGTGATACAAATAGAAAGCTTTGAAATAAATGGAAATATGATTAAATTTCTAAACTTGTAAATATTAAAAACTTAAAAAATAAGCAAGGTTACAAAGAAAGCAAAATAATAAAATTCTTTTTGGTTAAAATCTTCATTTCTTTGGCAAACAACCTGCAAAAAATAGTTACTAATTTGGTTGTGAAGAGCTAGGTAACCCAAGGAATCTGTAAATTAACCAAAACGATAGTAAAAAAACAAAGATAAATTAAAAAAATAACTCTCTAGAATAAAACCACTATTACCTAGAGGTAGAAAATGATGGAAACATCAGATAACTCATATAATAGAGAAAAACATAGAAATCGAAAGAAAAGTGCAGTGAATAAAATTGCCAAAATGTTGAACAAAACCACCAAGATGTTAAACATTACCATTGAAACATCTATAAAAACTACTAAAATGTCTAACCAAATTGATGAAATGTTGCACAAAACCATCATTCTACATAAATAATAAAAATAAAAATGAAAATAGGTGGACCAAAAATAGAGAAAATATGAAAATTCCAAGGTTAGCAAGCTAAAAGTCCAAAAAAATTAGAAATAACAGATATAGATGATCAAAAAGATAAGAAAATAACATAAAATAAAACCGCTAAATAGTTTGACAAAACCATTGTGATCTACATCTAACCCACTAAAATGTTTCAAAAACCCGTTATTACACAAAACAAACCCACCACTTGATTTTACAAAACTGCAATTCCATATAACTCAAAAATAGATAGAGAATAGTACCAAAATAGAAAAATGATGAAAAATAGATGTCATTAGGATAAAAAAGTCAAAAATGTTAGACATAAAGTTAGAAAACAATCAATGAAAAATCATAAAACTATTAAGAATAAAACCATCAATATGTTCTACAAACCCACTCAAATGTTCTACAAATTTGTCATTCCATAGGACAAAACTATTGTTATTATTGACTATTTTGACCACAAGTCTAGGTCAACCCCCTATAGTATAAAACTTTTATAGGGGTATATTTAGATGTAATAGGGTGTGCCATGGTCATTTTTACGCTATTTAATGAGATATTGATCTTGGTCATAATCCAATCTAGTCCTAAGTAATTTAATGTGACTTAGGGGTCACTTTTAGTGTCATTAATGAAGGTGGTACGATTTTATTAGGTGGAAAAGTGTTCAAAACTATTTTTAAACATTTAATATGTCAAATCCTATCAGTCATGTCAGTACTAACTAAAAATTTTACAATTCCCTAACTAAAATAAGGAAAATAGTTGAAAAGAAATTAGTTTTGGCAGTTGTACGACCTATAGAGGAGTATGCCACATGTGGAAAGCTCATGTAGTGATCCTTAAACTTCCTTGATCTCTCTTAAACATTTTATCTTCTTTGTAATACTAAAAAATTGTTGAAAATTGTTATGCTCCTTTATCGCTCTACTAGACATGCAAAATTGGTCAACAAGTTTCTTCATGGTATGACTAGTAGGAAAAGTTTCAGGTCAAATGATATTGAGAGGTGTTAGTAAACTTGGTCTGATTCACATTCATGGTAGGATTCTAGAGATTGGTTTCCTATGTTTTATGAAGTTGACTATCTTTTTCTGCATGCTAATCCCCACACCTTACAAGTTTTCTTATTGTTTAAGCTGGTCCATACAAACAACTTGTTGAAATTGCTTCCAAAGTATGTGGACTTCCTTATTTCATGGTTTCCATATTTATTTTTATGTTTTGAGGTGATTTGATGAGCTCAAACTTCTCAAGTTGAAGGTTGAGATCTCCATTGCTAGTTGTAGGTAAGTTCATCAGCTACATAAGTTGTTATTTCCTTGTAGTGGTTTCAGAGGAAGGTGATATGTAGTGTTTCATGATTCTCATATATTTTTAATATTATCTCCTTCCCAGTTTAGTCTTAATGGCTAGCATCCATAGATCTGTAGTCAAGAAATAACAACACAGTTAGACCTTCCTACAGGTATTCACTCATAGCCAGTTGAATGAGGTGTATGAAGCTTTCAAAATGTTCATGGACATGTAGTGAATATTTTTAAGAAGTTGAACATATTATTGAAACATGAACATTAAAGTCAAGCTACACAAGTATTATGTAATAGACTGTGACTACTAATCTTCCAATGTACATAATCCTACACCATTAATGTTCACCTACAGGTGCCTTACAGGAAACCAAACATGTTGAATAAAACATGTGAACTTGTTTGAGGTATTTCAAGGTCAAAAAGGTAATCCTAAAGACTTAAGAGAGGTCTATAATGGACCATGAGGTCATACACTATGCATACGGTCCATATCTCATCCTCACTACCCTCGTCTTCTACTATGTACACACCTACAGGCTCCCACAGAGGTCTAAGCATTTGGTGTGAATAGTTTAGACATGTTTTGAGGTCTGCATAGAGGTTGAGGAGTTGGATAATGCCATAGGAATAATGTTGAAGCCATAAAGTGACAAGCATATTTAAAAAGTTATGTTCAAGATGGAGAAACTGAGTTCAGGGATTTTTTAGCTTAAAAACTCTAAAACAGAGCCTTGGCCATATTTGGTGTCATCATGGAATAGTATAACAAGAGATCTAGATAATACTAAGTGACTCCATCATGTATCCCTCATATAGGATACTACCTTGAAAAACAAGGTGGTGGTTTGGACATTAGGGAATATTTCTCAAAGGTCCCCAAATCATGCAAATCTTCACTACAAGTTTTTAGTATTTACTACAATGATTTGAACTTCAAGTGACTTTACAATCTAAGGTGGTAGTTTAGGAGCATGATCTCATGGTAGGTAATATTATTGAGGTGAGAAAGGTATATTTTATTTTAAAAACATAAAATAGGGTTTAATTATAGGGTTTTGACCTACATCACCACCTATAGGTGTGCCTTTGCCCTTAACAAAATTCACTTACAACCTCCTTGTAGGTACTCACAAATTCATGAGATAAAACTTGGAGATTGGAAACCTACAAACACAAAAAATTTCAAATTATAATGAGTTATAGGAATTAAAATATATATAATGAGGTGTACATAGGGGCCTAAGAGTTGAAATGCATCTATAAAACCTCTTTTACTCCAAGAATGGTTAAATCTAGTTGATTGTAACATGATAGTGAGCTAGAACATGGTGGTTTGGAAGTTGGCCTAACATGTGCATGATAAGGACAAGTTAAAATATGTTTACGTAACCTTAATGACTTCAATAATATGGTATAATAATAGTACAAGGCCTAACTATGCAATATCCACCTATATGTATAACTTTCTAAGCAAGGTAACATAGTGCACAATTTATTATCAATTAGGCCTATCCAATTGAAGGTTTTACATTGAGAGATTTGGAAAAGGTATTGAGTAATATGTTTGAAAGGACCCTCAAAAATGGTATTAAACATCTTAGTATATTCTCATATCATGAAAATAGGGCAAGAATGGGTTTTCAAAAACACTTATATTCAGCACACAAAACCTTGAAGTCAGTGAGTCACACAAAAGTTTGTCTTAGTTTTTAAGATGTTGGGAGGTGATAATGATTTGAATGAAC
Organism: Torreya grandis; assembly: GCA_037957365.1. Taxonomy (NCBI): domain Eukaryota; kingdom Viridiplantae; phylum Streptophyta; class Pinopsida; order Cupressales; family Taxaceae; genus Torreya; species Torreya grandis. The sequence continues at coordinate 3,773,661 of JARHVA010000138.1, forward strand.
CCTAATATTTTGTATATATAGTCCCTATGACCTATTTAATCTCATAATATATTTATTATACATGAGGTAATATAGGAAGTGCCCTTTGTTCTAACTCAAATAGACAAGACTCCCAGAAGGTTATATCCTCCAAAAATAGCATGAAAGGGTGAGACATATGAGTTAAATACCATGTAATCACTTCAAGGAGTTGTATAAAGATGTGTTGATCATGATAAATCATAGGTAAGTCATCACAATCATGACTAATCACTTAGAGGTAGTGGTGCAGAATGAAACACAATCAAGTCCTTTAGGTCTAGTCTAGGCCTAAAGCCCAATTGGAGGGCCAATACCATTTATAAGCCTAGGTGTCAATTATAAATAATTATAACCTATTCATGGGGAGATATAAGGTGTGTGATAACCTTTGTTTTATAGAGGAGGCCACAAAAAGACCATTTCTTGACTTGAGAACATGACAGGGTGCTTAAAATGCCTTGGAGAACTCGAGAGGTCAATTTTAGAAACTTGCAAAATTATGAATGCATATAATGGAATATCAAGGAGATATGGTATGTTTAAGAATGTCCCAAACAATTATTTAGTGGTATTTTTTTATGATTTCAACATCACAACTTTATGAACAATCCTTAAGGGTGAAAACTACTTAAAACCCTTTAAAAACCTTGATAAGGACTTGATGGGAAGATGAATAAGGAAAGGCATCTAAGAGGGATAGTATGAATTGGGAGATGATTGGAGCTTGTATAGGACTCCACTATTATTTTTCCCATCATTTTTTCTTCTACCCTACTTATACGAACATGGTGAAAAATAGCTTTTCATAATAGATTTTGATGTTTTGTAGGTACATGAGGGTTTCAAAAGATGAGGATCACTTTGAGAGGAAGAATGAGACATAATATATATCCTAATATACATTTATTACTTCATAATATCTCAAAATTATCTTTGCCAACAACTCCACTTCAGCTAGTCTAGAATGACATAGTGAATGAAGTGTGATCACCTAGTGAGAAGGTGATAACTTCAATTGGGAAGCCTTTTAAGGTTTACCTAATGGATATATAGACTTGAGGACCCTTGATAAGTGTTATACCCTCCCATGTATTGATTTGTTTAAAAAACTGATAGCATCTTAGTTCCAAGTGTGAAGACAGGTATAAAAAAGAGTGTTTATGACTACAAATAGTGAGAACACTTGACTAGAAAAATATTTATTATTAGGGACATATACAATGCATGTTGGAGCATGTTTATAACCCCTCCCTTAGAGTGAAATGATTTCATATGTCCCTAGTCTATTTTGGACCATTCAAGGAAGTCCAATTAATGAAGGTTGTTTCTAATCACGCAATTGAAGAGTCCTACACCAAATCTGAAAGAGTTTCATGATTTGTCCATAGAGACCTTTCATGGTATATTACATACTCCATTATCCTAAAATCATAACTCCTCTCAACTTGACAAGTGTTTTTGTGACTCTTGGACTTCATTCTTCTCTCTTTTCTCTCACATTCTATAAGTACTAGCCATTTTGGTTCCTATTTCATAATTCCACACCATGTATGGCAAATCATTGCTGGTTTGATGTTGTAATTTTCCTTTTAATAATATAATCAATCTGGTTTTGAGTTCACAAATATCTTGTTTAAGTGTGAAAAGTGATGAATGGTGACGTTTAGTGATTCTATCCTTGCTTCTCCTTATCCTTTCATGTCTAATGCAAGGAGTTCTCATTATAATAGGTCATATAGAGTGTATTTAGCGTGTTTGGATCCCTTAAAGTGTACAAGTGTACTTAGAGTCTGAAATATTACCTCTAGTCCACTTACTTTGAGTTGTCTTATGCATATCACCTCTATATTGAAATACTAATGTTAGAACATATTAGGACTTTGAAGCTAGTTTATAAGTCTTATTTCTTAGTGAAAGAGGTATGATAACATTGTGAAAATCTTTATGGTGTATCACCCCCTTAGAGTATTTTTATTTCATGCATACTGATGTCCCTTTTCCCACAAGCAATCAATTAGTATAGATGATAAGCACTTCAAGATAAATTCAAGGAGCTAGCCCTTAAACCTAGAGGTCTACTTCTATTATAGGTAAACCCACATACTTATAAGTATTCCAAAGTTTCCTAAATCTTATTTTAGGCATCAAAAACCTCTTCTAGGGTCAAATATTTGGTGACAATAATTATGTAAGGACATGTCCAAATAGAAAACTCCAAAAATGCACCTAAAACTACAAAAACAACCCTCAAGACCAAGATTAAATAGACATACAATCTGAAAGAAAACATAAACAATAAAAAAACCCTAAAGAATGCAATTATGATGAACATGATGTGGGTAAAGTCCCATTGATCATGCCAAAATGTGATAACTAAAAATTTAGAATATATTGTAAGCTAGGAAATGACACTAATGCAACTTCTTATTCTAAATCTAAACCAACCTCTGATAGATTAACAATAATAAAATAAAGATAAACAACAAGACTCTTAAAAAACATGTAAAACACACTCATCACCTTCTCCATTGTGAACACATGATTTGATCTTGCTTCATTAGATGTAGGTGCTCAATTCCTTTCTCCAAACAAAGTTAAATTAGGTAGCAAATGGGTCCAAATATCTTAGATTATCAAGAGATGCATAGATCAGATTTGGTAGTGATTTGATAGCTTGAAGGTGGATGATGAAAATGGATGATGACACATATATTTATAGACTTGTGGATTGGAAGATGAATAGTTGTGAATAATTAATATTTATTTGATAATGATAATTATCAATGATTGGATTTGAGTGCTCATCTCAATAAATGATGACTAATTTCCATATGTTTAAGAGGAAGATGGAGATTTAATTGGTATTTAAAAGAATCATCATGAATGGGTCAAGGTAGTTGAGTGACTCACCATGGTAGTTGAAATGTTCAAATGGTGACTCAATAATTAGTTAAGGAAGTTATACAGGTGGTTGGATGACCCAACTCTTGGTTAAGAGAAGTGTGGAAGATGTCTGAATGAGGTGGAAATTTTGGATTTTAATTTATTTTAAGGAATTTATGTGTATGGTTTAATTAATTAATATGGATTAATTAATTATTCAAAAAAGAAAGGGAAATGGTGTTAGTGGGAAATTTGAATGTGGGATCGTAGTTGAATTAGTGTTTCTATATTAAGCAAAGTTAATTAAGACACTAAATGTGATAAAACTTAGGTATCTACACTACTATTACTTTGATTTTTGTCTAATCAACCAAAATCCCATCACTACAAACCACATGTCTAAGAAGCACACCAAACGGTGTGAAAAATTTACACTTATTAAAATTACATGCAAGTCATAGCACATGACATATTTCCGACATTAATCAGACATACTTCCAAAAAATCATGGACAAATACCTTGAAGGTAGTAATGAAGTCTTTACAGAAGACTATTAGTGCATTTTCCATTCCAAAAGGCATCACCATATAAGCAATTGATCCACACTCTTTTGTGAAAGCCTTTTTTATTTGATATTTAGTTACAATGGTAATTTGGTGATATCTATTGAAACCATATGTAAATGAATAAACCTCATGTCCTATGATAACTTCAATCACCTCATCAATAAATGGAATAGGGAAAGGGTCATTGACACAAGCATAAATTAGTGATTGATAATCTCCACACACAGGGATTTATCATGTTTGATTATGTTGTATGACCATAGGCTTACACAAATTGATTTATCAACTGGATAAATGATTATAACTTCCACCATATGATTAATTTATTATTTCACCTTCATTTTCATGTTGGTATTCAACCTATATGGTCACTTATTAATTAGGTTTGTGCACTCTTTAAATTCAATATGCATCTCCCCATTAAAGGTTCTACACCCTTAACTTCACTTAACTTTTTTGGGAAAACATCTTCATAATCCTTAAAATTTTGAATAACCTCTTAAACCTATTTTTTGTGTCCAATAATATCCATTGGTTTTCATTATTGGTGTTGCCTTTATACCAATGTTCTCTATCATTTTTTTCACTGGTTCATGATAGATTTAACTTGTTTATGCCTTCATAGAGTCACTACTCTCTGGCTTGATTGCTCTATGATATTAAGATTATGTAATTGATCCTCTTCATCCTTATACCCATTCTTCTTACTTGGTAGATTTATGTTTCTTTCAGGTTTGAAAAATCCTTTTAGATCCATGTCTCCTTTAGTTTGTGTGAGTATAACTACTTGCATTATTCCAAATCCTATTGTAGGACTTCAAAATGAACCCATTTTTCTTCCAATCATACGAACACTTTTCTACAATTTCATGTATGCTTGTGTTAGCATTGGTTTTGGAATTTTATTTAGTCACTAGAGGTATATTCTCTTCTCACCAATGACATAATTTTTTTTCAATTTATGTCAATATTTGTGCACCAATAGGGTTTTGTCATTAATGACAAAATTATGAATGAAATCTTGTTGAATATGAGGCCACGTTTTAGTCTCATATCTATACTCCTAATGTATATACCAAGACTTTGACAGAGGGAATAAATCACTTGAAAAGTGTACACCCAATACTTAAGCTCTATATTCTATGATTTATGCACGTCAATGTCAAAATGAACATGCATCTCAAGACATTATACTGCCTAAAATTGGGGCCACTTTTGTGAAAGACAAGGCACAATATGTAATCTTGCATGCAACATTTCACATGCCTCTTCCCAAATGAGATTATTATTTATATGAACAACCCATAGATGAAATATTTGGTCAAAGTTTTTTGAAATTTAAACATAAATTACTCAGACTACAAATTGAATACATAAAATAATTATAATAATCTCTCCTTAATGTTCAATATCTTTGATTACACTTATATAGACATTTTTTCTCCTATATTCATTATGCATGGCTTAATAAGATTAACTACTTCCCTATATTCTCTTTCTAGGAGTTATCTATGTAAGTTTACTCATAACTCATTCACACACGTAAAATATATTAAAATTATAATTATCACAAAAAACAATAACAAACATATAACTAATCACAAATGTAAGCACTGATAACATTTTCCTAACATTCCCCCCTTAATGTGAACATGGGGAAAGAATCATATCTTGTAAAATCTTCTTTTGGGAAATTTCTTAGACCAGGTAAATCTCCATCTGGTGTAGTTCTTGAGTTTAATTCCCTAGTTTTTGAACCACTTTCTTGAATGGAATTTATGAATTACTAAGATTAAAAAACTCTAGAATAATCCATGCTCAGTTTACCTTGAAATCATTCTTGTCCCAAAAAGGTGAAATTATTTTAAAATATGATTTTTTTAAACATGTCAACACTATAGGAGATTATTCAACACACCATACACAACAAAATACAAATAAAGTTTCCACTGCATCATAGTGTGGCCCTATCATTAGTGGTCAACAAGAGGATGTTGTTTGTCTTCCAACCTTCATTACCTCCATCCTCCAATTTGTATTATAATTATATACACATAATATTTTAAAAATTTATCAATTACCGATGTTTTAGCTCTTGCAAGAACCCATTGAGTCTCAATCTCTCTGAGTGCACACCTTAAAGGGTGCACTGGGAAATGGGTGGGTAGACCATTGGTGCTTAGCAAGATTATTGTCCCCTATACCATAAATTGAAGCTAATACAAACCTCCTTTACACACTCCTCCAATAAATTCACTACCTTAAACAACCCCTACCCAAGCTAATTTTTTTTGACATTTATCGAACAAAGTTGGCCTGGGTTTACCTTGTACTTGAAATATATTAGCACATTACGGGACTGGGTCAGCCTCGGCTAACCCAGTTTGGGACCTAGCTAATTTTCTTAATTAATGATGCAGGGTCAATTGGGTCGACTCTATCAGCTAAACTTTTGGAAGTGTTTAGGGTTATATCTAGATATATATACACATCATTGTCTACCATTTTAAATAGATAAAATTAACCATTCATTTGTGCTTCTTTACAATCCTCTCTTCCACCATTATACTTAAGGACTCATTGCTTAGGGTTTATAATTGGATAAGAATCTTGTCTTGTGGAAAAGTCTTGGATGTTTTGGTCTATCATAGTGATCCTTACAAACCATAATAAGTGCTTGCAAATCACCATAAGCCAAGGGAGAGATTGAGTCTTGACGGGTTCATCTTCAAGGTAAGTATATCTAACTCTTAATCCTTTATTTTAGTAGATAGAAGTAACATAGGTAATGAATTTTGAATGTATATCTCTCTCCATGAATTAGGGATATATCTATATTGACTTAATTAGAATTATTCTATGTATGTTTACTTTTATTTTTATTACCCCCATTTTGTGCCACATGATTTAGTGAACACTAAGTTAGATTTTAATATATGAATAAGAAAACATAGGACCTAGCTAGGGTTATTACATGGTGTTACTTGATGAGGCTTTAGAACCCTCTCTAGTGATAATATTATGGTAAGGGACCACTTTGTTAGTTCTAGCAAATCCATCTTGGTCATGATCTTGACTGTCTAAATTTACCAACAAGCGGAAGGGATTTATCTTCTTTGAGATAAAATTGATTTGTAGATTAGTTTCACTTTCCCTTGTATACATTCTAGTGAACCTGATATGAACTAACCCTTGTAGGTTTTCTTTCAGACATTTATTTATTATCATTTATTATATATTTTTATTTTTATAGTAGTGAATTGAACCTGTTGATATAGTTTAACATTATGTGCATAGGTTTAACACATAAATACTTTGATAGACTCTGTATTTCTCTGTGTAGGTATTCTCCAACAACAAGTAACTAGATTGATCAGTTCGACCTAGTTTTCTTTTTTAACCATAGGTTTGCAAACTCAATCGACCCAGTTGACTCTGTTAGTAGGATATTTTTAGCATATAGGTTTACAGATTCAGTCGACCCAGTTGACTCTATTAATAGAATAAAAAATCATCATCTAAACAATACAATATAAAAATAGTAAACTCAACATCCTAAAAAATTATCAAGTTAATTCTTACATTTTTAGTCATTTTTTCTTCATTTATGGTCCTACTTTTTATAGTTTACAGTCTATAAAATTGTAACCCTACAACAAACTGGGTCAACTATATCGACACAGTTTCATATCTTATTTTCATGTATATAAGACTCGGTTGACCTATTAGACTATGATCTTCTAGATATTACTTCCATAGATAATATCAACCTTGTCGACTCTGTTCTATACTATTTACATACAATGTCACCTGAATAGACTCTGTACTCTTCAAAAACAAAGGAACTGACCTATCTTCCTTATAATTAATTCACTTTTTATTTTTTGATTGCTTGCTTATAGTGAAAAACATAGACTAAATAAGAGGTTTTTAATTTACTAATTTAGTCACACTATTTTTGTTTTTCACACGCTTCAAAATAACATAACACCAAAAAGCATTAAACAACTTCTACCCAAGGTCTACCTAATTGGATTTCATCACCAAGAGGGAGATGACTTGGTTTTATGGCCAAGTATAAATACATGGTTCATGGTATATATAGAGAAAACACCTAAAACCCTTATCATTGTGGGATGGTGAAGTGAAGGGGTAAGCCCCAATACTAAACAATACCATCACCAATACAGATCCCTTTAGGCCTCAACTACCTAAAACTATACTTAGATTGATTTTCTAGTTCCTTATTACAACCAACTCCTTATCACATTTATTTCAAAAATTATTATAAATTAAAACATTCAAGAATATCCACTTATTAGATTAACATTTACATTTCAGTTTTATTGTTTGCTCTTTACAAATTTTATGTTGTATGGAAAAACTTGTACTATCTAGTGTTGGTATCAGATGTGTGTTGTGTGTTACAATTATATCAAACAAATTTGATCTAATTGTTTGTGTGCTCAATTGAATTTATTTATATATTATATTTAAAAAAAATTCCTTGTCTTCAGAACACAATCAACTCCATCGACTCAATCTTTTATAGGTTGTTGATCTATTTATCTTTAGTACACAGTCAACGTATCCAATTATGTCTATTTGAGACTCCCTCAGTTTTGCCATCTATAGAACATAGTCGAATAGTTTGATTATATCTTTTGCATATTATTCTGATGACCTTTCCTATAAACCCTATTGACCCAGTCAACTCTATACCTCTTGGTTGATACTGTTAGGTATTTGGCTGACTTTGTTCTTATTTTTCACCTTTGCTTTTTGATCTCAGATTGTTTGTTTGAGCATCATGTAATCTTCTATTAGAATCTTTTGAACTACCTAAATCCATTTACATGATATATGGGATGTTCTTTTATTCCTACCTTTGCTACCCATGCAGATCTAAATATTGGATTACTTTTCTCATCCCTCATCTTTAGATTATAATATGGTCCAAATTACTCTAACTGATGAGACTAATTGATTGAATCCATTTTACACTTCTCAAGATAATTCTTTCTTTAAAGTACCTTATTACACTGTGGGGGAAATTGACACAAGCCTAACCAAAAACCCCATAAAAAACCTTATAAATACTAACAAACCACCTCCTAGAACCTTCCCCCTAATACCAATTTGGGGAATGTTCCTCCTACCAATCCTAACAATCCACCTCCCAAAACCAATCCACCAGTTGATACCACTCAAATTATTTCACAAATAGTGTAACAAATGAACATCATGCAACCATCTAATACTTCTCAAATGATGCAAATGTAACATCATTTGATAAACATGGCTAATCAACCTCTTATTCTTCTTCCCCAAAATAACAAAAATTTCATTCCTCCACCTCTTAAATATGTCACAAGAAATATCATTCTCCAACCCATTATGCACAACAAGATGCTTCAAAACATTCAAAATAAACTATTAGCCACCTTCATTATTTATATTAATATTATTACTATATATCCAACTATTAAATATGATGGGACTAAGGCCCTGCATCTTTCCTTAAAGCATTTGGTAATTGTTATCATCAAATTGTGCACCCTAGGACTCTTTGTTCAGCTTCTACAATTTGATGCAACATGGAGTCATCTCTCAAGTCTGTGGGAACTTGTAAAAGAGATGAATCTCTAGTATTATGAGGGATAGCTCCCTAGATCTTATTTGAAATGCTTGTAAACTAATCTAATGCTTCTTATAGGGAAAGAGTTAGAAATTTGTATAAAAAGGAAACTATACTAAGAAGGTGATCCACCAAGATAAATCCATGAACTATCACACTCCTACTAAACAACAAAGCTTTCCAAGACCAATTCTATGCATTGAAGGATCTTAACATAGTGTTTTAATGTGAAGGTAGCATATTTGGGAAAATCAAAAAGATAATTGACCTAGGGGTAGATTTCACACCATAGATACAATTGCATACTTGAAAAAGAGCCTAATACATTTATCACACTTCACATGACCTGTTAAAATCAGAACTCTTGCTTAAACATGAAGGATAAAGGGAATAAGGATGATAATATCACTTAACTCCATTATAAATCACTCACATAATTAGACAAAATGTTCACAACTCAGAATTAAACTTGTATTCAATGTTCAAAGGCAAAGTTAATGTCATATTAGTAGGTATTTGCCATACCAATTGTGTCTATTTATACAATAGCCCAAATGGATTCATTTATAGAACTTAGAAGAAGGGAGAGAGAGAGAGAGATAGAGAGAGAGAGAGAGAGAGAGAGAGAGAGAGAGAGAGAGAGAGAGAGAGAGAGAGAGAGAGAGAGAGAGAGAGAGAGAGAGAGAGAGGCACAAGGACAAGTGTCCAAAGGTGAATATTAGTTACAATTCATTTGGATGAGATAGTGGATTTACACATTATTATATTCCCAAATAAGCCTCTTCTCCAAATGTGGCATAACAATCTTCTTAATCATCCTTTCTTGTGAAATCACCTTCATGATGGACTTCATTTTGAGCATTCCAAAGAAAGTTAGGACAAGTGTCTCATGTATATTGATGAGAGGGAGTTACAAAGATGGTTCCACCTAAATTTGGAGTTTTCTTCATCATGAAATTCTCTTACACAAGCTCTATCATCATCTATCATCAAGATCACTTTCTAATAGGCATTCTTGACACTTAACACAAGAATATTTTCATCCTTCCTAATTGATCCATACTAGGGGTCTTGTGACACATGTTGGGACACCTCATATGCTTGGCTTCATAAAAAACCACCAAACTTGAGTTTCCACCTTGTCCACTATGTCATTTTAGATGCCATTTTAGATAGGCTAAATAAAGAGAGATAGTAGAGGAATTTATGAGTACTTTCAAGGTTTTAAAATGTCAAGGAGGGTTGGATCAAGTCCCAATCTACCTCCCAAAGTGCTTGGCATCTCATGGTCATCTTTAGGACCTGTAAAACATAATAAAATTTCAAGAAAACCTACTTTTTACTCCACCTGTATAGATTCCATATAATCTAGTTACATGTATTTGACCCTCATGGAGTTATAAACAACTTGTATTTTATCTTCAAGGTCAAATTCATTCATCTAGATGTACTTTGAGCCTCATTTCTCTAGTTGAGTCCTTATGGAGGGTTTGCAAGGGTTTCTGGTCACTTTCAGTATTAGCCTTTGTTCATAAAGGCTGCACATTGAACTCTTGAAAAAAATCCATTGAAGTCACCTCAAGGACCTTCTCCATCTTCTAAAAATACCTTGAGGTCCCATGCAAAGAGCCATGAAAGTTCTAAGAGTTCAAACTGGTCACTTGGGTCCTTTTCTTATAATTATATGAGGTCTGGGAGCTTTCAAGCCAAGAATTAGCTTATATGATGATCCTCTTACATAAAAATGGTTGAAAAACTTCAATATATTCCCTAAAAACATCCTCTACTCATCAAAATAGCTCATCAAGAGCTGGAAGTGAAGATGACCACCCATTTGGAATTAGGCCTAGACCTTGCCAATAGGTTTACCTACAACCATAGGTTCAAAAGACCTTTCTCTGATGATTAATCCTACATTCCATGGTTTTGACCTCTCCAATATACCTCTAAATACATGAAACAAATCATTTGAGTGATTTAAAAATGCTCAAACTAGAGATGACTCCTCATTAGAGGCTAGGTTTGCATGTTGCTTAGCTACCCTCCCTGCAGACCCTATTGAATAGACCACCCTATCTATCTTCCAACCCTCTAGAAAGGTTTTATAGATTTTTTTAGGTATAATAAATCTTATCAAACCTTCTTGAAATATTTTTTTGAATTTTGGTCCATGTTTCTACCTTCCTCAACAAGAAAAATAGGGCATGTGTAAGGAAGAAAGTGGTCTATCTTTGAGACAGAACAGGGGCATGTTCCCTGATTTTGTTAGCCAATAAAAATGTTTGATGATATTTTCCAACTCTTGAGGGAACTCTGTACCAATTTTGGGAATCTAACTTCACGGTTTAGACCTCCAAAGGACATAAAACCTAAAACTGAGTTTGCATAGGCAGATTGTGCATAAGGTCTCCATACATAGACTATGAATGCCTTGAAAGGGGATTTATTTTTGATTTACCTCCTTGAATAAGGTTCATGAGGTACTTGTGTTCCTTTTATAAATCTAATTCAATAATTTTCCAATGTGATTCTTAATAGTACATTCACATACCTTGCTCTTTGTTAGACTAGCCTCATGCTTTGACTGTACCCTATCCTTGTTCTTGAATGAGACCTTTGTTTGTTAGGCTTGCTGAGGGTCATAATGTTTGACTTAGAGATTATGAAATATATCATCACCATAGAGGAATTTTTTGTCTTAGTTATCATGCTAACCTTTCAGTGGTCCTATAAGCATTTAAACCTTATCTGATTGAGTCAATCTCATGGACTGGGACTCCTACCTATAGGTGTTAATAGTATGTGAATTAGGTTTCCAAACATTTCAAAACCATTTAATATTTCCTTGGGATCACCTAGTGATTGATTTATACTTTTATATTTCATTCTTGAGTTATTCTCACCTCAAAACACCATCATTTTGTTCACTGTCTGATTGAGATAGCTGCCTATCCTTGCCTAGGGTATCATGGGCTTGTGAGACCTTGGTCATGATGTTAATAAATTATTTGACATCCCTTTTGAAACCTTAAGATAAACTTAGAAATTTAATCAATCCTCACATATCTTGAAAATGTTAAATATTCTCGCAACTTCAAACTAATCATTGTTTACCCCTATCTAGTTGTAGGTGCCAATTTTCAAGCTTGTGTATAGATAGGGGATAGGTTTAGGAGTCAAAAAAAGGCACATCATCTTTAATTTTGATCCTTATGTTCATGAATGTGTGTTTGGGTCATTTATAATCTTTCAAGCATGGGGCCTAGTCAAGGTATGCCAAATTAATTGAAGAAGATCCCTTTTAGGCCAAATCCTGTAGAGTTGACTACCTTGTTTCATTGCATTTTAGGGTAACTTTGAGAATCCAAAAGACCACATTATATTGTTCATTATCCTTATAAACTTTGCACATTCATTGTTCTATGATAATACTGCAAAGTGAACATATCTATATGCCTTGGGGTATCATTCAATAATATTGGGAGAAATCCATGAAACCCTCTAGCTCTCTGATTAGTTCTTTTAGGGACAAAAGTCTTGAAACTCAGAATTTTGTTATGTGATGATTCCTCCATCTTTAGTAGGATATCAAGGATCACTAACATGTTCTTCAAGGTATCAACCTATTTCATAGACCATCATGAAGATCCAACCTTGTCATTTTACTCCCGTATAAGCCTCTATAGCTCTACAAATGATACTTGAATATATGCATTTGACTATATATGAGGTAGAGAGAGGGAAATTGAGTACTAATATGCAAAGGTAAGGATCTCCAATCGCTTCAAGTGTAATTTTAAATCCTTCAATTGGATACCCCCCATCAAGAACACCTGAACATCATTTTGAAAACACATTTTCAATGTGAGAATCACCTACCTAAAGGTGAAAAGGGAAAATAGAGAAGGGGAATGTAGACAATGTGTAAAATTAGGCTTCATGACCTCTTCCTTCATCATCAAATGCAATTTCATACTTTAAAACACATAAGACACATTTAATACCTTCATATAACATGGAAAACCTTCAGTTTAAGGCACCTGTAGATGCAAATTTTTGAACAAAGGCAACAAAGATAAACCAAAGCAAGACAAGCCTAGAAAAGGCTTTCCTAGGTATTTGATAGCTTACAAATCCAATAAAACCATAAAATTTTTGTGGAAAGGCATTATATAACCTTTGATAACACCTAAATTAATCAAATACATCAAACCAAAGCAAGAAAAATTGAAACAAGTGTAAATAGTGACCCCCTCTTGGATTGAAGTGCATAAAAGGTTGCCTAGAGTCCAACTGATATTTCATAAAGGATGAGGCACCAAAATGAAAATTATTATTATGGATTTGAATTAAACTTAGATTAATATCCACCCCCAAAACCATTCTTTCGAACTCCACCTGTACGGCCCATGCCAAGTGATTGAATTTGGCCTTTCTTTGCTTTCCAAGTGAAAGTGGAGGAAAAAAGTTGCAGATGAATTTTATTGCATTATCCTTGAAATACAAATGTGTAAATGAATTTTGGGGAGGTGAAGAGTCACACCACCATGTTTTTAGATGAAAGTTCACTCGAGAAGTTTGTACAAGTGCCCTAGAACTCCTGTTTTTGAGGAAAAACTATCATTTCTTGATCATAACAAACTTTTAACTATCACCTAACTGATTCTAAAATTATTTGAAGTTATCCAAATTCATAATATCCACCTTTATCACATATTTTTTAACTCTCATCATCTGTGCAAGTCAATTAATGAACTAGAAATTATTAGTGTAGGTTTTTATTTTTCTCTATTTATTAATTAGGAAAATTGTATTTCTTGTGCATACATGGAGTTTTCCTACATTTGTGGCATAGGCTAGCTTATGTGGAGGTGTGTGTCATAGATGTGTCATAGGTGTCATAAGAATGTCATAAGTAACTCCTTTGATGGGAGTTACTTCTCTATTCTTAGCACCTTGTCACCACTTTTCATGGAGGAGTTACATTCTATTCTTGGGGTGCCTTGTCCACCTTTTGTGGAGGAGTTACTTATGTACTCTCCTATTTGTATTCCTCACTTTAGCCATCTCATGCTAATCAGATTTTGGTTTTCTCTATTTTGTCTTGTGCAATTTCTCTTATTGTGTTATTTTCAAATTGCTTTAGCATCTATGTGGTGTGCACTTGCTTCAACTGGTGTGATCACGTCTCCATTGCACTTGCATTATCCAGATTCTGGCAACAACTCCAATATGGTATCAGAGTAAACCCGGTAATTTTGTGTGTGATTATGCTTTTAACTTATTTTGAAATCAAGAGGAGTGGAGTTCTCTCTATTTTTAATTCTAGATTTGATCTAAAATAAAAATTTTATATATATATATATATATATATATATCAATTCTTGTTAGTTTCCTTGGAAATCTTTGGCCTTTGGGCATCTTGATTGATCTGTTGTGGCTTCAGTAAGGCGGAGGAATTTTTTTTGTCATTTTTTGCAAAAAAAACTCTACATTCTGTTTGTTGTTCTTGGATGCCACCTTTCTCTGCATTCTGTTTGTGTGACTCCAGCTTGAGGAAAGAGGTGAGGACTGCCCAGACCAGGCGCTGCCCACATCAGCTGTTGCCCAGTCCGTACAACATGCCATTTTTTTTGCTTCAGTCCTTTCCCATGCCACACTTCTGTCTGTGCCAACTCTAGCTCCAACAAGGCACAACAATCATCAGCAGAGGGAGGCGCCACAGTCATTTCCAGCCACGCCTAGCAGTCGTACAACGTCTAAATCTATAGTTTTTTTGCAAAACAAATCAACTTCTGTGCCTAGCTTTTGATCTTCAATTCTGTCACTTCTGCTAGGCGCCATCAGGCCGTACAACTAGCAGGTCTGCTTTGTTTTTTTGTCTTTTCTACTGCAAATCTGGATTGTTGTTTGTTTCTTGAAAAAGGCGCCCTCTTTTTGTTTGGCGTCCCATGTGGACCCTTAGTTACTTGGCCTTTCTGTCCATTCTATCTTTAACTTAAATTGTTTAGTGAAAATTGATTTGTCAAAATAAAAATCAGTCAATTTGACTGAGTATTCAGTTTTTTAGATAGTTTGGTATTTTTGGGGGTTTTCAATTAAAACTTGTATCTTCCCCTGTCGAAGATGAAGGGTGAGGTCCGGGTTGGTAGGAGGCCAATTCCCCCTCACAAAGACCTCCTTTGGATTCCTCATTTCGTGCTAAATCCAATGAGTGGTTGGAAGGCCACTTTCTCTCCCCATAACAGGCATTTTTTTAATGTTTTAGTGCTTTTTTTTGCAAAAACACTAGTTTACGAGAAAATTGTAACTTTAATATCTTGCAAACAGTAGCTCAATTTTAGGTGCCATTTTTTGCAAAAGTGCTTGTAATTCAATTATCCACAGTGTAGAATTGTTATTTTTCAAGAATGCACTAGTTTATAAAGTGCCAAAATTTTGGGTCTCCTGAGATGCATTTTCGGCTGAGTCCGACGTCCCGTTTGCTTTAATCTTGCACTGATTGCTCTAAGATGCATTTTCAGCTGAGTTCAACGTCTTTTGAGCGTGAACTTGCATATATGGGGGGGCTCAATATTTTGGGGGGGTGTGATTTCTTTTTTACAACTTGCAAATTTTCACTTTCATTCTCCTTTCTGCATAAATTCACAACTTGCAATCAACACAACTTCACCTAAATTCTGCTAAAAAAATAGATTAATTTCAACTTAAACCTCTAACACCCTTCAACTATCATGAATGGAAGGTTAAAATATTAATCATTCTTAGAAGCAAAGGGTTGTATAGGATCACCATGGGTACTAAAGTAGAACCCAACACTGATGCTGAAAAGGTTAAGTGGTACAACCGTAGTGATGAAGCCTTTGGGTTACTGAGCTTGTCTATGTCTCTAGAACTTCTCTTCCACTTAGAATCCTTCCAAACTCCTAATGACATATGGGACACCTTAGAAAATTTATTTGGGAAGCTTGATGAGATGAGAGGTCATGAGCTCGAAAATGAACTCATAAGTCTAAGTCCTAGCAACTTTGACACCCTACATGACTTCTTCACTAAGTTTAAGGCCCTTAGATTGCAATTGAAAGAATGCGGGATAGATAAGAAAGATGATCAACTCATACTTTATATTCTCTCAAAGCTAGGTCCAAGCTATTCAGTCTTTGTCTCCACTTTCCATGCCACAAAAAGTGCCCTTGGCACTACATGGAAAATGCCTTCTTTGGATTCATTCATTGCCAACTTGACTAGGGAGAAAGATAAGCTAATTCAAATGGGCACAATGAAGTCTACTCAACCCCAAGCTTTGATAGCTGAAAATGGTAAGGATAAGACTTCAACAAAGGAGAAAAAGAAAAAGAACAAGAACAAGGACCAGGAGAAGAAGAAAGAAAACAACAATCCTACCAAAAACAACACCGAGTCTTCATCCTCCAATGCTAAACCAAAGAAGGAGAAGGTTAAGTGTGCCTATTTTAAAAAGACAGGGCATGATGAACACAAATGCATGAAGAAACAAATAGATCACCTAACTCATTTTCTAGAGAAGAACAACATAGGTGTTCCTAAGTCCATCAAGCAAAATTCATCTACCCAAGATTCTACTAAGGCAAAAGGCAAGGGTAAGGATAAAGAAAAGGGCAAGGCCCTTATAGCTACAACAGCTTCCACATCTTCATGGGTCATCGACTCGGGTGCTTCTCACCACATGGGCTCTTCACTAGTTGAGTTTTCATCTTTAGAGCCTTGTAGCATGACTTCAATTAGTTTGGATGATGACACTTTAGTTTCTATTGCAGGGAGAGGGTCAGTTGAAATGGAAGGAGGAACATTCAACAATGTTCTAAGTGTTCCTTCTCTTTCAACCAATCTCCTATTAGTGTACCAAATCACTCACATTGGTCGAGGCATGAGAGTTGAGTTTTCACTAGATTCAGTGTCTATCAGGGAGTTGCATAGTGATACTACAATGGTAGTGGGAAGGGCAAATCACCAAGCTAGGTTATACACTTTTTCACATTTTGCATCAGATTCTTCTCCTATAGCATTGCTGACTCATTCAGATGGAGTTAGCAAATTGTGGCATGAGCGGTTTGGCCACCTTAACTACCACTATCTTAAGCAACTTTGCAAAAATGACATGGTCATTGGCTTGCCTCATGTCCAATTCTCAAAAGGACTTTGCGAGGGGTGCTCCCTTAGGAAGCATCCCGAAGCAAAATTTGACAAAGGCAAAGCTTGGAAGGCTTCACAAACTTTGGAGTTAGTCCACAGTGACGTATTAGGATCCTTTCCCAAACATCTTTTACAACGGCCAAGTACATCCTCACTTTCATTGATGATTTCTCTAGGTACACTTGGATATATTTTCTCAAACAAAAGTTTGAAGTGTTTGAAAATTTTCTAGACTTCAAGGCTCTTATTGAGAAATAGAGTGAGAAATCCATCAAGGTTCTTCAAACTGATAATGGAGGGGAGTATGTCAGCATCAGATTTGAGTAGTTTTGCACCACAGATGGGATTGATTTGCAGCGCACAGTCACTTACAGTCCTTCACATAATGGGGTTGTAGAACACAAGAATAGGTTCTTGAAAGAGATGGGTAGCTGTATGATTCACTCCAAATCCTTAGCACCACAGTACTGGGCCGAAGCAATCAATTGTGCTTTCTACATTCAAAACATGGTTCCTCACAAAGCTTTGAAAGGGATAACACCCTTTGAAGCTTGCAATAAAAGGAAACCTGATGTTGAGCACCTTAGAGTTTTTGGATCCCCAGCCATGGCCCACATTTCAAAGAAGAAATGCAAAGCTATGGAATGTCAGTCCAAGCCTTGCATCTTTGTAGGATATCCGGATGGCATTACGGGATATCACCTTCTAGATCCAGTCACTCATGAGTTGTTCATCGAGAGAAGTGTCTATTTTTAGGAGAGTCCTAGAGACTCAACACTTGACACTTCTTCTCTCTCATCGAATCTACTTCTTCATGATGATTCCTCATTAGATTTAGATCAGCCACAGCAGGTTCTTAAGCCAGAGTCATCTTCTTCTTCTTTGAGTTCAGATAGCGAGGACAGTGATGCAGCATCATCCACCTCTAGTCAGTCAGAGGATGAGGAGTTAGCACCTGACTTGCCCACTTCGAGGCCACTTTGGGCTAGATAAACACTTGAGAGTGCTGACACTTGGGCAAGAGATCCCGCAAATGATAGACATACTAGGGGGGATTTTCAGAGAGATCCACATGCCTTCTTTGCTTCAGTTTCTTATCCATAGACTTTTCGAGAGGCATCAGGGGTACCTGCGTGGGATAGTTTTATGGAGGAAGAATATTCTTCCTTAATTAAAAATCACACTTGGGATTTGACTTCACTTCCTAAGGGAAGAAAGATGGTTTGATGTAAGTGGATATATCAGACCAAGTTTGTAGTAGATGGGTCGGTTGATAAGTACAAGGCACGATTGGTCACCAAGGGTTTCTCACAGGTGGCAGGCATTAACTACTTAGAGACCTTTGCACCCATTGCAATGATGACTTCTATCTGACTCACCTTGGCTATTGTCGCATCACATGGTTGGGATGTGCATCAGATGGATGTTAAGAGTGCCTTTCTTCACAGAGACCTAGAGGAGGAGATCTACATGGAGCAATCGCTAGGATTTATTTAAGATTCTTCCTTAGTATGCAGACTTAGGAAATCTATCTATGGCCTCAAATAGGCCCCTCAGGCTTGGTATGCCAAGATGGATTCCTTCCTTCTCACAGTGAGTTTCACTAGGTATCATTCTGATCCCAATGTCTACTTCTTACGGTAGGATGATTCGCTCTTGATTTTGGTTCTATATGTTGATGACCTTTTGATCACCGAGAGTTCTTCATTGGCTATTACAGTGGTGAAGGCATCTCTTCAGGATAGATTTGACATGACCGACTTGGGTTTGCTGCACTACTTCCTTGGCATCGAGATCTCATAGTCAGATTCAGGGATTTCTCTTGCACAGCCTAAGTATGCTCTTGACTTATTGGCTCAGTTTCACAAGGCTGATTGCAAGCCATCTCCGACTCCCTTTCTATCAGGAGTCAAGCTTGAGGCTAATTGTTCTTCACCATTGGTTGATGCCACTTGGTATCGACAACTTATTGGTAGTCTCATCTACTTAACTCACACCAGGCCCGACATTTCACATACAGTGGTACTTGTCTCCAGATTCATGTAAGAACCTCATGCACTGCATTGGAAAGCAGCTAAGAGGATCTTGCATTACATACAGGGTTCACATAGATACGAGATTCATTACAGATTTAGCATAGAGGTTGACTTGGTTGGATATATAGATTCAGACTGGGCTGGTGATTCACAGACTCGCAAGTCCACTTCTGGTTACAATTTCTCTCTAGGTTCTGGTCATATTAGTTGGTCTAGCAAGAAGCAGAATGGTATTACTATATCATCCATAGAGGCAGAGTACAAGGGAGCTGTTAATGCAGCTACTGAGGCTATTTAGCTTCAGGGGATTCTTTTTAAGTTTGGCATTCCCATCAAGCAGCCCACCATCATTTATTGTGACAACCAGAGTACCATTTAGATTTGTAGGAATCCAGTTCAGCACCAGCGGACCAAGCACATAGAGATTCACATGCATTTCATTTGAGAGCCTATTCATAGTCAGGTCATTGACTTGATATTTTTCCAGTCTTCAGAGCAGGTTGCAGATATCTTCACCAAACCTTTCACTGAGAGCAAGTTCATTTATCTACGAGCTCTTCTTGGGGTGCGGTCCACATCTGCAGTAGCATCATCTTTAGGGGGGGACCTTCTAGCCTCTTCTTTCTTTTATGTCTCTCTTTTGGGGGGGGAGTTTTTTCCTACGGGTTTTCTCTATTTATCTATCTTATGGGAGATTGCTTTTGTACATGGGTATCTCATCAGGCCTAGTTGCCAAGACACATTTTATATTTCCACATTGCCCACCTAAGCTACACTTATGGGGGGGTATTAGTGTAGGTTTTTATTTTTCTCTATTTATTAATTAGAGAAATTGTATTTCTTGTGCATACATGGAGTTTTCCTACATTTGTGGGATAGGCTAGCTTATGTGGAGGTGTGTGTCATAGATGTGTCATAGGTGTCATAAGAATGTCATAAGTAACTCCCTTGATGGGAGTTACTTCTCTATTCTTAGCACCTTGTCACCACATTTCATGGAGGAGTTACATTCTATTCTTGGGGTGCCTTGTCCACCTTTTGTGGAGGAGTTACTTATGTACTCTCCTATTTGTATTCCTCACTTTGGCCATCTCATGCTAATCAAATTTTACTTTTCTCCATTTTGTCTTGTGCAATTTCTCTTATTGTGTTATTTTCAAATTGCTTTAACATCTATATGATGTGCACTTGCTTCAACTTGTGTGATCACGTCTCCATTGCACTTGCATTATCTGGATTCTGGCAACAACTCTGATAGAAATGTGGCCAAATGACCCTTTTTGCACATGAGACCTAACAAATGGTTAATTTATGACTTAAAAACACATTGGAACCTATCAAAGTTTGTTTTAGGACATTTAAAAATTAAATTGAGTGTTTGAATAAGTTTAACCATGGTTGATCAATGTTGAATTTTGTTGACTAGGCCAGTACCCAGAGAATGGACTTCAACAAGGACTAAGGGAAGGATGAGTAAGACAATAGACCAACATAACACCCTATAAGACACATGAGAACCTTCTTAAAAGTTAAAAAATAGAAGGGGTTGCCACATATTTGACTTGGGGTCAAATTTGGTCAACAGTAATCTTTATAAAGAGTGGATTCAAACTAACACCTTTGCCACTACCAAATTTTTAGTTAAAACATTCACAAGTGACGTATAAGAATGGTATAACCAACTCCCTAAACATTATATATGGAAACTTGAGAATTTAGTCAATCCTTTAGTTAAGTAATTTCAACATAATGATCTCCCTAAAATTTGTCTTAGCCATTTCATTAATGCTAAATAATCCCCTTTTAAATTAGCTCATGATTTTATCAAACATTGGAAATCATTGGCTCACAAATCCAATCACAACATGACTAATAATAACTTGTTAAAACTCTTCATAACTACCTTAACACCTTCCCTTCAATTCAAGGTTTGAAATTTCACTACCCAAACTCTAAATGATGTTATCAATCAAGTTAAGCAATAAGATTTTCTTATGAAATAGTTTGAACCCAACATTAAAACCATCAAGGGATTTTTCCAAAACTCCACCAATACAATCACTAACAATCCTCCTCAAACAAAACTAGGATTAGATAAAAATGAAAATCCTCGAGCTTCCCATGCACCCTTAACTATTCAACAAATTAAATAACTTTTATCACCTTCTAAACTATTCACTTGTGCTAATAATCCACCTATAAGGTATGATCCTAACAAATTTTGTTGGTTTCATGCCGATGTCAATCATTCCCATGAAACATGTCACAGGGCTTACCAAAATTTCCATTTCTTTTATGTTATGAGATACATTCAATCATGACATTATGATCAAAATACATCATCATGATTATGTTAACGCCTCTCAAAAGAAACAAGATTTCAAGCCTTATTCCTTTAACAACCCAAAACGTTTTCTACCTCCAACCCAAAACATTCAAACAAGGATATATGTGCAATTGACATTGACTATGACCAATGCTATACCAATTCTCAATACATGAATATAGCTAAAGTTAATTATCGATGTAAACCTACCCACAAATATCCCATCATAAAGACAAAGAAGCCATAACTCTAAGAACAACTTATAAAAGACACCACTACCAATAACATACCCTCTAAAACTAATGAGGAAACACTTCCACAATCAGAACCTCAAACTACCTCCCTTCATACTAAAAATATTTTACCTTCTAAGCCTCATGTTGGTTCTTCATCTTCCAAATATCATTGGAATTTCTTAGAGGAACTTAAATCAATGCCTTGTAAAATACCTCTAATGGAGTTAGTTCGTACTTGTCTATAGCACCATAAATTATTAATGCAATAGGTACAAGAAATTGAAGAACCTCATTCTATTGAAGTGGAACAACCTCCTCACAAGCCTTCACTGACAAAAGTGTATACTATTGAAACTATTTGTCCTTCTTTTAAACCTTATATATAATTCCTCAAAAAAGATATGATCAACGATGAAATTCTATTTCAAGTTGATGACCCAACTCTCTTCATTAAAATAATAATTAATACCACTCTTCCCATGTGGGCTTAATATAATCATGATTTGTTTGACCCAACTAATAGATAGTTTTAATCTCTAACTCCATTAGAAATTACACTGATGGTGACTTTTATCTAGTTCTTTTATACTATGGGGTTGGTTGGGATATCTAGAATAGTTGGCCTTAGGGCTATTATATCTTTGGTAATCCTAGTATCTCATGTGTAGACTGTGAAAAGTAAGGAAAAGTTATGTTTCACATTGATTTATTCATTGGCTCTATATAAAATTCAAACCAACTATCTACCTTATATGCATATGGAGAAGGTTATTTTGGTATCATATATGGTTTGTACTCATACTTTTTAAAAGGTAGGAAAATAATAACATCACCTAATATGATTCTAATTGATTATCCATAATATTGATGGTCGTTTGGCCATCATGTGCTCATCTTTTCCCACAGGAACAAGGTAGTGAGTTTTATCTGATTGGGGAGGATATGAGACACCAAATCTTACCATAATTATCAAGTTTTACTTATATACCCTTGTGATAATGTCATCATATTATACATAAATTTTAGCACCCATGTGTTAAATCACAAGATATAATTCATCCTTTGCATTATCACAAAACTATTTTATTTTGACATTACAAACCTTGTAGGATAGTTCCAGAGGTCTTCAAAGTGTTTGTGGGGCCCAACACACCTCCCTACAAAAATTTTGATTTTTGAACCTACATATAATGGTATGAGATTTTTGAAAAAGTATTAACACCAAGTGATTTGGCTTACTCTACAATTTGCGGTATCTCCTTGTGCATTGTGAATCTTGTTTGGCTAATCCCAAGTTGACACAAGGTACTAAGGAAATATTGTGCACATTGCATAATTACATGCATGCTCACAAAACATACATACCTCTGTGGCACCATTAGAGACTATCTGTAGTCTTTCATGATTTTGAATCACCAAGAAGAATCACCATATTAATTTGTGACATTCATACAACATTTGTGGTATCTTTGTGTGCTTACACAATGTCAAGACAAATGCCACATATGAATCTAATCCTATGCATTAATTACCACCTTTACATCATCTCATGCCACACATACAAACCCACAAAACCCTTATGTGATTCCACAACACTTTGAAACATACCACACATCAGTCTAGCTCAATGCATGACTCAACATCTAGGTATCATAACTATTGTACTGTGTGGCATACTAAATGGTATTCCCCATGTTTCTGCCATGTCAGGGATCCTATCAGGCACTTTTATAAGTGTAATAATCACACATGCATAAGATAAACCATCCGTATAATTGTATACTTATGTAATATTCTATTATAATTACTTTCTTATAATGATATATATTGTAAGACATCAAACATGATGATGGACATGTAAGAGACTCACACAGTGATCAAATTAACAACCATTGTTTGTTTTCCTAATCTACCATGTCTGATGCATCATAAATAATTTCACGCCTTAAACATCTTGTATCAGATGATACCTTCTAAGACTAGGTAAATTATTTAGGATGTTTATCCCTCTTTGATCATGTAAACCTGATTTCCCTTCTGTGTGTGATGACTCTGCAGTCTATAAAAATTAGTCAGGATGTTTATTCCTTCATGATCATAGGAATTTACATTCCTTATATTAATATGCACTATACACATATGTATTTTTACCGATCATTTATATTGAATAAAAGTGGTACTATTATGCCAATATCCTATGTCAAAAGTGTGATGGTTAATTATGCATCTATTTCTAGATTCCATTACATATCTTGTACACTAAAATCATGTTTGATTTATAAACTAATTACAAATGTAACCAAATTAAATCCATTTAATTATGTTATCCAACATGTCTCCTCATGAGCCTAGGATCATTATTGATCTTCGTGTCAATCACATCAAAATCCCCATGAAAACTTAGGCTGACTACCATTATTTATAAATATTTGAACCTTCCAATAGGCTTGACACAACCATAGTCTTCCAAACTCAAAGTGATAGGGTTATAGCTTAGAGGTGCCTTCTATTGGCTTCCTAAATGAATCTAATAATCATATTTACAATGCTCCCAAATTCAAAAAATTCAAAATGGAATTCATAGCCCACAAGCTCAATATCCATCCTTGCATCCACATCCCATGAATTCTTAGTCTTTACATCCCAAATCATTTGTTTGCTCCTTGTTGTCTGTTATTTACACATCCTAGAAGATTATACATAAATTTGTGATATTTTGAGAAATATCTTCATTTTTAAAGGTAATTACTAGTTTTAGGATGTATATTAGAGCCATGAATACTCCTTATCACAACATTCACTTGATTTATTTATACATTTTAGTCTCAGTAGTCGTAGGAAATCCTTCTCTAGTATCTCTATTATAGATTAACCATAATAGCTAGACTGCTTCATTCATCAAGACCTTCCTCCCTTGAGAGATTTGGATATTATTCTTCATGCACATTTCAGATTGGGATTTCTATAGGAATCTCTAGAGGCATAAAACCTTGTTCACTATGTTGATTTTTAAGTTAAAGCTTGGATGAAAAATTGCTCCTTTGGACGAGTTCTTACCATATTCACATTGTGAACCATCTTATCCTACTCTAATTTTATATCACTAAATAATCTTATGCATTATGTTGTCTTATGACTCTCAATAGGCACAATAAATTTCCCATTGAGGATTGTAAGGGAAGTCTTGTGTGATATGGCCTACCTCACCACACAAATAACAAGTTATTCATTGTCTCTATTATTTGTCCTATTTATTGAAACCTTGATAGAAACCTTGATAATATCCTTATATTTTGCGTGATCCCCATCCCCAGTGCTGATTATAATATGATCCATATTGCCTTTAGGGAGATGGTGTCTAATTAGCCTAATATTGATACATAAGGATGCCCAAATGGGTTGTTGTTGAGGTGACACTAAAGCCCATCCCTATTGATACTAAGGTGATTTTGCTGCCCACATAGGATGATATTTTGGAGAGGGATGGGACCAACCCAATGTAGGATATGTTATTTGAAGACCCCATCTGGCTTGTTGCAACATCTTGATGTTCCAAATCAGTGCACTCAATTTTGATGCAGGGTGATATCGTGTAGTGATGGAAAATATTTTTTTAGTAATATCATCCTTTAGTTAATATATATCCTTGAAATTATTATCATAATGGTTATGAGAGGGCGGGGATCAACTTGATGAATTATATATTGTTGGATGACCCCATCTAGATTGTTGTACCACCTCGATATTTTAAATTAATGCACTCAGTTTTAATGTAGGGTGATATTATGTCATGATGACAAATAATGTTTTAGTAATATCATCATTTAATTCCTATATATCCCTATAATTATTATCATCACAATATGCAATTTTTAGAAACTATAATATATACTTTGTGGTTGATACGCATAATGTTGTAGTGAATGTCACTTTACAATTGTATGGTCCCATGTACGACATAATTTATAAAACTCTCTTTTTATTCTAGGACATTCATTTTAGATGTGCCTTTCATGTCCACACTCAACACTAGTTAGCCAACCTTAGTTTATTTCCTGCTTAAATCTCATCTAATCTGCACAATACCACATCCAATTTGACACCAATCTTCATATTACTACCAGGATTTTCTTCATGATCCTTTACCTTTTCCATCATGATTATAGATGCTCCAGCCTTAACCTTTGTTTGGAACTATGATTGAGATATAGTGAACCAAATATTACTTTCTAGTCCCTTGACAAACCACATAGCTTTATCAACATCATGAAATTAGGAATTTACCTTATTTATGACATTAGAGAATCAACAAACATAATTTCGAATGAATTCTCTAGAATTTTGTATAATTTTATTTAGATTTTGAATAGTTTGATTAACACACTTATAAATTTTAAATTCCCTTATCAATTTATTTTTGACCTCATTTAAATTTAGATTAGTGAAATTATTATTAAATATTAACTCTAGAGATCTATCAATCAATGCACCTATAAGCTCATATCACTTATCTATATCTATTGTGACATCCTTGTCCTACCTCTTCATTTTGAAAGTCAATAAATAACACTCAGGGTTATTAGACCCATCATATCAAATAATGTGACAAAATTTACTATAGGGAGTGCTATGGTTCTTGAAATTAGACTACTCACAATTATTTTGGTGGGTTTTTGCATTAGTATATGTGGACTAGTTGTGACACTAAAAATTATGATAAGTTTAATGGAATCAAGTATTGTATTGGATTCACCATAAATTTCTTTCTTATGTCTAATTAAAATTTCTATGACTTCTTTAAACCACTTCCTATTTATTGTAAGCTCCTTAAATGCTTCTAGGTTACAAATCTCTATAATTATAGTAGGTATAGGGTATGTGTCCCCATGGAGTAAATGAATTATCCTTGGTGTGTCAATAATAAACATCCATAAACTTGGCATGTGCCTTTTTTCCATCAGGGCATCACATAAATATTGTCGTTCCCATTCTAAATAAAACTATTATTGTTGTATCTACTCACTAAACCTAATATTAAGTTTCTCTAACTACTCTTCAACATCATTTTTGTTATTCTTCCTCTTCTAGTTCTGTTTTGATCTCAATTTATTGATCAGCTTTTGCATTCTCTTTGGTTTGCTTTGACTTCCTTTGAGCCTCAAACTTGGTATGTTTTACTATAGGTCTACTTCCTCCTATTCCCTACACAGTTGCTCTACTAATCTTACTCAAAGATACCTTCGGCCTTTCATCTTATATAATATTTTACTTGCTCCATATTTTGTGTCGTCATAGCTCCTGTTGAATCCCCAAAATATTTTAAGCATCTCATGCATTCACTTTGTCTATTTATTTGAATTTGTTTTTAAGTTTCAATTGGCCTAGTGTTCATGGTTCATATATCCTTCCTTTATCTTCCCCCAATTTGCATCCTCATTTTTCCTTACCCAAATACTCCATGCCAGCTAGAATTAACACCATGGATTTTTATGTAACTAGCATCTTAAATTTATTGGAAGTCACTTAATTTTTTTACCTTTGATTCCTCTAATTAAAAAAATTGTACATAGCTTCAAAAATAATGTATCTTTATGCAACAAACACAACAACATTCTTGTCAGTGGTAATTTTGACCTAGAGATCAATTTCATGTGTCTCCTTAGTGTATACATTGCATAACCTTTCTTACTTCTCTTTACTCCAAATAAAGTACTATGTTTTGCAAGTTTTAAAGTAATAATATTCAAACTTAGATAGCCATGTTGCTAGAAAATTAATCAACTTGCACCAAATGATTTTATATTTTTTGTTGTATAAATGAGTAAAAATAATATATTAGGCATGTATGTAATGAAATTACTTATGTGTTCACACATAATGATTTGATATTGCACAAAATAATCAAATATGAGAGATCATAAAGCAATAATTGACAATAGAGTAGAACATTGGATAATATAGCAAAACAACTTTGAGGGGGCAACCTCCACAATAATGCACTAATAGAAAAATACTTAACATAATTAATAAAGACTAACCACTGCCTCTTATATATAGTCTACTTAGCCAAGGTTATTCCATAGGCTAACCTATCTAAGAACATAGAGAAATGTAACAAGTATGTAAAATAGGTATGTAAGCCATAAGTTGACCACACATATCCCTAGACACACCAATGGTTAAGGGCATAGCAAGCCCCTTCCCTTAAAAATAATGTTGTGGTAACTCTGGATGTTACTGCATAAATGCTTCATCCTCCCAAGTGTAATCTTCACATGGTAGATTCTTCCATTTGATCAGGTACTCTATAATCACTCTGGAATACAACTACTTAGTGTGCATATGAAGGATTACCTCAGGATCAAGAATAACTCTACCTTCTTCATCCAATTCTATTAATTTTATTTGAATGGAAACTCTATGTCTAATGACTTTCTTCAGGCATGATACATGAAATATTGGATGTATGTGAGTGGATGAAGGAAACTCTAACTTGTAGGCCACACTACCAATTTTTTGCAAGATCTAATGAGGCCCATAATACTTAGGGGACAACTTTTTATCCTTTTTTTTACTGCTTTAATGACATCTACTTATGTGGATACAAGCAAACAAAGACCCAATCACCAATGTTAAAATGCCTCTCACTTCTATGTTGATCTGTTTGTTACTTCATGCACTTTTAGGTCATAGCTAAATTTTCATGCAAATTTGTAAGGACCTCCTGTTGATGGTGAATATAATCTTCAACTACATGAACCTTAGGATGGACCTTCAAAGTTGAAGTGATGGATGGAGGGTGGTATCCATACAGTGCCATAGAGGGAGACATTTTATAAGAACTATGAACATAGGTATTATACTACCATTTAGCAAGTGATAACCAGTGAACCTATTTATGTTGTTTATCATAAACAAAATAATGAAGATATCCTTCTAGAAATTTGTTGACTACCTCAGTTTGTCCATCAGATTGAGGATGATAGGATGAACTATGAGCCAACTGGGTACCCAAACATGTAAATAACTTAATCTAAATATTACTACTGAAAATGGGATCTCTATCACTGACAATGATCTTAGGGGTCCCATGTAATTTTTGAACTATATTGAGAAAAGTAGTAGCTACTTACTAGCAACAAATGGCTATGATAAAGAACAAAAATGATCATACTTAATGAGACAATCCACAATAACCATGATAACATTTTGATCATTAGATCTTGGTAACCCTATAATGAAATCCATATATACCTCTTCCCAATGCTGGCTAAGGATGGATAAAGGTTGTAAAATACCTAGAGTTTTGATGGTTTCACCTTTGTTTTTTTGGTAGATCATACATTTAGCCACATATTTCTAGACATCCCCCTTGAGTCCTTCCCAAAAAAAATCCTGCTTGATTTTGTGATGGGTTTTCAAAAATCCTGAATGACCCCCAATTGGAGTTACATTAAGTTCTTGAAGGATTTTTTGTTTAAGAAGAGAATCCTTACATAGGTACAATCTATCTTTATACCATAATGCATTACCCTTCCATGTGAATTTTTCAAATCCACCTAAACCTTCCTAAATATTTTGAATCAAATCATGGGTAGCATTATCATGTTCCCATTCTAATCATGCTTCATCTAACCAATCTGCCTACAAAATGGTTATGGCACATAGCAATGCCTCAACTGATTCATCTTTTTTGAATAGTGCATCTTCCACTACATCATCCTTTCCTTTTTTGTAGACTATTTCAAAATCATAGCCTAACATCTTAGTTACCCATTTCTATTGTTCTTCAGATGACAACCATTGTTTCAAAAACTATTTGAGACTATCATGATGGGTCTTTACCTAAAAGTGATGACCCATCAAATACGGTCTCCATTGTTTGACTACATGAAAAATGACCATCATTTCCTTCTCATAGATGGGCTTGTGTTGATTTTTACCTATTAGCTGATGACTTTTAAATACAAGTGGTCTGCCTTTTGTTGATGCTTCAAACTATACCACAGGTGCTCTTAGTGTTGAAGAACACTTCTCATTTTAGGATTGTGATAATCCATGGCATGAGTTATAGTTTGTGACTATTTAGTGATTGTCTATGGTGAAATAGAAGCAAAGTATGAAAACTGTCCACAATATTTATTTGATTTAGTGGTTGGGAGCCACCAAGGTCTACACAATTTGAATACTTAGTAATTTTGAGGACTCAGAAGTTAAACTAAATGATTATTAACAATGAGATTTAAGTTAGAGTGAATCTTGATTTTAAAAAATATGAAAAAGGAAGGGTAAGGAAGGAAGAGACGTGATTACAGGTTTTTATATCAAATATTATGACAAAATTCAAATTATGTTAAGTACACATTAAACCAATTTATGTTATAAAATAGCATAGGCTCAAATTACATCACAAATCAGGCAAGATTCAAAGGAAAAGTATGAATCATAAGTAAAAACCAAGTTTACTTTAAAAGTTTGTTATTATGATCTGAATAACATAAGTACATCCAAATACAAAGCAAATAAAACAAAGTATACTTGAAATCTTTATAGTTAATCTAGAATTCAACATAAATTAACTACCATATGACAAAGGATGTGACTCAAAATAAGAAGAATCATTTAAATTCAACATGAATTTCCATAATTGAGAGATAGCATAGACATTTAAGAAAACTATCTAGACAATCTTTTCAGAATTCCTTAGTTGTATTAAATGTTCTTAGTATCAATTGCTCAAAAAAAAAAATCCCTTATAAATGGTAACCATCTACATATTTATAAGAAACATATGTGGTTAACCAGTTAAATTTCAAAATATCAACAAGGGAATAAAGATAGTTGTCCTTAATATACAGATACAATTTGGAAGGTCACATGTCAACACGATAAGAAAGAGTATATGCTAACAGACTAGCACATACTTTAAAAAAAAGAAAATTATCTTAAGAATTTCATTAGTGGACCCTTCAATTAGCCCTTTCTGAGGAAGTCTTTCACCTTGGTGTATTGTTTCTTGATCAACTCAAAATCCACTACAAGATTCATTAGACAATCCTCTTCTTTATCTGCTAACTTATCAAATTCACTTTCTACCCAAGATACAAGTTCTTTGATACATTATGATTTTTTAATTTGCTTCCCTACAAAAATAATGGTATCAAGGATCTTCTAGTTGTCCTTAAGTTGAATGACTTTTGTTGTCTTTGATGTTTTGGATGTGAGTGCCAACCCTCTGCTGGAATTATTCATCATCAATCAGGCCTATAGTAGTGGTTTGAGAAGGGTTATCTAATAGATTACCCAAAAGTTTCTCAATCCAATTTACCAAGTATGTGTCTCTCTTGATGAAGTCCTTAACATCATTTCTCTAGGTGATTAAATCCTCTTGTTTATATATCAAAACTACCATGGATACATCCAAATGTCTATGTTTGATAATCTTGAAGTCTAATACATGCTTTGTCTTATGCACCTTGATGAGCTCCTCCATCTGAGCTTGAGAATTTTACCACTGGGTGATTAAGGATTGTGCCATCTTATCTTGATTGTTTAAAGCACTCAATCTAGACTTGAAACTTTTCAAATTATTGAGTGCATCCATCAAGGATACATTCAACGCTTGCTATTTATCCTCAGGAATTGAAAGGAGGACCTGAGCTTCCAAATCTTGCTTTTCTTTCTCCAAGTTGAGAATCCTTTGCTTCATTCCTTGAACTCTAGCTAAGGTCATTGTTGACTAGGCTATTACCATACTAGCTACATCCTCTTGAAAAATAGGATACTCCCCTGATACCTACCTTGGAATAGGAATTAAGCCTGAAAATGGTTCCATCTTCTGAAAAGTGAACTCCTCAGTACCGATAGTAATTTTATTGGTCTCTACTCTCTCAAGAGTTGATGTATCTAGATTAAATTAGACCTAAGGGTCAAGTTCTTTCACCTATGGTTGTTTAGGAATCTCTACATTTAAACTCCTAGAGGCTCTTGGGGTACCAACCCATTGGCTTTCCTTGTTGTTAAGAATTTGGATGCTTTTCTCTTCTTGTTTGTTCAACATATCTTGAATCCAAGGCTTGATATTATCCTGAACATCTATGTCCACTCAAGTTAAATCCAATCAAGGAGAAAGAGATGGGATTTTCTGTAACTTCCCATAAACAAACCAATCAGGAATGGCTCATCCATAAATAAGATTCTCATCACTAAAGAGGTTTATTTCACTATTAGGGTGAGTGAAAATTAACTTAGGACTCTTTCTTGGAGCTAAAGGAACTAAGGCTAATTATGCCTATCTCTTTTCACTACCCAATAGAACCAATTCCTTGCTTGCTTCCTCAGATGGGTCTTCTTACTTATCCAAACCATAAGAAGTTGTGATATTAATAAGGGCACTTTCTACTATTTCTCTAGTTTTTAAATCAATCATGCTAATAACCTCTACTGGGGAAGAAGGCCTTGGTGAGGATACCTAAATTTGGGGACCTTCACCAGGTCTATGCTTAATGCTAGACCCTTGAATCACATCCTTACCTTTTCTTTTTACATCCTCAGGTTCTCCAACTTGATGTGATTTTGTCAATTCTCAATACTTAGGCTCAGAAGATTATCCCTCAATAGGTGGTTCTTGATGTGTAGTCTTAGATGGTCCTAGAAATAACTGATATTGTAAAGGATGTAACTACCATATTTATCTTAAAGGCTTATTATCCCTAACCAACCTATGTTCAAAATTTATGTTATAGTTTTTAACTCTAGACAAGACTTCTTCAAAGTTCCTTGCCTTTGTCTAAATACCATCTCCCACACTTAGTTGATGTTTGTGCTCAGCCTTTGGGACTTTTTTATCTTGAATATGGTTAGCCACTCTATCATTGGGGTCCCACATCTTAAGATCATCCAATTGGAAATCAAAAAATTTCCTATGCACCACCATGATCTCTAGCTGTTTCCAATCCTTGATTATAATTCTTCCAATGTCCAGTGGAAAGGGATGAACCTGAGCTTTCTTGTTCTTCTTGTAGTGTCAATCCATTCCCTAAATGATTTGATAAGCAATTTATTTCTTTAAAAGCTTATTAGAAACATATATAGGCAATCTGTATGATTAGACAATGATTCCCTCTATCCTTATTACAATACAATCTGGGTAGAACCACACATCCCCCATGGTCTCTACTTGTCTTTTGATTAGAGGCTGAAGCTTGGGAATAAGGACACCAGTGATTACCTCAAAAATGATTGGGAAGATACCATCACATGTGAACTGCATGTGATTCTTGTATTTGAAAATATGTAATTTGGAGTAATGATGAAAAATGGTAGATCTATCATCAGGGGACCAATTTTGAATGCTAGGGAAATTAATAGAGGCTAGGAGTGCATCCAAAAGGTAAGACATCATAAAGAATTGCTTGT
The DNA here is from genome assembly GCA_037957365.1 of Torreya grandis. NCBI lineage: Eukaryota > Viridiplantae > Streptophyta > Pinopsida > Cupressales > Taxaceae > Torreya > Torreya grandis. The sequence goes on from JARHVA010000138.1 coordinate 3,806,958, forward strand.
AAGTCTTTCTCTTGATTACTGTGAATTGTTTGGCCAAGAAAAAACCTATTAAGTCTCCAACAGGATGGGTTAAGTTCCGCTCCAATATGCAATGGACATAAGATACCCAAACCTTACTCAAATAAGTAGTAGAAGAGGCACCAAAGGCTCTATTAAATAAATTCATAGCTACCCTAACACCTTCCCTAAATTGGGCAATAGGAATCTCACTATTTGATGTCTTAAAAACATGGGAACCTTGGATTAACCAAGGTGAGAGGATTGAATACATGTTTTGGGAATTTGTCCATTCTCTCAAGGAAGGGAGATCGACATGAGGCAAAAGGAGCTTATAATAAGTCTTAATGGTCATGGAGGCTATGCATACAACTTTGTTTATACTTCATGAATAATCCATGATGAAGGCCTACCATTTAAATTGATACGAAATCTGTGTATCTTTGGTATATTGAAGCATTCCTCTTTTCTTCCTGGGAAATTGGTTGCAACTCTTCGACAAAGAAGAAGAATTTAGACCAATTCATGATTCCATGTACATTAAATGTTGTTAAATCTAAATCTATGTCTCTAAAGACCCTTATTTCACCATCTAAAGTTAGATAAAGATTTGGTTCAATCTTCATCTATTGCCTACCTGCTACCATTGATAATATTGTATTGTAGTTGTAAAGCTATCAAAGTTCTTACTAAGGCACTTGCTCTAGATTTAGTTTGTAAATATCTCAAGTGTCACATAATTAATTGAACTAAATTTGGCATTTTTTATAAGAGGTTCAGGGTTTTTGACTTTAATGACCAAAACATCCAACTTTGATCTCATACGTGCCTTAGATATGATGGAATCTTACTATCATGTCTTTTGTGTTTTCAATCACGAGATATATTTCATTTGGATCCTCCATACTTATGTGGAGCTTATGTGGTAGGGTTTCATGCCTTTCATATCAAATTTCATAAATGTCATTTGAAGAGTGATAATTAGCTTTCAAAAGTCCTCTTTATTTGCTTTGAAAAGCTGAATCTAGGTCCTTGCATTTCATTAGTTCTTGATCTTTGAGATTATTGATTATGCCACGTGTCAAGCTCATGAGGCCTTTGAAAAGTCCTCAACTTCAATGCACCATTGGATCAAATCCAATGAGAAGGTGATCACCATTGGATCCTGTAAGATGCTTACCTTTTAATCAATTACATGATCATATAAATCTTAGGTTTGAAAATTTGATTTAAAATTTTATGTTTAAATAACACAAAATGACTTAGGCTAAGATCTTTATATACTAAGCTTGTCTTCATAAAAAGCTAAGAATTTATTAAAAGGGTCTTTTAGAAATGTCCCCTTTGATTAGGCTTTAAAAATTGTCTAAGTTAAATTTGATGGGTTTGGTCATGTTAAATATGTCCTCACAGACATCAAATGATGAGAGCAAACCTGTCAAATTTAAGATAGTGGAGTTCCCAAGGCTTTGGGTATTATCTCAATTAAATTTGATGGGTTCAGTCACATCAAATACGTCCTTGCAGATATCAAATGATGAGAGAAAGCATGTCAAATTTAAGATAGTGGAATTTATTGATCCAATAAATGAGTGCCACGTGTAAAGCCCTCAGGAGCTCCTAAGGCTTCGGGGATTATCTAGGTTAAATTTTATGTGTTTGATCATGTCAAATACGTCCTCATAAACGTCAAATGATGGGAGCAAACCTGTAAAATTTAAGACAACATAATTTTCTAGTCCAATGAATGAGTGCCATGCATAAAGCCTTTAAGAGATCCTAAGGCTTCTAGGATTGTTTAGTTTAAATTTGATGAGTTCGATCCCATCAAATACATCCTCATAGACATCAAATGATGGGGGAAAACTTGTCAAATTTAAGATAATAGAATCTTTCTATTTCATGTTAAATTTGACAAGTTTGGTCCCATTAAATACATCCTCACAGACATTCAATGATAGGGGTGAACCTATCAAGTTTAAGACAATAAACTTTTTTGGTCTAATGAATGAGTACCATGCATAAATCCTTCGGGAGGTCCTAAATATTTTGGGTCAATGCGCACCATTAGATTAGAACCTTCAAGGTAATGGGAACCATCAGATCAAGTCCTGAGTGGTTAACTATTGTTAACATCTTTTTGGGTGTTAGATTTAATTAGCACCATTGGATCGAAACCTCTGAGTAAATGATCACTGTTAGATATTCTCTAGGCCCAAATCATTAACTATATGTCCTTTCTAAAATACTTTGAGTTTGTCACACTATTAGATCAAATCCAGTGAATAAATGATTACCGTTAGATCTCTAAAAGAGCATAAGTTTTAAATTAATACCTGATCGTGTATACAGTTTAGCCTAAGGTTTCATATTAATATTCAGTCATGTTTTAAAGAAAAAACATATTTGAAGATTAATATAAAATTAGACTTAGGATCATTTAATCAAAAGGAAATAAAATTTCACACTAGTATTTTCCATGAATATTCAAATTCAAACCCCCCTTTAGGGTTTATTCCTTAGGAACCCTAGCTTCTTCCATGGAACTTGCAACTAATCACCTTGAAGACAGTTATTAGTAATTTTAAACCATGAAATGTAAACATGATCAAATACATCAAAGCACATGTTCCCCTTTTTAAATTGATTTGCCTTTAAAATCCAAGATAAGACAACTCTTCACATTCAATCCAGAATATAGACTTTCTGAAAACAAATACAAGGGTCCTCCTTTCAAAAAAAAAAGAAAGGGAGGGTGTTCGTCTCAATAAATGGTGACTCACAGGGGCAACATAGCAATATGTTAGAACACAAGACTCTGGTTTAAACTTGTCTATGAACTCTATATCCCATTTAGACATATACTCTTTCCTAAATTAGCCTTAACTAGAAATAAGCTCCTTATGTATAAAATTTGAACTTGATATTAGAACATAAACATGAAGTGTGTGCTTTGATTCCACTTACTATTTGTTATGAACTCTAAGAAACAATGTCTAAGTTCATGTCCTTTTGGTCCATTGCATTTGATTTTAATCATTTTATATATTCTTTAAGAATAACAACTCTTAGTTCAAGGGAGGCTTGGGCATTTATCTACTACCAGCCAGATGTCTATAGCCTTGATAGAGATACCTTTGGTTCCACTCAAGGTCTTGCTCTACTATCAGCCAAACGTCTATAGCCCTAATGGAGATTACCTAAATCACCTTTGCTTCAGAATCTTTTGATTTGATAAAATTCTCTTTTTTTATCATCATTTTTTGCTTCCAACATAGGTTGGGAACTAGATTAGCTAGGTTTAGGGATTTGATCAAATATTCTGGCCTTAAGATAATCTCCTTTAATTGAAACTTGAGTTCATGACAAGGATATGTTTTAATTGTAAGCATGAATATGAGTTAACAAACTAAATTCACATCATATACATATGACTCTTCTTAAAACCAAGTTTTAATTCATAATAAGATTTAAATATTTGTAGGACATTGAGTTTGTATACCAATTTATACCAGTGTCATTGGTTTTTTCATGATACTTTATTGTGACCTGATGTTCACCTTTTGTAAAATTCACCCACATTATCTTGAGCAATTTCCAAATCAACAATAATACCACAAGATTATACGACAACCAAGGAATACCACCAAGTAAGAATGGGAAACAAAACATAAACAAACAAATATATACAAACCCAACAAGAAAAGGAAAAAACAAAACAAAGCAAAAAGAGAAACTAACTAGCCTACCTACTCTAACTTTAAAAATCTTACACATTTATTCCATGAAGACCCCCAGTGGGATAGTAACAAAGTAATGTTTGAGATATTGTCCATTAGTAGGTAGTGTGAACACTGCTCCTTGGAGATCTTTCAACTTGAAAGTATTGTTGCCCAAGATTTTTACAATTTGGTACAGGCCAATCCATAGAGGGGTGAATTTACCATGTCTGCATTAGGTTTTGATGCTTTGTCCCAAAGAAGGACTAGATCTCCCTACCTAAACAACTTTACTTTAGATATTTTATCAAACAATATTTTCATGGTTGATTGGTGCCCACTGAAGTGTATAAATGCCTTTTATCTAGCATCTTCCATTTGAATAATGTTTAACAGTTGAGTATTAACAAGTTCTTGACTATCTTCCATTTATTAATGCATGAATGTGAATGTAGGAAACTTCAAGGTTATGGGAAAGATGGGTTTTTTACCATATACCAACAAAAATGGTGAGGCCTTTAGAGCTTGTTTGATCCTGATTCAATCTGCCCATAATGCAAACTTAAGAAGTTTATGCCGTGTTCTAGGTCTATTTTCAGCAGATTTCTTGATAGATTTCATCATATTTTTATTTTTAGATTTAGAAACACCACTTATTTGAGGGTATTTATTAGAAGAAAACTTGAGTGCAATGCCTTGATCATAAGCCTATTCCTTCATTTTAATATAAATGAATGTAGATCCATCGTCACAAACCAAAGAAACTGGGTTTCCAAATCTAGTATAAATATTTTCCTCTAGAAAATTGATCACCTCCTATGTTCTACATTACTTAGTGTCTGCTAACTCAGTCCACCTAGTACAATAATCCATAGCAATTAGGACATACTTATTACCTTTAAAATAATTCGGTTTGATTACTCCTATAACTTTTAATCCCCATTGTGCAAAAAGTTTATCCATCATCATAGGTTGTAAAGGCATGGTTGACTTTGGCTCCTTTGTGCTAAAAAACTAGCATGAATGACACTCCCTTTCATGCTTATAAGTATCTTTGAAGAGGTCAGGCCAATAATATCCTGTCCTAAGAATCTTGGGAGATGAGATTCTTCCTAAAGGGTGTCCACTTCCTAGCTTCTCATAGAAAATAGTCATAATCCAAGTTGTTTCTTCCTTGGACACACATCTTAGATAAATTCCCTCAAAGTTACAGGTAATGGGCATCTTTGATCCTCAAGACTCTCTTTTGTTCTCTTATAAATCCTAGGGGACAAACACCATCGACAATTAAATGGATAATAGAGTCATACCACTCATTGGGTTGGAAGTTTTGTTGATCTATTTGCATGACATGGTATTTTGGATCAATACTAGCGATCATCTGAACTAAACCTTGACATTTCACTAATTTGGATATTTTAATCTCTATATCATATTCTTGTATAATTTCCATCCACTTGCCTCTTCTTTCTCCAAGCTCATTCTGACTCAACATAAACTTTGTAGTAGGATCAGGTAATATGGCATGCACCTTATTTCTAAGGAGGTAATGTCTAAATTTTTTTTTACTGCCTTTACCAATGCATAAGCATGCTTATCAATCATAGAATAATTCACTTTTGCATTTTTTAAGTTGGTACTCATGAAAGCTATGGGATGATCATTTTCATCAACCTTTTGAGTTAACACTGCAGCCATAGTATGTTTATAAGCAAACAAATATAGATATAAATCTTTTGAGAAATCAAGACTTATAAGGAATAGAGCTTCAATGATTACCTTCTTAATGTCAACAAAGGCATTCTTAGATTCTTTATTCCAATAAATTATATCATCTTTCTTAAGCATATCATTCAAAGGTTTGACAATCTCAGCAAAGCCTGAGATAAATTTTCTCACAAAATTAATCTTGCCAAAGAATGACTTAAGTTATTTTTTACTGTTGGGCAACCCAATTTTAGAGATGCTTTCTACTCTATCAGGATCTAAAAAAATCCCATCTTTGGTAATCACATGTCCCAATAATTTTCCTTCAGTGACATAGAATATACTATTTTTGGGATTAAGAGATACACCATACTTTTTGCTTCTATGAAATACTCATCTTAAATGTATGAAATGTTCCTCTCTATTTCTAGAAAATACTGTAAGATCATCCATATATATGATGATACACTTGCCCACTAAACCTTGGAAATCATGATCCATGGCCCTTTGAAAAGTTACCCCTGCATTAATGAATCCAAAAGGCACTCTCTTATAAGCATATATTCCCCATTTAGTAGTAAAAGTTGTTTTCATCCTATCTTTTACAGCAACAAGCACCTGGTTATATCTAGAAAATCCATCTAAAAAGGACATCATGGAAGATCCTGAAATAGTTTGGATAACCTAGTCTAGAGAAGGTAAAGGATAATTATCCTTTTCAGATGCTCTATTTAGATTCCTAAAATCTATGCACAATCTTATTTCTCCATTCTTTTTTTTACTGAGATTAGGTTTGCCACCCAAGTGGAATGTCTAATAGTAAACACTTTCCTTGCATCTAACATCTTCTTGACTTCTTTAAAAATCATGGGTTATAAAATAGGGTTGACTGGCCTTTGCTTCTGTCTAAAAGGTTTACAACCTTCTTGAAAAGGTATAGTATGAGTAATGACCCTTGGGTCAAATATTTTCAAATATTTATAAGACCAAAGAATTACATCTTTGTATTTTTTAAGAAACTCTCTAGCTTTTCTATTTTCCATTTCAGTGCAAGCCTTCCCTATATTCACCATTTGGGGCTAATCATGTGGACCAAGGTTCGTCACATGATAATCTCTACCATTTACCTTAGGTTGTTTAGTTGCCTCAAAAATCTTGTCAAGATCAAATAGTATTTCTAATGAAATCATCCCTTTATGTATCTTATTATCACTTGATTAGATGATTTTATAATTAATTTCCTTCTCATGAGAAGTTTCATCAATTTCATCAATAATGTGAGCTTCAAAAGCTCTAGAATTAGTTAATAAATCTATGATTTGTTGATCATCATTAAAAACTTGGAAATGATTTACATTATCAGGAACTAAAGGACATGGTATTATCTTAATACTAATGGTTTGAGAATCATGATTAGGAATGAGGTTAGCTACAGTACAAGCAAGCTCATCAGCGACTTTGTTTTCTTCTCTTGGAACAACCAAGATATTGAAGGCATCAAAAGATTCGATCAAGTCCCACACCCTAAAATTATATGTTTTTAAGTAAGATAATTTGCACTGATATTTAATTATCACTTGGTTAACCACAAGTTCAGAGTCTCCATAGACAAGGAGATCCTTAAATTTGTGTTTGATGACAAATTGCAATCCAAGTATGAGAGCCTCATACTCAGATAAATTATTAGTGCAAGGGAGTTATAACTTATAAGTTGCATGTTATTAATTTTTTGAAGGATCTATAAATGTATAACTTCCACAAACCAAGAATTTGAGAACTCTTATAAATTGGTTCTTTTATAATTTCTAAAGTGAAAAGTCCCAAATCAAAATCCAAGAAATTTACCCTTTCGTTAACAACATTATACTCTGTTATCATGTGTTTCATTTGAGGTTCCCTTTCCACTCTTATATAATTTGGCACACCTTTCTAAGGAAGCCATAAGTGTGAGCAATGAGTGGACATATAGCCATTTAAAGCCTTAGTCCATTCTCTACTCAAAAGCAATCCACAAGCACTAGGCATTTCTACCACTTGGATATCAATGAATTGTTGAACCCTTGGTTCACTAACTAGCTGTATATGCATATTCAATAATTATCTTATAACCTTAACTCTGGATTTATCCAATTGAGTGACTACCTTGTCAGATTTGATTGGAATTAACCTGAGTTGTTCACATATCCCAACAAGCATAATGTTGGTTGAAGCTCTAGAATCTAAAAGATAATTATGAACATTCTTCCCAAATATCTTGATTGTTAGTAAAAAAGGTGGAGACTCTGCTTTGATTACTTGAGTAATTACATTTGCACTATCATTCTTATGGGGCTTCCCAATTTTCTTGGACAAAGATTCCAAGAATAAGTCTCTTTGTTTTGTGATCTGAGTTAACTCGTGCAGATTGATATTGGCTTTAATCCTTCTCATATCCTCCACAATATTGTAACCGGTTTTGCTTAGAGGATCAATAGTTAGCTCAGAAGAATTTCCTCTAGGGGTTTCAAGATTATTCTTTGATACAGTGTCTCGAGGAGTTACATAATTGTTAGGAGGGGTAGAAGTAGTCAATGGATGTTTATGTTCCCTATTTCTCAGAGGATATGTCTTCAAAAATTATTGGAATGCTTAAATCTCCTTAGGAATATTTTGAGGTCCATTATCCTCTTGAAAAGGGAATTGAAAAGTTTCCACCATATGCACTTGGTTAGATGGTTTAGATTTAGAAGAATTTGTAGCAACATCTTTGTTTGGAACCACTTCAAATGTGTCAAGTTCTTGAAAAGATTCAAAAGTGTTGCAAAACTCAATGCAATCAATCTCACCATGCTTGGAAGTAGCATGTACCCTACAGTAATCTGGCAAAGCAATATCAATGAGGTTTATATCCATATTATTTTTGCTAGGAAAAGGCTCATTAGCTTTGTTATTATATAAATTGTCATTCTAAAACCTATTCCCAAGCCTGTTGAACTTTTGAAAAGTGAAGTTCCTTCTAGAATTGTCATTAGCATTACTAACTTGTTTTTGTAATTGCAGAAAATCAATGCTAAGCTTCTATACCATTTTAAATATAGATGCATTCTCATTTTTTGGAACCTTGGTATTTTGACCTTGGTTACTATTAATGCCATTGATAGGTACTAAAGCCTTATGGCCATTGTCATGAAATCCATTGGTAACTTTATGGCTTATGAAACCTAAGTTTTGATTAGGGGTAGCATGACTAGTAGGCAACACATTCAAAGCAATAAATTGGTTTAATGCTAGACTATTTTGGTTATTATTTAGGAAAAGGTTTAATGTAGGCATTTGAAGATTAACATTTGGGATAAAATAAGCCATTTATCCTTGGGGTTTCATTTGGTCGCTAATAACCACTACTTCAGAATAAGCTTGAGCCAATGTGATAATAAGTGGAAGGGATCTCTTCAAAAACACAAAAGTCATGGCGTCAACAACATCTTTATAAACCTCCAAAGCTAAAGCTTTGTTAGGTTTATATGGATCCATAGTCTGACTAAACATTTTTTGAAACCTAGCATTAAAGGACCTAATAGGTTCTCTTGTATCTCTCTTAATATTTGTAAATTGAAGATAGATGACACAAGGGCTTATGATCTTTCCAAATTGATCAATGAAGATTATGTCAAAGTTATTCCATGAGATAATACAATTGTCAGGGAGATTAAGTAACCATTCATATGCAAAATCTTTAAATGTAAATGGGAACAACCTACAAGCTACATATTCATGAATAATATTTAATAATCTTAATGCAACTTTGAAAGATTTAACATGTTCTTCAGCAGTCATGATACTAGTTGGACTAAATATTAGCAAATAATTTTCAAGATTACGTGGTAAATCATGAACCTCACCTAGTATATTGATAGGGTACCTTCCAAGCCATGCCATTCTTGGATGAAGATCAAACACAGAAATCCCTTGCAAAGGTGATGATGGTAAATATTTAAAATATTTGCATCTTCCTCTATATTTTCTAGTCCTTCTATGAATTTCAAGTTTGAGCAAGGGTTATCTAGTCTCTGAATGTGATCTGGGCCTAATCCTTGGTAGTTCCAGCTTGAAGATTAAGGATCTTATTTTAAAACATTCAATAATGTTGATTGGTGTAATTCTAACTTTTTATTATGATTTGGGAGCCACTACTACTGTTGGTTGAATTTATGAGCCTTGTGGAGGTGTCAAGACATTTGAAGTGATAACAAACTCATTAGGCTTGGAAAATGGAGTGGTAGCAGGGGATTCCTTGAATGCTCCCTAGTTATCACCATATTCCTTCCTTTGAATCTTATATTTATCAACACTAGGGCATGAGCTTAATTGGAGTTGGCCTACTAATTTGATACATAACACTCTTATTGATCACTGATGACCATTGTAGCATCTAGTTGGTTTGGTACCTGATAAAATCATTGGTTTTGTAGAGACTATCTTGGCCTTGGTATCATGGGAGTCTCCATGCTTTGAGCTATTAAGGCTTGGTTATATCCATAAGCAACAACCTACTACCATTGGTGGTTGAATTCCTAGTTAGTAACATTGGCTAGGGCAATAGATTGCCCAAAAGATTGATTCTAAGGCATTATCCCTTCAGCCTCTTGATCCATATTATTTTGAATAAGAACTAAGGTGTTGGAAGATCCTACACCATTTGGATTTTAATTGTTTTACTTATTATAGCCAGATTGTCCTTTCCCCTGCTCTCTATTCTAACCTTAGAAGTTTAACCTGAAGGGCAATCTATTTGCTTGATAAGATTGTTATGAGACTGATATGGAGCCTAGTATGACTTGTTGTAAGCTTGCTACCTCTTGATGTTAACCACATCATTCCCTAAGGATTAGAGCATGCTCTTAAGCTCTAGGTAGTTTTTTTACTCTTGGGAATCACTTGATCCACTAGTGAAAACCTTTTCCTACTTAGGTGAAGGTATAAAAATAGTTGTTGGAGTTGGAAGAATAACATTAATTGTGGGAATGACTTCAGGAGGTGGTCTAATTATAGGGAAAAGGGGCATTAGGGGTCTAGGAGTAAGCTTGCCAGCCTAAACTAGGCAATTTGCTACTTTAATAGCCACCTCATAAGCATATATAAATATGTCCCCTCCCATGGATTAGATCAAGATAACTATATCTCTATTTAGAGCCTTTAAGTAGTATAATCATGCGAAGTTAGGGGATGTTCTAACAGTGGTTTGAATTCTATCTCGAGCTTTTTGGAATCTTGTGTTGAAATCTTGTATGACTTCGTGAGGGGCTTTTTTAATTATGGTAAGTTGTTCTACTAGTGATAAATGGTCACTCTTGTCTTTAAATCTTTTACATAAGGCCTCTTCTAGCTGAATCCATGATTGAATAGAATTAGGAGCTAAGCCTCTATACCAATCTAAAGCTTTTCCCTTAAGGGATACAACTAACAGTCTAATACCTATATTTTTTGCAATGACATTATGGATATTGCAAAAATTGGCTATATGTATAATGTGTTCAGTAGGAGTCACGGCTTGGTCTCCTATGAAATATGGGACACTTTTGAGGGATGTTACTGGCATAGGGTCATATTGTGGAAAATTCAAAGGACTTTTTTTGTTGAAACCTATGAAAGCTCTTTGGGGAATCATGGTAGCAAGAGGGGATAATGAAGATCTTCTTGCATAAGTATACCTTATGACTGGTTTAGGAAAAATGTTTCCTATATATGGGCGAGTTTGGGTGAACCTTAACCTTCTTATTGAGTTTAAAAGTAATTCAACAAATTCAAAAGGAATAACTCTAGAAGCTAATCTTGTAGTTACATTTGGCATGAAAAATAGCTATTATTCTACCACCAGATTATTGAGTGTTCTTTCAAGTCACCAGATACTGAAAGATGAAAGCTACAACCACTGAAAATTGATCAAACCAACATCTAACTTGACCAATCTTCTTCAAAAGTGGTCCCATCAGGAGTGCCAAAAACTATTTTAGGCTAGAATTATACCCTTTGTTGGAGAGTTTCTCAAGCTTTCTCACTCATAACTACAAGCATTGGGATAACCTCAGGCTATGGGTATCCTATCATGAGGTTAAACCTCTAGGCTTTTTAATGAGGCTATTTCCTTAGATGCTTCACCTCAACTCTCATTTCCCATGCTAAAATCTACTGTTGACTAAGGAAAAGGGATAGGAGGATAACATAAAAAGGAAAATCTAAGCTAAGGGAGGTGATGCACCAAAAGAGAGTGATCCACATTCAAACTGGGGATCTTAGCAACTACTAATGGATTTAAACTAGACAAGTCTAGTTGATCCTATTTCAGAGATGCAAGTAGAGTAACTGTATGGAGGTCAAAGGGTAAGATGCACTTTGAAGGGTAGGAAGAAATAGGTCTGCAAGAGAGACACTATGACTCAAAACACTTCAGAAAGGCACCAAAGGCTAAAACATCACATGACCTGCAAGAAACCAAGAAAATTGAAGTGAGGTGCATAGAGAAATCATAGATGATGAGGAAAAACATATATTTTACAAGTTAAACTTCAATAATGCACACTTGACTTCAACAAAAATCATAAAGTTGTCTTGTATTGATTCAAGAGAGTGTTACAACAAAATTTTGATAGAGTGCCTCTATCACTAGTTGAGGGATCCTTATTAAGGCCTAGAAGCCTATATATATAGTAGAAAGGGGATGAGAGAAGGGGGCCTGTGTGAGAGGTTGGAGAGGTGGGTCATAAATGATCGATATATTTTTTGTAGCTTCCTTGAATCTCTAAATGCATTAACTCTCCTTTGTCACTAGGATAAGGCCCCCATACTTGTGTACTTGGTAGTGTCATGATCGAACCTATTTTGACTGATAGCTTATCCAAGGTGTGGCTTATGATGCCCTTCATTGAAGTCACTAACCTAATTTGCAAAAGTAGGTGTCAATAATTTGATTGTCTTTCAAAGGTCCTATTTCTATGGATATTTATTGGTGACACTTGGTATTTTTATGTGTTTAGCCCAACTCAGGTCTAGTTGAGCTCCCTTTCGCATTAAAGGCATGCCATTGTTTTGATTATACGATGAACTATCCAAGATCACTGTCGATCTCCTTATGTTTTTCATGCATTCAAGTCCTTCTTTAGGACTAATAGAGGCATGTCAGAGGTGAGATCCATATCGAAGGACAAAGGTTGCTCTATTAATTTGCAGCTACCAACTCCTACTCGTTACTTAGGATTTCCTTTGTTTTTTACTTTGCCTTAGTAAAAAATCCTCCCCTTTCAACCTCCATCAAAAGTCCTGGGCCTAATCTTCGACATGTTGACCTTCTCTTGCACCATCAATCTACCATGCATGATTAAATGTATGCTTGACACTTATCATGTACACTTTCACCTTTGAGATTTGTTGACTCCCTTTGACCTCTTTTGAATGTAAATGGCTACTTGACGAGACCCATCTTTGACGTCTGTGCAAACATCTCAATCCTTTTGGGAAATTTGAAAATGCCCCCTTTCCAAAGGGAAAATACCCTTTGGAACTTTTGTAAATGTCCTTTGGTTATTTGGAATGAACCATCAACTTTTTTGGAAAAGACCATTCAGACTAATTACTTTGGCCACTTTTCTAAAGGTCCACTTTCATACTAGGAACCCTTCATAATTATTGCATAAGATACTTTGGCATGGAAATGACTCTTCAAAAAAGTGTTTTGGCCCTTTTACTCTAGAAGTTCCCTTCGAAAGAAGTGGAAATGCCCTTGAATTTTATATCAAACCATTTTCTAGAGAAAATACCATTCGAGAAAAGTGTTTGGGGCACTTTTGCTTGAAGAAAATATCTTTTAGAATTTTGCAAAGTGCCCTTTTCCAAAGGGAAAGTACCCTTCAAAACTTTGTAAAATGTCCTTTGCCTTTTGAAAATAAACTTTTGGCCTTTTTACTTTAGGACAAAATTCTCGAAAGAAATTTTTCTGAAGGAAAAGGGTCCTTTGGAAAATTCCTTCAAGATTTTTGAAAGAAACCTTTCTGAAAGGAACCTACCCTTCAATTTTTTTGAAATGGACTCTTTTGCTGAGAAAAGTGCCCTTCAGCTGGCTAAAAAACACCATCTCTTACGGATAATTTTCCTGAAAGAATTCACTTGGACAATTTTTCCTGAAAGAATTCACTCTTTGACTTTTGACCTGAATGGACCTTTAGATTTTTCAAAAAGTGCCGTTGTTTACTTTAGTTTTCTCATGACTTTGAACTTACTTTAGACTTCTTAGACCTCACTACTTACTACTTTAGACATTCCATTATTTTCAACTTATAAGGCAATTTAAGTAAAGTAACTCCATAAACCCACATAATGTTAGATAGAGCAACTCAAGGTTGTGGAGTCACTTTACTTCAGAGTTACGACTACTTGCAACTTACCAAATTAAGTAAATTAATTTCAAAAACCTGAATTCTTCCACCTTGTAAAGCTTGAAGCCTTCTACATCACAAAACCCAAAATCTTCTTTATAACTTCTCTTTAACTTACTGAATGCTTATGCATCCCTTTTATGCATGTCCGAAGGTTCTTTACTGAAGTTTGTAGTTGTACTGATGGAGTCCATAGATTTTTTTATGGAGTCTGTAGATTTTTTATGGAGTCTATAGTTCTTTAAATCAGTCAAAATTTTGGTATGTGGGCCAAAAGAAATGGCCAACAAAAACCTAGTGAAATTTTATGTAGAATGCATTGTTTAACATAGATTGTAGTTTTGACATGTTAGATGGATGAAATTTTACCTGCCTTGAACAAATTGTAACCTAAACATATGTTATTGAATCCATGTTGATGTGTTATTTACATTCTTACCTACATCATGTAGATGATATAATGATTTCAAAATTAATGCCAAGGTTTATTTCTAACTCATGTAGCCAATCTAGGATGCTTACCTAAGAATACATACTTAAACCACATGGTTTCCCTCCTTCAACCAATATGTTAGAATACACATGTATGTATGAATGAATAGTCACTAGTATGTGGATGGAAGCCCTAAAGGTTTTCATCACTATAAAGAGCATTGAAAGTCACCTTATAATAGTGGATAACTTTTTAAAAAATGATATACTATATGGTGACTTTCATTTCTCCTTATAGTCCACAAGCATGTGTTATCACCAGTAAATTTGAGAACACCAAAAAATAATTGGAGAGGTGATTACGTTGAACTAATGAATTCACCCCTCTACATTAACAACATCACATATTCAAAGACATGATAAACATTATATACCAAATTAGTTCAAGTGGGATATCTTCTCCTAAATATTTTAACATGACAACAAATCACAGTAAAGACATAACCCTTGAAGGGCTTCCTGCAACTCCACTTTTTACAAATACAACCAATGAAGGGCATAGCTCTATTTTTCCACTTTGGATGGTGTAAAAATTATTTTACTTGTTATTTAATGTAATCAAATGTATTAATTTTATTATGGAATGTAATAAAGTGTATTAAGTAGTGTAATGTAATGAAATTTACTTTTTATCTACCATTCAATATGCAAATGGATCGTAAGCTTAATGAAAGTTTAAAAACCTTCACCTGAAAGTGAGTTCCCAATTGTTCTTCATCACTCTTGACTTTGAAATATGTTATCATTACCCATAGAAAACAAACATCAAAAACACATTTAAACATATAGGGAATAAAAATATTAGAAATAAAATAATTATGGTAAGAATTAGAATGTAATCAATGTAAGAGCATAAAATTAATACAATCTCTACAAGCATTTATTATGTTAACAAACACAATGAAAAAAAATTGAAAAAATAGTATAACCTCCGCAAACATAAAAAGCATCAAGAAACATGATGTTTGTAAAAATTTCTTGAGCAGCCCAACAAACATTCACCCTTTAAAGTAATTAAACTTCTGTCAAAAATAATAAAGATTGAATAAATTAATTGGCAATAGAATTAAAAACATGACAACAACAACTATGGGAAAACTATGACAATAACACAACAACATGACTTCATAATAACATATCAATAGCACAACAACATGCATATAAAAAACAATTTGGTTTGATACATTTGACTCTACATTGAATGATATGTGAATGAAAATCTTAATTTTGATACAACGAAAATAACATTTACTGGTACGTGAATGAAAACCTTTAGTGCTTCCACCCACATACCAGTAAATATTCAGTATTCCATCCTAAGTTCAAATCCATTTCCATCCAAACAAGCAATAACTTCATGTTCATTGAATTCAAAAATATGTTAGAATATGTATGAATTAATCATATGCATAATTAAATAAGCAATGAAGTCATTAAAAAACATTTTTGTGTATACCAATATCATCTTATGTCTTTCATCCCAAGTTCATATCCATTTACATCCAAGCAAGCAATAATTTCATGCCCATTGAATTCATAAATGTGTTAGAATATGTATGAATTAATCATATGCTTAATTAAATAAGCAGTGAAGTCATTAAAAAACATTTTTGACTCAACGTTTACTGGTATGTGAATTATAATCTTAAATTTTATATAAAGACAATAACATTTTCTCTTATGTGAATAAAAACCTTCAGGGCTTCCATCCACATACCAGAAATTGTTCACTAACACATGTTTAGTTTGTAAGATGTTCAAAGTAGGCAACATTTCATACCTCTACCATGTTGAAGCTACAATCTTTGTTAAACAATGCATTCTACATAAAAGGTCATTGGGTTCCATCATCGTTCATCTCACATTTACTAGGAGTGAGTGATATTTTAACACGATGTGTTGAATAGGATTAACATAAAATTTTAATGCAAGAAATACAAATGTGTCAGATATAAATAACATAGCAACATGAATTCACATAAAAAACATGACGATGTACCTAAGTGCACATATTTTAAGCCAATGTAAAAAAATTGTTCATTTGTATATTATTGAAAACATGTTGACATTTGGGGTAACATTTCATCCCTCCAACATGATTACACTACAATCTTTGTGAAATGATGCATTTCATAGAAGCGAAAATTAGATTCGATGAATATAAGGGCAGAGTGCATTGAATAAGGCACACTAAATAGGTTGGAGAGTTTATTGTTATCAATCAGACTTACACCCCTATAAAGGTAGTTTTAGGCCTTCACAGTCTATTGAAACATGGAAATAATCCTAGGTTATGGGTGACCTAATAAGTGGACTGAATCTCTAGATTCTATAGGCTATCTCCCTTTGGTGTATCAATTAGGATATTTGCTCTACACTTCAAACCACTAGGAAAAGAGAGAGAAACTTGAACAAAAATCCTATCTAATGATGGTGATACACCTATATTTTTTTATTGATCCACTCAATTTGAGCTCCTAAGAACACTGATTTAGACAAGAAAAGGACAAAACTTTCAACTCCAACTGACCAATATGCATAAGTATTTCATGGAAAAGGTTTTATCTGGTGATCCAAGCTTGAGGGAAATGAAAGAATAGGCCTGATTTAAGGCACTAACCAGCCACTTATATCCACTGTAAACTTCACCAAGAGACATCAGACACAAAACATGACCTGCATAAACTGATCAACTATGCTACTAAGTAAGAATCAAGACTTGAAAAGGAAAAAATATCTATAACTTAAGCAAATCACTGAAAAAATACACTATACTATCAGTTGGAAATTGAAAACTATCCTTCTATTAATTTGAAAAAAGGTTACAACTCAACCTTTGGCAAAAAAATTTGTCTTTCCAAAAGAGGGATACAATTTAACGCTAAAAATCCAAATTATATAGAAACAGATACACAAGCTAAAGAGGTTGGCACTAAAAATAGAGAGGAATTCAAATCTCACATTAACCAAGTCAAACTACAATTGTCCAAAGACCTAAAAATAAAATCATTTTGTCTTATGTTTGCATGAAAGCTCCTTGGAATTTGAAAATGGACGGTGGTTCAAAGTTTGAGTCAACTTTTATCATGCAAAATTCTATGGAAATCTTCAAATATAGATTCCTCTTGAGTTGCTAGAACATTTAAAGCCTTCAACAAGCTAAACAAACATGCATGCATGACTTGTCAACTAATCAACCAAAGTGCAAGGCTAGTCAACTCCAAAACTGAAACGCGCCCAAAATTCCATGTTGGCATAGAAAGGATGAGGTGGACCCAAGTTTGACAATTCAAACTCTTGCATACAAATCCATGTTACAATCTAGGACTGAGAACTCCATTTGAACTATTGAGCTGGAAGTGCCTGAAAGGCTCAGATTGCATGAAAACCAAAGAAAAGTGTGATATGTCAACTAGTCAACTAAATTTTTGACCAATCAACTATAGATAGTATTTGCTTGCATAAAAAGGACTTTCATGAGTGAGTGGTGTATTTAGATTGAACTCCTTGTTAATTCTCGGCTTTCTCTTCATGAAATTCTTCAATTTTATGCACATATTTCTCCAGCATCTATTTATTTGGGCTCTTTATCTTTAGAATTATTTCTATTTATTTCCTTCAACCTCTGGCTTTATTTCTACATGTATTCCTTCCCACAAATTTTTTTTGGATTTCTTTCTTCTCGAGCTTATCTATTGAAACTATCCTTTGGATAAAAAGTCTGAAGGAGTTATATCTTCGGCCTCTTTGTCTTTATCTTTTTCTTGGTCCATTCCCTTGTTTAAACCTTCTGAAGGAATTCTTTCAGATAATTTGTGCGAAGGAATTCCTTCAAAAAAATTGTCAATAACTATTTTCCCATAGAGTTTTCTTTCTTTGAATTTTTTTAGGTTTTTGTTTGAACCATTCATCCATAAATTGCTCTTTGGGATTCTAAAATGTCCCTTCAGCACTTTTATTGTGAACTTTACCGAAGGCAACATACCCTTTGGCATTCTTTCAAATGAACTTTCCCAAAGGGCACATACCCTTCGACATTGTCCAAGTGACCTTCGAAAAAAATGACAAGCCCTTCACCGATTATGCTTTAAAATTTTCAAGTTGCCTTTTTTTGCCATAAAACAAATTATTTGCAGATTTTGTTTTGGTATCTTCCCCTTTGAATAGTCTCTCTCCCTTGGAAAGTCTTCCGAAGAAATTCTTTCAAACAAAATATTTGAAGGAATTCCTTCATACTTTTTGTCACTTCCCTTCGGGCTTATAAAATGGTCCTTTAGATTTTCTATTTTGAACTTTCCCAAAGGGCACATACCCTTCGATGTTCTTGCCAATGTCCTTTTGAAGAGAAAAAGAACTTCAAAATTCATCCACTTACCCTTCTATAAATGTACTTTTTGAAGGACTAATAACCCTTCGACTTTTCTGTTTTGGACTTTTCCCAAAGGGCAGATACCCTTCGATATTTTAAAAAGTGACCCTTTCCTAAAAATATCATTCGGTAACTTGAAAATGACTTTCCTAAAGGGAAAGTGCCCCTCATAAAAGTTTACGTGGTCCCCTTACAATATGAAATGAACCTTCAGGTTTTTTGTAAATGACCTTTTCAAAGGAAAAATAACCCTTTGGGACTTCGAAAATGCCCCTCAAAAAAGTGTCGTGACCATTCGAAACTTTTGAAAAGGTCCATGGCTTATGAAAAATACCCATCCAAAAAAAATGTTTGATCTTTATTCTTACAAAAAATTTGAAAAGACCTTCTAGCCCTTCTCAATTTTGTAAATTACCCCTCAAACTTTTCACAATGCCCTTTCCAAAAGGTAAGAGACCTTCAGGTTATTGTAAAGGACCATTTTGCCTTGAACAATTCCTTCGAACAAAAAGTTCAAAGGAATTTTGTCTTCAAAATTCTTGTGAAAACCTAAAGTTTTCTGCTTGTTTTTTTTTTAACTGCTCTGAGCAACACAAACCTTCATGCGGGGAAAATTTTTCAACATTTATCTTTAACGGCATTAACTAACCAAAATAATGGAAACAAAGTCCACCAAGTGTATTCAAACATGACCCATCATTGCATATTGAATTAGAAAAATGATAAGATTTACTGATATGTGAATGAAAACCTTGATATTTTCATTCACATACCAAAAAAGTCACTCAGATTTAAAGGCATGGAAAAAATTATAATGACAATAACAAGGATTTGGGTTCCATTGTATTTTGGGGAAAGTGACTTGCATAAGGCACACACCTTGAAACAACACTTCATCCATCTAAAATGTCGATGCTACAAGCTTTTTGAAATGTTGAGGATGGAAACAAAGCCCATAAAATGTCATTAAACATGGCTCATCATTTCATATTAATCACCCACACATCTTCCAATAGGTCCATTCATTTTTTATTAATGGCCCATTGTAATTTGATGGTGTGGCTAAGTGCATAAATTTTTAAACCAATGTAAGAAATATGTGTTCATTCGTATATTATTATTAGTCAAATTTATAATTTTTCACACCTAGAAACCAACAAAAAATGACATGCTCGTAAAAAAATATTCGTGTGACTTTAGAGAACGTTGAAAATCCTATAGGGTGACTTATTTTGACTAATAACTAGTTAAACTACATAAATACAAAGCAATGAATTATAACATAACATTTTAAAAAAACTATAGGACCTCAAAGTTAAGGATCCCAATGATTAATCCTCTTCCCTAAACCCCTATATGTGCGCTTGCATAAAATAAATAGGTAGACCAAATTATAGATGCTCAACATGTTGCACAAACTGAATCCATTAAAAATATTGTTGTTTTCTCTTAGAGCTTGAGATGCCTAGTAGGGACTTCACTCTTTTCCAGCATAAATCCTTCACTTGGAAAATTATGTTACAAAGATATTTTTATTTACTTCAAACTATATTTATACATATTTGACATATTTTTTTGAATTGAAATTCAATTTCAACTCTGTAAAGACATGCAGCAATTTTAGCTCTACTTTTGAAAAAGAGTCATTGAAGTTAATAACATTATTCTTTCTTACACTATCTTGTAGATGTATGCTCAAGGAAGGAAGTCACATGGACAATGACCACTTCCACATTATTATTGGATATTGAAAGAATACTCCTTGTGAATAAGGTTTCTCGACTCTTAATTAGTGGTGTGGCAATACACTACAAACTGTGTTAAAGGTCAAAAAAGGTTTTTTACCCATATTTATGACATTTTTTTATTCAACATGACTCCTCAAGCATTAGTATAATTCATAATATAAGAAAGAAAAATTAAAATTAATCTATATATTTATTATAATTTATTACAATTCTTGACGATTTATCCAAAATTTCATCTTACATCTAATATAATCTACCAAATATATATATATATATATTACAACTAAATTTCATCTTACATCTAGAAATTCAAACCAACCATGTCGTTGAAGCCAAGGTGGCACTCTAGGGCATTCAACTTGCTTCTAGTCTCATGTTGGGTAGAATAATCATATAAGGGGACTCCCTTAATATCCTCAATGCTTTAGATGGTAAAATCATCCCTACCCACACAATTAAAGCTTTCATCGATGACGCCAAGTAGATGGAAAATCATCCATAATTGATACTTACCATGAAGGAAATGGAGGGGCAAACTTACTTGCTAATATTGGAGTTAGCCTTCCCCTCTTATCTACCTGGCACATTGGGATCCACATCCTCAAACACATCATAACATTAATTCAAAATGAATCCATTATTCCATAGGATGTTGATGTGGTGACCATAAGCGTGGAGATTACATCCAAAGCAAGGGCATTCAAAAATTATGTTTTGCCATCATGTCACCGCATGGAGATTTAATAACCCAAGGTGGGGGAAACTTATACTTCAAGCTATTTTGTAGTCATTTGTTCTAAATACTACTAGGTCATGACAAATTCCAATCTCCTCTCAAAGTTCACAGTCAAGAACAACATGGGGGGAAATAGGGATAGACTAGAGCTGACATCTTGTTCAGAGGTCCAGAACATTAAAAAGGTATGGCAAAAATTATGTAGAGCATGTCTTACTAAATTCATGTAGAGGGTTACAAATCATGATGTGGCCATCTCAAAGGAGTTTTTGGTGGCCTGGAAAAAGAGAATAGTGGAAATAAGAGGGATAAAAATATCTGTAATTAAGGAATTGATAGGCAAAGTCACTAGTATGTCATGTGAAGGGGCAAAAGCTTTCAAGGACCAGTCAAAAAAACTAGAACTCATGAAGAGGTTCTTCAGAACCAATGAGACCATCAAAATTGACAAAAAGGGCTTCCTACACATAACCTTTTGTGATATTAGCTAGAGGTGTGTTTGTAGATTATGAAATATATCACCCTAGAAGGTAAGTATACACTCATATTTTTGCATCATTTTCTTCTATTGAATCACTTCCAAGGTTTCAAGATTATCTTGCCATACTTCCTACTTAAATCCCTAGAGTAGTATATGACACTCACCTTTCAAATAAACAAAGCTAATAATGTCATTCACCAAGGACTCATTCACTTGCTGGTGAAACATGGTGATACCCTTCATGATAAGGAAGTTCTACCAAGAGGGTCTTCTATAGAGGAGGACTCCCCTAAGGAAGACCCTACCTCAGATTCCCACTACCTATTTCCCAACCTCTCCCCCATAAGCCCCATCTCTAAGATATCTACCAGGGATCTCCCCCTAAAACTCATTATTACCAAACCAAAACCCCTAGTGCTAGAGGAAGATAACTTTGTGGAGGTGGTGGGTAAAGGTAAGGCCCCCTGTCAAAGGTGATCAAAATGAACAAGAAATAGCTAAAAGGGTTCAATAATAAATTACATGAAACAAGAATTAGTTTGGAAAGATTGATTCAGGAGTGGATCTATATTAATAAGGAAGCTTCTAAAATGATTTAATCTTTTTCACACTTGGCTAAGGCTAAAGGCACTCCCCAAAAATAGGTCACCGAGGTGGTGGAGATTCTTTCCCAAAAACCCTCCCTCAAATCACCCTTCAAGAAGGAACTAGAGAAGGAACTTCTATGGAAGAAACCCATGATGATAATGCCAAAGGATGATCTTGAAGGTCTAAGCAATAGAACCCAGGTCAAAATCACAAAGAACAGATCGATAGAGAAAGTGAAGGACATCGAGATAGTTAAGGCACTCACAGAGGGCTCTTCCCTCTTAGAGTAATTTCATTATACTTTATGTGTTTTTTTCTTATGCTACGTTAGCTTACTATTTTTATACTCTCATTTTTGGATTCTCATCCCATGAGGCTTGTTCTATTTTATCATACTTTTTCTTATACTTAGGTTCCAAATCCTTGTAAAACCTGATCTTTTACCTAATCAAGTAAAAAAATGAAAATAGGATTACATGTCCATCAAATTTATTCCCTACTCTCCACAATAAGCCTCTTTTCATGAATTTGGTAGTGGATGTACATCTCTACCTTAGGAGAATAAGTTTCCTAAACTTACATTGACCATAGTTTCAACTTGATATTTCCAAGATATAAAGGTTTTAAAATATATATAGAAACTAGAAGGGAACAATATTTAGATATGTTTATTGTGAATAAATGGATTTCAATCAAATTTCAAGTCTAAATAAATATAAAATAATTTATTAGGCTCTGCTAGGGTTTCCTCCATGCATGCCATTGAATCGGTCCTTGTTTTTCTGCCTGCCCGGCCTTGTGTCATACCATGGCCTTAGTTGCCTATAAGACTTGAATTTATTGGAATTTTAGGGTTTCTCACCTATGGGTGAGGCCAATATTTATAATAAATTCTACTCATTCTATCTTGACTATTTTAGCTACATAGAAGAATGGTGGAACATCAAGCAATGGCCCCTTGCAAGCACCTGAGGAAGTTTTTCCCAAAAGTAAACCATGAGGTATTGTTTTAAAACCTAATGTTATATTGCTTATTCCTGAATTTAATTTTCCATGTCAATGGTTAGAGGAATTCTATTTAATAATATATTTTGTTGGGAGAATCCCTTCTGAAAGTATGATTCAGTCTTGGGTTCAAACTCACTGGGCAACTCATGGCATTAAGTTGGAGAGTAACCAAAACATGACTAAAGGCTTTTTTCTCTTTTGCTTCTCCAACCCTTCCCATGCAAGAGGAATCCTCCATAGGTCTACCACTTGGTACATCAGGAACTCACTTATGGTTCTCTCCCATGGACATGAGACTTTATGGTCTTGGACCACACCCCTCTTAAAGTCCTAGTCTATAGAGGTTGAATTTTTAGGTCTCCTGCTCCCCTACTGACACTTCATTCACTAAATAGTATCCTCTATAGGCCATGTGGTTTATCACAAACAAAACTAGTTCTACTCATCTAGATCAAAAAAAAGGTCTATGTAGAAGTATACCTCTCTAGGGACCTCAAGGAGTTTGTGGAAATCTAAGTCAGAGATGTGAAGCACTCTCAGCAAGTCCTATATATCAAATTTCTTAACACTTTATTTCACTACCAAGTCATAGACAATAAAATAGGAGTTTTTCCCCTTTAGTTAAATCATAATAATGCATCTAACTACTCATCCTCTCCCCCAAGCCCTTTCTTGAACCTAACAACAAACTAGTTGAGGACAAATGGACCATGGTAGGGAAGAACACTCAGTTCAAAGTTGTAAACATAGTTATTTTTCCTAAAGGAGGCAAGCCATCTTTTATCAATGGCCTACAGGAGAAAGATCCTCTCGAGAAAGATCCCTCTCCAACTGAAGCCCTAAAACTAATAAAAAATCTTAGGGTGTTCAATACCCCTTTAGCTGCTAACATTGTGTCCTAAGGTTTTGAAGCCTCTATGCCCATGTAGTCATCTAAAATGTAAAAATTAGTAACTTGAGTGTGGCTTGTGACACCCAATTCATAAGACCTTTTTTCATGATCTCATGACCCTTCCAGACACCTTTTTGCTTATAACTAACCATCCATAGACTTTTGAGATCTAATTCCAGCTCAACCAAGTGTAGATACTAGAAATACACACGCTACAATTTTGAATGTCAAAAAACCTATTGAACCACCGTAGGACCCCCTTGGGACCATTTATCCCTTTGACCCTTAACGAACCTAGGCCACAATCAATTTAACTTAACTAGCTCAACCCTTCCTTTTATCCCTTTTTACCCCTTGACACTCAACCACTGACTGTCAGGATAATCAACGATGGCCACCCTGACCATCGATAGTCAGGGTGCACCTCCTTAACCAAAAGCATGCATTTCATAGATGAGTTAATTTTAGAAAGCCTAGTTCACATTTTATTGCAACTCTCTTGCCTTTCCTATAAGAGAGAGGAGCAAAGAGGTGAAAATCCATCTACAAATATCTAAAAACATCTACAAATCCGTAATTTTTATCAAGAGATTTTTGCATCCATGAGTTTCTTTCTTGAAGGTCAATTGCCATCAACAATCCAAAAATCATATCAGAGAGTCAATTTACTGACACATCTCCACCAAGCATTTAGGTACTATTACTTTGCCAAAATCAAGCTAGATTTCACCAATAGACCAACCACCCTCAACCATCCACTCAATTGAATTTTGGTAAGACAAGTACTTGTTTATTTATATTCATTTACTTTATTTCCATTTCATAACCAACCCATACCTTACCCACCTCTTGAAATATATCTTTTACATCTCGTTATTCGGCTAAAACTACCAACCTAGATCTTCACAATGTAACCATCAATAGTTGACTCAAAAATCGATGGTCTACCCAACCGCTGATGGTCAGCTTGATCGATGACGGTTACCTTAACTTCCAATGATCATTCTAACCCCTGATGGTCATTGTCATACCAAAAACTATCAAGTTATTTTCACCTATTTACACACAATCAAACCTAGTTTTTTGTGTTCCTACTTGTTCACAGAACCCTTTCTAATTTTTTGAAGCATACCCTAACCCTCTAGCACTAGTATTAATGAGTTCATTGCTAATTTAACCATTTATATCATATTTCTTGGAAATCACTCTTGTATTCAATTTTATTACCTTTTGGTTCATTGATGCAAGTACCTTTCTTTCCGTTTATAAGCTTAATTATTTAAAACATGTGGATTGGCAGCCCTTAAATAAGTTCTTGTGTTCGAGATCTAGCTATTACAAGGTAATCCACCCAACTATTAGTCTAACAAACAAGTTTGCTTTAGTGATTTCTTATCTATAGGTCATCCTCCCAATCCAAAGAGGAGCTCTTAACAATCTTTTGATTCAAATGTGCACATAATCAATCAGGTTTTTCATCCATACCCATACTTAGTTTTTTCCTTTATCTCTTTTCAATAATAAGCAAAAAAATCATTGAAACATTATGGCATGCGCGGTGGGACCCTTGTGTCTTTAATTGGGTTCTTTTTCCTTATACTCTCTCTATTGTTTGATCATTAATGAAATCAAAAGTTTCTTTTGGGCTTAAAAGTAAGTGCATACATCTATTGCTTGAAAGTTTAGTTCACATAGATTAAACACAAAGGAAAAGTAATCTATTTTACCTTCACTCTTTGTTTTACACACCTAAACCAAACCACTTTCATCAATTAAGCATAAAACATACTTGAGACAAGGCCCAACTAGGATTTCATCACTTAGTGGTAACCTTAACCTTTCCCGATGATCTTACTTGGAGGTCAGTACCAAGGGGAGGACCAACTCAGCTCTCTAATTGAATATAATCTCTAGATATCAATATATTATAGCTAATCACCCAACACCCTTATCACTGTAGTGTGTGAAGTGAGGAGGTAGGCCCCAATACCAATCCATGTATTGATCCTAATACACATTATTTCTGAACACCTAAACACAACCTGAAACTAACTTTAAATTTCCTCTCTAGTACCCAATCTACAAACCAATTTTAGTCATGCATAACTTCTTAAGGCATAAGCCAAAAGTGAGATTAATTAAAATTTTAGGGCTTAACGTGTCTCTTAGAGTGTGACTAGATTTCTTTGATATTTTCTTGCCTTATCTTTGTTTGAGTAGTGAGTCTATTTGTGCTTTCTATCTCCCCTATCTCACATGGTTCTCACTAGCCATTAGTGAAGAGACCTTGCAGAGCAAAACCCAACACCCAACCAACCTACCTATTCCACCTCTTCATCCATGGAATATAATCAAAACCAATAGACTCTCCTCACCCTTTGGAAATTCCTAACTTCCCTTGGGAGGTTCCTCAAGGAGATGCATATTTTGTCACTTTCTTAGATAATAATCCTGTAGCCTTACAACATTATCTCACAACCACATCTTATCGCATCTTGATTTTGACCCTTTCTATAAACTTGCCTTATGGCATGCCTCTCCACCTCATTAGGAATACCTCCATTGCCATAGTTACAACCCAAATGTTAACTACCCAATATTCCTCAACAACTAACAACCCTTTTGAGATTACCATTGAAAACCAACCAACTCAAACTACAACTACCCTTATACCTTCTACTCCTAACAACCACTCCTTGACTATAGGAGTGCCTGCATCTAACACTAAAAACCTTCCTTTAGCTAACTTTAACCCATCAACCACCATTTTGCTTCAAATCCTTGTGGTGTCCATACCATCTACCTTACCACTGATCAATACAAGGGTTACCACCCTTCCATCAGTCACCAACCCAACTATCGCTCCTATCCAACAAGTACCCCTTGGACCAACTTTTGGCTGCATACCTAATCTACAAGGGCATATACCCACTACCCAACCACCTACCTCTACCTACCCTTGTGCATCTTCTACCCAACCATTGACATCCACTTACCCATATGTGGCATCCTCCTAAGCTTCTACCCACTATTTGTATGT
Source organism: Torreya grandis (assembly GCA_037957365.1). Taxonomy (NCBI): domain Eukaryota; kingdom Viridiplantae; phylum Streptophyta; class Pinopsida; order Cupressales; family Taxaceae; genus Torreya; species Torreya grandis. Next base: position 3,834,143 of record JARHVA010000138.1, read on the forward strand.
CTCTCAACCACTGCAATAATATGAATATTATAACCCTTTGGGTACACAACCCCAAGCAAACCTAATAAATATGCTTTTGGATAAGATTACCACCTTAGATTCATCCATCTCAAGAGCTCACAACATCTTGTCATATGATCAAATCTATAATGAGCCTATCAATCCAACCATACCTATCAAGCCATATCCTCCCCAATGGGAACTTCCCAAGTTCTCTAAATTTCAAAGTAAGGAGGATCCCCAACAACACCTTAGGGAATTCAAGCATGCTTGTTATCTCATCACTTATGATGATGCCCTTCTTCTCCATACCTTTTCCATGTCTCTAGTTATTCTGGCCTTAGATTAGTATAGTGGTTTACCCAAACATTCCATCTTCTCCTTCACCCAACTGGATCAAACCTTCTTGGACCATGTTTCGATCAATATCTCCAAGAAAGTGTCCATCATCGACCTCTATTCTTTTCGATAGTTTGAGGATCAATCCATCACTAATTTTGTGGCTCATTAGAGGAGCCTTATCAACCAGCTATCCTTATCCCTACCTCAACCTGAACTCATAAAGCTCTTTGCTCGGGCAAGTGCCAAGCATATCTCCTCTACCTTGCATGTCCAAAGCTTTCAAACCTTTGATGAAGATTTTACCATGGCATGTAAGTTAGAGAACTGAGTCATTGATGAAGGAAATCTTAAGCTCAAAAATAATAACTTGACCTATAAAACCAATGAGACTTTTTACTCTAAGTCAATCAACCAATCCAATACTAATGCCAAGAATAAGGGAACCAAAAATGCAGTTATCCTTAAATCCACTCCTCCACCTTCTATTAACCAACCCAATTCCTCTAGTTCTTCAAAGAAAAACTTGAGAAACCAAACTTAAAACAACCAGAAGCAATTCACTCCACTTGGAGAATCCTATGCTTCCATCTTGGAGAAGTTATTATTAGCCACTATCATTCAGCTTCTTCCCATCAAGCCACCTCAACAAATTAACTCCTCTCATTCTGCACCTAGTTAGTAAAATGAGAATGCTCTGTGTGCCTTCAACCAAGTGATAGAGCATGATGTTAGTAGGTGTAACACTTTCAAGATCCTTGTCCAATACCTCATTGATAAAGGGGATCTTACATTGTATAACCCCAATGCACCATCAAACCAAACCCTTGATATATTCAGGTAACCCTTCCCAAACCATGCTTATACCAATAATGAGAGCAACAACATCAAATGCTCTTATGATACCCATACAGTTAACATGGTCCTTGACACACTTACTATTAAAGAGCCTATTGACCAACCCATTTATCTCTCACCCTCTCTGCATATTGAGGTAGTGGAATTACCTTCCATTCCTTTAGATACCCAAGCCAAAGAAACACCATCTTTTCCCCCTCCACTTATTGAGGTAGTAGAGCCACTAGCTATGTTTTTAATTGATACGTCAAAACAACCAACCACCATCACCTCACCCTCACCTTTAGCTACTGGGCAAACCAATTCCCCTTCGAGTATTATTATCAAGGAGAAAACCCCCATACCTACTCCTCCCATATAGGAACAACCTATCTCAACCTCTCATCATTTGGAGGAGGACGAGGTTACCATCCCTATGTCTCCACCTAGGGGGTTGTCTTTGAGATATACCATTCAAGGAATTAAGCTAACCTACAAACCATTCTCTAGGCTAGTGCAGAAATTAGAGTTTATCTTCAACCTTGACATGGATCGAGCCACCTTTTGGCATCAATTAGGCCTTTGTTATATTACCTGAATAGAACCTCCAATCCTTTCTTGGTTGGACCAACCTACCACTTCTATTGATTAGCCTTTTACCATATCTACACAAATAACCAAACCCTCTAACCAACCAACTAAAACCTCCACCAAATTAACCAACCTTTAACCACTTAAGCTAATCAACACCCAAGTATCTAAGCCCTCTCCTATCATCTCGACTAGATCTACTAAAAACCTTGGTATCCTCCCTACACTGAGACTTAGTCACCCATCTATCAAAGTGGACCTAACCTCCTCAAACCCACCATCCAAACATCAGACCAAAGCAACAAAAGAGGCAAAACCACACCAAGGCTGGAAGGCCCAAATTTTGCCTCCCTCAACTTTACCCTCTATTCTGGGGCCTCATCCCTCTACCTTGAGCATGAAGCCAATTACCTCTACCAAGACCCATTTTGTTTATGGGGGACTTGATAAAACACTTTGTGCTTTTACCACATCTCTTCCACCTCGACCATTCACTATCAATTTCTCTTACCTTGATAAACCAAGTTTTTCCAAGACATACCTCTATCGGTGTGCCTCAAAAGGCTTTGGTCTTGGGCAATATGAACATGGCCCACATGAATTGGTCACCATCAAAACTAAAAATCCACACGAGAATCATGGACTTGGTTTCATCATGCCTAATAAGAAGAAATCCAAATAACTCACCCCTACCATTATTGATGAGGATGTCCCTTCCTCGTTGACCTCACCTCCACCTGCATGTGAGGAAGATGACATCATCCCACCTAATTTTTTTTTATTTTTTGTCAACACGATTAACCTAGGACCCCTAACTTATTAAGAGGGGATGACCATGACCATCCCTTTGATCTATCTTAAAATGATAGGGGAGGACTCTCCTACCATTAACATTATGCAGTGTCAGGATGGTGATTTCATTCTCACCTACATTGGTACCCTAGATTCTCCAATCCACAAACCCCTTCCTCCTAAGACCTTGACCATGTTGAATGAATCCACTATGGATATCAACTTGGGTACTATGGATAACCCTTGTATTGTCAAAATGGGCCAATCTATGAATATCAAGGAACTTTACAACTTCTCCTCCTTCCTCCAATACCATAGCATAGATTTGCTTGGTCTTATAGTGATATGCCCAAAATTGATCCTGGCATTGCTACCCATGACATAGTCACTCACTGTGATGCCAAACCTATAAAGCAAAAGATCTAACACATGCACCCCCACATAGCCCTTCTCATCAAATAAGAGCTTCAGTGTCTCTTATCTTTCAACTTCATTTAAACTATTGACTACCCCTAATGGATCTCAAATGTTGTATCTATCACTAAATCCATAGGGGGACTATACATTTGTGTAAATTTTCATGACCTCAACCTCACCTTCCCTAAAGATGACTTTCCTCTACCCAAAATCCACCAGCTTATTGATCTTATAGTTGACCATGAGATGTTATCTCTCATGGATGTATTCTCGGGCTATAATCAGATCTTAATCACCCCTAAAAATCAGCACAAAATTGCCTTTACCACCCCTTAGGGAACCTTTTATTATAGAGTCGTGCCTTTTGAGTTAAATAATGTTGGTGCAGCCTACCAACATGCCATGACCTATATTTTTCATAACCTTATTCATAAAATTGTAGATGACTATGTGGATGACCTTATCATCAAATCCAAACTCTGAAAGGATCACTTGGCCATTCATAATATCATCCTTGAGTGACTTATCCATTACCATGTCTGTCTTAAACCCAAAAAGTGCATTTTTGGGGTCTTGTCGGGAAATCTTCTTGGTTTCATTATCTGCCTTTAAGGAATCAAAGTCAATCCTGCCATAATCAAATCAATGTTTGACATGTTCCCTCCTACCAACCTTAAGCAACTTTGAAGCTTGCAAGGGAAGCTTCAGTCCATTCATCATTTCATTTCCCAGCTTTCAAATCTATGTCAACCCTTCCACCACTTTCTAAATAAGATGTCTCTTTAAAGTGGAATAACAATTGTCAAAAGGCCTTTGATTCACTCAAAGAGTACCTTTTGTCACCACCTATCCTTACCCCTCCTAAGGATAACCAACCCTTTTACCTTTATATCTCTACTACCAACCATTCCCTAGGGGCAATGTTGGCTCACTGAGACGAACAACATAGAAAGGAAGCCATGTACTACATTAGTCACACACTTGTAGAGTATGAGACTCAATACACTCATATTGAGAAACTTTACTTAGCTTTAGTTTTTGTGGCCACCAAGCTTCGTCACTACCTTCTTAACCACAAAACCTATGTCATTACCAATATCAACCCACTCACGTACATGCACTCCAAGCCATATAAAAATCAATGTATGGCTAAGTGGCTCATGCTCTTAGTAGAGTTTGACCTTGAGTTCCTCAAATAGAAGTCAATTAAGGGGCAAGCCATTGCCAACCAATTGGTAGAAGCTCTGTTAGCAGACAATCACCTCCTCCTCTTGAATTCCTTGATGACTACATCATAGCCCTATCTCAAGCACATTTCACTGATAAAATCACCATGTTATTTGATGGATCAAAATTTCAATGTGGTGGGGGAGCTGGTATTATCCTTATCTCCTTTGATGGTGGGCCCCTTCCTTTATCCTTCAAGCTTGACTTTGAATGTACCAACAACATGGCTGAGTATGAAGCCCTAGTGATAGGTCTTCAGACTACCTTAGCCTTAGGAGTCAAAATGATCAATATCTTTAGTGACTCATAATTTATGTTCAATCAAATCAATGGCTCTTACCAGTGTAAGAATGATGTTTTGTAATAGTACAAGCAACTAGTTGATAAATTCTTAACATCATTTGAACACTATCACATCCAAACAACCCCATGATCTACCAACAAGTTCATCAACACCATGGCTTCCCTTGCCTCACAAATACCATTTTTACTTTCAAAATCTAAGCTATTTGTTGTTATTAATAGGCTTACCCAACCTTCTTATGTCAAACTATATTCTCCCATAATTTTTAATGTTGAGGAGACCCAACTTGACCTTTGATATCAACATACCTTTGACTATCTTAACATTGGCATGGTTCTTTTTGGCCTCTCTAGGAATGCTCAAAGAGCATTTGTTCAAAGTACCTCTCATTATACCATTATGGGAAGAATTATTTATAAATTTAACTTTGATGGCCTCATCTTCTATTATCTACATAGTCAGGAAGCCTCTCACGCTATCAAGGAAATGCATGATGGTATCTGTGGGGGACACTTTAGTGGCCTCACTATAGCTAAGTGCATCATTTATCTTAGTTGTTGCTGGCCTACCCTTAACCAATATTGTTTTGATTATATAAAAAAGTGTGTCAAGTGTGAACAACACGCTAATTTACATCACACACCTAGCTATAGCCTTCATGTTTCCAGCAATTTTTGGCCCTTTTCACAATGGGATCCAGACCTTATTAGTGAAATTAATCCCCATTCCTCACAACAACACCATTATATTATCACTATGACCAAGTACTTTACCAAGTGGGTAGAGGATATTCCTCTAGTCTCAACCAAAGTGGAGAAGATTATCAAATTTATCAACCATCACATCATCTACTGCTTCAGTGTTCCTCATAAGATTATCACCAACAATGGTAAGTCCTTTAAAAATAAGCAAGTCCAAGGTCTATGTGATGCATTATACATCAAGTTAAGATTTTCCTCACCCTATCACCTTTAAGCTAATGGATAGGTAGAAGCCTCTAACAAAACTCTTAATAATATGCTAACTAAAATGGTATGTGCATCTAGTCAAGATTGGCATTTTCACATCCCCTTCACCTTATGGGAATATCATACTAGCATTATAACCCCTACGGGTGCTACTCCATTTTATTTTATATTATAAGTAGAGGTTGTCTTACCTCTTGAAGTCCAAATCCCCTCTCTTCACATATCTTTGTAGTATCTCATTTCTAAGAGCGATTATCGTTAGCACCAGTTAGTCCAACTTGAGCTACTAGATGAGATTCACCTAGCAACCCTCACCCACCTCCATGCCTACCAAGAATATATCAAAAATGCCTATAAAAAACATTTTAAAGTGTGAAAATTCAATATCGAAGACCTCATCCTAAAGGAAAATCAACATGTCACTAATATGTAAAAATCAAGCGGGGTAAGTTTGCTTTCAATTGGCTTGGACCTTATATCATAACCCATAAGTATGGATCAGGGGCTTACCAATTATCTTCACTCGAAGGCCACCCAAAACCTAAGCCCCTCAATGCTTCGCATCTACACCCATTCTTTTGTTAAAAATTATTGAGTCCACCTTTTGTTTAACTTAAGCTCATCCCTTTTTATCAACCCACATTCATCCCCCTCTTTTAGGGGACAATCAATTAAAAATGAATCATGTGATTATCTGTCACTAGCATATCCTAATATTTAATAATGGGTACCACAACTCTACCCATGACATGGTTCTCATGGTATTTTCCACCCATTTTCAAGATGGATCCTCATGATCATTGTCATCTAAACCTCTTTACACCTAACCAACCTTCTTGTGCTCTTGGCTTCACCTCCATGAAGGTGAAACATTAAGTTAGCCTAAACAAATCTATGTCAAGCAAAATAACAAAATTCTTATCACCAAAAATCATGGGTCATTCCTAATATTCACAAACTACTGCTTTAAAAGACAACTATTGAAAACCTCTTTGAAACTGTCAAAACATAAGGTGAACTACTCCCTCGAAGGACAACTATCAAAAAGCATTAAGCAAAGCACTTACACTTAAACCACTCCCTAAAAGTATGGTTGAGTAAGAGTTTGTTAAAAGCATAATAATTTCTTGGATGCTTCTTGCATTAATCAACTTCCAACATACAACAATTAGAATTAGACCCATTATCACAATTAAAATAAAAGCAAAATAATCTCAAAAGTCATAATCAGCTCTCAAATAGTACAATAAGGTGGAAGTCATAATTGGATTCCACAAATAGACTTCTCACATCCATCAGTCTACATATCTTGGCATAGTCTTGTTTATAATGACTCTTTAGACACCTACAGAAGAAGCATGATAGTCTCACAAGAAAGTTCCATTTTCACCCATCCCCCTATATGCAAGGATTTTTTAAGCTTAATTGACATTATGTGGTCAAGAAACCTTTTTTACCAACTGATGAATGCTAATGCAAATCATTCGAATCACTTATGTTAATTAAGTCAATCCAACTTTGGTTTTGCTTTAGTCCTTGTCAATGAGAAGCATCATGGCCTCTTCTTACCCTATCATGACTAGGTTATATTTTCATGTATGGCATTCACCTCTAGATTATATTATCTATTCTCCTATCTAGTGTTGTTAATTAAACAATCTCATGTGCTTTATCATAAACATTAACAACCGTAACCATGTGAATCTCTCTACATCGGCTCACAAACATGTCTATCTATATGTACTTTTTATGCTATGGTTATTTGACTTACGAGTTTATATATATACAATCTTTATGTTCATGGATTTTTGGTTTGATGGTTTGATGTTGATGATTAATGCTTATGATGTGATGCTTATATGTGATCATGGATAATGTTGTTATTATGGATGTTTATCTTAGGCATGAGATGGCTTGGATTTATGGCTATGTTTATGACATGCTAAATCTTAATGTGTATATACTGCATTAGTAAAATTTTAGACATGTGGTGGAAAAATGGTTAATTGTTTGAATGTTAATGGATGTTATTATTTTATGACGTTGGTCATGGTTATGGATGTCATTGTGGTTATGCTTATGACATGCTAATTTAGTTAATGAGTATTTTGGATTTCATTCTATTTAGACATGTTAATGTTGACTACATTGCTTATGGATGTGATGTTTATATTGTATGGTATGGTAATGAGGATGGTTATGGTTATGTTGATGGTTCTTTGTTGTTAATGTTTATGATAAAACACGTGAGATAGTTTAATTAACAACACTAGATGAGAGAGTAGAGAATATAATCTAGAGGTGAATGTCATAAATGAAAATATCAACTAGTCATGATAGGGTAAGAAGAGGGCATGATGCTTCTTCATTGACAAGGACTAAAACAAAATAGAAGTTGGATTGACTTAATGAACATAAACCCTTCGAATGCTTCACATTAACATTCGTCAGTTGGCAAAAAAGTGTCTTGACCACATAATCTCAAGTAAGCTCAAAAATCCCTTACATATAGGGGGGATGGGTGAAAATGCAACCTTTTTGTGAGACTAGCATGCCTCTTCTATAGGTGTCCAAAGAGTCAGTATAAACAAGACTATGCCAAGATATGTAGACTGATGGATGCGAGAAGTCTACTTGTGGAAGTCAATTATGACTTTCACCTTATTGTATTATTTGAGAGCCAATTACGACTTTCAAGATTATTTTGCTTTTATTTTGATTGTGATAATGGCTCTAATGCTAATTGTTGTATGTTGGAAGTTGATTAATGCAGGAAGCATCCAAGAAATTATTATGCTTTTAACAAATGCTTACTCAGCCATCCTTTGAGGGAGTGGTCTAAGTTTATGTGTTTTTATTAATGTTTTTTTATAGTTATCCTTTGAGGGAGTAGTCCACCTTATGTTTTGGAAATTTTAGAGATCTTTTCAATAGTTTTCCTTCAAGGGAGAAGTCTGTGAATGTTAGAAATGACCCATGATTGTTGGTGATAGGAATTTTGTTATTCTGCTTTGATTTTGCTTGACATAGACTTGCTTAGGCTGACTTAGCAATTCTCCTTCATGGAGGCAAATCCAAGAGCACAAGAAGGTTGGTTAGGTGTAAAGAGGTTTAGGTGACAATGATCATGGGGATCCATCCTAAAAAGGGGTGGAAAGTACCATGAAAACCATGCCATGGGTAGAGCCATGGTACCCATTGTTCAAGATTAGGATATGTTGGTGACAAATAATCACATGATTCATTTTTAATCTATTATCCCCTAAAATAAGGGGATGAATGTGGGTAGATAACAAGGGATGAGCTTAAGTTAAATAAAAGGTGGAATCGGTCCTTTTCAACAAAAGAATGGGCATAGATGCAAAGCATTGAGGGGCTCAAGTTTTAGGTGGCCTTAGAGTGAAGACAAATAGTAAGCCCCCTATCCATACTTATGGGTTATGATATAATTCTCAAGACAATTGAAATTAAACTTACCCTGCTTGTTTTTCTCCATATTGGTGACATGTTGATTTTCCTTTAGGATGAGGTCTCCAATACTGAATTCTCACACTTTAATTTGTTTGTTATAGGCACATTTGATATGTTCTTGGTAGACATAGAGGTGGGTGAGGGCTGCTAGGTGACGCTCATCGAGTAGCTCAAGCTAAGCTAAATGGTGCTAGCGATAGTTGCTCTTGAAAATGAGATCTTGCAAATATATATGAAAAGAGGGGATTTAGACTTCAAAAGGCAAGGTAAAATCTACTCTAAAGATAAGAAAAAATGGGGTAGCACTCATATGGGTTCTAATGCTAGTACAATATGCTCATAAGGTTAAGGGGATGTGCAAATTCTAATCTTGACCAGATGCATAGACCATTTTAGTTAGCATGTTATTAAGAGTTTTGTTAAAGGCTTATGCTTGTCCATTAGCTTGAGGATGATAGGGTGAGGAGAAGCTTAACTTGATGTTGAATGCATCACATAGACCCTAGACTTACTTATTTTTAAAGGACTTACCATTATCAGTGATAATCTTATGAGGAACACCGAAGTGGCAGATAATGTGATGGTTGATAAAGTTGACAATCTTCTCCACTTTGGATGAGACTAGAGGAATAGCCTCTACCCACTTGGTAAAGTACTTGATTGCAGCGATAATATAATGGTGCCACTACGAGGAATGGGGATTAATTTAACCAATAAGGTCTAGACCCTATTGTGAAAAGGGCTAGAAATCAATGGAAACATGAAGGCTATGGCTAGATCCATGATGCAAATTAGCATGTTTTTGACACTTGACACACTTTTTCACATAATCATAGAAATCTTGGTTAAGGGTAGTCCAGTAATAGCTAAGATAGAAGATGCACTTAGCTACAACAAGGCCACTAAATTATCCTCCTTAGATACCATCATACATTTGCTTCATAGTGTGAGAGGATTTTTGACTACACAAATAGCAGAAGAAGAGGCCATCAAATTCATGTTTATAAAGAATTCCTCCCATAATGGTATAGTGAGAGGTACTCTAAACAAATAGTCTATAAGAATTCCTAGAGAGGCTAGAAGGAAATATGCCAAGATTAAGATAGTCAAAGGTTTGTTGATACCAAAGGTCAGGTTGGGTTTCCTTGACATTAAAAATGGTGGGAGAATTTGGTTTGACATAGCAAGGTTGGGTAAGATTTTGAATAACAATAGACAACAAAGAGTCTGAAGATGCAAATGGTATTTTTGAGGCAAAAGAATCCATGGTGTCAATTAACTTGTTGGTAGATCATAGGGTTGATTAGATGTGGTAGTGTTCAAATAATGTTAAGAGTTCATCAACTAGTTGCTTGTACTATTGAAAAACATCATTCTTACACTATTAAGAGCCATTGATTTGATTGACCACAAACTGGGAGTTACCAAAGATATTGATCATTTTGACTCCTAAGGCTAAGGCAGTTTGAAGACCTATCACTAGGGCTTCGTACTCATCCATGTTGTTGATACATTCAAAGTCAAGCTTGAATGATAAAGGATGGGGTTAACCATCAAACAGGATAATGATAACACCATCTCCCCCACCATGTTGAAATTTTGATCCGTCGAAGAACATGGTGACTTGATAGGTGAAATATGCTTGAGATAGGGTTACGATGGACTCATTAAGGAATTCAAGAGGAGGAGGTTAATTATCTGCTAACGGTGCCTCAACTAATTAGTTAGCAATGACTTACCCCTTAATTGAATTATACTAGAATAACTCAAGGTCAAAATCTACTAAGAATATGAGCCACTTGGCCATACATTGATTTTGATATGGATTGGAGTGCATGTACTTGAGTGGGTCAGTATTGGTAATGACATAGGTTTTCAGGTTAAGAAGGTAGTGGCAAAGCTTGGCAACCACGAAGACTAAATATAAGTAGAGTTTCTTAGTATGAGTGTACTAAGTCTCATACTCTATAATCATGTGACTAATGTAGTATACGACTTGTTCTCTATGTTGTTCATTTTGATGACCTAACATTGCCCCTAGGGAATGGTCGATGGAAGAGATATAAAGGTAAAAGGGTTGGTCATCCTTAGGAAAGGTAAGAAAAGGTGGTGATAAAAGGTACTCTTGGAGTGAATCAAACACCTTTTGATAATTTATATTCCACTTGAAAGACACATCCTTCTTTAGAAGGTGGTGAAAGGGTTGATATCAATTCGAAAGTTGGGAAATGAAATGATGAATGGATTGAAGCTTCCCTTGCAAGCTTTGAAGTTGTTTAATGTTGGTAAGAGGGAGAATGTTGAATATTTATTTGATTTTAGTGGGATCAAATTTGATTCTTTGAAGGGATATAATGAAACTAAGAATATTTCTCAACAAGACCCCAAAAATGCACTTTTTTGGGTTAAGGCAAACATGGTAGTAGATAAGTCACTCGAAAATGATTTTAAGAACACCCAAGTGAGCCTTTCAGAGTTTGGATTTTTTGAGAAGGTCATCCACATAGTCCTCTATTATCTTATGGATAAGGTCATGAAAAATATAGGTCATAAAACATTGGTAGGTTGCACCTGTGTTCTTTAACTTAAAAAGGCATGACTCTAGTAGATGGTTCCCCAAGGGGTGGTAAGGGAAATTTTGTGTTGATCATTAGGGGATATTAAGATATAATTGTTGCCTAAGAATTTATCCATGAGATATAACATCTTGTGTTTGACTTTAGGATCAACAAGTTTGTCGATGTTAGGTAGAAAAAAGTCATCTTTAGGGCAGGCGAGGTTGAGGTCATGAAAGTCTACACAAATGCATAGTCCCCTTATAGATTTATTGATAGGTATGACATTTGATACCCATTAGGGGTAGTCAATAGGTTGAATGAAGTTGACAGATAGGAGACATTGAATCTTTTCTTTGATGAGAATGGATATGCAAGGGTGCATGTGTCAGAGCTTTTGCTTGACAGTTTTGGCATCATAGTGAGTGACTATGTTATGGGTAGCAATGGTGGGGTCAATTTTGAGCATATCATTATAAGACCAGGTGAATGTTATGCTACGGTCTTAGAGGAAAGAGGGGAAGTCATGAAGTTCCTTTGCAACTAATGATTTCCCCAGATTGATGATGTAAGGTTTTTTTGGAGTACCCAAGTTAATATTCGTAGTGGATTCATTCAACATGATCAAGGTCTTGGGAGGAAAGGATTTATGGATTGAAGAATCTGGGGTACCAAGGTAGGTGAGAATGAAATCATCATCCTAACACTGAATAATGTTAATGGTAGGAGAGTCCTCTCATATCATCTCAGGATGGATCAAAGGGATGGTTATGGTTTCCCCATCCTTCTGATAAGTTAGGGGTCTAAGGCTGATCATGTTGATTAAAAAAAAGTTAGGTGGGATGATGTCATCATCCTTAATGTAAGTGGAGGTAAAGTCGATGATGAAGGGACATCCTCCTCAACAATGGTAGCAGTGGGTTATTTGACTTTCTTCTTCTTAAGCAAGATGAAACCAACTCTGTGTTTCTTGTGTGGCTTTTTGGTTTTGATGGTGAGCAATTCATGTGGGCCATGCTCATATCACCCAAGACTAAAGCCTTTCTATGCACACTGATGGAGGTATGTCTTGACAAAACTTAATTTATTGACGTAAGACAAACTTGTTAGGTTGTGGAGCTAAAAGCTTCACTGATGCAGACATGGAGGAGGTTGCAGAAGGGTTGCGGAGTGTCACAGACACCGGCATCGGTCAGGTCAACCGACGTCGGCATTGTAAGGCAGGAGAGCAACCGATGTCGATTAGTAGTCGACCAGTGTCAGTGACCCCCAGGCAGACAGGGACCGACGTTGGTCACCTGTGGTTTGAGCTATGAGTATATTACAGGCAGTTAGTTGATGAACCAAGTGTTTGCATGTTTAGAGCTAATTTTAGACTGAGAGCTGCAGATCTAATTATTGTAATTAGGTGTCTAATTATTGTTTGGATGAGATCTATATAATAGACTCATGGATTGTATTGTAAACTTGTGCTAGAGAGTAAGAGAGCAATATTATAAGCTCCTTCTGTGTGTGAGGTGAGCAATGGTGTGTTCCTCCTAGTGCCACAATACCAAGTGTGGGTGCTGGTTGGAGAACAAGCAGGGTTCTTCAAGAGTGTATGATCTTGGTCATCAGGTGAGCATGGCTTCTATAGGAGATCTACATGGTAAGTAAGATCATTAATATGCAGATGTATGTGTGTGCAAGGTCAAGGTTCACAGGTGTGCAGAACCAGGTTGATTTACAGGTGTGCAAGATCAGATAGGACAACAACACAACAGGGAGCAGAATCAGGCAGGATCTACTTGGAGTACAGTGTGTACTCAGATAGAGCAAAGAGGAAGGCAAGGAAGATCCTTCCATAAGTAAGGTCTATTGAGGTGCAGGTTGTTGCAGGTTCAGGGGAGATCTACTTGGAGTATGTTTGAGTACTTTTGGAGTGCGTGGAGCACTGGTATAAGGTGAACACCAACTCAGTGTTTGAGTTGGGTGTTGGGACCTAAGAGAGAGAGCTTTGAGGAGAGATTTACTGTTCACTTGAGGTGTGGGAAGCCTCTGAAGAGGTGATGGAGAAGAAGTGGCATCTTCTTTATTGTATTCTTTTCTGTAAGAGTTTTAATACAAGTTGTGTATTGTCTCTCATATCATGTGTTATTTTTGGATTCTAGTTACTTGTTGATTCTGGTTATTTCTGCATATTAAGTTGCTTGTATTTGGTAATCAATTGTGTGCTTCCGGTATTCATATCCCAACAAAACTAGCGGTGAATTTTTGAGGTAGAAGAGAGGTGGTAGAAGCATCAAGGGTTTTGTCAAGTCCCCCATAAATAAAACATGTCTAATGGTGGGGAGGTCCAAAAGGAATGATGATTCTAACATTAGGGTTATATCCTAACTGCTTGGTAAGTTGCCTATAATCATGACAAAAGCATCAAGAGCTAAAAGGTGATACTCTCCTAGCGAAAGGTGAAGGAATGTTGATTCCAAAAGGTTTGTGGTAGGAATTTGGTGTGAAGGTATACAGGAACTAGTTGATGCCTCATCGATAGAAGCGGATATGATATCCATTTTGGTGGTTGAAGGTTGGGTTTTAGTTATTGAGGGTATACTGGATGGGGGTATGAGGACATAATTAGGGCAATAGATCATGTTGCATGTTGAGAAATGACTTGGGTCAGCTTGGACGGTGATGACCTAGCCTTCATGTTCAAGCTTAATATAATAGTAGAGGGTAGAGGGAATGCAACCCATGAAGTGAATACAAAGTTGTCCTAACAAAACATTGTATTGAAATTCACCCTCTATAATGTAGAATAGTTCAAAGAATGTGTGGGGTACCACACGGATATGAAGGATGACAAATCCCAAGGTAGTGGTCATGGTATCATTGAAAGAATGAAGGATGGTCAAAGATTCAAACATAACATTATCTGGTAGGTTGAGTTGGTTATAGGTGTGAGAGGAGATGATATTTATGCTAGCTCCCCCATTAATTATAAAATATTTGATGTGGGTTTGGTTGATGTAGGAAGTGACAAAGAGAGGAGGATTTAGGTCCTTGGGGTGGATGGAAGGTATTTCTAAATCTTTAAAGGTAACAAGGTTGGAAATTTGAAGGCCACATATAAAGGTAGCTAGAGGTTGGGGTCCTCAGGTTGGACCTTAATGGATTTCAAAGCCTCTATTAGTGTTTGGCAGTCATGGTCTAATGATGTTTCTTGAGGATAACTCTCCTGATGGATTTTGAAGGGTTAGATTTGGAGGAACCTAAGATAAACACCTTGGGTTTGGTCGGTTTGGTCGAGGGTGGAGATGGTTGGGTGTAGGATGGATGGGAGTTAGAAGAGGGGTATGTTTAAGGAATGGACACCTTAGCCTTCCCCTTATCCTTCTATTGTGATTTCATAACCATGTTGATAGTATGGGTAGAAGGAGAGGTTAATATGATGGATTGGTCAGATTCATCTTCACTCCACGGGGAGAGTGGGGGAATGGGTGAGTGTTGGGTAGGTATGTTGGGTGCTTAGATAGGTATGGGGATTATAGGTGGTTATTCTATTAATAGATCATCCTCATAATAAAGCAAATGGATGATGGTTTAGAGGGCTTTGTAGTTCTTCATATCATGGCCTAGTATTCTATGATAAGCACATACTTGGTGATCATTATACTAGGCAGGTTTTGAAGCTATAGGGTCAAAGGGTCTAATGGGAGTTAAGGTTCAGTAAGAAGTCTATAATAACCTATGGAGGATGGTAGAGTAGGACTCAAATAAAGGTGGTAAAGGTGTAGTGGTCTTATCTTTGGTGGTTAAAGTTAGAGGTTACTAGGAAATAAGTTTGGTAGTATGTGTCTTGGGTAAGGTGGTACACATGGTTGATGGCTTTGATTTAGGTAAGGAGGTTTGTGAGCTAGAGGTGGAAGATCATAAGGTAGGTGGCTTAGGTATTATTGGCTTGATGAAAAAAAGTACATCAGAAAGCAACTACTAAGGTGTAACCAAGATAGGTGATGAGGTCTTGGTAGAGGCAATTGGCTTCCTGCTCAAGGTAGAGGGATGAGGCCCCAAAATAGAGGCCAAAGTTGAGGGAGGCAAAATTCAGGCCTTCTGGCCTTGGTGTGGTTTCACCTCTTTTGTTTCTTTGGTTTGACATTTGATTGGTAAGCTTGAGCAGGTTAGGCTGACTTTCATAGATAGGTGACTAAAGCTCAATGTAGGGAGGATACCAAGGTTTTTGATAGATCTAGTTGAGATGATAGGAGAGGGCTTGGCTACTTGGGTCTTGGTTGGCTTAACTAATTAAAGGTTTGTTGATTTGGTGGAGGTTTTAGCTGGTTGGCTAGAGGGCCTGGTTGTTTAGGTAGATATGGTAAAAGGTTGGTCAATAGAAGTGGTAGGTTGGTCTGAATGAGAAAGGATTGGAGGTAATATAAGGGAGGCCTAATTATTTCCAGAAGGTGGCTCAATCCATGTCAGGGTTGGAGATAAAATCCAATTTCTACACTAGCCTAGAGAATGGTTGGTAGGTTGGATTAATTCCTTGAATGGTATATCTAAAAGACAACCCCCTAGGTGGAAACATAGGGATGGTAACCTAGTCCTCCTCCTCAATCAAAGGATCTGAGGTTGAAATACTAGTTCTTATATAGGAGGATTAGGTATGGGAGTTTTCTCCTTGAGAATAATCTCTGAAGGGGAATTGGTTCACCTAGTAGCTAAAGGTGAGGGTGAGGTGATGGTAGTTGTTTGTTCCAACGTATCAGTTAAAAGGATAGCTAGTGGCTGCACTACCTCAATAAGTGGAGGGGGAGAAGATGGTGTTTCCTCAACTTGGGTATCTAAAAGAAGGGAAGGTAATTTTTCTACCTCAATAAGTGGAGAGGGTGAGAGATAAATGGGTTAGTCAATCGGCTCTTTAGCAACAAGTGTGTCAAGGACCATGTTAACTGTATGGATATCATGAGAGCATTTGATGTTGTTGCTCTCGTTCTTGGTAAGAGCATGGTTTGGGAAGGGTTACCTGAATATATCAAGGGCTTGGTTTGATGGTGCATTAGGGTTGTCTAATATAATCTCACCCTTGTCAATGAGGAATTGGGCAAGGATCTTGAAAGTGTTGCACCTACTGACATCATGTCTTATCACTTGGTGGAAGGTACATAGATCATTCTCATTGTACCAACTAGGTGTGGGATGAGCGGAGTCAAATTGTTGGGGTGGCTTTATGAGAGGAAAATGAATGATATTACCTTTCAATAACTTCTCCAAGATGGAAGCATATAATTCTCCAAGTGGAGTGAATTACTTCTGATTGTTTTGGGTTTGGTTCCTTGGGTTTTGCTTTGAAGAACTAGAGGAATTGGATTGGTTAACAGAAGGTAGAGGAGTGGATTTAAGGATAACTACATTCATGGTTCCCTTGTTCTTGGTGTTGTTATTGGATTGGTTACTTGACTTGGAGGAAAAATTCTCATTGGTTTTATAGGTTGAGTTCTTCTTTTTGAGATCAAGCTTTCCTTCATCAATGGCTCGGTTCTCTAAATGATGTACCATGGTAAAAGCTTCATCGAACATTTGAAATCTTTAGACACATAAGGTAGAGGAGATATGCTTGGCACATGCTTAAGAAAAGAGCTCTATAAGTTTAGGTTGACATAATAAGAAGTATAGATGGTTGATAAGGCTCCTCTAATGAGTCACAAAATTGGTGACAGATTCATCCTCAAACTTTTGAATAGAATAGAGGTCGATGATGGACACTTTCTTGGAGATATTGATCAAAAAATGTTCCACGAAGGTTTGAGCTAATTGGGTGAAGGAGAAGATGGAATGTTTGGGTAAGACACTTTACCAATTTAAGTCTGGATCAGATAGACACATGCAAAAGGTACAGAGAAGAAGGGAATCATCATAAGTGATGAGATAACAAGCATGCCTAAATGCCCTATGGTGTTATTAGGGATCCTCCTTTGAAATTTAGAGAACTTGGGAGGTTCCCATTGGGGAGGATATGGCTTAATAGGTATGGATGGATGGATAGGCTCATTAAAAATATGATCATATGAGAAGATGTTGTGAGCACTTGATATGGATGACTCTAAGGTGGTCATCTTGTCCATAAGCATCTTCATTAGGTCTACTTGGGGTTATGTACCTGAAGGGTTATAAGATGCATATTATTGTGGTTTTTAAGAGACATACAGATAGTGGGTAGAAGGTTGGGAGGCTACCACATATGGGTAAGTGGATGTCAATGGTTGGGTAGAAGATACACAAGGGTAGGTAGAGGTATGTGGTTGGGTAGTGGGTATATGCCCTTATAGATAGGTATGTAGCCAAAAGTTGGTCCAATGGGTGCTTGTTGGATATGAACAGTAGTTGGGTTGGTGATCGATGGAAGGGTGGTAACCCTTGTACTGATTGGTGGCAAGGTAGAGGGTATGGACACCATAAGGCTTTGAATTATAGTGGTGGTTGATGGGTTAAAGGTAGCTAAAGGAAGGTTGGTAGTGCTATAGGTAGGGACTCCTATAATGGAGGAGTGGTTGTCAGGAGTAAAAGGTATAAGGGTAGTGGTAGTTTGAGTTGGTTAGTTTTTTAATGATAATCTCAAAGGGGTTATTGGTTGTTGAAGAAGCTTGGGTAATTAACAGTTAGGTTATAAATATTGCAATGGAGGTACTCTCCGTAAAGTAGAGAAGCATCACATAAGGTAGGTCTATAGAAGGGGTCAAAATTTGGATACGATATGATGTGGTTGTAAGATAATGTTGTAAGGCTATGAGATTATTGTCTATAAATGTGGTAAAATCCACATCTCCTTGAGGAACCTCCCAAGGGAAGGTAAGACTCCCCAAAGGGTGAGGATATTCTACTAGTTTGGAGGTATAGTCTATGGATGAAGAGGTGGAAGAGGTAGGTTGGTTGGGTGATGAGTTTTGCTTCGCAAGGTCTCTTCGCTATTGACGAGTGAGAACCATGTGAGATAGGGGAGATATGAAGCACAAATAGCCTAACTACTCAAAGAAAGAGAAGGTAAGAAAAGATCAAAGAAATCTAATCACACTCTAAGAGAGACGTTAAGCCCTAGATTTTTAATTAATCTCACTTTTGGCTTATGCATTAAAAAGTTATGCATGACTAAAATTGGTTTGTACACAAGGTACTAGAGAGGAAGTCTAAAGTTGGTTTCAGTTTGTGTTTAGGCACTCAAAAATAATCTACATTGGAATTAATACGTGTCTTGGTATTGGGGCCTACCCCCTCACTTAACACACCACAATGATAAGGGTATCAGGTGCTTAGCCATAATATATTGATATTCAGTGATAATACTCAACCAGAGAGCTGAGTTGGTCCTCCCCTTGGTAATGACCTCCAAGTAGGATCATTGGGAAAAGGTAAGGTTACTATTAAGTGATGAAATCTTAGTTGGCGGTTGTCTCAACAATGTTTGATTTTTAATTGATGAAAGTGGTTTAGTTTAGGTGTGTGAAATAAAGAGTGAAGCTGCGATAGATTACTTTGCCTTTAAGTTTAAGCTATGTGAACTAAAATTTCAAGCAATCAATGTATGCATTTAATTTTAATCCCAAAAGAAACTTTTTATTTTGTTAATGAGCAAACAATAGAGAGAGACTGCAATCAAACAAGAACCCAGGTAAAGACACAAGGGTCCCACCAGGTGTGTAGAATGTTTCAATGAACTTTTTGCTTATTATTGGAAAGAAAAAAATAAAACCTAAGTATAGGTATGGTTGAAAAACTTGATTGATTGTGCACACATTGAAATCGAAAGATTGTGAAGAGCTCCTCTTTGGCTTGGGAGGATGACTTGTAGATAAGAAAGCACTAAAGCAAACTTATTTTTTATACCAATAGTTGGGTGAATTACCTAGCAATAGCTAGATCTCAAAAGCAAGAACTTCCATAAATGGAAAGAAAGGTACTTGCATCAATGAACCAAAAGGTACTGAAATTGAATACAAAAGTGCTTGCCAAGAAATA
Source organism: Torreya grandis (assembly GCA_037957365.1). Lineage (NCBI taxonomy): Eukaryota > Viridiplantae > Streptophyta > Pinopsida > Cupressales > Taxaceae > Torreya > Torreya grandis. The sequence continues at coordinate 3,853,633 of JARHVA010000138.1, forward strand.
TGCTAAAAATGATTAAATTAGTAATGAATTAATTAATACTAGTGCTAGAGGGTTGGGGTATGCTTCAAAAAATTAGAAAGGGTTCTGTGAATAAGCAGGATCACAAAAAATTGGGTTTGATTAGGTGTAAATAGGTGAAAATAACTTGTTGGTTTTTGATATCATAGTGCCCATCAGTAGTTGGGATAACCGTCAATGGTAAAGTGACTGTTGAAGGTTAAGCTGACTGTCGGTTATTGGGTAGACCATTGGTGGTTGAGTTAACCATCAATAGTTACTATGTGAAGATTTAGGTTGGTAGTTTTAGTTGATTGATGAGATCCAAAAGATGGATTCTGGGAGGTGGGTAAGGTTTGGGTTGGTTAAAAAATAGAAATAAATTAAATGAATATAGAGAAACAAGTAATTGTCTTACCAAAAATTGATTTAGTGGATGGTTGAGGGTGGTCGGTTTGTTAATGGAATCTAGCTTGATTCTGATAGAGTAATGGTACTTAAAGGCTTGGTGGAGAAGCAACAACAAATTGACTCTCTGATATGATAGTTGGATTGATGATGGTGATTGACCTACAAGAAAGAAACTCCTAGATGCACAAAGCTCTTGATAACAATTTTGGATTCGTAGATGTTCTCAAATATTTGCAGATGGATTTGCACCTCTTTGCTCCTCTCTTTTATAGGCAAGGACAGAGAGTTGCAATAGTACGTGAACTGAGCTTTCTAAAATTAACTCATCTATGTAATGGCTCACAACTAGAATTAGGTGATATTTGTTTATAAAATCAAGGTGGGTAACTTGCATGATTTTGGTTAAGGAGGTGCACCCTGACCATCAACAATCAGGGTCACAGTTACCTTAACCATTGATAGTTGAGTGTTAAGGGGTAAAAAGGGCTAAAAGGAAGGGTTAAACCAATTAAGTTAAATTGACTACGAGCTAGGTTTGTCAAGGGTTGAAAGGCTAAATGGTCTTAAGGTGGTTTAGGGGTTTTTTTGACATTCAGAATTGTTGTGTGCAGATTTTTAGTGTCTACACCAAGCTCTATTTCCTGTGTTAATTGCATCCCCCTAGGTCATGAGCCTGTAGGACAGGAGCATTAGGGTTTGACTATAGAATTGGACCCTAGGGTATCCCATCTTTTATGCTCTTGTCTAATCACATTTTGAGCCCAAACGATCATTTCCCTCTGATTTCTATTAATTATTATGTCAGCCTAACACGGATACTTTTAACCCATGACCAATAGATATATATAAAATCCCATTCAATGTTCATTTATAAGGGGTTGGCAAATATTACAAAGCAAGTAAGAATATAGGAAAAACCACCAAGGCAAATTTACCTATTCTCTACATACAACCATCTAATATAGCTACAAGCATATTTAAACCCTCACACCAATCCCTAGCCACCTTAAGCACACTCATTTTGGTATTTTTACATTTGCATAAAACTATTGCATAAATCACATCAAGTAAGAGAACTACATATAGCTTAATCCCTCATTGGAGTATTGGTATGTAGGCAGCATGCCCACACAAGGGGTGTGAATATACGTTCAATGCATATTACACATACTAACCCCTCCTCTTTCTCAATTTTTATTCAAGCACAATGAAGGTCTAGGGTTTGAAGATTATATCATCTCTACAAGGAGATCTGTTGACATTCAAGATCCAAAATTTCACAAGTAGGCTCACACAAGACAATAGATAAAACCTAAAAAACATAGATCTCTATGACTATTTTGGACAATAGCGACAGGACTTGGGCTACAGTGTTGGAACTTGAAGTGTCTTATTTTTAGTGCTCCTATCCTTTCATCAAATGAAATCCAGATCTAGGTTCATGACACTGTGCCAATCCTACACAGCTAGTTTCAACTTCTATCATAGTTGTCTCAATCTAGTTTGAAGCTAAGTTGCATTTCTCCTCTTTCATCCCTATTTTATAAAAGCTGTAAAAATCAAATAAATTATACAAATTAGTACTATAATTATTGAAATATTATTTACTAATTTATTGATCTAGACCCTTAACTAAATTAGGAATAAAACATCAATATTCCTAAAACTGTTAAATTATTTGTTTAACCCAAGTTACTTCGTTTATGCATAAAAACCCTAGAAACCTTAGGATAAATTCCTTCCTAATTTTTGCAATATTTTTTTTAATTTTTTACCTACATATTTAAATAAAAATTCACGTTAATTTTTAAATTTTCATCGTATTTTAAAAAAAACATTTATTTAAAACCTTAGTTGAATTTATTATGTCCTTTTGTGCGCAAAAACCCTAGGGACCCGAGGGTAAATTTTTTCCTATTTTTTCCAATATTGTTTTGATTTTTTACCTACATATTTAAATCAAAAGTTCACATTAAATTTTAAAATTCCTTATTAATTTTTAAAATATCATTTTTCAAAACCCTAGTTGCATATACTAGGTCCCTTTATTCGCTTGAGGTATCACCTTACATCTAAAATCAAATTCCACATAAAAACAAAAATAGATCTCACTTATTTACATATATTTCTTGCATTTCTTACAAATAATAAGGAGACCATACTTGGTCTTATCATGTACATAAACGATGAAGTTTACCATATGTTAATACAAGGCTTCATTCTTTGCATTTCCTGCTTACTTTTCATAATTTGAGATGATATTAAGAAATTCAATGCTAAACATGTTAAGATACATGTTACCTCACCTAGCTTGGAGCCTCTATCCCATGATGACTTATGTTGCATGGTCCATTTTACCCTTATCTAGGTCACTACCCATCGTCAAAGAGCTCAGTTGACCCCCTTAATCCCTCCACCACCTCAACCTGTCAATTATCTTCACTCTCTTCTCATAGCTACTACTAGTCCTATATGGATAGTAGATAATGCAGTTAGATTTGTTGCTCGACATGATACCATGCCTCCCTCACCTACTCAGGGACCCCGCCACCCTCCCATTCCTTCCCAACCCACTTGCACAGGTAGATTCACACAAGGCATATGATATTGTTGATCAGTTGAGAAACACGCCAGTTAAGATTTCCATTTTAGAATTGCTTCAGAAAGCCAATGTGTTCAAGGACATTATTTATCAGGTACTCACTCAAACTTATATGCCCATTGATTTAGAGACTTCTTATTTTGCATCAGTGGTGAACACGTTAAAAATTATAGAAGATGTTATTTATTTTGATTGTGAGGACATGCCATCTCAAACAATTATTGATAAAAAAATTACCATTGTTTATACAAGCTCAAGTCAAAACTAGTACAGTTAAGAGAGTTCTAGTTGATAGTGGTTCTGGACTTAATATATGTAATATTACATTCTTACAGACCATGGGCATAGATATGGCATCCATGTAAAAATCATATAATAATACTAGAGGGTTTGATGATATACCATGATAGACATTGGGCACCATTGCTTTGGATATCATGGTAGGGCCCAAAATCCTCTCTACACAGTTCTAGGTCATGCCAAGTCCTCTTCATTATAATATTTTACTTGGATGACCTTGGATACATGTTATAGGGGCAGTTCCTTCTACTCTTCATTAATGTATTAAGTTTCTCCACAAAGGATACCTATACACATGCCTTGTAGATAACTAGCCATTCATATATTATTGAATTACAGAGCCATCTTCAACTATTTTGCCAAATGGGACATCTCATATCAAAGTTTAGTCACCACTTCATCGCATTTCTCTTAATGAGATACATACACATGAGGTAAGAGAGACTAGCACATCTCACACTCCTCCACTTACAGTTATGTCTTCAGCTCTAGATACTCAGCTAGTCATATCAGCGTCAACCATTCTAGCTACTCCAATCACGATTCTTACACTTGTTACAATTATACAATAACTGATAATAGTTCTAACAATACCAGTTGATTCTACAGATGTAACTCCTCTGACAATTATAGTAACTCTAATAATTATAGCTACTTCGATAATTATAGATACTCTCACAGCACAGCCATCTTTTGGTAAATTTTGAGTTACCATATGTACATGATGTTGATACAGATTTCTAGGCTACTTGAGATGATGATACGACACCCAAACTCATAAATGATTATTTATGTGGATTGAGATTTACACCAGTTGGCCCAAGAGATTACTGAGATGACTCTAAAGCTCTCATTACACATCTTACATCACTCTTAGGATCTCACACTACACTCTCAGGATATACTCCACATTCTCAACCACAAACAGATCACTTAACACATACAGTTCACATGGTTACCTCTATGGATATAGAGCTAGTCATTCAAATTTAGACAAGAATCACATAGCATCAACCATAGATTATACCATCGATGTTACTTAATCATGGATTAATCACACTACCTATAGTACAACATAGATCTATTAGCAGGTTATCATGGCAAGATGGTTGTCCATTTTGTCTCTTTCACAAGATCACAGGCCATGATACAAACTCATGTATAGCTTTACAGTAGAGATTGGATAAACTACAAGTTTAAGGTACTATTCAAATTACATCACAAATAACACTAACTTCACCACTTCAATCAAATCTATCTACTACCAGAGCTAAACATCCTAGAGGAGAATCAACATCTTCACCACCAGAGCAACCTTCAATTCACCTTCGATAGGATGACACCATGTATACAGAGTTTATAACATATGATGATACTTATGATGATGATCTTGAGGCATTTAATGATGGTCATGATCCCTTCCTCCATCTCCACCCCTAGCGAGCTCCATCCTTAGACTCTTTACCCCCTCCAACCTAGTATTTTATGTCATTTTGTACATAATGATTATTTTAAATTACTTGTATATAGCTTCCTTTTAATTACTTGTACATAGTTTCTTTTTACTTACTTGTACATAGTTTCTCAATATTTCTTATACATAGTATTCTTATGATTGATTGTACATAACTTATATAAACAAAAAACAAAAAAACATTAAAATATATCAAAATAATAAACATTCAAATATATTAAAATATTAAAAAAATTGAAATATTTCAAAACCTAAAAGCATTCAAATAACTCAAAATACCAAAAACATTTAGATTGTATGCATTATCCATGATTTACATTTCTACTACCATGCTAGACTTACATTTGTTGTTCAATGTTATTGTTTGTCAATTTATCTACATTACCATGCTTCACTTGATCTTCTTTGAGTGTGTGCAATGCCATCCAAATCCTTTATTGCTTCACTCTACCCATTGAGGGGGCATCCTACTTCTATATTCGAAACATACATCAATATATCTACCTCCTAGGGGAATATTCTACATGACTACGCCATCCACGTTATGTCATTCCTACACCACACACTCGATTTATCATGATGATGTACATTACTTGCTAGCTTACATAGATTACTCTATCAACACTCACTAGTTTATAACACTCGTGTATTTCTTAGCATATACCTAGTCTTGTACTACATGTCTTGCATACTTTCACTTCTTACTTTGATTAGTTAGATGTCATTATATTTTTAGCATATTACATGCTTTCCTTCCCTGCTTTGCATAGCTAGGTTTGATTGCATTTCTCAATTTCTATTTTATGTGTGCATTAAGACATTTACCAATGTCCTTTACTTGTACTCTTCTATGTGATTATAGCCCTCATGCCAACCTTGCTTGTTTTCAATTGTATGTGTTTGTGACATTTGAACATTCCTTATATGCTTGCTTTCCAGTTTGAGTGGTATGTGCCCATGTCCCTTGTTTGATTGGCCCCTTGGCCACTCTTGTATGCTTCTTACTTCTTGTTTTATGTGCTTGATTGTTTGTTTTCTTTTAATTGTTTACAATTCCATGATCCACATCATACATTTTCTTGCTATCTTGGATGCCATGATGAACATCATGCTCTATCCCTCCTTGATAACTAACAACTAATATTTCTAGTTTTAATTTAGTATACTACACATGTTATTACATTGTTATATCTATCTAGGCATACCCCTGTTGATCTAACAATCTCCAATACAAACCATGTTATATCTTGAGACATCATTTTGATTATCATTGCTATATCATGTATTTTTTAGCATAACACACTTACAAGGCTCTTTATTCTAAGGGAAGTCATTACAAGGTCTTCATTCCTACCTTTAGAAGAGGGGGCAACAAATAGGAATTTTTTCATAGAGATCAGAGCTCCTACCGGTCAAAAAAATAGTTTTTAGAACACTTAGAACAATAATCACAGGTCAAACCAGGCAGAACATACCATAAAAATAGTGATAATTATAGAATAATCATCAAATTCAGCAAAGGACAATAGAATTAGATATGGACAATAACGTCGGGTAGTAGGGTGTCTTATTTATAGTATTCCTATCCAAACAATAAAAATCCAGATTTTCCAAAAAAAGGTAGAAAAGTAAGCTCAAATAAATTTTGTCACCTACAATTTAGATCTAATTCAGTAGTTTTAGTACAATTTTTCTTAGAGAATCCAAATATAGGGGGCATTATGCGAGACATCATGGCTCTTCTAGTTTTAGATTGGGTAGTTGGTGTAACTTTCAGATCAAAATCCATGTTACAGACACCAATGATTTGGGGCAATGTGCATGGTACATTTGACTCTTTTTTTTCTGAGTTTAGTATATTACCTAAGCATTCTCAGTAGTTGCATGCCTTATTCCATCTATAGGTAGTTGGCAGCATTTCAGAGTGGATTTCATACAAGCCTAACCTCTATATTCTTGAGTAGCTTCCACATAAGCTTAGCTTTCAGTTTCAGAGTGGATTTCATACAAGCCTAATCTCCTCCTTCTATAGTGGCCAAGATTGGCCTAGTTTCTAGTACACATTCAACTATCCACACCACATTGACAAATTACAAAGCATTCATGAGCTTCAAGAGCCATCTCATACGACACATATTCATACTGGTATCAATTTACAGCTTCACTTAGTGGGAAATGATGGAGCCAAATGACTAGCTAGTCTTTATATTCTTGAGCCACCTACTCAGGGGGATTGAACACACAATCCAAACATTGATTAACACACACATGATTACATAGCTTCACTTAATAGGTGATGATGGATTTAAAGGGATAGCCTTTGCATTCTTGAGCCACTCTTAGGGAATTGAGCATTCATATTCAATCATTATATTACTCTTGGTATAACACATATCTAGCATCATCTAGCATTACTCAACATTATAATAGGTTTTGTATTGGTTGTGTACTTGATGAGGTGTATTCATTTATTTATCTTCCTCTCTCTCTTACCTAGCTTTGTACATTCTTATTTTAGATATAGTGTATCTAGTAATAATTGATCTACTCTTTGTTTTTATCTTACAGATTTACACTTCATAATGTGTTCTCTCTATGCACACTCAACATCACATACCTCCATGGGCTTCACCCTTGCAGGTAAGTTCAAGTACGCTTTCTATTTTTTCTTTGTCCTAGTATTCTACTTTACTGCATCACTAGAATAAAGGGGGTGAAATGTAGTCATATAAAATATCTAAATTGGTAGTTTGAGTGTGGCTTATGACACCTAATCCATAGGACTTTGCATGCTCTCATGACCCTTTCAGACACCTTTTTGCTTATAATTGGTATCTATAGATTTTTGAGACCTGATTCCAACTTATCCAGGCTCTAGTTCCCATGTTAATTCTATCCCTCCAAGTCTCAATCTTGTAGGATAGGAGCACTAGAGTTGGACTATAGTGTCAAACCTTAGGGTGTCCCATTTTTGACACTCCTATCTAATCACATTTCAAGCCTAAATTATTATTTTTTTTCGATTCCTAATCTTCATTATGTCAACCTAATTTGAATACATTTAACCCATGACCAATAGATCTCTATAAAAGCCCATTCAAAGTTCATTTATAAGGGGTTGGCAAATGTTACAAAGCAAGTAAGAATACAAGCAAAACCATCAAGGCAAAATTTCCTATTCTCTACATACAACCATCTAATATAGCTCTAACCATATTCAAACCCTAGCACCAATCCCTAGCCACCTCAAACACTCTCAGTTTGACATTTTTATATTCATATAACACTATTAGACAAAGCACATTAAGTGGGAGAACTACATATGGCTTGATCCCTCTTTAAAGTATTGGTATGTAGGCAACGTACCCACACAAGGGGTGTGGATACACATTCAGTGCATCTTACACATACTACCCCCCCTCTTTCTTAAGTTTTATTTAAGCATAATGAAGGTCTAGGGTTTCAAGATTAAATCATATCTACAAGGAGATCCGTCAACATTCAAGATCCAAAACTTCATAGGTAGGCTCACATAGGGATAGCGAACAAAACCCAAAAAACTCATATATCTATGACTAGTTTAGATAATATCCATATGACCTGGACTATAACATTGGACCTCAAAGTGTCTTATTTTTGGTGATCCTATCCTTTCACCAAAGAAAAGCTAGATCTAGGTTCATGACACTGTCTTAGTCTTACAAAGTTGGTTTTAGCCTCTATTTCAACCATCTTAGTTTAGTTTTAAGCTAAGTTGCATTTCTCCTCTTTCAATACTATTTTTAGAAAACTATGAAATTCAAATAAATTATACAAATTAGTAATGTAATTATTGGAATATTATTTATTAATTTATTATTCTAGACCCTTAACTGAATTAGGAATAAAACTCCAATATTCCAAAAATTGTTAAATCAGCGCAGTTCTCTTGGATTTTTAGACTCACAACCAAGCACTCTTCTACTTTCTGCTTGACGAAATATGCCCAAATGCTCTCACAACCCTCGGAGGAGGAGTAACAAGGTAGAGGAAGGAGAGTATCAAGTTAACCCTGCTATGAAGAAATAATTTGATGATTTCTTGAGTGCCAATAATGGACACTTTTTTGTAGAATTAGTACAACACCTTAGAAGGGTTGGACTCGAAGGACATTTCCATTGATACCCATCATCTATGAATTATTTTTCATGGAATGTTCGAGGTCTCACAGACCTAAAACTTAAGTTTGTTGTGCATGGTTTTAAAAGGAAGTTTCCCAAGATGGACATTTTATATCTATAGGAAGTCAAGGTGGTAGATTTTTTATTGACTATTGTAAGTAATTCCATATGGCATGACAGTATCATTCTTCATAGAAACCATGTCATAAGATGTGGAGGGGTGATCACATTCATTTATCCAAGGTGGTGACCACACTTAGTGTGATTTGATGTAGACCCCACCAACCAGTTAGTATGGGCTCTTTTTAGCATTAAAAGCCACTATCTTAGCTTTATTAATATTTATGCCTTGAATGATGACTTGAAGCGTACCCATTTATGGTGATGGATAGCAGATAATCTCCCTAATGCCCATTGGGTATTATATGGTGAGTTTAATATGGTTGTGTCTCGTGAGGATAAAATGGGCCATTGCCTATGAGGTGGGCAGCTGATGAAAGGGAGGCATGGTTTTACATGTGCAATAAATGGGGCCTTTATGACCCCAATTTTTATCGCTAGCCTAAAGATGGAGTTTGGTACACCTAGAGTAATTTCAGAGAAGGCCTTGGATTCAGAAGTGTCTAGATAGGGCAATGATGACCACCCAACCGTACTTCTATTTTGATAATGGTTTTTTTCCTCTAGTGTAGGCGATTCCAGATTTTTTGCTTTTTGATCACTCTGCTATTCATTTTCGAGTGACATGGAAGTTCATGAAACCCAAAGTCCACAAAATATAATTCTTCCTTAACACATCCTTACTCAAGCACGGGCCCATGATGGCACACATTAGGAGAGTTTAGAATTTAGATCCATGTTCTTCCCAAGAATATAGATGGATTCTCTAGTGGGATTACAACATCAGAAGGATCTCTTACTTTATACAGATCTACGGTCACCAGCTTGCCAAAATTCAAAAACACTCATACTCTGCTACTTCATCATAGTTGAGCCATATGGCTCTAGCTGTTGGAGTTAGTTTTCACATTGAGTGAATTTAGGTATTTACGAGAAAATAAAAAGTAAATAGTAAATTAGTATTTACCGATAGGTAAATATTAGTTACAAGTTGTTAGTAACCATATGGTTAATATGGTAAGTTTATATATGTTAGAATATTATATTGTTGATATATTGTTATATGTTATAATAATATATCATATTTAGGTGTATGCACTATTATAAGAGTTCCACATGTTTTATAGGTGTGAGAGAATATCAGAGTTGTTATAGGAATAATATTCATATATATATATGTAATGTTTGAAATGTATTAATAAGAGAATTAATTATAATATATCATAGAGTGTTTGAATTATTTTAATAATCTATGTTTGGCTCTCTATCATCTCTGTGCATGATTCAATTATGTGTTTGGCTCTCTAAATTCCTATAATTGGTAAGAGAGTAGGATAGCCATGATATCTAAGAGCATTTAGATATTTTATTGATATTTGGAATGAGAGTCTGGTAGAAGGGAGACATTTCATATTCCAACTGGTTATTTTAAGTTGTATGTGCATCCATTTTTCAAACGTGGGCATCTAGTCATTCTGGGTAATATTCTGGATTATTTTGCATTGTGATTAATGCTAAAACAAGATACTTTGTGAGGATTATAGTAATGCGTGGAGCACTTAAGGATTAAAGTAAGCATAATAGTACACAATATATTTGATTAAATTAAACTTCTATGTGCATTGTATATTATTTTTCTATGAAGATGCATTAAAGGTTGAAGACTGTGTATAAACAGACAAAATCAATGGCTTCAATGTGTTGTTTTTTCTAGCCAAACATCATTCAATAAAGTGCAAGGATATTTATTTATACATCCCAGTGCTATATTGACCACGGTGACAGTTATATACATCCACCATTCAGGCCACAAGGATGATCTGCACTTCAACGTGCTATTTTGCCCACTCTATGGCTACTCTCCAATCACCTTGAGCAAACTGTGGATAATTGTCGTGTCATTTTCATTCAGCTCCAACACATTCTTCATCTTTAACGTTGAAACTATATGTATTCCTATTCACCATATTTTGTCAAAGCCAATTTAATCGATCCAAATAACATTGGTTATCTCTCTCTGATCGATAATCAAAAATTGTTGTCAGCGTGCACATGGCCAAGTGTTCTTCTTTTCTATCTGCACTCAAAAAGGTGACTTCAATGCTAGTCTCAGCATGAACCTATTCAAAGTATTCTCTATGGACCAGACGACATCCAAGGGATGATCTGCATCACAATGCTTGCATTCCCAACGTACTCATATTTATACTATTCTAAATATTGTCATAGTTGATAAAAAAAAAAGGTTTTGTTTTCAGATTTATTTTGTCATATGTAGTATATGATATAGGTGTCGTGGGTAATTTGAGTCTTTTACGTTTTATAGATCATAGTTATTTAGGCATTGTAAATTGTTTCATTGCTTTTTAAAATTATGAGTTGAGTTTATTTATAACATTTATATTACGTCTCATTTAGGTTTATGAGGTAATAGTTGTGTCCCAAGTTAGAGTTAATTTAAAATTGTCCAAAATAGTGCGTCAAGTCCAACATGTCATCAAAGTCAAGAGAAAGAGTTAAGTCATAAAAAAAATCATTTAGTCATTTTCTCAAAATTCGGTTTTATATCAAAAATTTAAAAGTGTCAAAGTAGTTTAATGGGTTCACTATCAAAGTTTTGTCACTTTGTCAAAAAATTGTCAAAAGTTTTTTATGTGTTTTTAGTTTGTCCAAAATCTAAAAAAATGTCAAAAGAGTTATTTTTTAAATGTGTCTTCATTTGTCAAAAAATTCAAATTATAAAAATAAAAATTTACGAATGCATTTTCGTTTGTACACAACATTCGCATTGTGGGGGGATTTCCCTCAAAAAAATCATGTACCTATCAGTCACCAACGATGGGGTTGCATCAATGTTTTGGTGACATGTGTGGTGTGTTATTTTTAGAATTCATTTTTTCAGTATGATGTGTTTTACATTTCTACCATGTGTTTCAAATAATAATAGAAGTAAACACATTCTCACTTGTGATATTCTCATGTAACCCTTTTGTATATTTACATTGGAGAATATTTGTCTAAAAAGCATTGTAATAATCATGATGAAAGGTTAGTGATAAACTTATGAAAACCATGTTGTGAGGATAGTGGTAAACCTGAGAAAACCATTCTGTGAGGTTAGTGGTGAACCTAAGAAAACATTTTTGTAAGGTTAGTGGTGAACCTATGAAAACTATTTTGTAAGGTTATTGGTGAACCTATGAAAACCAATTATAGATGAGTGTGAATGAAGAGATGTACGATGGCACATGTATCCAATGAAGATCATGAGCATATGAAAGTAGAGCACGCTACAATCAAATTCAAAAATATATTATACCATGTAAAAATTGTGGGAGGGAATTTTAAGGTTAGTTTTTACATTAAGTGAATTTAGGTATTTACGAGAAGGTAAAAATTAAATAGTAATTTAGTATTTACCGAGAGGTAAATATTAGTTACAGGTTGTTAGTAATTATATGGTTAATATGGTAAGTTTGTGTAGGTTAGAATATTATATTGTTGATATATTGTTATATGTTATAAAAATATATCATATTTAGATATATGCACTATTATAGGAGTTCTAGAGGTTTTATAGGTGTGAGATAATATCAGAGTTGTTATAGGAATAATATTCCTATATATGTGTATGTAATGTCTAGAGTGTATTAATGAGAGAATTAATCAAAAAACATCAGAGTGTTTGAATTATTTTAATAATCTATGTTCGGCTCTCTATTGTCTCTATGAATGATTTAATTTTGTGTTTGGCTCTCTGAATTCCTATCACAAGCCCTAGAAAAATATCCCTTTAATGAGATCTTACAGGTGAGAGTTGCATCCTTGCAGCACCACATTTAGATTGTAGACAACTACAATGCTCAGGGATCCCAAGTCAAAGCCAGGCTTCATTAGTTTAAGATAGGGGACAAAGCTTCTAATGATTTCTTCTAAATGTTACGAGCCAAGAACTCGAAGCAGCAAATATAAATCATTTCTGAGGATAGAAACCTACTCTCAAAAACTTTATAGATTGTGCAAGTTTTTGTCTATCATTATCAACAAGTGTTCAAAGCTCAAGCATCTTCAGCTGAGCATGAAATTGCCCTTCAGTAATGCCTTTCAGTGGTGCCATGCAAACTCACTCCCACCTAGTGATTGGTTTATGACAAGCCCATCACTATCGATGATTTGCATGAGGTAGTGTCTTACATGGCTAATGACAAATCTCCTGGCATTGATGGCTTCCCCATTGAATTATATAAAATTATTTGGGACCTTGTGGGAAGTGGCTTGCATAAGGTTTATCAAGAAGCATTTCAAAAGCAATCACTAGGTAAAAATATAAATAAAGTAAATATCAAATTCATATCTAAGCAGGGAGATCTTGAGTGGATATGCAATTAGTAGCCCATTACCCTTTTGAATGACTCCTATAAAATCATTGCCAAGGCTCTGGCGATCCGACTGCATAATATGTTTCCTCTCCTTGTGCATCCAAAACAAATGGGTTTCATCAGAAGCTGTTATATTTTGGATAATGTCATTGCCATATGGGAAGGGATGGAATGGGCTAGATGGTATAAGAAACAAGATATGTTTATCAAAATTGACTTTGAGAAAGCTTATGATCATATGTAATGGCCATTTATTCTAGCCATGTTTTGAGCTCTCATATTCGATTCCATCTTTATCCAAACCATCCAGATGCTTTTCTCAAATGCCTAAGTTGTCCTTTCCATTAATGCAATCACCTCTAAGCACTTTGGTTTATTTCATTCTAATCGTCAAGGGTGCTCGTTGCCTCCCACCTTATATGTTATTGCAATTGAGGGTTTTAGATATCTTCTTAGCAATTCCCAAGTTGGGGGCCTTATTAAGGGAATTTGTCTGCTTCCTAATGCTATAAACCCGCATGAATATTTGCATCTGCTTAATAGCCACTTTGCAGATGACTCATTCCTTACTCTTATTAAGGATGAAACCAGTGTGGACAATGCCTTATAGTGTCTTGACACCTTCTGCTTGGCCTATGGTTCCAACATCCAATGGTAAAAAATTTATTGCTATAGACAATCTTACCTCCCTCTGCCAATGCAGGTTGCTAAATTCGATTGAAAGTGGATCCAACATGATGAAATCTTTATTTTTTTTGGCATCCCCTTTGATTTTGATGCCTCACCACCTTTGTTATGTCAGTATGTCGTTGACAGAGTTACTAAGAAGCTACAATACTAGGTGACCAAGTCTCTTTCATTAGCAAGAAAATTTCAAATCTGCTTAAAAATTATTGCATCCACCCATGTGTACTAATCATCATGTTGGGTGCCTTCTAAGAAATCTTACTAAAAGTTGGATAAATTACTCAGAGATTTCGTTTGGGCTAATTCCCCTCAAGGTAAAGGTTTCCATAGGGTATCCTGGGAATATTGTTGCCTCATGTGAAATGCTAGAGGGATGGAGCTCATCAACATAACCTAACAAGGAACTGCCTTATGTGCCAAATGGATTGTGTGGGCCATTAAGGGCCAAGAAGCTTGGAAGGTGTTGTTTATACATTATATTTCTTCAGGCTTGCCTAAGGGCAAGAAGGCCTATAAAAGTCTTGGATTCCCCAATTTACTCTTTATTTAGTCTTCCATCCAAATCATTGGGTCCTTTATGGTCAAAAGCATCTGTAAGGCCTAGGAAAATATCAAGCCATGGATGCTCTAGAATGGCTCTAGTTTCTATAATGGGCTCTCTACTAACTCCCATTCTCTCTGGTGGTCTCCCATTTTCTCTTGTAATGAAGTGCCCCTGGCGGAAGTCCCTTGGGTCAACACTCTTAAGCTTTACCATAGAGGAATTCATACCATCTAGGATATCTTATGTAGGCACTCTCACTCTTGAATATCCTGGGAGAAGGAAAAAGCTAACTTTTTGTTAGCCAATGCAAACCAAGAGTCCTACCAAGAGATCCTCACTGCTATCCCAGCTTCCACACTCCATAAAATCTTGGTCCACTCCACTCAGTCATGGTGGAAGGACTGTAAATGGTATGTTGAGACCCCTTTCTACAATTACACTCCTCGGCTTAGCTATGCATGGCTCACCCCATGTTTTTCCATCGTTGACAAGATTAACACCTGTTGGGGGCTACACTCATCTACTAAAATGTGGATATTTCACTTCAACACTATTTGGAGTGCTTCTGTGGAGGTCAAGCTTGCTTATTTTGCTTGGTGTAGATTGTACCAAGGCTTACCTATTGGCAGAAGACCCATCCATCTTGGAGTCCACCTACCTACTTGCCCTTTTTGTGGCCACCTTGAGACACTTCCTCATATTTTCTAGTACTATTCCAAAGTTCAAAGGGTCTGGACTTGGATCCATGATCTTTTCAAGCCTTTTCAGCTTGAATTTGTCATTTGGTAGCACATCCTCCTTGAAGACAAAACCGTGATTCCCTTCAAATACACACAAGTTTGGAATACTTTCAAAGTGGAGATTTTATACTAGCTTTGGAAAGAAAGAAATAATTTTATGTTTAATAATGCTTCTAATGATTATAATATTTCTAATTTACACAAGTCTTCTATCATCTCCAATGTTCTTTTATAGATTCAAGTCCAAGCCAATAAAATGGCTATGGAGCTTGGGCATCTTTAGGATCTCCTCTCCCACTAGGGAGATGCTCCTTGTACAATGGCTCAGTTTCTACCTTTTCCACCGAGGGATCCTAGACTGGATGATAGAGTGCCTTGAGTGCCTCATGATGGGCATCATTGTAGTCATTTTAGGCACTACTCTCATAATGACACCTCATACCAGTGCATTTACCCTCTTAGGTAGCAGTGAGGGTGGCAGTTTCCTCCTCCTTCCTCTGTTGGGCAAGATGGTTTGGGTACTCCTCCTCCTCCTTTGTGCCGAGATGCTTGGGGGCACCACATGGAGGCTGATTGAACATGTTGGATAAGTTCCCCAAGATTTCTTTGGCCATTTTGCTAACTTGAACACAAATAAAAGATGATGATAAGGACACTGCTCAAGCTACTAGTTGGGAGCCTATTGCAGATGGTAATGGTTTATCGAGCTTGGACTGGGGCTCTAATGATATGGATCTTTCACCTTCTAACCTTACTCTTTCTGCATAAAAGTTATCTTTTTTTATGACTTTGTGACTTACTTCTCGGCTTTGCCTAGTTTATGATACTTTTAATTTTACTCCTAGGCTCTGCCTAATGTGACGTGGTGTGCTTTCATACTACCTATATATTTTTTTGAATTATTTATATATTTATGTTAAGTTAATATATTGATATATTTCATTAAAAAAACATCACAATTAATTAATTTTTCTAACTAAAGAAATATATAATTAAAATAGGGTTTGAAATAATATTTTATTTTTCAAACGATCTTGAAAATTATTTTCAAAATATAATAATATAAAGCAAGCCAATATAATAAGACAAATTGAACCTAGAATACTCATAGTAAATAAATAACCTCTCTACAATTTTGAAGCTATGTTTCTAAGATTTAAAACAATAGATGATGTGGTTTTGGGAAGTGTTGGGCAAGTATAAAGTTTTTCATGACTGCATTCATCACAGATTTTTAAAAAATATCATTCAATTATCTATAACTTTGCACCAATCATTGAGAAATTGCATTACTTCTCTAGATTTTAATTGGATAGTTGACTCTATGAATAAGGAAAAGGATTTGTTTTCAGAAATATACTCATGTTTAGTATATGTTTTAAGCATCAATTATTTATTAGGCCCCTCAACAATGTATAATTTTTAAGCCAACACACCAAATAAATGCAATAAGGTTTTAACTAGAAAAACTAGTGTGATGCAACATATTGTTAGTTTGAACTTTAGTGCTACAATGAATGTTCTCTAAATGCTTATTTGATTTCTATATAATGGTTGTAAATTTTCCACATATTTATATAAAAATAAATGTTAGATGTTCTTTTAGATTTTGTTTTGTTTTTATAGATTTATTGAATTCAAATTAGGACCCTATTAGTATGCACGTTGACATCAAACATATACAAAAGTGGACAAGACTAAATCATAAGTCTTAAGGGGACCTCAACAAAGCAAAACACCAATGACCCCCAAAAATATTGTGAAAGAGAGTGGAGAGAGAAGAATGGAAGACACAATGAAAACAATAAAAAAATTAATAATACTAGTCAAAAATAAATAAGAAATTGGAAAAAAAAACATAATAAAATTACTAAACAATAAGGGAGATGACCCAATAGTCATGTTCCCCAATTTCATGCTTACGTGATGCCTAAACCGTGCCACATCAACATGTAAAATTGATGTTGATGGATAGCTTAGCGTGTTAAATTTTTGATTCTAGATTTTAAACCTCTAACATGGCATTAAAAACCATGGTTTTGATTGCCATGCAAGGGGTCATTATAGTACCATATTGGAGTTCCAAATGCTCAGTAATCATAACATAACCCACAAAAATTGGTACTAAAATTTAGGCATTTAAGCTCCTACTAATAGTGCACAGCCCATGAAATGAATACACCCAGTTCGAGGTGACAAGGCATTAACGTCTTACCACCCTACAATTATTACCCACCACCATGAATTTAATTTATCAATCATTAGGCTATTTGAAATTGAACTTTTCACACCTTCATCCCCATCAGGCCCTCACATTGCATGTGTTCTACTATTTAATGGAAAAGGACAGAGAATTTGGGAAATGAGATGATTGGTAAAGAAACAACCATTGCATGACCAATTGTCATCACTCCATATAGGTGAGGTTTTTAATACTTCACTAAGGTTGTGACTCAAATCATTTTTTGAATGATTGTTGATGTAGACACCTAACTTTGGCCACCAATAACCTCCAGTCAGGGTTTTGGCCAATTTCCACTTAAAATGCACAATTTGGCATAAAAACACTAAAACACACTAAATGGTGTGAAACTGACATATTCAAGTGTCAATTTTGGCTATAATATCATTAAATGGGGTAATGTAATTTATGGGCCAGCTAACTTTGATCAGATCATTTTGAGTCAAAATGCCAATTTTGCACCTAGGTGCTCTGGATTGCTCTTTCCTATTAAATCTTATGCACAAGACATGTGCCTTTGTTATTTTTTGTTGGTGACATCCTAAATGGGAATATGATTCCAATGCATCGGACATCACCTTCCAATTCTAATCTAATTAAATTTTAGACCAATAACAGACAATCTGATCGATTTGAGTAATTTATGCATAAAGTGCTTAAACATGCTTAAGAGTTAATTAAACCAAATTAGAGCCTAATTAAGAATTCCATGGAAACTTGTTGAATACTTATTTTTGAAAATGAATATTGAATATCTACATCATCAGGTGACCTCATTTCTTGAGAAGACATCCCTAGGCCATGAATGTCACAAATATTAGGATTCATGCCCTCCATGCCTCATCAATGCCTTTCATGATGCCCTCCATGCCTCTTAATTTTCCCTTCTTTCAATGTCATGATGAGGATAATTATAAACTTAATTCAAAAAATTGAATTAATCCTCAATCATACATCTCAATCTCAGGATGAAAAGTTCAGGTTGATTCTAGACATTCTCGCAAATCTATAAATAGAGAGGCCACGAAGATCATTTCTAAGTCTTGATAATGCAAAGTTATAATGCACAAATTATTCAAAAAGCCATTGTAATTAGTGTGACCATTCCAATTCCAAGCCAATCCAAGCCACAAGCCAAAGGTGCCAAGGAGAGATGGAGGTAACCGAGCTTCCATTGCCAAGGACTTCATGAGCAAAAGCTGAGAAAGTCACTACAACAAACATTTTAGAGCATCCAAGGAAGGTAAAAGAGAGTTTATTTTGCATTTTAGTTGTGTGTTTTATTCATATTTGTTAACTAAGCTCTCCTTACTGTTTAGGCCTAGATGTGTTATGCTAGTTAGTGTGTTTCTTTTATTTTGTTTTCATTTTGAAACTAACACCATACTAACCATCCTCTCTTGAGTCAAATTCTTAGATTCACATATGGTACACCCGATGGGACTAGACACATCCCACACATGAAGAAGATCATTTTGTAGCTTTAAAATTTCATTTGGATCACTAAAACTCTTGTAAATTGATTTTCTAACTTTGTTTTGTTCTTTGTCACAGGTTTACACAGTAACTAATGTCAGTTAGTAAGAATGATATCAGTTGGATAGCTTAACCAACATCGATTAGTAAAACCAACATCAGTTGGATAGTTGTCATCGGTCACATTGGTATAACTGATGTCGGTTAGATAACCATCATCGTTTAGAAAATGTAACTGTTATCAATTATATAACCAACGTCGGTCAATGTGTTTTTCTTAAAACACAAACCTGAGAGCTCTTTTTTTAAAGTTCATTGTTTCAAACCTAAAAAAGATTCAAGGCTAAAGGACATGCTAACATTTTTGTTGCAATACCAAGCTTGACATTTGCTAAAAACATGTTTTAGATCACCTTTTGCATGTTTAAAAATCAATTAGGAACCTTGTTTTGGTGTTTAACAAAAAAATTAGATGTTTATGGTGAAAGTTTTCAAAGTTTACAACTAAGTCCAAGGTGTCAAATGAACACCACCTCATTTTCCATTTGGGCTTAAAAATAAACCCACCTTTTCAAATTTTTTTGTATTTACTTAGTTGATTAGATTAAATTTTTGTTTGGCAAAAAGAGGGATATTGTATGTATGCTCTTCCATTTGTCCCCTTTAGGGAACCTTTGAAATCAAAAGCGCCATTTTTATTGCAAGTAGCCTAGTCCAAGGCTTAGAAAAAAATTCATCTAAATCACTCCTCAAAAACTCATCAAAGTTTGGGTGACCTTGAAAATAACCCTAAAGTCTTTCTACTTTCATGTTTTCTTTATTTTTATGCAAACTTGGCTTACGAGGGGGACTTCATCACCTCCCACGAGTTCTTTAAGGAAGCTTTGACCCAAGGTTTCACCTCCTAATATTGACTTAATTTGGATCCTAATTGGAGTTTCACATGGGATGTAATGGCACTTTGGACATCGCACTACACTGAACGAACAATAAGATGTAGTGGTTTCAAAAAGGACAAGACCTTTTTGCAATAAGCTACATGATACAGACCCAAAATCCATGCTTTTCTTGTGCATTGTTTAACATGAAAGTCATTTTGCAATTAATTCCCCTAGAACATTCATAAACTTGTTAGATCTTAGACAAATCCCCACTTGCCATGGAATTATTGTTGGTGCAAGGTACGCCTCAAGGTCCATGTCACCATACTATCATTTGAGAGAAGGGGGTATAAAAACCCTACTATATAATGTGCATTTATTGTTGGATGAACACTTAAAATCCTCTCAAATGATGTATATTGATGAATTCTAACAATACTAAGCAACCTTGTCAGTTTAGGATCTAAAGGTGATTAATTAGTTGGTCTTGTCCTAGATTAAAGTCTTGTTTGAAGTCAAAACTTGGTGTAAACAAACAATTCAAACCAAACACATAGTCCTAATTTTCCTTTGAACAAAGAGGTGTTATGTTTCCCACATGAAAACATCAATTTGCCTTGTTCAAAGTTCATCAAAAGATTGGGAGTCATATCATCCATGTAGGCATAGTTATGCTGCCCAATTGAGTCTAGACCTTTGCCAAAGTTGTTTTAAGTCCTTCACTTATAATCTAAATTTGGAATTGCACCTTTATAAGTTCATAGGGTTGATGTGTTAAGTGGGTTTGCCATTTTCACTAAACTTAAGGGAACTTAGGTTTAATTTCTAATTTGGGTTGAAGGTCGTTCAAGACTCATAATCATTGTCATCACTTGATAGACTTAAGCCATTTTGTGCTAAACACTTGCACTTTGAGTCTATGCACCACAACATTTTGAGTCAATAAAAGTAGTGTTATGCTGTAAAAATTATGGAAAAATGTGTTTGCCTTAGAGAGTTTTTGAAACAATTTTTTTTGTCACACCTTTTGGGTAGTATAGCATCGTTACGCTGCCCAAAACATTTCAAATATTGTTTCATAGACCTTCTTGCATAGAGTTCAAATTTATTCCTACATTTTCAAACCAATTTGAGTGTACTTTTGTGATCCTTTATCTAAATCATAGTTATACCATTCAATTTTGTCTAGCTTATTTGTAAAAAGAAACAAGATTTATACCATTATTTATGAGAAAATAAACTATCTCTAAAGTGCCTTTTGTTTCATACCTTAGACCTTGATCAAGTTCATGTCCAATAATCAAATACCTAGTGTTTGTTATAAGTGTTTCAAATCTGTTAGATTAAAACTTTTATCTATTTCAAAGTCTAGCTTTTGACACTGTTTGGCCAAGAGTCCTAGTGCATGCCTTGTTTGAGCCTAGCTTTTGACGTCATGTTTGGCCAAAAGACATAGCAACTTTTAAATTCATAGATTAGAGTGATTTGAAACCTTCAACCTTAGAGTTTGGCATTTTGATTTTCAATCCATTTACTTGCTTATCTTTGTGATAACATTGAAACATTAGATACTTCACGCTAGCTTGTTTCCTCACAAATCTTTGCATAAACCTTTTGATCTTTTTGACGAATCTAGACCAAGTAGAAACATCATCTATTTTAGATTTTATCCTTTTTAGAGTTTGTATAACTCTTTGACCTTTTATCGTAAAACATTGAATATGGATCCTAACATGTATTCCTACACTCTTAGTGGACTCATGTACAATTCAGGGATTAGTAATGTAGTTGCACAGGAAGAAATGGTGCAAGACCCCTGTGCGAATAATATTGCTTATGAGATGGATTATTATCCCTCTTACAATACTCAATTAGGGGCACAAAGCCAAGATCTATTGGCTAACTATCTGGTTAATACACCACCTTCTTCAAAACAAGACCAAGAACAAACTGCACAATATCTATCTACAATACCCATAGTAGATGAGCCAATTATTTAACAGTCATATTCTACGAATACAACTTCCATGTATGATCCATTTTTGTTTGAGTGACATTTTTTAGAGAATAAAGATGAGATTTTGGTTAGAGCCATAGAGATAGGGGCCAAGTTTCCAACAGACTTCCCCCATGAAAATTTACCAAGTCTAGTAAGAGTGCCCCACAATATCATTTATGATCAACAGGCTTATTTTATCAATCCTATAGCTCTAGTCCAAACAACATATCAAGACCAAAATATATCTAATTGAGGCAAAAATATCATATAATATCACTTTAACCAAATGTAGACGGCATATCAAACGTACCTGAATTTAGCACATAATTACAATCAGATGAGCATGGTAAGCCTCTTGTTGACCTAGTTCCTTCAACAAGAGTGTTGATAGAGTTAAATAAACAAGAGATCTGAGTTTCAAATGATTCCTATAAATTGTTTTGATAGATAACTTGATGCATATGCCCATTATTGAGAAAGTGTCTTCAACATCTACACAGAATAGTGAGCCAAACATAGTGGATAATGTGCAAACAACATCAAATCCTGATCAAAGTGGTATTAACACACAAATAACTAGCCAACAACATGTGCCTGTAGTTAATCCCATGAGTAGATCATCATACCAGGAGTTTCTACACCCCAGACTCAATCGACTACTTCCTTAAGTGTATAACCTACGAGATTAGGTAATCAAATAATGGTTAATGTCATTCCTCAATTATAGAATGTGATGAATCCTAATCCTCCTTAAAAAGTAACAAGTAGTATTCCCCAATAGGAGGCACAATCTAGTGTATCAATGTCATAGAGGATAAATACATTGTCACCTCAATCAGGGGCAACTAATGTTCCACCTCACCAGATAACAACAAACATACCTCTACAGTCATAGACTAGTATGCTAATCCAAAACCAAGCAATGACTAGTCAACTATGTGAAAATATTTTTCAATGATAGATGCCAAATCTATAACCTATTTTCACTTCTCCATAGGGATTCATATAATAAGGAGGTTCCCATGTTTCTCAAGTACCTACTAGACAACCTTTGGTTCAAAATGTGCCAAAAATTTAGAGACAAGGCCTTGGTCCACAAGTTTTCACTCCACATCAAGGTTTGATTAGTCGGTAACATGTCCCTTTTCAACCACAATAGGCAAAATATCATTATATCCCTCCATCCCAACCACGAAATCCTCCAAGTCAAACCTTTATTACCAACCCAAACCAAAATATCGAACAACCAAATGTGCAATTTCAAGTACATCTTAATCCATGTATGTGTATTTTTGGCCCATTCCCCAACCAAACCAATATACCCCAATAGGTATCTCCATTATATCCTGGTCAAAGTGTCCCACTTGTGACCTCCCAACCATCTACCCAAACCAGTGTTCCTTCCAGTTTCCAATCCCAAGAATTGTAACAGATGAAGGATGCAATTGTTGCCATTCTATTGGGTAAACAAATTAAAAAGTTCAAATTAGATGATGTGTGTTCCTATCCATTCAACATGGAGTATTTGCAGATACTATTTTCTCTAGGATACGAACCACCAAAATTTGACAAATACAAAGGAAAAGGTGACCCTAAGGCTCATTTGATCGAATTCTTTGTCGCATGTCAACTAGTGGCATATAGTGACATATACCTTTTGTTGTTGTTTCCAAAGAGCTTAGTTGGACAAGCCTTGGAGTGGTTTTTAAAGTTTCCCAAAAATTCAGCAATGGATTTTGATGATCTTTCTGATAAGTTTGTGCAACACTTTTCCTATAATCTTGAGCATGAGATTTCATTAGTGGACTTAACACAAGCAAAGCAAAAGGTTGGTGAGAGTTTTACAAGTTATTTACAGTGATGGATAGCCCTTTCAAGTTGTTTCACCCATAGTTTACCAGATAAATAATTAGTCATTATGTTTACCAAAAATTTGCATAGTGAGATAGATTATCATCTGGAACTACAATGTGCACATACTTTCAAAGAGATCATTGATAAAGGTTTGTTGATCAAGCGAGTGCTCATCAATAAAAGAGTCATCAATCTTAACTTAACTAATCAAAATCAAGGTACCAATCAAGGAAATATCCAACATCAACATCCCATTCAAGCACAAGTATCGCAACTGACATAGGCCAATAACCAAGAAAGACTGAATCAATTCAACCACAGTAAAAATGTTGTGGGAAATGGAGTAACTGAATCTTATCATATCCAAACAATGAAAACATCATCTACACCACCTTTTTAGCTTATTCCTACCCAACAACCTCTCCAAAAAATGTCGTAATCACAACAACCAAGACATACACAATAAATATAGCAACCTTTACCATTACAAACCCCTCTTCTTAGGAGAACTATGCTTGCACGTCATGTCTTTAGTGACCTAGGAGGATCTATTGAGTCTATATTTTGCAAGCTTTCTACCACTAATCTGATTAATTGGTCTATACCAAAGCATTATTTTCAAGGCATTCCTTATCCTAATTGGTACTATCAAAATGAATTTTGTGACTATCATCGGGTCAATAGGCATAATCTACGAAGATGTGTCCAAATCAAGCATTTAATTGAGAATATGTTGGAGAACAAGAATATAACATTAGATAATGGTGCTTCCACTTCTAATCAAACTCTTGGGATTTATCAAAACCCATTTTTCTGATATAACTATCATCAACAACAAAATAATCAGCAACAACAACATTAACAACGACCAGTACAACAACAAAATCAATAGTATCAAAATCAAAAGTCAAACCAGTCGAATCAACAAAATCAATAGCAAAACCCACAATGATAGAACAATGGACAAAACCAAGTTTAAAATGGTAACAACCAACAAACCTACCATGCAGTTGCACATGACTACAACAACGTTGTAGGTGATATTATAAGGGGTAGTGTTAATACCATCTCCATTAATCCTAGACCAAGCATTAATCAACCTAGACCATTGCTAAACAACAACATTCAATCAAATTATATGGATAATCCTTCTTTGACCTAGGAGTGAATATAATCAAACCAACAAACTATGACTTCCCCTTTTGGACCTTATATCGACAACTCGTCCTTACCATGTTACCACATAAGATTGCATCAATAATTGAGACTTGTCATGTTTGGTCCCACATCATTTCTAACATTTTTTAGCAATAATGGTCCAGTATTTAATCCTGATTATGTAATCACAAATTAGAGGTCAAATATTACTATCCCAAGCCCACAACCATCCACCACTTTGCATGTCATCCAACCAATTGTTCAGCCTCAGAATAAACCATTCACTACTGACCAAGATAAGAAGTTTGATATTATGAAATAATTGTAGAAGACACCAACACAAATTTCTATTTTAGATTTATTATGAACGTCAATAATCCATAAGAACATCTTGAATTAGTTTTTGAACCAATCCATTGTTGCTAATGACATATCCCCTGATAAATTTCAAGCTTTGGTTGGAAACCTAGCTCCAACCCAACAAGTCACATTCAACCAAAGGGATATGTCTTCCTTTGGCCCACTCTATAATAATCCATTATACATAGAAGTTTATATAAGTTGGCATAAAGTGAAACATGTCCTTATAGACAATGGATCATGCCAAAACATAGTGTCTCTAAAACTCATCAAGCTTCTTGGATATACAATGGTAGATCTTTAGCCAAAAGTAATAACCATCAAAGCCTATGATAATCAGGGAAGAGAATCACAAGGCACCATTAGTTTTCCAATTATCATTGGGCCTTTGACCCATGATACACTTTTCCATGTGCTTGATCTTGAGTTATCATATAATATGCTTCTAGGCAGGCCTTAGTTACATGAGATTTGTGCAGTCCAGTCAATGCTGCACCAATGTATTAAGTTTTTCCACTCAGGGATGGAAATGAATATTACAAGATATTTACACCCATATGAACACTACAAGTATCTTAAGGCAAAATTTCAAAGCTATAATTATCAATATGACATGAATCCAAGTTTCAAGTAGGATAAAGCAAAGGCTATACTTATTGATACTTCACCAGATAATTGCATAGATACTAATGCCTTGGATTTTCTTTCCCATGTGCCACCCCCTGAAGTTTCTAATCATTTCACCATTTCAGATAATGGACTAGGAGAGTATGTGACCCATGATACATTTCATATTGCCAATCTTCCTCCAAATTTGACAACCTTTGAGTGACCTAAAGTCACCCCACATATACATTGGCAACAAAAGAACAAAGATAAGGGACCTATCTCATTTGTACCATCATCTAGCCTAGAACCTGACCCTCTTGAAGGGGATGAATCATGGTTATACAATGACAATCAAGCTGATTTTTATAAAAATGCAAAGTATCATATTCTCAATAGCATCATGGAGCATCACAATTATGAAAGAAGAGGCCTTATATCGAATTAACAAGGAACCATCGAGCCAATTTCCATGACTAAGTATGAAAGACCTTATGGACTTGGATTTAAACTACTTGGGGGTGACCCCTCATATCTTATTCAAACTCCATCACCAATGACTAGTGATGATGATGTCGATAGTGAAGCAAAGTCTAATCATAGCCTCACCTTTAATGACCTAGCTAAAACCCACCTGTTTGATAACAATGCCATTTGTACCCTTACCCTGGCCATTCATCACAACCCTTTGCCATTATATTATCCCCAATTGATAGATTGGGACCAACAAGAATCCAGTCTGTTGATTGATGAGTTCTAGAATGATGAGGCATCTTGTGACTTTTTGGGCCTTAGAGACAATGTTTCGTTGGAAGATCACAAATTAGGATTCTCAACCACATTGGATCTTGTAGCTTATTTTGGAGAGCGAGTGAACACCCTTAGCCAAAAATAAATAAGTAAAACATTGAGGTCCCAAAATGAAAACCTCTTCGAGGTAAATTCTGATCAGGGAAAAAGTAAAGATAAAGGCCAGTCTAGTGGTGAAACCCTATTTTAGGCACCATTAGATGGGGGTGTTCATTCTTCTTTAAAATTAGACTAGGAGAACACCAATGATGAACTTGCCTGTGGATCCGAGTTTAGCTTTGAGCAACAATAAGTATTTGATCAAATTCTTTAATAATTTTTAACTATTTTTTTCACATGTCTACATCTCCCATTAGGGGACTTAGATTCATCATGCCTAGGAGAAGTTGAAGAGCAAGTCCTAACAGAGGACCCTAACATAATCCAACAATTCAAGTTATTGCCTACTATCCTAGAAGATGGTTCAACTCTTTTAGTCAAATATACAATAAAGGTAAATATTAGGGCTCCATTAGACCTAAAATGGATAAAATTAGGTGCATCCCTCACTAAAAAGGAACATGACATCTTTACAGCTCTATTGAGAAAATTTGTAGATATCTTTGCATGGGCCTATTCTAACATGCTAGGTTTAGACCTCGCCTTGGTTCTGCACCACCTTGTGGTTAATCCTGACGCCAAACTAATAAAACAAAAGTTATGTAAGACACATCCTCACATTATTGTATTAGTAAAGAAAGAGTTGGAAAAACTCTTAAAAGCAAGATGTATCTGATCCATTGACTACTCAGAATAGATCTCTAATGTGGTACCTATTAGTAAAAAGCTTGAAGGGATCAAAATTTACATTGATTTTCGAGACATCAATAAAGCTTGTCTTAAAGATGATTTTGCATTACCTAATAAAGACATGATCGTCGACTCCATGGTAGGTTATGAAATGATTTCACTCATGGATGGATTTTCAAGATACAACCAGATCAAAATAACATCAGAAGACCAACATAAAATAACGTTCACCACTCTATGGGGAACATTTTGTTATCGAGTAATGCCATTTAGCCTTTAAAATGTTGGAGCTATTTATCAAAGGGCCATGACTATCATATTTCATGATATGATGCATGATATTGTTGAAGACTATATCGATGACATATTAGGCAAATCTAAAAATAGGGATGACCATCCAGTAGTGTTGCGTAAGATATTTGAAAGATTACAAGAGTACAAAGTCAGACTCAATCCAAAGAAATATGTGTTTGATGTAACTTCAGGTAAATTACTTGGCTTCATCATGTCTCATAGAGGTATTGAAGTCAATCTGACTAAAGTCCATGCTATAACTGAGATACCACCACCAACCAATTTAAAGCAACTCCATAGTTTATAGGGTAAGATCCAGTCAATTCAATGCTTCATCTCTCAGTTAGTAGACAAGTGCCATCCATTTACACACCTTTTGAAGAAGGGAGTTGCATTTCACTGGGATGATCACTGCCAAACAACTTTTCAACAACTTAAAGACTATCTTGGTAATCCACTTGTTTTATTACCTCCTATGTTAGGAAAGCCATTATTGTTATACCTATCAGCTATCAACCATGCTCTGGGGGCACTCTTGGCTCAACATGATGACAATGGAAAAGAGCATGTCTACTATCTAAGTCGTACCTTGGTTACATATGAACATAACTATGCACCTATTGAAAAAGCTTGTCTGACCATGGTTTTTGTAGCTCAGAAACTGTGCCATTACATATTGAATAATAAGACCATGATCATTTCAAAGGTAGATCCACTCAAGTATCTACTATCTAAAACAACTTTTCAAGGTAGAATGGCTAAATAGATAATGTTTCTTAGTGAGTTTGACATAGAGTATGTCAATCAGAAGGCAATCAAGGGATAAGCTCTTGCAGATCAACTTGATGAAGCACCTTACATAGACACACAGCCACTTACGTTTCAATTTCTTGATGAATCTATCATGACCGTCATTAACACACCCCTTGAGGAGCAGTCCTAAAAGCTATATTTTGATAGTTCATTTACTACACATGGATCGAGGATAGGCTTATTATTTATTACACCACAGGGGGATCTAATCCTTAAATAATTTAAAATCATCTTTTCTTGTACAACTAATATGGTCGAGTATGAAGCACTTGTTGTAGGACTTCGAAAAGTAGTGCATTGGAATATATCTCATCTCCAAGTTTATGGTGATTCTTAGTTAATCATCAATCAGGTCACAGATCATTTTCAGACCAAAGATGACAAATTGGTTTCATATAAAGCCATGGTTGACACTCTTAAACAACAAATTATCAACATTCAATTTGAGCACATACCAAGGGCTAGTAACAAAACTACAGATGCCATAGCTACTATTGGCTCTCTAATTTGACAAATAGATAAAGCTAGAGAGTCTTAGTTCTTCATCAAAAATTTGTCAATACCAGCTCATGAACCTTCAACCATTGCCATGATTTGTGATATTGTTGGTCCTAATTCTATCTGGTACTCAGACCTTTACAACTACCTTCATGACCAAGTTCTACCACCTAACTTATCTCAAAAACTAACCAAAGCCTTCATTCATCATTCCACTCATTATACTCTACTTGGATCCACCCTTTATTGTCACAGTTTTGATGGAATTCTACTTCGTTGTTTAACTTTGGTAGAGTCTACACTAGCGTTAAGAGAATTTCATGAAAGAGTATGTGGCACTTATTCTAACGAGGCAGTCCTATCTAAAAAGCTATTGTATATTGGTTATTATTGGCCCATAATGGACGTGGATGCCATTGCATATGTAAAAAAGTGTGATAAATGTCAACGACATGTTAATCTGATTCATGCCCCAACAAAAAAACTAAAATTTATGTTGACACCATGGCCATTTTCTACATAGGGACTTGACCTCATTGGAAAGATCAACCCCACTTCATCTGATGGCCATAAACATATCCTTATCGCCATCAAATATTTCACTAAGTGGGTTGAAGCAATACCCCTCACTTACGTGATTAGAAAGAAAATTTTCAAACTCATCTTCAACCATCTCATTTGCCGCTATGGTATCCCCTCTAACATTATATCTGATAATAGACGATCATTCAAGAACAAGGATGTAGATCAACTATGTATTGAATATAACATTATACAACATTTTTCTACAGCATATTACCTTCAAGGTAATGGCCAAGCTGAGGTATCCAACAAAACCATTATCAATATTTTCAAAAAGATTGTCAATGATGTCAGTCATGATTGGCACTTGTAGATATTCCCTACCCTTTGGGCATACTGTATCAATCATCTTATCCCCACAAGAGCCACTCCATACTCACTTGTTTATGGTACTAAAGCCATCCTTCTCATTGAGGTTGAATTGCCTTCACTGTGCATCTCTTTCAAGCATGTTGTGGATGATCATGACTATCGAGTAGGTCGCCTACAAGAGGTAGACCTACTTGATGAGAAATTCACAATCACACTCAACAATCTTTAAGCATATTAGAACTGACTCAAAGGCCACTATAATCAGTGTGTTAAGTATCAAACATTTGAACTTGGTGATCTTGTTCTTAAAGAAAACCAAAAGAATACCATGACTGAGAAGAAGCATAAAGGGAAACTCAAACCAAATTGGATAGGGCCTTTCATAATTTGTATAGATTATGTATCATGAGCATACAAGCTTGCCACACTAGACGGAGATGAACTTCCTGAGTCGATGAATATTATTCATCTCAAGTGGTACTATGCTTAAATGCTAAGGTGTATTGTTTTAAGGACCGTTTCAGTTATGCCATTTTATTATTATTATTCTTTATACAAATACCATCCTTATTCATCATTTTTACCATATATAATTTCTATTTTTGACCTATCAACCCAGTGTATTCTAAAGCCTAGCCTGTTTGACCTTGGTTTTTTCCATTCGTTACACATTTTTAGCATCAAGGTATTTGATCAGTTTCATCAATTGTCAAGTACATCAGATAGAGATCATATTTTAGGATAGTGTGATAGAAGTTTTGGCAGTTGCATCTTTCATTTGTTATTGTTTTCTTACCACTAGTTTTGTTACTAATTATAACCAGCTTTAGGCAAATCAGTACCCTTGATCTATGCCGTTGTGTCCTAGTTATAACTGCCTATGGGCAAACTAGGGGCTATTAGTGTAGGTTTTTATTTTTCCCTATTATTTATTTAGGAAAATTTTATATTTGTGCATACATGGAGTTTTCCTACATTCATGGGATAGGCTAGCTTATGTGGAGGTGTGTGTCATAGATTGTGTCATAGGTGTCATAATAATGTCATAAGTAACTCCCTTGATGGGAGTTACTTCTCTATTTTTAGCACCTTATCACCACCTTTCATGGAGGAGTTACTTACGTGCTCTCCTATATGTATTCTTCACTTTGGCCATCTCAGGTTAATCAGATATTGGGTTTTCTCCTATTTGTCTTGTGCAATTTATCTTCTTGTATAAATTTAAATCGCTTTAGCATCTATGTGATGTGCACTAGCTTCATCTCGTGGGATCACGTCTCCATTGCATTCACATTATCCAAATTCTGAAAACAACTCTGATATGGTATCAGAGCCACTCCGGTAATCGTGTGTCCGGTTATGCTATTAGTTTATTCTGAAATTCTTACTTTGTTTTCTTAGTAGTTTTTTTGTTTAACTTCGTTGCATTTGAGAGTTTTGGTAGAGTTTTTTGAAAACTCATGAAAATATATACCGAAACTTATTAAAAAAATTACTTCTGAGTTAAAATTTGCCAAGACATCCTATATAGATACGTTGTGGCTTCAGCGAGGCAATTTGTGGAAATATCAGCAGCTTGGTGTCCATTCCCAGCAACCTAGGGTCCTTTTCCAGCAGCTTGAAGTCCTTTTCTCTCAGCTTATGCTTGTTTTTTGCGTTGGATGCATGTCTAGAGGATAGAACAGCTACAAAATAACCCTGGGCGCCACTACCAGCAATTTTTCTGCTGTTAAGAAATTAGAAGTGCGTCATTATTTTGGTGAGAGAATTCTGCACCTGCAATTTTTCCGCTGTCAAGAAATTAGAAGTGTGCCCTTATTTTGGTGAGAAAACTTTGCCACTTGATGTTGTGCATTGAGGTTTGCAATTTCAATTTTTTTCTGACCAACAAAATCAGAACTGCGCCTTTTTTTGTAAGAGAATTCTACCAGCGTGTTTTTCTTGAAAATGGCGCCCTCTCCTTGTTTGGCGTCCCATGTGGGCCCTTAGATACTTGGCCAACAGTTTCATTATGTCTGTTACTTTAAATTTTTTAGTTAAAATTGACTTGTTAAAAAAAAAATCAGTCAATTTGATTGAATATTAAGTATTTTAGACAATTTGAAAATTTTGGGGGTTTAAATTTTAACTTGTATCTTTGCCTGTCGAAGACGAAGGGTGAGGCCCGAGTTGGCAAGAGGCCAATTCCCCCTCACAAAGACCTCCTTTAGATTCCTCGCTCTGTGTCGAATCCAACGAGTGGTTGGAAGGCCACTTTCTCTCTCAAAACAGGGATTTTTTTAATGTTTTAGTGCTTTTTTTTTGCAAAAACACTAGTTTACGAGAAAATTGAATCTTTAATATCTAGCAAACGGTAGCTCGGATTTGGGTACCATTTTTTGCAAAAGTATTTTTAATTTAATTATCCACAACATAAGCTTGTTATTTATTAAAAACGCACTAGTTTATAAAGTGCCTAAAATTTGGGTCTCCCGAGATGCATTTTCGGCTGAATCCGACGTCCTGTTTGCTTAAAGTCTTGCACTGATTGCTCTAAGACACATTTTTGGCTGAGCCCGATGTCTTTTGAGCGTGCACTTGCATATTTGGGGGGGGCTCAACATTTCAGGGGGGTGTGATTGCTTTTCACAACTTGCAAATCTTTGTTTTCATTCTCTTTTCTACATAATTTCACAACTTGCAATCAACACAACTTCACCTAAATTCAGCTTAAAATGGACTCTTTTCAACTTAAACCCCTAACACCCTTCAACTATCATGAATGAAAGGTTAAAATGTCAATCATTCTTAGAAGCAAAGGGTTGTATAGGATCACCATGGGTATTGAAGTAGAACCTAGCACTGATGCTGAAAAGGTCAAGTGGTACAATCGTAGTGATGAAGCCTATGGATTACTGAGCTTGTCTGTGTCTCTAAAACTTTTCTTCCATTTAGAAACCTCCAAGACTCTCAAAGACATATGGGACACCTTAGAACTCTTATTTGGGAAGCTTGATGAGATGAGAGGTCATGAGCTCGAAAATGAACTCCTAAGTCTAAGTCCTAGCAACTTTGACACCCTACAGGACTTCTTCACTAAGTTTAAGGCCCTTAGATTGCAATTGAAAGAATGCAGGATAGAGAAGAAAGATGATCAACTCATCATTTCTATTCTCGCAAAGTTAGGTCCAAGCTATTCAGTCTTTGTATCCACTTTCCATGCCACAAAAAGTGCCCTTGGCACTACATGAAAAATGCCTTCTTTGGATTCATTCATTGCCGATTTGACTAGGGAGCAATATAAGTTAATTCAAATGGGCACAATGAAGTCTACTCAACCCCAATCTTTGATAGCTGGAAATGGTAAGGATAAGACTTCAACAAAGGAGAAGAAGAAAAAGAACAAGGACCAGGAGGAGAAGAAAGAAAACAACAATCCTGCCAAAAACAACACTGAGTCTTCCTCCTCTAATGCTAAACCTAAGAAGGAGAAGGTTAAGTGTGCCTATTGTAAAAAGACAGGGCATGATGAACACAAATGC
Source organism: Torreya grandis (assembly GCA_037957365.1). Classification (NCBI taxonomy): domain Eukaryota; kingdom Viridiplantae; phylum Streptophyta; class Pinopsida; order Cupressales; family Taxaceae; genus Torreya; species Torreya grandis. The sequence continues at coordinate 3,887,242 of JARHVA010000138.1, forward strand.
ATGAAGAAACAAATAGATCACCTAACTCATCTTCTAGAGAAGCACAACATAGGTGTTCCTGAGTCAATCAAGCAGAATTCATCTACCCAAGATTATACCAAGACAAAAGGCAAGGGTAAGGAGAAAGAAAAGGGCAAGGCCCTTATAGCTACAACAGCTTCTACATCTTTATGGGTCATTGACTCGGGTGCTTCTCACCACATGGGCTCTTCCCTAGTTGAGTTTTCATCTTTAGAGCCTTGTAGAATGACTTCAATTAGTTTGGGTGATGACACATCAGTTTTTGTTGCAGGGTGAGGGTCAGTTGAAATGGAAGGAGGAAAATTCAATAATGTTTTAAGTGTTCCTTCTCTTTCAACCAATCTCCTATCAGTGTACCACATCACTCACATTGGTCAGAGTATGAGAGTTGAGTTTTCACCAGATTCAATGGCTATCAGGGAGTTTCATAATGATACTATAGTGGCAGTGGGTAAGGCAGATCACCAAGCCAAGTTATACACCTTCTCACATATTGCACCTGATTCTTCTCCAACAGCATTACTGACTCATTCAGATAGAGTTAGCAAATTATGGCATGGGCGGTTTGGCCACCTTAACTACTGCTACCTTGAGCAACTTTGCAAACATGACATGGTCATTGGCTTGCCTCGTGTCTAATTCTCAAAAGGACTTTGTGAGGGGTGCTCCCTTGGGAAGCATTTCGAAGTAAAATTTGACAAAGGCAAAGCTTGGAGGGCTTCACAACCTTTGGAGTTAGTCCACAGTGACGTATTGGGACCCTTTCCCAAACCATCTTTCACAAGGGCCAAGTACATCCTCACTTTCATTGATGATTTCTCTAGGTACACTTGGATATATTTTCTCAAACAAAAGTCTGAAGTGTTTGAAAATTTTCTAGACTTCAAGGCTCTTGTTTGAGAAACAGAGTGAGAAATCCATCAAGGTTCTTCGAACTAATAATGTAGGGGAGCATGTCAGCAACAGGTTTGAGCAGTTTTGCACCACAGAGGGGATTGATTTGTAGTGTGCAGTCACTTACGGTCCTTCACAAAATGGAGTTGCAGAATGCAAAAATAGGTTCTTGAAAGAGATGGGTAGCTGTATGATTCACTCCAAATCTTTAGCACCATAGTACTAGGCCGAAGCCATCAATTGTGTTTGCTACATTCAAAACAGGGTTCCTCACAAAGCTTTAAAAGGAATAACACCCTTTGAAGCTTGGCATAAAAGGAAACCTGATGTTGAGCACCTTAGGGTTTTTAGATCCCCAGCCATAGCTTGCATTCTGAAGAAGAAACACAAAGTTATGGAATATCAGTCTAAGCCTTACATCTTTGTAAGATATTCAGATGGTATTAAGGGGTATCGCCTTCTAGATCCAGTCACTCATGAGTTTTCATCGAGAGAAGTGTCCATTTTCAAGAGAGTCCTAGAGATTCAACACTTGACACTTCTTCTCCCTCATCAGATCTACTTCTTCATGATGATTCCTCATCAGATTCAGATCAGCCATAGCAGGGTCTCAAGCTAGAGACATCTTCTTCTTTGAGTTCAGACAGTGAGGACAGTGATGTCGAGGCATCCACCTCTAGTCAGTTAGAGGATGAGGAGTTAGCACCTGACTCGCCCACTTTTGGGCCACTTTGGAATAGACAGACACTTGAGAGTGCTAGCACTTGGGCAGGAGATCTTGCAGATGACAGACGTACTAGGGGGGATTTTCAAAGAAATCCACACGCCTTCTTTACTTCAATTTCAGATCCACAAACTTTTTGAGAGGCATCGGGGGTACCTGAGTGGGATAGTGCTATGGAAGAAGAATATTCTTCCTTAATCAAAAATCACACTTGAGATTTAACTTCACTTCCTAAGAGAAAAAGATGGTTCGATGTAGGTGGATATATTGGACCAAGTTTGCAGCAAATGGGTCAATTGATAAGTACAAGGTGCGATTGGTCACCAAGGGTTTCTCACAGGTGGCAAGCATTGACTACTCAGAGACCTTCGCACCCATTGCAAAGATGACTTCTATCTGACTCACCTTGGCTATTGCCGCAACACATGGTTGGGATGTGCACCAAATGGATGTGAAGAGTGCCTTTCTTCACAGAGACCTAGAGGAGGAGATCTACATAGAGCAGCCGCCAGAATTTGTTTAGGATTTTTTCTTAGTATGCAAACTTAGGAAATCTATCTATGGCCTCAAATAGGCCCCTCAGGCTTGGTATGCCAAGATGGATTCCTTCCTTCTCACAGTGGGTTTCACTAGGTGCCATTCTGACCCCAATGTCTACTTCTTGCGGCAGGATGATTCACTCCTGATTTTGGTTCTATATGTTGATGACCTTTTGATCATCGAGAGTTCTTCATTAGCTATTGTAGCAGTGAAGGCATCTCTCCATGATAGATTTGACATGACAGACTTGGGTTTGTTGCACTACTTCCTTGGCATCGAGATCTCACAATCAGATTCAAGGATTTCTCTTGGACAACCTAAGTATGCTCTTGATTTATTGTCTCAGTTTCACATGGCTGATTGCAAGCCATTTCCGACTCCCTTTCTATCAAGAGTCAAGCTTGAGGCTGATTGTTCTTCACCATTGGTTGATGCCACTTGGTATCGACAACTTGTTGGTAGTCTTATCTACTTGACTCACACCAGGCCCGACATATCATATACAGCGGGACTTGTCTCCAGATTCATGCAGGAACCTCATGAGCTGCATTGAAAAGTAGCTAAGAGGATCTTGCATTAC